>JAUIMM010000303.1:77500-1277500 GCA_031769625.1 Taudactylus pleione | reverse complement strand
TTTGTGCTTTGGAAACACATCTTCAAGGTCTAAAGTCTTTATTTTACGGTATGACTGTGTACGCAAATAGCGTCAATTTTAGAGGTTTATAGGCAGGTTTTAGAAGGTATAGGTAGGAACATATAGAGGTTCAAATTCAGTATCCTTAGGCCCATCCTGTCTTAAGTTGCCCAGACCCCCCGCAGGCTTAATCTGGCTCTGCCCTGCGCTCATTATAAATACACCTATGCCAGGATCTCAGAGGAGAATTAAAATCCTTATGGGGGTGAAAAGGCTTCTCTCCGCAAAGCAGGGAAAACCCTTGTAAATGCACGTTTTGCCCTGTATCTCATTTAAATAATCCTCTCTCACAAAATGAAAACTCATTTCTGACAAAACTAGGTGATTGTGCCTTATTCACAGTTACCAAGCAGTATCATTAATCCGCTCAACTCCTCCTGCTAAAAATTTTAACTCTTTAGGTGCATACACACGTAACGATTATTTGAACGATTTAACTATAACAACGTCGTTGTCGTTCAATTGTTGAAAAAATCATTCTGTTTCTGCGTTATAACGATGAACGATTATCGTTCATGCGCGTTCCCGTTTGTAGTTCATTCTGATTGACTAACTGAACGATTTTCATTAAGGGAAGTTACAAAAATCATTTGTAGTTCAAAAAATTGTTCATTACACTTTAAAAAATCTGACAGATAATCTGACAGAAAATTGTTCATAAAATCATTGGTAACAAAATCGTTGTGTGTGTATGCAGCTTAAAGCTGCATAAACATGTAAAGATTTTCTGTCCAGCCATCCTACCCGTTGATTGGTTGGAATGAAAATCTGGAAAGGTATGAAAGCAAATGACAATCAGCAATTTGCTCCCAATTGCCGGAAAATGGACAAAAACTGTTGTTTGAACAAATTATTTAGATCAAACATTTAACAAACTTGTCTGACGCCCATTTTCATCTGTTTTCTGGCATTTAGGAGCAAATTGTTGATAATCAGTTAGTCCCATACGTTACCAGATTTTCATTCCAACCAATCAACTAGTTGGATGGTTGGACAGAAAATCATTACGTGTGTGTGCAGCATTAGGTGCACACACACACAACGATTTTGTTACCAACGATTTTACGAACGATTTTCTGTCAGATTATCTGTCAGATTTTTTAAAGTGTAATGAACGATTTTTTGAACTACAAACGATTTTTGTAACTTCCCTTAATGAAAATCGTTCAGTTGGTCAGTCAGAAAGAACTACAAACGAGAACGCGCATGAACGATCATCGTTCATCGTTCTAACTCAGAAACTGAACGTTTTTTTTCAACGATTGAACGATAACGACGTCATTATAGTTAAATCGTTCAAAAAATCGTTACGTGTGTATGCACCTTTATTATTGTTCTTTACTTGTGACATGCAGATGGCAGATGCATACTTGCCTACTTTTGAAAAAGCATTTCAGGGAGATTGTGAAAGCAACATGATGAGTGCAGCGGTAAAGTGGATGTGTACTGCTACATCTGAGAGGAGAGTAATAAAATGTACTTACATCCAAAAGTAAATAAGCCCCAAAGCATAGTAAGATCTATATGTTGAAGAAAACACACTGATGCTTTTCAATCAAGGAGATTGCTAGAATCTCCAGGGAGATTGCTACTATTTCTGGGAGTCTCCCTGACAATCAGGGAGAGGTGGCAACAGGGCCGTAGCTAGGGTAGTGCGGCCGGTGCCATCGCACAGGGCATCACAGGTCAGGGGGCGCTATTTGGGCCTGTCACATTTCTGTTTATTATCATTCTTGCTTGTAGCTTCCTCTTATTTCATCCCCAACATCCTCCTATCTCTTCCCTGGCCCTTCCCCATGAAACCATGGCCCTTTTTTGGGTGCATTATGTCCCTTTGAAAAATGAGGGGGGCGCTAATGCTCTTTCTGGCACAGGGCACCAAAAAGTCTAGTTATGGCTATGGGTGGCAAGTATGGGCAGATGGCAGATAGGGATGGCTGCTCTGTACTCTGCCTTCCTCATAAATCTCACAAATATAGAACAGTCAAAATTTTGTAACGGCAGTAGAAAAAGACACGGTAGTCACAACACCAAGGTCAGGGGTTACAAGATCTACTGAATATCTTTGATCCACTGTGCAGCTCAGTGAGTTCAAATGTCCTTGTTATTGTCATCTCAAGTCCTTCTCTGGTGATCTTCATGGTCTCCTCTGTGGAAACATTTGCAAACACAATAGTTTTTTACCTACAGTACAGGCAACTTTCATACATAAGAAGCTTGTGTTCTCCTGCAACATTTGCTATCAATCAGTATTTATAAAGCATCAACTGTTGGTGTCCACACCTGTTTATACTTCACTAATGCTGGGCATACACTATACAATTATCTGTCAGATATCTGTCCAATCTGGCTGGTTGGAATGAAAACCTGGTAATGAATGGGAGCAAATGACATTTGACCATTTGCTCACAAACACTGGAAAATAGATAAAAATGGTCGTTCAGACAAATTGGTTAAAACAATTTTAACAATTGTTTTTTGTCCGTTTTCCAGTGTTTAAAACCATATGATCAACTGTCATTTGCTCCCATACATCACCAGGTTTTCATTCCAAACAGCCAGATTAGACAGATAATTGTATAGTGTATGCCCAGCATTACGGCTACAGCAGAGTTGCACTTCTGAGCCCTGAGGACCATATAAATATTCAAAACCCCATCGTTGTCAGAAAGGGATCATGAAGCTGGGCAGGAATGGTTCTTGCTCCTCTTTAATATCAACTAATAGACTGTGTACAAATATATAGACTGTGTACAAATAGATTGCTTGTCGTATCAATGGGGTGACTTAAAGGATAACTTTTATTTCACAAATAACACAGCGATAGCACTGCATCCAGTAATGGTCAAATACAAACTACAAAATCTGAAAATTCCTGTGACATTTTGGTTAGTGCCTATTTGCCAGCCAAATACATTTAATGCTTAGGTCTTCATGGCCTTAGGAAATACCCCAAAAAGTGAAAACAGTAAAAATGTTACATTAAAATCCAGCCTTTACACCCAATCCTAATGCATTGATCCACAATCAACTCAGCTCTGCTGCAAATATTTTAAACTTGCATTATTGCACTTATTATAACCACTTCTGGAGGGGATCGGTATGTAATGCCGGTGGATCAAATACCGACAGCGGCAGCCCAGCGGGTCGAAATCCGACACCTCGAGGTAAGTACCCTAACCCTTCCTTAGGGGTGCCTACCCATAATCTCCCCACGTAGTGCCTAACCCTAACCTTACCCCAATGGGAACATAAACCTAACCCCCCTCACCGAACTCTAAACCTAACCCTCCCGGGTGGGTGCCTGACTCTAACCTCACCACCCAGTGCCTAAACCTAACCTTCCCCAGGGAAGGGTGCCTAAGCCCAAGTCCTACCGGGGGTCCTGTAACCTAACCCCCCCCCATCCCCGGGCAGGGGCGCCGAGACGAGGGGGAGCAGGTACAAATTGCCCGGGTTTCCTGAGGGGCCCGGGTCTGACGCCGCCCCCCCCCTCCCTCACAGCAGCCCAGCACACAGGGGACCTGATTCAGACCCACTCGAGAGCGCACAGCGCTCGCAAGCAGGTCGATGGTCCCCCACTGTGCATGTGCACGACGGGCGCTCTGTCGCTATGGGTCTCGCACCAAAGCGAGGCAGCAGTTGATTGTGTTTGACAGCTTGCCCCATTTTGGAGGCGGGCAGGGGGGTTGGCTGGCCAAACGGAGGCATTCCCGAAGGAACGCCTGCCGTTTGGGGGCGGCCCGACTGACATCACGAGTGATGTCAGTGGTGAGCTTCCGGCTCTATTAGAGCCGAAAGCTCACTGGGGCTTGCGGGAACGATACCCTGCAACAAGGGTCTCATCGCAAGCCCGATGGTCGTGACCATCACCTGGCCGCTCGCTAAAGCTGTGAGTGGTCACCCACAGCTATGCGAGCGGCCAGGAGGCAGTCTTTAAGAAAAAAAATAGGGACGCCATGTTTCAGAGCGAGCACTCTCAAAGACCGTCCAGCACTGAATCAGGCCCAGATTGTGCTGAGCTGCAGTGGGAGACAGCAGCCACAGCAGTCTCCTATGCCTGTGGGGGTGAGAGATCACACTGATCGCACCCCCCCTGGCTTTGCGCCGGGCTAAGGGGGCTCAGAATAACTTTTTTTTTTTCAAGGGGGCGTGACCATCCTCCCACGATTAGGCCACGCCCCGTTACCCGGGCCCGCCGCGGCTCTTGGCGGGCCTGTCCCCAGGCGAAGTGTATACTTACCCAGCAGGGAGGACGTTCTGGCGTCGGGATTAACATAGCTGTCGGTATTTCAACGCCTATGTTAAATCCCTTGCAGGGATTACGCTGTCGGAATTGAAGCCTCTCATAACTACATCCCCTTCTGAAGTCCAGCTTTTGGACAGTGGTTGCAGAGGAATTTTAGTAGAGGAGAGGGCCCATGTGCAGCCTCAGGCCCTGATTCAGAGCCGCTCGCTCTGAATCAGGGCCGGTCTTTTTTTTTTCTAGAACGGCCTCCTGACCGCTCGCATAGCTGTGGGTGACCATCGCGACCATCTGCTTGCGACGAGACCCTTGTGGTAGGGTCTCGTGGCCGCAAGCCCCAGAGAGCTTTCGGCTCAAACAGAGCCGAAAGCTCTCCCACTGACATGGGAACGCCTCCGTCTGGGCAGCCACCCCCCCCGACCCACCCACTCAACATCGACAGCATGCCCCCTTTGGTGCGAGACCCGGAGCGACGGCTTGCCCGACGCTATCCGGGTCTCGCGCATGCGCACGACGGAGCCGGGACTGAGTCAGGCCCTCTGTGTGGGCCCCCTCTTTTCCAGCAGCACAGTAGTAGAATATGGCTTTGTGTCAGAGTCTACTGCGCATGTGTAGGTCTCTGGGAACGTGGCTTACTTGTTATGGTCCCGGAGACTTCTCTAGTGCGCAGACGGTGTAATGGTTAGCGTTACTGCCTCACAGCACTGAGGTCATGGGTTTGATTCCCACCATGGCCCTACCTGTGTGGAGTTTGTATATTCTTCCTGTGCTTGCGTGGGTTTCCTACGGGTACTCCGGTTTCCTCCCACACTCCAAAAATATACTGGTAGGTTAATTGGCTCCCAACACAAATTACCCCTAGTGTGTATGTGTGTGTGTGTACATGTGGTAGGGAATATAGGCCCTCATTCAGAGCCGCACGTACGTTAGGCGTACGTACAAAAATATTTAAATTCAATGGCTCGCTCGTATTTTCGTTCGCATCTAAAATTCCTCCCTAAACTCTGACGACCCCTCCTCTAACTAACGAGCGTACGAAATAGCGAGCGTACATCCCCGAAATGGCTTGAAAGGAACGCACGCACAAGTATAAACAGGAAGTGGCCTTGTCAGATGTCGATTACCTGCTCCTTTATTCTGCCTACCTCCATCAATCGTATCATGCCAATCAATGTATCAATTAGCTTAATTGTTTGTTTTTTTTCAACACAATGCAAGAAACTTTACTCTTGTCTGTGTTTGTGTTTACCCGCAGAATACGTACGGATGAAACATTCGCTTTTATTGTTTAAAAAACATGTGAACCACAATTAAACAATTGTACTATTGCTGTGTATCCCCGCATATTTCCCTGGGTTCATTTCTTTATTTAAATTTGCTTACGCATGTCACTGCATCAAGCCTATCATAACTCTCCAGAGATTTCTGGGCCTGTCGAACACATGACTCATACACTAACCAATAAAATTGCTCCTGTTAATTTCCAAAATACATTAGCCAATCAGAAAATTTTTACACACTTTATCAAAAATGATTTTTAAGAAAAACACCATTGCCATCATGAGAGCCTCCGCATTCACCAGGCGTGAGCTGCTGGTGCTTACGGAGGTCATGGATCGCCGGATCACCAGCCAGCCAGAACCCATGACCAACCGGCAGAAGCGCTCCGCGTATGCGGAGGTACGGTCCCGCCTGCGGTCCTTCGGATCACGCCGCAACATCGGGCAGCTGGAGCGCAGGTGGTCCGACCTGCAACGGCGAACGCCCCGCTTGCTGGCATGCTTTCGCATGCAGATCCTGGCAAGTAAGTGTTATGTATTGTGGTTTTAATGTTTGTGTTTGTGGGGCAAACTGCGTGTGCATGTTTTCCTGTCTGTTCTATTTATTATTTGTACTCATATCTGCGTGTGCATGTTTTCCTGTCTGTTCTATTTATTATTTGTACTCATATCTGCGTGTGCATGTTTTCCTGTCTGTTCTATTTATTATTTGTACTCATATCTGCGTCTGCATGTTTTCCTGTCTGTTCTATTTATTATTTGTACTCATATCTGCGTCTGCATGTTTTCCTGTCTGTTCTATTTATTATTTGTACTCATATCTGCGTCTGCATGTTTTCCTGTCTGTTCTATTTATTATTTGTACTCATATCTGCGTGTGCATGTTTTCCTGTCTGTTCTATTTATTATTTGTACTCATATCTGCGTCTGCATGTTTTCCTGTCTGTTCTATTTATTATTTGTACTCATATCTGCGTGTGCATGTTTTCCCTCTTTTTATGATTTTTTAATTCTACTGCTATTTTTTTTGGTTTTATTTCTTTTTTTTTTTTTTTGTTTGTTTGCCCGGATTTGTCCATAAACTAAACGCAATTTATTTGACATATTTTAGGGGGACAGCCAAGACTCCGCCGTCAACGTCGGCGTTCCCGCCCACTCTCCCCAACCCCCAGCCAACACTCCACCCCAAATCTTTCGCCTATTCCCCACTCCTCCCCATCCTTCCCAGACCCTCTCCCGGAAATGTCGGGCCTCCTTCCCCTCCGTCCCACTTCCCCCTCTCCTCCACCCACCCCTCTTCCAATTACCCCCTCCCCGGAGTCCACCATAACTCCGCCCCATTCTTTGGGGAATGACGGATCCTCCGAGGAGGATCATGGAGGTTTTGCCGGAGCTCCCGATTTGTTTCCCGGTATGTTTTTTATAAATTTTTTTTAAAGCACAAACTGTTTGTATGTAATCATGTGTCGTGCCTTTCTTCGTGTTTTTGTGGCTTGACTTTTGTTGATTGTGAAGGTTTGCCTTTACCTCTTCCTGGTGATTTAAGCATACACATATCATACCTGTGGGAATTTGTACCTAGGCCTTGTATTTTTGCCAGCCCACCCTTTTTATTTATGTTTTTGGGTTTAGGAGTGATTTGTTTTTTTTTTAATGTTTTTCTGTGGAGTCCCTATTGTTGTATTAACCCACACACTTTTCTCACCCACAGAGGAACAGAGGCGTCGGCAAGAGGTGGCGGATGTTGTGGGGCAGATGCGCCACCATGTAATCGGCCTTCTGGTGGCCCTCGACCGGCTGTCTGGCCTCCTTCGGCATTAGTTTTTTTTTTTTTGTTGTATTTGCCAAATAAATTTTTAAAGACAAATATACGTTTTGGCTCATTTTTAAAAACCAACACCAAGATAGTTTAGCCTGACATAAGTTCCTGCAAGGATTTCCCTTTTTTAAAAGTTAGATTGTGTTTTGTCTTTGTATGTCAAACAGACACCAGAAACACATAACAGTAACAATGTAATTTCCCTTTTTGGGTGTAGTGTCAATTTCAGATTTCTACATTTTCCAGGTTCCTACTTGGTGCGCAAGCTGCTTAGGCCAATCTTACAAATCCCAAGGTTGGGCCAGGCTTCCTTTTGGTGTGGATTGGAAAGCTGAAAACATATTTCAGTTTTGCTCAACTGGCGTCAGTACTGGTTTACCCCTTAGTCAAATGTAACTTGTGTTAACCTGGTTACACTTGCTGTTAACGTCCCAAAAAAGGAAGACCATTTCACTCTTCAAACATTTATTCACCACATAACAGAGAAAACAAAGTGGTCACTCCCAAAAAAAATACACAGTGATAAATTCAAATACAACACATACCAAGAAAAAAATAAATAAAAACACAAAATCAAGAACTGGTTGACGAAGGACCATGCCAACATGATTCCACAAACATGGCGTTGCGATATGGGTTCCAGAATATATGCCCAAAAGGACCAGATCCAGGTTTGGTAAGGGTAGCAGGAAGTAGTGAGCGTTGGAGTGCCAAAGATTATGTGAACAAACAGAAGATGGTGAGAAAATTAAAAAAAAATTAGATGTTTGCCAAAAAAAACAAACACATTAGGTATAAACACTGGAGTTTTGAACAAACTTACCTAAAAAATCTGGCCACCACATCATCACGTATGGCCCCCCCACATACTGACCTTCGACCAACCTCGGGGGGGCCATCCTCAGGTAAGGCATCCTCTGGCTGCATTGGGACACCACTCCTTATGGCAATGTTGTGAAATATCCCACACAGGACCACAATTTTAGACACCATATCCGGCACATACATGAGCTCGCCACCAGAGCGGTGGAGGCATCTGAATCGGCCTTTTAAAAGGCCGATACAGCGCTCCACCACTTGCCTGGTGGCTGTAAGTGCGGAATTATACGCACTTTGTGGCCCTGGTGTGGGAGCCAAATAAGGAGTGAGCAGCCAGGACATGCAAGGGTATCCACTGTCTCCTGTGAACAAAAATAGACCACATCAGGAACACTGTGTATCAAGCTTAACATTGTTATGTACTAAAGGTCTCCACTTACCCAGAAGCCACGCATCACCAGCTTGTAGGTTGGTTAATTTCTGCCATATCCCTGATTGCCGGATGACGAAGGAGTCATGTGCACTTCCTGGTAATTTAGCATTCAGGGACAGGATCTGGAGGGAGGCATCACATACCACCATTACATTCAGGGAGTGATAGTGTTTCCTGTTTCTAAATATTGCCTCCAGCCGTGCTGGAGGCTGAAGTGGTATGTGAGTACCATCCACAACCCCTATGATGTGTGGGAAGCCAGCTATTTGGTAAAAATTGGCCTTGGCCACACTAAGGGCACCCATATCCAAAGGCATTTTAATAAAATGATGGAGGTGCTTGAAAAGTGCCTCCATCACTGCCCTCAGGATCCGGGAAAAGGAGGATTGGGAGATGCCCGCCACTATTCCCACCATTGTTTGAAACGATCCTGAGGCACAGAAATGTAACACCGCCATAAATTGCGTCAGTGGTGGTATTGCTGTTGGACTGTCAATTTGCCGCTCAAGATCACTTTCTATTAATGAGAGAGTGTCTATGATGATTTTGGGAGGTAGACGGTAGCGTCTTAAAACCTCATCATCGGGCATTCCAAAAAGGGTGACACGTGTTCGAAATATCTGGGGCCTTGCATGCCTACGATGCCTACGCCTGGGACGAGTTTGAGGTTGGTCATCTTCCGGGAGCAGGGCCAGAACAATTCGCCCCAGATCTACCTGAAATTCAAAGTTTACAATGTAAGGCTTTTGACCCACCCCAAAAGTAAGAAAAAACAACTTAGCTTTCTGATACCATCCATAGCTGCTTACATGCCGGGGTATTGTCATGATACGTATAAACTGTAAAAAAGGCAACAATGAGTCTTCAAAAATTTAGAGGGTGTTTTTTTTATTTAAAAATTGTTGCAAGCCAACACAGAAAATAGCGGAAAAACACATTTGGCCATCGATGAAAACTACATTGCACACCGTACGTCAAATAGGGTTCAAATGGACCCAAAAAATGGAAAAGGGAAAAGCAAAACTGGATTATATGATGAATACGGCGTCAAAAATGCGGAAAATTATTCGCAAATGCAAGTCACTACACCAACAGTCAAAAATGCGGTAAATTATTCGCAAATGCAAGTCACTACACCAACAGTCAAAAATGCGGTAAATTATTCGCAAATGCAAGTCACTACACCAACAGTCAAAAATGCCGTAATTCATTCGCAAATGCAAGACAAAAAATGGACTTACCAAACTCGAATATATAAGATGTCCTCAAAAAACTTCTTTGGGTCCGAAAACAAAAAAAAACTAAAAAAGATGAAATGAGTGTTAAACAAATTAACTAACCACAAAACAGAAGAATACACCAATTGGCCACAAATTTGAATGCACAAAACTTACCAAATCAGGAAAGGATGTTGAAACAATGAAAAAAATGCGAACGGAAAAACCAAAGAAATGTAGCAAAAACAAACAAAAAAACAACTCTCCAAAATCCTCCAAACGCAACCAACCAACCAAATCCAAACCACTTAACCGACAACACTCCAACAACCCCACCTCGAATCCACACACACCAAGCCATAAATAGTGTTTATTTTCCCGCACAAATTAAGGATGAATCATAGGGACGCACAATCAATGATGCGGCCGCAAACTAAGGACGCATGTATAAATACGTCACGAAATCACATAGAATTTCTGGATGATTTCATGCTGGAAGCAGAGACATGGCTTCAAACCAGGG
This sequence comes from Taudactylus pleione, assembly GCA_031769625.1. Taxonomy (NCBI): domain Eukaryota; kingdom Metazoa; phylum Chordata; class Amphibia; order Anura; family Myobatrachidae; genus Taudactylus; species Taudactylus pleione. The sequence goes on along the minus strand of JAUIMM010000303.1, from coordinate 1,267,103 downwards.
AAACAATGGTCAAAATTGCGGCGGTAAGGCCTTCATGCATTTTGTGTCAATGAGTTTTTTAAAACATAATATTGTGCAAGTTGTGAAGTGGCTAAATCTGCATATTTACCCAAATAGGTGAGGAGGATGACATGGAAGAGACTGCTGGCCCCAGTCAACCCGCCAAAGCTGCAAAAAAAAAAAGGCAGCCACATTTCACAAGCAAGGAGATGGAGGTTTTGATCCAGAAGTGCGTTGACATCCTGCCCCAGGCAGCCAGGAATATGAGCCAAAGCCAGAAGTGGAGAATGTGGGAGGAGGTCGCCGTTGCTGTCAATAGGGTGGGTGATTATGTCCGTCTAGCCCGGGATGTCAAACGGCGGTAAGTAAACACTTTCCCATCCTATAAACAAACCCCATTGTAAAAAAAAGGATAATGGTTCCAAATTCATTCCACAGATGGGCAGACTTCAAATATCGTCTAAAACAAAAACTTGCCGACAGGGCTAGGCATGCAAGGGGGACAGGTGGGGGTCCCACCCCTGTGTCATTGGAGTTGACAGACTTAGAAGAGATGGCACAGGGGTGTGTGCAGGCTGTGGAGGTGTTTGGCGTGTCCAACATGGATACGGACATGCCAGACTTTGCTGCTCCTCATGTTGGCCAAGGTAAGTCTTGTGATGTCACCAACTCAGAAATGCTATTGTGCCAATATGTAGATTCTAATGTGAGTCTTTTCTCCAATTTCCTAACAGAGACAGAGGCGGATGAGTCTGCTCCAGAGGGGAGCCTTGGCCGCAGAATTTCTGCTGACTCTGCAGGGGAGGAACCAGTACATCCGGCTGAGGACCCTGCAGAAGCCAGTCCAGGGCGTGCCCCCTCGCAGGCAGTGGGCCTCCTCACAGAACTCAATTTTAAATCGGATTGCCATACGGAGATTCTGCAGAGGATGGACGCCAGTCTGATACGGGTGGCTGAGGCCCTGGAGCAAAATGCTGCGGCCAACGTGACCATTGCTCAGGCCCTGGCGGAAAATACCAGGGCCAACATCCGCATCGCCGATGCCCTGGAGCAGCTCGTTCGCCAGCACATGGTGGAGCCGACCTCCCTTCCTGCCGGAACATCCAGATCCTCTACCTCTGGCACAACATCAGGCAATCCTCCAAATGTGCCTAGCCCTGTGCCTAGTCCAGAGGCCACAACATCTGCCTCTGGACAGGCCAGCCCGATGGCATCCCGGACCCGGTCTGGCGCCCACCCTCACCCAGCCAAACGGGCGAGAAAACGGTGACAGCAATGGCGACTTTTCCCACTTTCCTTCTGTGCTTGGCTCATATTCCTTTCTGGTCAAAACTTCCCTCTCCTTTCTTGTGAAATGTTTTAAAATTTTGTATTTACGCTTATGTTAGTAGTTATGTTTTTTTTTTTTTTTGATCAAATATCTTGGCCACAAAAAAAGGCAATACAATATTATGCCAATTTGTTTGTGTGTAAACAATAAATTAAAAACAAAACACTGACATTGTATTGTGACATTATTGTACAAATGGGTTACATTTAATCCTGGGCTTAAACGCAAAAACTGACCCTCTTTTTTTAAAAAAAAGGCCTCTTTAAGGAACGTTTAAAAAAACACATAGCGATGCAAATTCCACAGTAAACCAAAAAAAAGGGGAGCTAATTAAAAGATGATGACATTATTGTTACAATAGGCCATAACCACCAAATTGTGGCCAAAATAAAACCCCAAAAATGTACGCTAATTGATTATGTAATCATGACATTAGCAGCTCTGATTTCCACCTGCGTACGCTTTTGTGCTATCCCAATAAACTGCTTTCCAAACACATACCAAGCCGGATTTCAATCCAACACTAATTACTTTACTGACCAGCCACGATTAATCGCTGCACCATCGTGGAGTCCCGGGACGGAGGAGAAGGCCATCGCCAATGTGGTCGAGTAATCCTGACCCTAAGCTGTGCGAGCATTTTGAAGGGAAAGCGGATGTTTCAGTGACGTATGAGACGGTCCGAACACATTTGACGTTCGCATCTGCTAATGTATGTACGCCCCAAAAACGCCTCGCCACGCCTGCGTTTTTTCATCTCCACCCCCGTCAACACCCAAAAACGCCCTGTTCTGTCAATCACATTTGACAGGTCACTTCCTGTACGCTATTTTAGGAACGAGAGAAAAAAAGCTCGCAATCTGCCGTACGCACATGCGCGGTGTAACACCGACGCATGCGCGGTTAGTCAACATCGGAACGCAACGAGCGTACTGTTGTTAACGTGCGGCTCTGAATGAGGGCCATAGATTGTAAGCTCCACTGGGGAAGGCACTGATGTGAATGTCCAGATCTTCTCTGTAAAGCGCTGCGGAATATGTGTGCGCTATATAAATAACTCGTAATAATAATAATAAGCAAATCTCCAGGTACATGACCACCATGCCATTTTCCCGGTGATTTCTGTCTGCAGCGCTGGCCAAAGCGGGACTTCGGAGAGATAAGTATATTCTGAGTTTGTGGACCATGGGTGCAGGATGTGCAGTGTGGGCCCCCCTTATCCCAGGGGCCTGTGTGCACGGTGCACCCTGCACCCATTATAGATACGCCAAATCGTGATTGGTTTAATCACATTGTTAAAAGTGGACTTTTTGAGCAACTTTGGGAAACAATGTAACATGCACTCCTGGTACATATTATAACTTGCATGTTTTTAAATAGTTTATCATCAATCAGACAATTCCCTTTTATCCCATGTAAAGACTTAGGGGTATATGTAATAGGGTTCGATTTCCATGAAACGGTTCAATACTGGTGATCAAGCCTGTAGATTTAAAGCAGCAATAAGCAATAAGTGGCAGTGCACCCGCCGGATGTAGTCAAAAGGTCGATAATCATAATGTTGGCAACCCAGATTCAGGCATTGACCCACAAGGTTCAGGCATACATGCCTACCCTCCCGGTTTTCGCGGGAGGCTCCCGATTTTTCGGGTAACCCCCCGCACCCCCGGAAGGGTAGGCATTTCTCCCGCATTCTGCCCACTTCCTAGTGAAGTGGGCAGAATTAGGAGAATACCCGCGGCAATCGCGGGTCTCCGTGAAGGGGGCGGGGCTTAAGCTGTGATTCTGCATGAATCACAGTATTTGGCCCCGCCCCCTATGTAAATTGCACCCAATCGTGGCAATTTTACCGCGAGGGGGCGGGGCTTAATGACGCGAATCGTCAAGCCCAGCCCCCGTCGGCCCCCTGCTGCTTCTCTTACCCGGGCTTCTCCCGGGAAGAGAATATTAAAGGTAGGCAACCCTGGGTTCAGGAGCTGTCCCTTCTTCTGGAGGAAGTCCATACAGCTCCAGCTGCTCAGGCAGCAGTCAGTGACCCCAAAATACACCTGACTGATCGGATTTCTGGGGACCATAAAACCTTAGTTAATTTCCGGGAGAGCTGCAAGCTGTACTTTCGTCTCTGACGAACAAACAAAAATGGCAGCTGCTCAATCAATCTAGCAGTACTAATCAGGTGCATGAAAGGGAGAGGTCATACTAAGTAGAAAAAGAAGTGGGGTTTAACCCCCTATTGTTCCTCAGCACACTGAATAATACCTGCAACAATATATGAAGACTATATGGTCATAGAAATTCAGAGATATTAGTTGCATGCATTTGCAAATACATGGGAGGCTGCTAGGCCATGTCATGGCTTCTCTGTTACTAGCAGTCCCTAACACTAAGGGATTCACGTCCGGGGCGCAGTGCACCCCCCAAAAAAACGTCCAGCCCAGGACCCCCCCAGGGCATCACACAAAAATGGAAAAAGAGTGACAGTGCAGTGTAAAGTATAGATGTGTGCGAGTAATCAATAACACTGCACTGTCACTCCTTTCAGTCCCTGAAACAGGAACCAGAATGGCACGTACTGGGATACTACAGCCAACAAAGCCATGAGGATGCTGTCGGGTATAAAACAGAAAAAGAACCAATTAGAGCTACAGAAGATCATCCCGTGTTCACAGTACTGTTGGCGTCGTCCGGCATCCAGATCGCCTAGCAACCAGTGGTGCAGTTCCCGCACGGCAGGCGGAAGTGGTAGATGTGGTCACTGAAGTGTCGGAGAGTGACGAGTCGCACTGGCGACTTGTAACAGGCCCTTCGCTTGTCCGCAGAAGAGAAACTCAGGAGGAAGACCATGGGTCTCTGTCTCTATTGTGGCTGCAAGGGTCATTCTGACAATTCCTGCCCAGTAAAGTCAGGAAAAGACAAGGCCTAGATGCGGAGGGAGAACTTCATCTGGGCCTATCTGCCGTATTTCCCAAAAATTCAGTCTTAATTCCACTCCAAATCCAACTTTTTGGGAAAACTCTCCTGACTATACGACATTCCTTGATAGTGGAGCAGCTGGAAACTTCATAGATATCTCCTACTTTAAGTCCATGGGAGTCCCTCCTGAAGACCTAGCTAGCCCGATCTCCATCTGCGGGCTTGATGGAAGCGCTTTATCTAATGGCCGGGTAACACTGCAGACACCGCCCATCCATCTCTCAGTTGGTGCTCTGAATTCGGAATGAATTTCTTTCCTCCTCCTCCATTGTCCCATGGCTCCAGTCGTCCTTTGTCTGCCATGGCTCAGAATCTACAACTCTGTTCTGGACTGGAGATCTGGCTAAGTCATCTGCTGGTGCTCTGAATGCAGCTCAAGGTGTCTCACTTTTCCTATCCAAGCAGTACAATCTTCTCCGCAGAGGGCTTCCCCGGGGTTACTACAGCCATATCACACATTTTTTGCTCTCCAAAAAAAAGCAGATTCGCTCCCTCCTCATCGGGCATATGACTGTGTGATCGATCTTATCCCTGGTGCCAAGGTCCCAAAATGAAGACTTTATTCCCTATCCATTCCAGAATATATTCAGGAGAGCCTCGCTAAAGGCTTTATGCGCCCATCTAAGTCTCCAGTGGGAGCTGGATTTTTGTTTCATCTAGAAGAAAGATGGATCACTGCGACCTTGTATTGATTACAGCGGGTTAAACAAGGTCACTATTAAAAATTGTTATCCTTTGCCACTAATCTCAGTTTTGTTTGACCAACTGAGAGAAGCAATTATCTTCTCAAAGATCGATCTCAGGGGAGCATACAATCTAATCCACATCAAAGAGGGTGACAAATGGAAGACGGCATTTAATACTCTGTCGGGACATTTTGAGTATCTGGTCATGCTCTTGGCCTTGCCAATGCTCCGGCCGTCTTCCAGGATTTGATTAATGATGTCCTCCCAGACTTTCTGAGAAAGTTTGCAGTAGTTTACCTGGATGACATTCTGATCTACTCCCAGTCCCTGGATCAGCATCATCACCATGTCAAACAGGTGATTTAAAGGCTTCATGAAAATCATCTCTACGCGAAGCTTGAGAATTGCGAATTCAAAGTTGGCAAGGCCTCCTTTCTGGGATATATCATCACCCCCAAATGCTTCTCCATGGATCCCAGTAAAGTGCAGGCAGTGTTGAATTGGGTCCGTCCATCACCTCTTAAAGCCATTCAACATTTCTTTGGATTCGCCAACTACTACCAGAGGTTCATTAAGTCCTTGTCCACTATCGTGGCACCCATATTGGAGTTGACCAAGAAAGGAGCAGATACAGTCAACTGGTCACCTTTGGCTGTCTGGGCCTTCGATAACTTAAAGAAAGCCTTTACAATTGCTCCAGTTTGTCACCCTAATCCGCAGATGCCCTTTGTTGTGGAGGTGGGTGCCTCTGAGGTTGGAGTGGGGACCATATTGTCTCAGAGAGATCACCAGGACAATAATTGCATCCTTGTGCCTACTTTTTTTAGAAGTTTTCCCCAGCAGAAATTAACTATGATGTTGGCCATCGTGCACTGCTGGCCATGAAATGGGCTTTCGAGGATTGGAGCCATTGGTTGGAAGGGGCCAAATACCAGATCACGGTCTACACAGATCACAAAAATGTATCTTACATCAAGGGAGTAAAAGAACTGAATTCGCAACAGGCTCGCTGGGCTCTATTTTTCACCTGCTTTAATTACACCATCTCTTTCACACCAGGAACCAAGCATGTCAAAGCAGATGCCCTGTCCCAAAGCTTTCTTCTGGTTCAATAGCCTGTATCTCTAATGATACAATCATTCCGAGCACATGCATTCTTGCTGGTCTAACAAAAACCCTGGCAGAACAGATTCAGTCTTGTTAATCTCAGGCCCCTCCTGGTAAACCTTCTGGTCTTTTGTTCGTACCCGAGAAGTTCAGAGGAGCAGTTATCACGGACTACCATTACAGCTGGGCCCCTGGACATCCAGGGTTCTGCAAGACTCTTCAGTCATTAACCCGATTTGTTTGGTGGCCATCCATAATGCAAGATGTTCATGAATTCAATCTGACATGTGACATCTGTGACAGAAATAAAGTTCCCCGTGCCGCTCCTGCTGGACATCATCTTCCTCTTCTTGAACCTTCCAAACAGTGGTCACATATTGTGATGGACTTTGCGGTGGACCTTCCTTTTTCATCAAGATGTAACACCATTTGGACAGTGATGGATCGGTTCAGAAATGCAGTCCATTTCATCTTGTTGGCCAAACTCCCCACTGCCAAGGAGCTGGCTACTATGTTTATTCGGCATATATTTAATCTCCATGGTATGCCACAGGATATCATCTCAGATCGACGTACCCAGTTTATAGCCCAGTTTTGGAAGTCTGTCTGTTCTGCATTGCGTATTAACATCAGTCGCTCCTCTGGCTACCACCCTCAGTCGAACGGGCAAATGGAGCTGGTCAATCAGTCCTTGGAACAGTATCTCCGATATTACATGTCCAAGTGTCACAATGACTGGGTCAAACATTTACCTCTTGCGGAGTTTGCCTACAACAACTCTTGTAACACATCCTCTTCAATTTCGCCCGTCATGTGTCTCAGTGGTTCACACCCCAGAGCTAATTCCTTTGATCCAGTTTCCAGACCTTCTCACTCACATATGTCCGTCTCTTGGCTGAAATCTGTCTGGAACAAGGTTCATCAGGCTCTCCTGAAGTCTTCTTTCCAAGCCAAGACTGTGGTAGATAAGCACTAGAAGCCTTGTAAGTTGAAGGTCGGCGATTCGGTTTAGCTTTCCACCAAAAACAAGTTACACCAACCTTCTCAGAAACTGAGCCCTAAGTACATCGGCCCATTCCGGATCATTGCACAAATTAACCCAGTAACATTCTGGCTCAGGCTACCCAGGACCCTCAAGATTAATAACACCTTCCACTGTTTCCTGCTTAAGCCGGCAGTAATCTTCAGAAGATATTGTGAGACACTCCAGGAGGGCCTTCTCAGAGGTATATAGTCAAAAAGATATTGGATTTCAAGCTTGTGTGGGGACAGTTTCTGGTTCATTGGAAGGGTTATGGCTCACATGAGAGATCTTGGGTTCCTGAGAGGTTTCTGCACACTTTGGGACTTAGAAAAGCCTTCTTCAGGGAGTTCCCATACAAACCCGGTTCTAGGGGTTCCTTATTCTTGTTTTCTAACTGCTATTAAAGTTTTCCCAGGGGGGAGGGCACTCCTGTAAAATGACATTGCCCTTATGATGATTGTTCCTAAAGATGTGGCTTTTTTCTGACTATCAGTTATCCAGAACGTACGGACGTATATTTCATGCTCCTCCTCCTCCTTGGAACATCTGTTATAAATAACAAAACCAACAAGTGGATTCCCTAATACTGTTATAACTAGTCCTCTTCCTCTACTCCCCATTCATAAAGATCTAAGCCCCCTGAACCCCAAGTCCCATGGTATATGACTTCAAAGAAGATGACTGTAATCATCACATGAAAAGATTTCCTTTCCTAATTCAAAGAAATGAAGGATCTCCGCTTCTATGGCCATGCAGAGGTAAAGCATGCTCTTCATACACTCCGCTCTGAGGTGACTTCCTTAGGCTCTCCAACAGACCAAATCGAAAGGAGCATAAGAGAGAGTTACTTACCAGGCCACTGTAACACAATGTATGAGCAACTCAGCTCAATGTATGAGCAAGAAATAGACATGGACAATCATGCTCAGAAGAATAATCTCAGAATCCAGGGTTCTCCCAAATCAGTTGAGCCTCACTATCTTTAAATTTACCTCAGAAAGATTTTCTCTCAGCTTACCACGGAAATCCCAGCTACTCCTTGACTTCACCAATAAGGCTCTCAAATGCATTCCTGTCTCAGTATGTAATCTTAACACGCCATTATTTTTTACAATCAAGGAGGGGTTTTAATTGACCATTTGACATACAAGAGTAGTATCCGACCACTTTGGCTAGGAGGCAGGAAATTTGCTCCATAAATTCAGTTCTTAAAGAATCATCATAAGAAACCACTTGGGTTTCCCTTCTCACTCTTCCTCCGGCACTAGGATCAACAACTACCTGCGGGCTGAGGCCCAGACTCTGCTTCAGACTATTGGGCTCTCTCAAGAAACCCATTGGAACTACCCCAAGCATCCAACAGCAATACAACCACTTTCCTACCAATACCCAATAAAAGGAAATACCAATTTTTTTGAGGCTCTCCCAATCAAGGCTACCAGATTGCTGATCTTATGGCTCTGATGGGAATTCTCTCTCTTCCCCACTGAAGTTAGCAACATATACACTACGTATACGATCTATAGAGGATACTCATACACACTGGGACGTTTTATTTAGCAGGGTGTGATACGCTTTGCCTGCCATCTGTCTTTCAACCCTACTGGGACATTTTATGCTAATCAGGACAGATACGTGCTATTAATAGGCAACCTTAACAAATTGCTCTAGGTTGTCTTCAACATCTATGCTCCAAATGACCTCATCCTCAAACTCAGCCGTATCGCCCCTTGATTTTGTCCGACCATGCCTCTATCATGGTAGACTTATCTGACTTGGCACTTAAAGCCTTGAGAGCAACCTGGAAAATTAATGAGTTCCTAGTTCAGGATCCTACGATGACCTCAACCAATCAAATCTCTCCTCTGTATTTATTTTAAAACACATGATATGGAGGATATATCTCCAATTACTCTGCAAGACGCTCAGGGACTTGCTGGGACATGCTATTACTTTAACGTCTAGGTTTAAAAAAACAGACTTTCTGAAATATTACAGTTGACTGACTCTCTGCCACAGGATCTCAACTCTGAATTCCCCACTCTGACTCAGTCACCCTCATGAAAATCAGCTTATTAGGGAAAAATTAGATGTTCTCCTTCAAATCAAGTTGCCAGTAAATGGCTCAATCAACATTACTATGAAAAAGGTAATAAAGCTAATCTGGCCACTAGTTTGCAAGCTAAAATCAGTTATCGGTTATCTGATAAAGTTCTAACCTGTGTCCCCCAACAGATACAATCCAAATGTCAAAACTATTCTCTCAAATTCTAATCTCCCACAGCCCTTAGTGCATCAGCTCTGGTCCACACAAAAAAATGTATACGATACCTTTTCGGCAGAAATCAACATTTCCCAAACAATCCTCTTATACAAATAAGCAGCTAATTTCTCCAACTACATTGGAAGAAGTCTGGCAAATTGTAAAGAGCTACAACTTGGATAAAAGGCTTCCGGGGCCTAACACTTTCTTTGAAGCTTATTATAAAAAACTTGTTGATATCCTGGTGCCCCATCTTCATGCCCTCTTAAATTGTTCCCAGGTAGGCCCCTTGGTCCAGAGGGGCTTTGGAGACTAGGATTACGGTTATTTATTAAGAGGGTAACCAAAATCCTTGAAAATGGGCTCAATACTGTACTCTCAATGGTTCATTATGACAAAGGTGATATTTATTCCTGGCAGGTCAACATGAGATAAGGGACCTGATTCATATAATCAGTGCTAGGAAGATTCCTGCTGTTATCCTGTGCTTGGACACTAAGAAAGCCAGCCAAACATTGAAGCATTGTAGCAGGTCTCCTGAAAGTTTTTTGGGTATGAGATTTAATTCCAATCTAGATTTAGTAGCACCATTGTAGAAAGGGAGCTGATCCCCAACAGTCAGGGCCGGCGCTTCCACTAGGCAAGCTTAGGCAGCTTCCTAGGGGCGCCGGCCACTAGAGGGCGCCCGGCCCTCCGATCACACCCCCCACTTGTCGGTTGCCCGCTGAGATTGTGTTACCAGTGGGCGCCCGGCTCCTTCTCTCCCACCCACCCCACCCCCCGCGCGCCAGCGGCAGCCGGAGGACGGAGCTCACTCCTGAGCTCTGTCTTCCGGGCACTGCAGTGCACTATAGGAGTGACGTCACTCCCATAATTCCGAGGAGCGGGCGCCAAGGATGGATGGCAGCAGGCACAGGAGCGGGGTTTAAGGTATTTTTTTTTTTATTATGTGTGTGCGCGCAGGGGGGCGGGCTTACTACTGGGGGCACTACAGGGGTCTTACTACTGGGGCACTATTGGGAGCACTACAGGGGCCCTTACTGGGGGCACTACTACTAGGGGCATTACTACAGGGGGCATTATTACTACTGGGGGCACTGCGTAGGGGGCACCATTACAGGTGGCATTGCATAAGGGGCACCATCAGAGTGGGCATTTAGTGTTTTAGGGGAACTACTACTGTGGGCATTGTGTAAGACCTAAGTTAGGGGGGGCCCCTTAAAATGTTGCTATGGGGCCCAAAAAGTTCTAGTTACGGCCCTGACAGCGTGTGTGTGTGTGTGTATATATATATATATATATATATATATATATATACACATACACACACATACATACATACTTCTGCCTGCGCCCCCCTCTCCGTACTCATTTATCCCCTCAGGTGAAATGACTTTGCACAGGTGGGGAGGCGGGTAAGTTTTGTGTTATATATATATATATATATTTTAACACAAAACTTCTCTGCCACTCCACCTGTGCAAAGTAATTTTCACCTGAGGGGCTAAATGAGTACAGGGGTTGGAGGGGGGGCAGGGGCGCATGCAGAAGTTTTGCCTAGGGTGCCTAGAAGTCTAGCACCGGACATGCCAACAGCATACAGTACAGAGGGCCTGATTCAGACCCGTTCGCTAGCAAGCGATCACTTGGAACGAGCGATGTTTTGCAATGTGCGCATGCATCGCAGGGCGCGTGCGCAAACTAGGCCGAGCGATCGGGAAGCATTCGCTCGCCCCGCAGAGACAGCCCAGCTGAATGAGTGACAGGTCAAGCCGTTTGTGGGTGGTAATAGGGGCAGGCCACTGGAAACGGGGGAGTGGAGGTGCGAACACAGACGTGCCGGAGCATCTTAACGTCGTTTCAGAGGCGTGCATAATTAACAGGCAGCATCATAGTACATGTCACCTGGTTGAATTATACACTGAAGTGCTCGTGGTAGGGTATAGTCAACCTCAAGCGCTGCGTTCACTTCCGATGGAACCCAATGTACCGATGGTTGCATACACTTCCTGGAGATGATGTGCACTCGTGGGCGTCTTAAGACAGGCTGGTGGGCGTCTGCATACACACCGCGATCGCACGCCAAGACATAGTGGGCGTGCTTATGCCTTGTCGTGCGATCGCCTGCCTTGCCGTTAAATTTGCATACGCTGGGAGCGAGCATACGCATCTAGCAAACGGGTCTGAATCAGGCCCAGAGTACAATAGCTGTGGGCAAAATGCGGCCTGTGGGCCGTATGCATCCCGCAGATCAATGTAGTCCGGCCCATTAGATGCACCACCTGTGCTGGTACATCTGCCAGCAGTATTTGAAGGAGCTACAGCTCCCAACAGCCCTTGTTGCCAGGAGCTAAACACAGCTGAGCATGCAGAAATATCTGTGGGTGGTGCTAAGCCCGGTCAGGAAGAGTAGAGAGTATGAGATTGTGAGTCATGAAGCAAGAATTGAAGGAGACCAAGGGTGGGAGAGTGGGGTACGAGAAAGAAAGAAGTGAGAGAGTGTAGAGAGCACAGGGAGGTCTGAAGGGAAGAGCTGGTGGATCAGGAGGATCACTGTTCAGAAGTATATTGTAGGGGAAAGTACAGAAAATCTGATAAAGAAGTGTTTGCTAAGAGCAGTGACACTGAGAAGAGCTGAGTGCTATTGATAGATAGGCACAACTGTGCCAAGTGACTATTCTTTCCTGCACTAAATGTGGGAAGGCTTTGATGTAAGTGTGTGGCTAATACAATAAATATAATTTAAGTTTTATGCTATTGTAAATAAAACATTTATTGTGTGTGGCCATCGACAGATTACTAAATGTATTTACTGTCCTCCCCAGCTAAAATATTTGCTCATCCCTGGTGCACAGTGTTAACAAGTGTGAAAGAATCCAGGCTGATTCATTTCATATGCAAGCTGTGTGAGTCAATCCAGACTGGTTAAAGGGCAGGGGACATGATCACCTCTGCGGCTCTGCCAACATGTGTGTAAAACTATATAAAAAAAAAGGCAGTAGACACCAATGTAATGTGCATACAATTTTATACGTTTGAGGTGATCAGCCCTACCACAAAGGAAGGAGTAAAGGTCCTTTTAAGGACTATTTATAAGCAAAATCCTTCATAACGCTAGAGACTTATTGCTTCTGATGAAGTCGCTAGAGAGTAACAAGCCTACCATGTGCCATCTGCATCTTTGGGAATCTACACTATCAGCATTTGAACGAACACTGTGTGGGTCTATACCACCTCCATTGCAGATTTATGTGGATTCTCGTCAACAACACTGTCGGTCCCTGTCACTGAACTTATCCAACTTTGTTGCTAATTCCAAGAAATCATGAGAACTGGATGACTAATAAAACACATTATTCAAAAGGGACATATTCTTTCCCGAATGTTATTCGCTATAATTATGCAGCTATATGCTGATACATTAAGAATTGGATTGCCCGCAAGTTACGTGACTGAACTATATTTTCTTGATCACTTAGATCTAGTTTACTTTTTGCATATGCATAAGCATGATGTGCCTCAACACTTACCATTCTTTATGTCTCCTTCTGCTGGGTAATGTTGATTTTCAGAATGGCTTAGCTTTCTCCCCATTCACAAACTGGGTCTCCCAAGGTCTTAGAACTGTACGTCAATTTACTGAGCTGTTGTCATGGCATCCTTAGACCTTTCCTCAGACCTAATCGAGCTTTCCGTTCTTAGCTTCCCATAATTTTGTCTTTATACAAGCCCAACATTATGGGCCTGATTCAGAGTTGGTAATAGAGTAAGATAGAGTAAGTAACTGTGCACCTGAGCAAACCATGATGTACTGCAAGAGGTGCAAATACATACATTCATTTTTGGATGCAGGGTAAATACTGGCTGCTATTGGATGTAGCCCACAAATGCTAGACAGCTTTTTAACACTTTAATTTGGATTTCCGATTGGACACACCCCTCCCAAATCTAACTCTCTCTGCACATTTTATATCTGCCCCACCTGCAGTGCAACATGGTTTTATCAAGATGCTCAGTTACTTACTATTTCTTAAGGGGCCTATCCATTAGCAGATCTTTCTCTACAATGAAAGACAAAAGATTTATCCCTTGAAAATTCCTGGGGCTGCGGTGACAGATATCTGTCATGTACATGACAGATTTTTGCAAACAACGAATGATATTGCATGACATCATTCAGGGAGTGGATTTTTTTTTAATGTTTCTATTAATTTTTATTAAAAATATCATTAGTCGTTTACCACTTATAAACTGACAAAGAAGCCTTCATCTCCCACAGCCTGACCAAAGGAGCAACCATCGTGACCATAGGTCGCGATGGTGCTCGCAAATGCAGCAAGGAGGTGTCTGACACCTACTACTGCATTTGCATTAAGATTGATGGAAATGCAATGCTGCTTGTGTGCAGCTCTGCAATTCCATACATCTCTGTATCAGACCATCTATTCCCAAATCTGAATCAGGCCCTGTGTGTCTAAAATACCATCATTCCTCTCACCTGAGGATTGGGTTGATCAGCTGGATACAGCTTATCTCTCTTCTACAGGTAGTGATGGTGCAGTCTTTTTTTTATGAAATACTAATAATTCCATATTATTATGGGCACTATGTTACCAGTATTACTAAATGGAAGATACCTTTTCCTACATTGAGTAAATCATCAATTTTGCATGTGCTTCTTTACTCTATTTGAACTCTTCCTGCTACTTAAATGTTTTACAGATTTTTCTATAGAGGATATTTATCCCCCTTCCATTGCACATTGACCTGTATTTCCTCTACCTCAGAATTCCCAAATGTACTAAACCAGATGCATCCCTGTATCATTGTTTTTTTGGGATTGCTGCTAAATTAAAAGGTTTTGTGTGCTACTAAAACACTATGCACTTTCAAAATGAGTTAATTATTTGTAATTAACACCTGAAAGGTCAGCATTTGGTATATTGTTGATGGAATCTAAGGTGTACCCCAGAGGTACCCAAACGTGGTCCTCAAAGCTCCCCAACAGTTTAGGTTTTAGATATGTCATGGTTGAGCACAGGTGGCTTAATTAGTACCTCAGTCATTTTGATTTAACCCCCTGTGCTCAACCAAGGATATCTCTAAAACCTGAACTGTTGGGGAGCCATGAGGACCACATTTGTGAACCCTGATTGCAGAAAATTGCTTTTGATACTCTCAGTTGCAGCAAGAAAATGTATACTCCAGCAATGGATTCACCCTTCTTTACAACTGTTGGACTGGATGGAGACGTCCCTACATAAAGAAAAAAACATTTGTGACTTTTTCTTTATTCATTTGGCAATCGTTCATTGATATTTTGCCCATATCAGTCAAACAACAAGTTAAAAATAGTTTCCTTTCTACCCTATGGTATGAAACTAGGGGGTTAATTTACTCTCGGTTTTGAGTCCATTTCAAAACCTGCGGTCAAAGATGGGTATCGACGTATGATTGCAGTCTAAAAAAACAGCATTTACTATGCATCGGTTTTGACTGCCATTTAAAATCTGACGTAGTTACACTTTGGATTTAAAACCCACATACAGCTGTTCTGACGGCAAACCCACCGCCAATATGCGGCGGAGGTGAAGCACTGCACAGAGTACTATAATCTGTGCAGGCTTCGTTAGGTTAAAATGTAAAAAAATCAATAAACAGCCCCAGACCTCTACCTGGGCTGGTAGATAAAAATAGGGTGGTAAAATGGCCTATGGTTCCCCCTAATATTTTCCAAAACCAGCACCAGGCTGAACCAGCCGGGGGCATAATGCCATAGGAAGGAGACACACAGCATGGGGTCCCCCTGACACAACATTAACCAGCCCCAAACTGGTCAGCCTAGGGCTGGAATTCCTTGAAGTGAGGACCCCAAAAATAAAATGAGGTCCTGCCTTCTGAGGAACAATCAGCCCTGGGCTGTGGATGTGGGGTTAATAGTGATAAAATAGATAATAATACTGTTCTCTTTACAGGTGGACTATAAGTCCCAGGCTGCCTGCCCCAGCATGCCGGCACATGTGGAACAACAAGTGCCAGCATGCCCAGACATGAAGGAGCCGCTGGCACCTGTAGTCCGCTAGTAAAAAAAAAATATTAAAATAATCACTAGACTCGGATCAGTGGAGGAACTAGTGAGTGGGCTGTGTAATAAAAATATTTGAAATATTCCATGGTTTCTTATTAAGGCACTCATTCGTATTTATTGGTAGCTGTAACTCCAAAAAATAAATAAGAAAGAGAGTAGGGACAATTGTGGAAGATACATAACCTGGGCTCTGTGGAATTACACAGTAAAGATAAAAAGATTGGTACACATCAGACGATATGTCATCCAATCCAGCAGATTGGAGCAACATATTGTACACATTGGGCCTGATTCAGAGCCGCTCGCAATTTGCGGTCGTTCGTTCTAAAACAAGGGGTGGCTATTCAAATGAACCGTTCGCTCATTGCGGTCTGTTCACGCCTCTAAGTCTGAACGAGCGAGCAAAACTTGCGGTTGTAATTTTGTCCAAAACGCCCCCTTGCCGCTCGCACCATACGTCATGTCCGCTATTTAATAGATTAATCGAGTACATCGTACAGCGTATGAACTGCTCGCTATTCTTGTGGTTGGTTTTTTCAACCGCTATTTTGCGAGCATTTCTGAGTAAAAAAAAACCAAGTGACGTGGTCAATGACTCTCCAGTTTTAATTATGCACACCCATAAAACGCCCGCTTTGACCTTTAAGCACGCCTGCGTTCGGATCTCCACTCCCCGTTTTCAAGCACCTTCCCCAGTTACCACCCACATACGCCTCATTCTGTCACTCAAAATAGCAGGCACTCGCTATCTAGCGAACAAACAATTTTCCGCCGCACAGACTGGTTCGCGCATGCGTATTAAAATCCGTACGCATGCGCAGTTGTGCAAACATCGCTCGGTGCGAACGAGCAGCCGCTAACGAGCGGCTCTGAATGAGGGCCATTGTCTGTGTAGCCATAATTGCGCACTCCCATCCACCAACATCGAGGTCGTCACATCTGCTGTTCTGCACAGCAGATGCGATGATCCGGCGACCGATGACATGCTGCAGGATGTGGCCACTGAACGATATATTGTGCGGTTGAGCTCTATATCGTTCTGTGTATACAGACAACCAATGTATCGTTACATTGGCCGTACCAGCGGCCACTATCCAGGATCGGCTGATGTGTACCCAGAAACCTGGATCCTGTCTGTTATATTTATCTGCAGGGACATTGGGATAGTCTAGGGACAACTGTCCTCTAAGATTTCTGCTGTGACTGGTTTTGTGTTTCTCCCTTCTGCTATTCTCTCCTCATTCTGAACCGCACAACACCAACAGTATCTAACTGCCGTAGGTGCAGGTGGTGCGGCTGCTATGGGGCCCGCGCCACCACGGGGCCCATCCCTCCCCCTGCACCTACAGTGCCAGGCCAGCCATGTTTGTGTCCTCCTCGAGCAGTGTGCTGTGCTGCACAGTAGGGATGGCTATCGACCATCGATGATGCATAAGCATCGATTGTTTGTGGCTGATGTTGAATACTTTTGCCATCAATGGGAGAGAACCAGATGGTTTACCTCCATCGATGTCTAAGCATAACAAATGTTTTTTGTTTATACAAGGTGCCGGGACTTGGAGCATAGCCCCGTCCCAGGTTCTGATTGGCACACGGGCTAGTCAGTCACAAAACAGGGATGACTATCGAATGGTGAAACCATTGATGGTCATCCATTGAATAGTTTGTAGCCATCCATGGTAACACCACCGATAGCCATCCCTACTGCACAGTGCAGGCATATCTGCCCTCCTCGTCGGCTGTGCCTCCTTCTCTCCTCGCTGACTGATACTGGGAGGAGGCGTGGTCGTGATTCGGGGATATCCCAGCAGGGTCAGCACAGATCCTTCCAGCATCAGTCAGTGAGGAGAGATGGAGCCGGCCAGGAGAAAAGATATGCCTTCCCTGCGCAGCACACTACTGAAGAAGAATTCGGCCACGGTAAGTCAGGGAAGGGGAGGGAGGAGTGCGGGGAGGGTGCGGAGGGGGGACCTAGGGGGGCCCTTGACAATTTTGCTATGGGGCTCCCCTAGGTCTAGTCACGCCCCTGGCTGTCACCAATGACTGTTACTATTGAAGGCTGATATATAATGCTGCTGCCTATAGGCCCCATTCGGGATGCAGTTATTATACCTACAGCCGGCATCCCGGCGCCGGAATGCCACTACCCGGCCAGAAGACCGGCACCAGAATACCGACAGTAGTGGAAATGCCGACACCGAAATCCCAACAGCCAGGAAGCCGATCGTAAGTATAGCGGAGCTGGTTAGGTCTTAGCCGCGGGGTTTTAAGTTTAGGCGTCACTGGGGGATAAGGGGGGTTAGGGTTAGGCTAGGGGAGGATAGGTACTTCTGGGGTGCGTTACGCACCACTGGGGGGGGTTGGGTTAGGCACCAAGGCGGGTTAGGTTTAGGCACTAGCGGGAGGGTTAGGATGCAGGAACAGAGGGTTATGGGGAGGGTTACCAATTACCATACTTACCAGACCCTTGTCGGGATCCTGAGCATCGGTATGCCGCTGTCGGTATATTGACAGCAGGCATCCCGACTGTCAGGATTTCATACCGAATCCCCCCATACATTAGCAATCATTTGGGACAATACTGCATTTTGCAGAGCATTGTGTAAACAAATCTGCAATGTACGGACTTCCCAAATGGCAGATTCCAACTAAAAAGTGATTGGAATTGGCGAGTCAGCTTGTCCAACATGTAGGATTTTACAGACCATTCAGGGCTGTTGATTGCTAGTGTAGGGTAACAATCAGCAGATTTGCAGTTCTGTACTAGTAAAATGATGGGCCTTTCAAGATTGGCAGATCTGTCTTTCCTGAAAATGATCTGCAAATCACTGAAAAATATCTGTAGTATATGGGTGCAGATTGGGGAATCTTTAGATTGGGGAGGGGGGGGGGGGGAAATCACAATCGTGAATCATATTTTTTTTATGTTTGCTTATCAGTAGTCACCTGCATTTTACCCACCTATTGTCATTCACACACCACTAATGCTGGGTGCACACTTGGCTGAACCGTGTACCTATCTTACAATTGGTAAGTGCTTACACACTTACCAATCGTTCTGGTGATGTGTCTGTGCGGTCAGCGCTGACATCACAACTGGGTGGGCATTTTAATTTCCCCGCCCAGTTAAGACGTCAATCACTACAAGGTCCCTGGATGTGGATTGAAAGATCTACAGTAAAAAGGTAGACAATGTCTAGAAAGACACCAGATGTTAGACAATCAATAGGTCAACAGGAACAAAAGGTCGACAAACTAAATGTTGACATGTAAGATGGTTGGCAGGTACAAATGGTCGACAGGGTCTAAAGGTGGTCGACACCTGTTTTTTTTCTAACCCTAAACCTCCCTTCCTGGTGTCTAACCCTGACTATCCAGTGGCAAACGCAAGATTTCTAGAGGGGGGGGTTTTCAAATGCTTGATTTTAGAGTGAGTGTGGCCAGTCCATGAAGGGACATAGGGCCTGATTCAGACCCACTCGCAAGCGGCTGTCCGCTCGCAAGTGGGTTGATGTTGTGCACTGCGCATGCGCATGACGGCGGGAGCTCCGTCGTGCTCATGCGCCAGACGCGACGAGCGAAGGACTTTCCTTCGCTCGTTGTGTCTGATCAAAGGGGGCGTGCTGTCGATGTTGATTGACAGCACGCCCCCTTTGGTGGGCGTGCCGGGGGCGTGCCTCCCAGACGGGGGCGTTCCCAAGGGAACGCCTACCGTCAGAAACCGGCCCACTGACATCACTAGTGATGTCAATGGGAGTGATTTTGGCTCTGATAGAGCCAAAATCACTCCGGGCCTTGCGGTTGAAAAACTCAACCGCAGGCTCTGGCTCGCAGTGGCGATGGTAGCGATGGTCAAGACCATCGCAGCCATCAAACTGCACGCTCGTATAGGCTGTGGGTGGTGACCCACAGCTATACGAGCGTCCAGGAGGACGCTCCATAATTATGGAGGGCGGCCCTCATTCAGAGCGTGCGCACTGCTCAGAGCGTATGGCTCTGAATGAGGGCCATAATTAGCAGTTATCCAGCTTTAATATGCATCATACAAAGTATACTGTGTTGCATAATTCCTGCATATACAGGACCAGTGAACACAGTAAGCCATTAGATATGGCAGTAGGTCCATCCTGTCTGAGCAGAATGTTTTTTTTTCAGATGTGGGCACCATTCCAGAGCATGGGAGCAAGTCCAGGAGTCTGGGGGAGCGGCAGAAGAACCTAGCACTGCCCTGGACATATATGTACATATTGGTCTCCTTATGCACTGTATAGTGTATTATTATACAGTATTAATAATTCCCCTATTGATGGTCTATAGCAGTGTAACCCTAACAGTGCATGTTTTCCACATCTCCTAGTTGGTGCACAGGTATATTTATTACTGGCTGACACATTTTAAAAGATCCACAGTTGTTGCTAATCATTTCATTTGTGATACTGAGAATATGCAGCACTAGTAATATTGTATTATATTACTATTTCTATTGTAGTCATGGTGTGTGCTGGGGAGGGGGGTTTCCAGGCAGACGGAAACCCCCCCTGCGTTTGCCTATGCTATCGGCGTAGATGCCTAACCCTAACCGTTGGGGTAAGTGTCTAACCCTAACAAAACAGAAAAATCATGCCGATCATTTTTGTGCCGACCATTTTCTTGTTGACGTTTTGACCCTGTTGACCATTTGTACCTGTAGACCTTATTATATGTCAACATTTAGTGTGTCGACCTTTTGTCCCTGTCGACCTATTGCCTGTCTAACATCTAGTGTCTATCTAGACATGGTCTACCTTTTTACAGTAGATCTTTAGACTGGATCCCTGCAGCAAGTATACGGGCAGTCAGGAGGTCGCCTGTACACACAGCCAGACATACTGATATATCTGTAAGATATATGGGCATCGGCTGTGCTGCAGGGCAGATGCGATATGTCTGTGAACGACATCGTTCACAGACATCGTTTGAACACAAATGCCGAAGCACTACAGATATATTGCGCGTTCAATTGAATGGGTGATATATCGGTCAGTGTGTACCCAGCTTTAGATTGCAAGTTTATTTGGTTAGAGCCAACTGTACCTTTTCTTTTTACATTATTGTGTGGAATTTGTATGATTTCACGATCCTTTCAAAATAACTATATACTAGGTACAGATGAAGTAGTATGGGAGAGGTAGACTTGCTAAAGCAGCTGCTCTTTATTTGCAATATTTTATTACATTGGGTACTATCAGGAATAATGGAATTTGCCTAAACTAGGGGTGGATAATTTAGCTATGGCTTGATATTGGCATACAAATTGCACGTTAACAAAACCTGGGAATGGTGTGTTTGAAATAGTTGGACTATTTCTAGACAAATTACCCCTTTTGGCTAGTGTGTGTGCTGCCATCCACCAAATACATTGTCAGGTGCCACTTGTGTACAGGAGCAACATAACTAGAAAGCAATGTGGTTTACGTTCCTTTAGTGTAATACTCACTATTACAAAAACAACAGTGCATCTAAAGTTCCCTGGTCATAGTAAGGAGGAACATACACTAGCTGGATAGATCAGATGCACTAAGCACATATTATTATGTACTATTAGCACCACATAGCATGTCTAAAGGGACAAACTCCATTTTCATGTGCAACCTTTGAAGTGGGAGCAGTGCTGTTGGTGCCAGTTCCTGCTGACCTCATTACTGACACCTCGGGCTTATGGAGCAGACATCCCCCACTCTTTTCCCTGTTCTCCATCTGTTCTCTTCTATTTACACCCTCCCTTTCCTTCCAGCAGAGTCTGTTTTTCCCCAATTCTCAAATTGCCTAGCATCTACTATTTTGCAGTCGCTCCCTTGCTTGCAGTATATGTTAACATTTTCCAGTCTCTCCTTATTACCCCTGCCTCTAATCTACCTTTGAACCTTTATTCTCTTCATTAATGTATTGGAAAGCAGAGAAGAGGGTTAGGTAGCACAGAATGAAGAGGGGGAGGTGTGTAAAGGGAGAGAGATAGAGGTGGTGGTAGATTAAAGACTGGGAAAAACCTTAAATGGACTGCATGAGACAGACAAAAACAGTAAAGGCCTCTTCCTCCACTCTCCCTCCTTTCCTCTGGTAACCATGGTAACGTGTCACCCTCACACCTTCTGTCCCTGACATGTCACACAGCTCCTGGCTCTGTCCCCAGCCCCTGACATTGAGTGACAGTAGAGAGGGAAGTGCCTTGTACAGACAAAACTCACAGCCATGTCTCACATACACACCTTCTATAATCATTTTCTCGCACACTGCTCCGCATCAACACATTTTCCTGCATCTTTATATTCACACTGCACTCAAACTTTCCTCCTTGCTGTATAGAGAAATACAGCTCAGTAATTTGTACATTTGTATTATTGATTATTGTGGACAACTTACACATCACTTGTGCCTTGCAATTACCAAAGGTTATGTACGAGCAGTGTGTGTGTGTATATAATATATATATATATATATATATATATATACACACACACATTATATATATATATATATATATATATATATATATATATAGCTTTAGTTTAATAAGAGGCTGACACATAAGTCAGCCATGCACTGCGGTACCTGCTGTCACATCCTGGTTAGCATGTTCCCTCCTTCCCTCCATAGTGCTAAGAGCACTGATGTGACAATTCTCAACTCATACATCTGAATTCCCAAGTCTGGAGGTCCTCATTATAAACTGTAGGGGTAAATTAACACTGAAGCAGTGTGTTCATGAAAATCTAGCACATATGTGACTGTCACTTGCTTCTAGTGAATTATTAGGTTAAAATCTCATCAATAATAACTCAGCCCATAAGCTGGCTGCATCCACTGGTATGCTTTAACTTGGCAGTTTCTTGAATGTGCAGAAATGAGTATAATAATGTACAGCTACATAAAATTACACAATTTGGTTTATGTCAATTATGAGGATTAAGAAAAAAGCAAACTTTTTTTTCTGAAGGTAGCAAAATAAAAGCACCATTTGAGGGATCCTTCATAAAAAAAAAAGCATGTCACTGTGAAACAAGCCTTTAGCCAGTTTTTATCTTAAATTTGACCACTGGGTGGCAGTGTTCTAAAACAGTCTAAGGGCTCACATACACAGGCATTGAAACTGCTAAATAAAGCATGGATTAAATCTTATTCTGTGCTTCAAATGCTCTGTTTAAATGCAAACATATTCATCATTGCATAATATTTATAAAAAATATATATATATTTTTGCAGGATATCCCACGAAAACACCAGTTTTTGAGAACTACCCGCAAGTATTAAGCATCCCAAGGATGTATGTACATGGGCCCGCAGCAGCAGTAGAGTGGCTGGGTCACTTTACTTCTAACACATAGCAGGGGCAGGATCCTATCAAAGCCCCTGTCCCTAGATGTGATTAATGCTAAATCCCAGCGATCCTTCATTTCTTATTGCTACAATAATTAATAAATATGCCCCCTAGTGTGATAAATGAAGGATTCAGGATGCTAAAGATAGTGTGAAAATGTACATAAAACAAATAGAAGCAAATGCTAGTCAAAAAAGGAGTCCATTCTCTTTCATGATTATATACCTGCATGTAATTGGTGATTTGGCACAGTGGTGATGGCGGGCCTAGAACTAGGTTGTCCCTTAAACCCTTTCCTGAAAACTCTACATGAAATGTTGCGCAGTGCAGCCATGAACAGGACATACCTCAAATCGGGACATTAAAATGTAGGTTATTATTTGGACTATCAATATCAACTTATATAGCCTGAGAACGCATTCAATTATTTAAAAATGATGCATATGTGTGAAGCCTATGGATGAAAGAGATGTAGCTCCAGGGTACACAAATAGCAATTTATAAGATGCTATATACAAAAGGATAATTCCAATTACAGTGGGTATTTTTCGTGTAACATCTCAATTCACCCAACTACCAGAACTGTATTTATTGCATTCCAGGGACCCTCACAGAATGAAAGATCATCTCCCTGCCATTGCCACCAAGCTTATTGTGCCAGTGTTAACAAGAAAGGGAGATTTAAACTGCATGGTTCATTTTCTTGCACTGATTTATACAGTTACAGCTCTGCCCAATCAGTGCCCGCATAAGAAAATGTGGTTCAACATGTGCTTCTGATATTCAATGCAAGAAGCCGTGTCAGGACTGGTGGTGAGAATTTCTCCTGAATTATGGGCTTCCTTGCCAGGAACACACCACTTCATTTTGGGTAGAGAAGTAAAGTTTGGTTATAAATCACACATTTATTTGGAAGTAGCCTTTAAGGTAACTCTAAATATGAATGGTGCCATTTATAAAAGGAGCTATTAAGATCTTCATATTACTTAATATTATTCAAAACAATGGCCGCTATTCAATTCAATGCGATGTTGGATAGCCCCGGGCGGGACCTCCCGGAGCTATTCAATTCAGCACGCTGTTAAGTCGGAGAATGCTGCTTCTTGCGACTTAACTAGGGTGTTTAGTCGCGAGAACCAGCATTCTCCAACTAAAGTGCCAGCTGCAAGGCTGTTAGCGCCAGGGGGGTGCGAGAAGAATTCTTTTAGCCCAACCAAACATCGCGTTGAATTGAATAGTTTCGGGAGCTCCCTCCCAGGGCTATTCGTTATCGCATTGAATTGAATCGTGGCCATTATATTTACAATACAGCTGTGATTGTAGAAAAGATTAGAAATATTTACACAGTATACTTTTATAGGTACCTTTTATATGACAGTTGTGGTTATGAATGTATTACAAATAATAAAGATGGGTACACATTAGACAATGTCACCAGATCCGGCCGACATATCGTCTACATCGTTAAGTGTGTACCCACTATGTCGGCCCTTGCGTGCTCCCGCGGGGGTCGTTCAACGCATCGACAGATCTGCAATACTTGCTGCTCAATCTGTCAATGTGCTGAACAACGCCAGGAAGGTGTATGGAGCCGATGCCCGACATATAGGGTGGTTGGGCAGCGGATCGGGTAATGTGTACTGGCTGCCTGATATGCCGGTTGTCACACCGTTGGGTACACACATCGGTGTGGACCCAGCTTAACACTTCTCTACCAAGGTAAAGATTTGGGCAAATACAAGTAAAGTGATGGATTTATAAATAACATAGCAGATGTTGAGCTGGGCTAAGTTTGACTGGTGAAAGATGCAGATTAAATATACAGTTCGATCTTGAGTGTGGTTATAAAATAAAATATGCTTGTTTATCACAAAGTCACATTAAAACAGGCCACCTTCTGCCAACATTACAAACTGAATTCAGCAAGAAGTACAGGAGTTTGATGGGAGTGAAAGAGCAAATAAAAGTTATAGAATATGTGTGTGTGTGTGTGTGTGTGTGGGGGGGGGGGGGGGGTATTGCATGCACTCAAACATTTCTCTGGCCAGTGTTTCAAATCAACAGCTTAATTATGGATAACTATCATATTTGGATGTGTCAATGATGTTGAATCCAGTGTTCTTTAACGGCACCACTTAGTGGCCAAATTAACAAGAAATTTGTACACAATATTTAAGTATTAAATCAAAGTATTCTAGAAAGAAATGTTGATTCACCCAATACTAGTTCTAAATTGGTGTGCAGGATGGGG
The DNA here is from genome assembly GCA_031769625.1 of Taudactylus pleione. Lineage (NCBI taxonomy): Eukaryota > Metazoa > Chordata > Amphibia > Anura > Myobatrachidae > Taudactylus > Taudactylus pleione. The sequence continues at coordinate 1,242,027 of JAUIMM010000303.1, read as the reverse complement.
GTTAACTCTGAAATCTTAAGATCCTAAGCACTCAACCACTTGCAAATACGATCACTGACATTTTATTGGACTTCACTTCAGTTAGCAAAATATGGCTTCTACAGCTTTAATATATAAAAGTTGTTTTTTAACATACATATTGTGTACAATATGGGCTAGCCCACAAACATACAGTCTCCTATAGGGCTAGGAATAGTACATCTGCTATACACATTTCATATTATTCTAAGGGTGGGTACACACCTGCACGATATCGGCCCGATTTGGACTCATTTAGCCAAATTGGAACGTCAAACCGGCCATATTATGCAGTTGTATGCCTGATTCGCGCTCTCCCGCAGTTGCATGCGTTATCGTGACTGGCTGTGCTGCACAGCCAATCACACATTATCGTATGCGGCACCATATAAAATTAATTACAAGTAATTGTTCCATCGTCCATTAAATCATGCAATGTCCAGAGTGAAGGCAAATCGCGCTAAACATCGGCATGATTGCCTGACGTTTAGGTGTGTACCCACCCTTACATGGAACTGCACCTCCCCTGCTTATCACTCTACTTAGTGGGATGCTTTCCCTCAATGTTCCAGAGTGACTTACTACAGTGACTATACACAACTAGAGCATGAGGGTGGAGTGCTGGCAGCCCAAGTGTCAACTTCATCTATGTTCCCTTTAACATATGAGCCTAGAACATTGCTCAGTTTGAGACAGGAGTGGCAGATGCTGGGGGTGTGGAGAAGTGGACCAGTGGAGAAGTTGCCCACAGCAACCAATCAGCTTTGAAGTAGCATTTATCAAGTACAGTCTATAAAATAATAAGTAGGAGCTGATTGGTTGCTATGGGCAACTTCTCCACTGGTCCACTTTTCCACTACTTGATACATAAACCCTTCTGTACCCACCCCAATCTGATGTGTAAGCTGTAGCACTGGTAAGACAATTTAGGTATAAACAGTTAAAGTATACTCTAATGTGCTGTACTGTATTAGCCGAGTGACAATACCACCAATGACAGTAATCAGCAATGATACATGGGAGGGTCTCAGTATAGCTGAACCTCTTTTCACTGACATAATTACACATAGGTGACTTGTATCATACATGCCTAGCCTCCCGGAAGTCACGGGAGGCTCCCGATTTTTCGAGTAACCCCCCACATCCCCAGAAGGGTAGGCACTTCTCCCGCTTTCTGCCCACTTCCTAGTGAAGTGGGCAAAATAAGGAGAATTTTCTTGCGTACTGGTGGATCCGCTAGTAGGGGGCGTGACCAAATGTCGAGATTCTGAGAATTGCACCATTTTGGTTCACGGAAAATTGCGAGGGGACGGTGCTTAATGGCGCAACCGCCCCCACCCACCTGCTGCTCCAATGTCGGCAAGTATGACTTGTATCTTTGCACCTCCTTTTACCCCAATGCTTAGGCTATGCTCAGTTTTGCTAACTACAGGGGATAATACATATTAGATGTGGTTTAGGATATCTCAAGAAAACTTTCACACTTTTGGAGCTCTGGCTGTCCGCCCATGACCACTCTGCTATCACAAAAGGAATATCTCACATGATTAATATTGACAGTGTAGCTCTAAGAGAAAAAGAATTATGGGGAAAAAGATAAACAATGGCAAATTTACTGAATGATGACTTCTACAAGCAGATATAGCAAGCACCAGAATGTTAGCAGCCAATGTTCACAGGATCAACATTATAGGACAGTGGCTTTAATGGACAGGGGCATAGCATGACTTGTGGGGAGCAAGACAGTGGTTTGTATGTCCTAATTTTCTGAAATTTGGAAAGGCCCTGAGGTAGAAAATAGGTTATGGAACGTCTGACTATATATATACTGTACATGCGTCCCTTAAGTTTACTTTATACAAATGCAGAGGGAGCCCATACAGGCACAAGATTTATTATTATTACTTTAGCTGTACAACCTATGTAGCCAGGTCCTAAAGTGGCTGTGTGGTCTTTGCAGATTGTTTTACTATTATGTACACACATTACAATATTTGTTCTTTGTTGTTCATTATGATATTATGCTAGTATATGAAATGTAGGTTAATGTGATAATGGGGTCCCATTTATGGTCTGTGGTGCAGTGCTTTGCAGTTATATTGTTCACTATGTTCTTTTTTTTTTTAGTTGTCAGATCTCTTCATGTACGTACATGTTCCATGACTTCTGCTTTGCACAGGTGATAACTGGGAGAACAATGTATTATTGACTAGGGCTCTATGTTACACTCCATTACTAAAGGGTTGATGGACTCTAGTTTAAGGTCTTCTTCCTCCGATTCCTAGCCTAATGCTCACAGCACAAGCCCATGAAGGTTAGTTTTATGTGAGGATGACAGACATTAAAGAAAGGGCCATTACAAAGTCAATTTCTAGTGCAAACTCACTAGTATTTATATAATATAGACTCCTCTTAATGTGAAACATACACCATGGGGGCGATTCAATTGTTTTGTGGGCAGCAATAATAGGCACCCAGTGTTGCAATTCTATTATTCTGGGCGCCCATTAGTTATCTCAGTCATCATGCCCTAGTAGACTGGCTTTAGTCGTTAAACGGCTAAACGTGTCTAAAGACTTGGTTAGGCCCTAACCATGGGTTTATCTCACATATTTTGCTCGCACGCTCCTGAGTAGAAAAGCTGGCACCTATCAGACCCGAATGGAGCAACAATTGAATTGTTCCATCGAGCACCCAAAACAAATAGCCACCTAAATCCTTCACTCCTTTGAATTATGTGACACTGCTCACTCCTATTTCTGACATCTTTTTCTCTGTCTCTTTTCATGACTTCACCATTCCAGCTCTCTCACTACCTGTTGGCATGCCTCAGGGCTCTTTTCTTTGATCCCTTTATTCTGATACGCAGATATACCTTTTCTTTCCTGACCTCTCCCCCTCATGTTTCCAGCTGTCTTTCTGACATTTCCTCCTGGATGTGCCAGCTCTTTCTTAAACTGAACAAGGCAAAGATTGAGACAATGGTCTTCCCACCCTCCAGTCTTCTCTACTCCTTTTTAAAATCCATTGACATCATTTTTTTGTACAAGTCCGCTGTCTTGTTGTCATTGATTTCGTATACTCATTCAAATCCCACATCCATGCCCCCCATTCTTGTCACTTCCACATTTATATCTCCAGGATTTGACTCATTCTTTCCCTGAAGACCCTCATTCACTGACTAGTCATCTCTTGCCTGGACTACTGTAACCTCCTCTTATCTGGCCATTAATACTCATACATCTTTTGACCTCAGTCCATCCTTAATGCTGCTGCCAAGCTCATCTTTCTCGTTCTATGCTCTACATCTACCTCACCGCTCTGCGAGGCACACCACTGGCTCCCTTAGCACTACAGAGTCAATTTCAAACTCCTCTCACCTCGAAAGCCCTCTCCCACACCATTCCTCTTTCTTGACCTCATCATAACTTATCTGTTTACTCCATTCTGCCAATAACCATCACCTACTATCCCATCAAACCACCTCTTCTTACTCTGCCCCCAGGATTTTAACTGTGCTGCTCACCAGCACTAGAAAACCCCTCTCCCTTTTGGACTCAATACCAATCTGCAAAGCCTCAAACAAAACAATTTCTGTCCTAGCACATAACTCAGCTCATGGGCACCCTCATATAGAATGAGCAGAGTACTCTAACCTTTTTCCTTCATCTCCTCCATACTTATTGAGACTGAACCTGCCTGCTTTTCCCCATCTACTAGAGTACACAGGCTTCAGCCAGCATGGGCTGTGTTATGACTATCTGTATAAATTGTGAATAATCTAGATTCTGTTTAATATTTTCTGTACTTTACATTTTATTTTGCACTTTATTTCCAGTTATGAATGCATTTTATCTGTTGATGTACTCTAAGGCACAGTGGACCCTTTTGAGCACCCTATAACAAAGACAATAAAACTACCGGTTTAGAATTAGGACTATGCTACACTAGAAATGGTACAGAAGACAGATAGCAAGCACCTGCACAGCACTACTGCTGGGTGATGGTTTCCTCTTCAGTACTGCTGGCTCCCACATAGGTCAGGACACTCTAGTTCAGTGATGGGCAACAGGCAGCATTGGGAACGCATGCGGACTTCCAACCCATCACTAGCAGCCTCCTGCTTCTTCATACTTTGTTGCCATAATGGTTTTTTATAACTTATGCTGGTTTAAAAGACCTACTGATAATATTAGATAGGGGTTGCTTTCATTGACTAAATGCATTAAATTAAGTTGCTACTGAGAATAAGAGCAATGTTCTGCCACTTTGAGGGTTAGAGGGCTGCCCATTGTATAGCCCCCAAATTAATATCAGGTTGCCGATCACTGCTCTAGCTGCTCTGTCGTGATCCACTAGGAAACCACCAGCTTCAGTAGATGAACTGTTAGATAAGTGCAGTCATTTGCAACAGTCACCAGCAAAATAAAAAATAAACATGTGTAACCTGCACTGCTAGTGCAGACAAAGATTTAAGTTAGGGCTATGCTAGTTTTGATTTTACTGCAACTAGAAGGTACATCAACAGCATACAACAAATTGCTATATATATTAAGTGACTCAAGAAACTAGCACCAAGCAACTATTGCTGAGAAAGGACTGCCTCCCATATTCCAGAATAGGAAGAAAAATTATATGGCAATTCTCATTTAATTAAAGGCAAAGTAGTTATAATGGTGGTGATGGGGGATGAACCTTTCCTCCCTCATAGTACTTTTGTATCTGTGATGATAATCCTCACATGGTGACTGCAGGAGATAACATACTAGATGTGTAACACCATGCGCCATCTCCTGCAGTCACTATAGGAGGAAAACAGTCTAAGTCACCGGGAAAGGGGTACTCTGGGAAACCGTATCACTGCCGCGGTTGTGAGTCATAGATCACACATTAAAAAACTTTGCGTGTGTCAGTAATAGGCAATGCTGGATATTAGTGGGGTGGTAGGGCATTATGTTGTAAACCACTTGCATTTCTTTATAAGCATAGTGTAAAGGTACACCTAATAAAAGGTATGGACCAGGTTTTAAACTTTCATCATCCTGCTATAATTACAGTTTAGGATACACAAGATTCTTTAAGCATAAGTTATTACCTATACCCATTGGAGAACATTGATGGTTTCTTAGGAAATTTTTACAGAAGGTAGTTAGGCCAAAAAGTGCCTTTTCAGTGTAGTGCCTCAGTAGCTCGCCAAGCCATTAACATTTCAAAGTTATAGCACCAAGTTACTGTACTAGGGCTGACAAAATGATTAGGTTAGCTAACTGCATAATGATGTGACAGTAGGTGAGCTAACCTAACAATCTGCTATAGCAGGGATGGGGAACCTTGGGCCAGGGGGCCGTATAAGGCCCCCGGAATCATTTGGTCTGGCCCTCTGAGCTTTTTTTCTGCTAGCCTCATCTGGCTAGCAGGGTGCCTAGACTGTCATCCTGGAGCCAGAATCTATGCAGCAGTGCTGCCTGGAGCGTCCCATTGCCATACCTCCCAACATGACCCTCTCCAGGAGGGACACAATGCTCTGGTCCTGGACTTCATGTTGGGAGGTATGCATTGCTGCTCTTACAGCTCCCCGGAGCATCCTCAGGATGCTCTAGGCATTGCTGTAACCACTGGCGATTAAGGTTCCGCCCCTGTGTGACATCACAGGGAGGGGGCGTGGCCTGCATCAGGCCCACGAATAATGTTATATATATCAAAATGGCCCTTGGCATAAAAAAGGTTCCCCACCCCTGTGCTATAGCAATATGTTTATATCAGGTCGGTCCATGTGGCGGCACGGTCTCATAAAGGCTGCATCCTGCACAGAAGGTGGGCCTGAAGAGGAACCTCTGCCTGTAAGGTACAGGCATTCAATTTCAAAAAAGCTGATTTTCTAAGACCATTTCAAACAGTATTTAAGTGATTTTTCTCTTTGTTTTCTGCAAAATGCTATTGAACTCCTATGTATGCTAAAAATAGAAAATATTAGTCTATTAAAACAAACAGATAATTTATTAAACATAAGGGGTGTATTTATTAACAAAGTGTTAAGGTATAATAACTCATAACCAGTCAGTAATTTGCTTTCATCAGGCTAGTGCAAGCTGGACAATGAGAGCAAATGTCTGGTTGGTTGCCGTGTTCCTGCATATTTGCACTTTGTTAGTAAATAACCCCCAAGGAGAGGAGCCAATGTCCATGACGCTCATAAATTGTGCTGGATGAAAATGGTGACAACAGCTGTGACCTCGAGTGAAAGCTCTACTGCAGCATCCTTATGCTTGTCCGTTCCAGCTGCTAACTTCCTTACAGCTCGCCCCCTGCCTTGTGAAGGCACAAAATATGCTTAGATTTCACATTTACACATTCCACTTTAAAATGAGGGACATTGAAAAATAAAGCTGGTTTAACTTGATTAGACTGGTAAGTGCACAACACCTTCAGGTCACTAAAAATGCAGTTGTGCGCCTCTGTGCATGCAGTTAAAGTATAAAAAATTAATTGCTACATTTTGGCAGGTCTGCTTCCTTTGCTAAGCTGCATGTGGGCCATGTATGACACAAAGGGCATGGAGCACAGTTAGAAATAAACTTTGCATATTTTGCTAAAAAATGGTGGGCATAAAAACATGCATATATTCACCCAAAGGCCCAGTTGTGATTAACTGTGTGTGTTCGCCTGGTCTGCTACTGGTCATCAGTGCACACTTGCACCTGCCCTATACTAGGAGCAAAAGCTATACTATATTATTAATTACAGATCTGAATAAAGAACATTTGCATGAACATTCCCTTTGTACATTTGGCCTATATATATATATATATATATACACATACATACATACACCTATGTTCTGGTTGCAGGTGTAGATGTAATAAAAAGTAACGTTATACATCACCCATTCTAGCATATGCCCATTTTCTCAGCTTACACAGTGCAAATTTAGGTACTTTCAACTGTGCATGTAAGCTAATATTATAAATGTCGCACACTGCAAAAACACACACTCACCCAGGCCAAGAAACAACTAAAAATTACCAGTATTTGTGAATATTAATCCCAACATCCACCAAACTGTGGAAATACATTAAGTATAGCAAATGGAGCGCTTGTTTTTGATCAATAGAGCTGCTCTTATGCTTAAGAACCGAGATATCTCATTTTGTCCATTTATGATAAGCCTACTTTAAACAGCGGTTCTGAAATAAGAAGGATTGCCTTTATTTAGATACATACATAGGGTAAAGGAAATTGAGGTTTAAAGAGTTAAATAGTGAAAGACATAAGAAATACATACGTAGTGTAAAATAAAGGGAAATACGAGTAGATACAGTTCTGAACTGTGAATTGATTATACCTTTATACATATACACACACACAGTTGCTCACCGCTCCACAGATTGAGGCTGGGGTGCTCGGTAAGGTCTACCAAGTGTAAGTGTACAGAAGTATGCACTCTACAAATACAGAGGAAAAGCCAAATAATCCAATATGTTCGCCTATAAAGAGACCTTTGTCAAGGAGACCAGATCGAGGATGCAAAATGTTTTCATCTGTATTTGGAGAGTACAGATTTCCTTGCCAATTTGGACAATAAATAAATTATATACCATATTACTATCATTTCTCTTTAAAAACATCTTGATGAGCCCCAGATTTACAAGGTCCTTTTAGCTATGGCTTTTCGCACACATCCATGTTACTATGTGTACACCCCTTGCATGTTTATATTGCATATGCAACTTCTCATACAATCCAATAACAGATTTCAGTCACATACAGCGGTCTTGGAAATATCTCTCATTCACACAAACATCTATTATATCTCACAAACAACCCTCTCTCCCTCTGTTGCATGCACACCTCGCACACACAGCTGTGTCAGTGCACATTGTACAGGGTCAGACATCTGGGCTGTTGCTCAGCAACGCAGCTCCCCCCCCCCTCCACTCGCCACTTACCTGGCAGTGAGATACTCCCCCCCCTGGGCAAATCTGGAGGAGCAGCAGTGACCTCCACCCCCCCCACTAATCTACAAGGCCAGAACAGAGGATTAACCAGAACCCTGCCAGAGAGAATCCTGCAGAGCTTAGCAAAGTAACCCTTTCCCAGCCAAAGAAAGACATACAAAGCATAGCAATGTATACTGTGCCACAGACAAAAACCTACGGAACTTATTACAGTAACCTCCTCTATGCCAAACATAGCTTTTTAAAGCAGAGTGATGTAAAACACCACCTACAAACTCTCAAAGCAAGGTAATGGCAATACCAGTTTCAGAGACAAAACGCATAACTGTCACAGCTAAAGCCTGGGAGAGCTGTATTCTGTGCCTGTAAAATATATATATTCATACATGTGCATGTAAACTGTAAATATATATATATATATACACACACACACACACATTTTATTGCGATGTTTGCAAGGCTCCCAACAAGCAATAAGGTGTATCTGGGGTAATTAGTATTGGAGGGCGATAGTCACACAAGCCTGGGGGGATTGTGGGAGGACAGTCTGTTCTGAGCTAGAAGGGTCATAGAGCAGCAGGAGATTGGCACTGCTAGGAGATAGAAAGGGAGGACGGGACATGAAGACCCTGGTGTGAACTGGCGAGGAGGGGGAAGAGCAGGGGACAATGATCACAAACAAGAGCAGAGGAAGAGGCCAACATATATACAAAAAAATCCATTCAGCAGGCATATTATGGAAAACAGACTAGTATAGGAATTACAGATGCTTGGAGGAGAGGTATGGACATGAAGTTGTGGACTTTTTGGCAAGGTCAGGAAAGAGAAAGTCACTGAGATTAGGGGCTGATAGAAAGGGGGAATTAGACAGAGGCAAACTTAATGTGCATGCAGATTGTGAGCTAGAGGGAGAGTAACATGAGAGAGGAGAGGGTGATTGTGATAAAAAAGGGTAGAATAAAGGTGATAAATGATAACATAGGAAGGCAGAATGTGTGAGGGGGAGATAAGGAACATGTGATGATGTGAGATAAAAGATGGAAGGTGAGCCAAAAAAAAAAAAAACACATGAAAAAACAGGGATGAGATAGAAGAAAATCTGAGTAAGGTAGTGAGAGTAGAAATGAGGACGGAACTGTTGATGAAAGAGCAGAGATACAAAGGAGACTAATGGAAACAGAGTCCTGATCACTGTCACCTTGGATTATCACACTGCTCAAATAACACGCTGTATACAAATTGCAGAAAGTGAGTGCACACACGTACACAAACACACGCCTACTGTGTAAAGTCATCCACATCTACCCATTCTCTCGTACTGAAAACACAAAACTGTTTTTGGACAATACACAATTTATGAGAAATCCTTATTTACAATAAATAGTTTTAATCGCCGAGGGTGGTGGTAGGGCTTTAACATACGCAAGTTCAGTGCAGCCGGTAGAGGGGGGACAAAGGGTGTTGGTGCAGGACTGGGGGTATGTGAGGGAAAGGAACTGTTTAACCCTTTTCTCTTGACAGAGGTGCCAAGACATTTCAGGCCACTCGGCTCACATGGGAATAAGATCAGACTTTCCATCCTTCCGCATTCCCAACCTCCCCCCCTCACATACTCCCCATCTCCGCATAATTTTTCTTTTACATTTTAAAACATTTAAAAAAAATTCTTATGTACAATTTTTGCTGGTTTTGTGAAGAGAAAATAAAAACAAACAAAAATAAAATAAAATAACGAAACACAAATTTCTTCTTAGGGGAGGAACTAGAGAGGGGAGGAGGTTCCAGAGCTCAGGGAGGAGAGAGGGAGCGCACTTATGATGTATGTGGTGCAGGCTCAGGAGGCGATCCCATGGCGTTTCTTCTGGCTTCAGGGGATGGGTCTCAGCTGTGGATTTAAGAAAAGAAAAGTATTATAATAAACAAAGTGCAAAAACAATGTCAATAATACAATTAACACACTAACAAGAAAAGACAAAAATGTATATATTAGAAAACAAAAGACAGACATGGCTCACAGGTCTGTGTGCGCACACTCACACCAGTGTACAATATGGAATAAAGCCGGATGAGGGAATAGCCCAGAGTTTACAACAGTTGGCTGGTCAGCAGAAAAGATTAGTAGTGGACAGAGATGGAAGGGTTAAGTATGGTAATGCTGGTTTCTTATGTCAGGCCATCTGATAGCTCTGCTATCAGCTTGAACAGTAGAAGAAAGAAGATTCCAGCGAAAATGATCATAGGTAGGTTGCTAACTGAACCCTGTGAAGATTTCTCAGAACTATAATGAAGCAAGTCAAAATTTTAACACACACCAAACAAAAAATTGCTCCTGTAATAACAGCCACTGACCAAAGAGCAATTAGGTTTGGTATTACATGTACAAAAAAAGAGCAATCTGCAAATTAGTATGGCAACTCATTTGCTGTGAAATCATGAATTAATAAACATACAATAGGGCAGTGGCATCCATAGACAATAAAAACAATGTTCAATAAAAACTGAGTTTGTTTTTTAATTATTTCACCGAAAATTGATATATTCTGCATGTATGTAATACCTCTATCTACCCAGCAGATGTCACTATTCCAATCAATCGCTATAGGGAGCATTTGGCACACTGTTTGACATCATCATAGACAGTCAGCTAAATGGCAACTTTTTATTTTAAAGTGGTGGAATAGCCATGAGGTATTATTTAATCATTGTTTAATTCATTTAAACACAGTCTGGGCTCTCGCTCTCTATCTATATGGATCTCATGTTAAAAATGTAGTCCAGGTGCCAGAAGAAATACTCATGGTAGAGATTATTATCCTTTATTTATATGGCACCACAAGTGGTCCGCAGCGCCTTACAAAGTACATAAACAAATAAGTGAACGAGAAACCAGTGACTTACAGTACAATACAGTGGAAGACAAGGTTTATATACATTGCTGCATTATCAAATAAAACACCCAAAATAAGCTGCAGGTAGTCAAGTGTTAGGTCTCCTTGTGGGGAGAAAGACAGTGAAAGGAGAAGCACCTGAGGGAAGAGGGCCCTGAGAGCTTACATTCTAAAGGGGAGGGGCAGACAAACAGGCGTGACACAGATATGGTAGACGGGGAGGAAAGAACATGAAGTGGGTTAGGATGAGAGCAATAAGGCCTTGATGAAGTAGTGGGTCTTAAGAGCCCGTTTGAAGATTTGTAGAGAGGTAGAGTCTGATAGGTAGAGGGAGAGCGTTCCAGAGGTAGGGAGCAGCACAAGCAAAATCTTGGAGGTGGGAGTGGGTGGAAGTAATCAGTTGGCAGGTGAGACAGCATGCATTTGTTGAGCGAAGAGGACGGGCAGCAGTGTGAAGGGAGAAGAGGTCAGAGATGTAAATGAGAGAGGATTGGGTGAGGGCTTTGTAGGCGAGTGTAAAAACCTTGAAGGGGAAGGGGAGCTAGTTTAGGGATTGAAGGAGAGGGGAGGCAGATGTAGAACGTTTGGAGAGGAAGATGAGCTGAGCAGCAGCATTGAGGACAGATTGTAGAGGAGAGAGGTGGGAGTCCAGATAGGAGAAGGTTACAGTAGTCCAATCTGGAGATGACCAGCAAGTGGATGAGGGTTTTATCACCATCCTGGGTGAGAAAGGGTCTAATCCTGGAAATATTTTTGATATGGAAACAGCAGGACTGTGAGTGGTGCTGAATGCGTGGTTTGAAGGAGAGGGAGGAGTCCAGGATAACTCCAAGACAGCGCACTTTGGGGCTAGAGGAGACAATTGTGCCATCAATTGATAATGGAATTGTGGAAAGTGAGGTCATGCGATAGGGTGGGAAGATGATCATCTCAGTCTTAGACATGTTAAGTTTAAGAAAGCGCTGGGACATTCAGGAAGAGATAGCAGAGACACAGTTGGAGATGGTGGTGAGGTCAGGGGAGGAAAGGTAGATCTGAGTATCATCAGCATAGAAAAGATATTGGAGGTCAAATGAGTTGATGAGTTTACCTAAAGAGGATGTATATAGGGAGAATAGGAGAAGTCCAAGAACAGAACCTTGGGGAACACATACTGTTAGTGGAAGTGGGGGTGGGGAGAGAGTCAAGAGAGGAGACAGAGAACGATCAGAAAGGTAGGACGACAGCCAGGAGAGAGCAGTGCCATGTAGACCGAGGGAGTGAAGGATTTGTAGGCGGAGAGGGTGGTCTACAGTGTCAAACGCAGCAGAGAGGTCAAGGAGAATGAGCAGAGAGTAATGGCCCTTGATTTGGTAGCAAGGAGGTGATTGCAGACTTTCGTGAAGGTAGTTTCAATGGAGTGGAGAGAAAGGAAGCCAGATTAAAAATGAGTCAAGGAGGGAGTGGAGAGAGTTTGGAAGCAAAAGGGAGGAGAGAGAGATGGGTCGGTAGTTGGAGAGTGTGTTAGGGCATGTTTGAATACAGAGGGGGCAGTGCCAGATGAGAGGGAGAGTTTGAGGAGGTGGGCAAGATGGGAACAGGCAGAAGAGGAGAGGTAGCGGAGATGGAAAGGGTCAAGGGGGAGGTGGAAGGAGGGGAGGACCGGATGAGGGCCATGACTTCCTTTCCAGATACAGGGGAGAAGGATGTCAGAGTTAGTAAGAGAGATGGGGAGGGGTGGTCAGAGAAAGGAGGGGGAGGAGTGCTGAGGGTCAAGTGGGATATGATGTCCTGACTAATGGAGTCAATTTTAGATGTAATGTAGGTGGCAAAGTCAAGGGCAGGAGCGAGGAGGGGAGACAGAGGAGGGAGTTGAAAGTGGCAAAGAGACGACGGGGGTTTGAGGACTGGTAGGAGATGAGGTACTTGAAACATGACTGGAGAGGGACAGGGCAGCACTGTAGGATGAAGGAATACATTTGAAATGGTGAGTCTGCCTTAAAGTGTGATTTCCTCCACCGAAGCTCAGTGATTCGTGGACACTTTTGTAGGTATCTGGTGCATTTAGAATGCCAGGGTTGTGGTGTGGATCTGCGAGGGTGAGTAATGATCGCCGAAGCAACAGTGTCAAGAGCAGAGGTGAGGGAGTCATTGTACAAGGAAATGGCTTGTTCAGGGCAGGAGAGAGAAAGGATAGGCGAAAGAAGAGAGTCCAGCAGGGAGGAAAAAGAAACAGTGTCAATAGCCTCAGAGTTATGCGTAGTAATAGTAGCCTTAGGAGTGTAAGGAGAGAGGATAAGTTAAAAGAGAGAAGGTGATGGTCAAAGAGGGGGAATGGGGAATTAAGAGTAATCAGAAATATCACAACGGTGAGTGAATACCAGATCATGTGAGTTCCCACTCACATGGGAGGGTGAGGAGGCCCATTGGGAGAGATGAGTGGTTCTGTTCTACTCTATTACACTCAGATCTGAAAAATGGCATCTTATACACACACATATACTGTATATGTATACATACATGTATACACACACACATATATGTAGACAGAGGACAAACTTCGGAATCAGTCATTATTTTTTCTTCTACTTCCATGGCTGTCCCCTCCTTCCTTTCTTGAAATATAATTTGGACAGGTTCACCTTTAGTTACAACTAGAATGTGCATAGCCTACTACTAATTACAGATTGTCACAGTTAGCCATTTTTTTTTAGTTTATTTAGAGGTACCAGTAGCCCAAAGGGGGAAATCAGACTGTTTAGCTTAATTTGGCTACAAGGTTGTTTAGTTAAGTAGCCAAGTAAATGATATCACAATGCCATCATGTAGTCCGATCAGAAGATGAACTATGTACACAGCAATATGGTCATCATTATAACCAGTTGGGGGCCATTGCAATGTTAGGCCAACTTTGCCTAAAGTTACAAAATGTTACACATTATGCATCTTACTCAGCCCTCACACAGTACAACAGCGACTTTGCACTTACTGGAAACCAACAGGACACTTTGCTGCTCAGTACTATTTAGCCAATAAAAAGCATAACTAATGTGTTTCTATGATTATAAAACAAGAGATGTGGTAAGAACTTACCTTTGTTATCTCTGTTTCTACGAAGTCCATAGGGTCCACAGGGTTGACCTTGGGGTATAGGTTGGGAACCAAATCCGGGCACCACGCAGTTAAAGCTTTTAGCTCCCAGGATGCACTTGGGTCCACTCTCCCTATAACCCCGCCCCCCAGCCAGAGGCACCTCAGGTTGTAAGTAGCCAAAGGCCGGAGGAGAGAAAAAGAGAGAGAAAACTGGAACACTCTAGAACCATACTCACAGAAAAGGAGACGGGAAACCGGTGACCAGTAACACAGCCCATATGAAGCCAGGTGCGTCAGGGCGGGCGCCCTGTGGACCCTATGGACTTCGTAGAAACAGAGATAACAAAGGTAAGTTCTTACCATATCTCTTGTTTTCTACTTCAGGGTCCATAGGGGATCCACAGGGTTGACCTTGGGGATGTCCCAAAGCAGTTCAACCAAGGGTGGGGACGCTCCTGTGCTGAGAGGAGAATCCGTCGCCAAAAAGGAAGCATCCTGAGAGGCAAAGGAAACCAATGCCTAGAACCTTAAAAAGGTATGGACAGAAGACCACGTGGACACCTAGTAAGGCAAAACAGCCGAGGCGCCACAACGAGCCGCCCACGAGGGTTACATGGCCCGAGAAAAAACAAGCCTCAACGACAGAAATGCCCACCCATGGGTAGGCCCCTGAGGAAGACATACGAGGCCATCCAGCCAACATTTCATTATAGGCCGGCCATCGTTTCCTGTGAAAACCAGAAACCGCAGACCACCAACAAGGAGTCCGATTACCATAAGGAACTTCAACAGATCACATAAAGCCAAAGAGGCCGGACCACAGTCAATGAGGCCACATCTGCCGAGAGGACTGGGGACTGAATGGCCGTACCATAAGTTCCAGAATATGGAACATAAAAACCACTCTAAGAAGAAACACAGGGCGAGAGCAACTCACACCCCGACATGATGCCCTCCAGAAGAGGGAGCCACATGAGAACGCTCCCAATTCAGACACTCTCCTGGTTGATTTAAACACCCTGAGAGAGAGAGAGCTTAAACAATAGACCATGTAATGGCTATCACAACCAGCGGTTCCATTGACTGTCCCCGGAGGGAACAAAGAACCACTACTAACTCCCCAGGAGTCCCAAGGGAGGACAAGTGGAGGCATAATCCAGAAAACACTCCAAAGGATGAACTGGATACCACAGCGGAGCAATTCCACATCTTAACCATACCGACAGTGTAGAGATCCGCACTGTCAGGAAGGCCAGGCCAAGGGTGAAACCCAAGCCAGCCGGAAGGAATGCCAGAATATCTGGAAATCCTGGACACCGGAGGATCGTATCGACAGGTACGATACCATAAGAATTATGTATGCCACAGTCCGTGGCAGATCCCAGCAAAGTCTGGCCTATCTGCTCTAAACATCTCAATGAAGACAGAGCCAGGGAAGCCCTAGGACCACAGTAGGGGCGCAGTCAAAGACAAACGATCCAGGTCCAGGGAAAAACAAGGACCCTGAGACAACAGGTCCAGATAGTGAAGCAGTAGGAACGGAGCATCGATGAGGAGACTCCGAAAATGTTAGCACCAGTGATGTCTGGGACGAACTGGAGCCCCCAGAAGGAAAGCCCCTCTGTCTTGAATTAAACTTCCGAAGACCTCGAGGAAGAAGGGAGACCGGAGGACACAGGTACACAAAGTGGAAGGACCACTTCACTGACAAAGAGTCACTGAAGGTAGCTTCAGTACTCCTAGAGCTGGACTGTAACACCGGTAATGTGTGATCGAGTCAGAAGGCCATGAGGATCAATCCCCTCAGGGAGGCCCCCTCTGCTCACCAGGAGTTGAAACCTCTCTTGGAGAAGAGACTAGTCCCCGGGATGCACGTCGTGACGGCTGAGGAAGCCCGCTTCCCAATGGAGAGCTCCGGGAATAACACTGCAGAGTTGGCCAGGAAAAGACCCTTGGACTATGTTAGAATGGATGACATTCCTGACATTGCCACCCAACTACCAGTGTTGCCTAGATGGAAGCCACTGTTGTGACACTGTCGGACTGAACCTATTCAGGTTTACCGTGACATATGGGTTAGGCCAGAGTGAAGGTCCAAGACAGCCTAAAGTATCAACAAGTTAAGTGGCAGGGCAGAAGCGACAGACGTCCAACTGCCCCGAAACGAATGCGGACCAGACACTGTCTGTAGCAAAGAACACCCTGGACGAGATGGCCATAGCCACCCGGACAGAGACCAACTCGCCTCCTAAGAAAGTATCATCGTTCGAACAGCGATCCGATGGAAAAAACTCGATCCATCTGGAGGGGAGTCAATTATGGCAAGGCCTGGAATGGAACTGAGCACATTCCACCCTACCAAAAGGTAGACACTCTGGTAGACCGCGCATCACAAAGAGTAATGACATATGTCGACTGCGTAGATATCTGCACACTCCAAGTTGAAGAGTGGAGATCTTGTCTTACGCCAGAAAAATTCTCAGATTCTGGGAATCCAGCAGTGCTCCCAGATGAAGAAAACCCTGTGAGGGATGCAGGGAGGACTTTTTCTCAGTTGACTAATTATCTGTGCCGAGAAGAAGCCACGGTTATCCTGACCTGGCGGTAAAGTACCTTGGTGATCCTGCTAAAAGCAGGAGACCGTCCAGAGAAAGGAGCATTCGGATACACTGAACAGGTGAACTGTCAGAAAATCCATAAGGCTGGTAAACCCCGGTGGAGTTGAGGACAGTCCCAAAAGGCAGAGCCCGAAACTTACAAGTGTTGCTGTGGCACAGCAAACCTGAACCCATGCTGATGAGAGGGCTCTGTATGTACCCGTAGGTACGTATCCTGAATACTCAGATATACCATAAAATCCCCAGGTTCCAAACGTCGGATGATGGAGCATGGACGATTCCACCTGAGTCCAGGCACCGTTGGAATCTGATTCAGGGATTTGAGACAGAGTATAGGCAAATGAGGACCAGTCGGTCACTGCCCCAGAAAGAAAGTAGAACAACCAGTCCCTCACTGAGATAGTGAGGTTGGCCGAAATAGCTCTGCTTACCACAAAGACTGTATAGCTTTCTGGGATTGTAAGGCCCTGATCAGGTCTGAAGAAGGGCCCGTGTAACAATGCCTGTGAGGAGGCTGCAAGAGCAATGAGAGACCGTTGAGAATCAGTACCTCACTCTGGAATTCCCCAGATGTAGACCTGTCCCGTCAGGCTGAGGGTATATCCTCAGGTGTAGAAACAGGGTCGTCCGGAAGTCCAGGACTGCTCGGCACTGGATATGGTGGCCCCCATGGAGGCCGACAGCCTAGGAAAAAACAGGCCTTTAGGCTGACCCTGAGGACAAAAAGACTTAACAGAGTTAGTCCGAATGTAGTGGGAGTAACTAAAGACGGTATCTCCCCATTAGTGATACTGCCAATGATGCAACGATCTTGTCAAGGTCAGGACCAAACAAGATCTTCCCCATGGAAGGAGTCTGCACCTCTGCTTTCCCATAACGCAGCCATAGGGTATTGCGGCGGATACAGTCGCCGCCGAAACCCTGAAAGTTAGAAGACCGGCATCCAATGTAGGTAATCCCACATATGACCACTGCATATTTTATGTGAGCGGCAAAAGATATTTGAACCCCAGACGTGTTGGAGGGGAAAAACGTCACAAAAGCATCACCATGCGATGGCCATGGTAGGACGGGCAACAGGCCCTGAAAACGAGTACATTGATTTCAGGCAAAGTTACCACCTACGGATCCGTAAAATCCGTCCAGGCCGGGATGGGAGGCGTATTAATGCCTGTAACCCGACGATTAACATACAAATCCATCCCAGAAGGGGATTTCCATTACTTGTGAGGACCCTCAGGGAATGGGAAACAGGAGGCCTTTGTGACTCCTCGTATCTGGCAACAGCCAGACTCCCGCTATGGGATCCACCCGCTGGGCAGAAAACGGGAGATGTATGATACAGGTGCAGGATCCATATTCTCTATATCCAGAATGAACCTGGCTACCAGCCCCTAAGCAGGGATAATAATACTTGAAATCGGCTCCCCCCCATGTGAGAGGGAAAGAGCCGAATACACCATCCAGTTCACGGCAGAGCCACTGGGAAGTAACCACAGGGCGTATATCACGCCAATTAGTATTTCGTATAAAACGACATCCACCAGGGTGGCCGTTGTGGTAATCCCTGCAAGGGGAATGACAGACCGATGTGGTATCGGAGGTAATTCATGTACTGTGAAAAACCCCGGCGGGGAGCGATAGTCTGTGCGAAATTGCGAGATACCCTGAGTTCAAAAGGGCAGTATGGTGAAGTAACTCCAAGCGAGTGACGACAATGGGGCTCGCCCGGCGATCCTCAAAGGAGAGGATCCTGAGAAATAAACCGCCCTTTAAGGGGGTCGTGCAAGGGGCCCGGCACCAGATGGTTCCGCATACATAAACCATTCTGAGTTAAAAGCACTACTACCTGCAGGCTATGACTTGCAGGATAGCAATAATGGGTGCAGTATCGTGTGCAATCTCCTGGTCAGATATATCTGACTATCTTGACGGAAATATTAAGCAGCGCCATACCGGTCCTGACTGACGCTAAGATTAGCTGCAGGGACCCATTATCAGCGTATGCAACTCACAGTTCCATCTAAAATATGGCAACGTGCAGCACGCAGCAGTATGTGACAAACCTCACAGATATTAACAAGTATATATATGTGAGGTCTCAGAACCACCCCAGGTACACCTGTATTAGGGCAGATAAAGAAAAGGGATAGATATACACTGACAGGTGAGAGAAAAAGCAGACAGTCAGCACTAGCATAAGTCACATACAATGCAGAAAAATATATATACATACATTTGCATGACATATAATATACTGCACAATGTCGCTACATTCAACTGCCCAGATTCAGTGTCTGGGAAGGCTATAGTGCTGTGTACACTCACCCAAAATGGCCAGGTACGCAGGGGGACTGGGCTCACTGTCATCCTAGGAGTTCTGCAGCACCACAGACAGAAAATGGCCACTGGAGACCTCAGAAGAAGCGTGGCCCGCGGAGGAAGCAGCTCAGCGACGCCAGACTGTAGTATTGAAAGGCGCGCTGAGCTGAGGGGAGGAGCCGCTAGACAGGCTTCCTCCCCTGGCTAGCAATTAACCCCCCGGGATGCCGGCTCCCGCTGCTGCTATAATCCCTGGTGGGCTGTGGACACGCGGGGTATGCCTCCATGGAGGGGGAGCCCGCCGCCACCGCTAGCGCCTCCGGTCTGTCCCCAGAGACCAGAGGCATAAGGCTGCATGTACACGCGGGTCACCGCAAGCGGTGACCACGCGACTTACCTGTCCCCGTCGATCCGGCAGCAGCCCAGGGATTCCTCCAGAGCCCGGCTAGTACAGACTCTGGGGTCCCGCTGCGATCCCCAGATCTGTACTGGCGTCGCAGCGCCGGCGGGGTGTAGGAGCGGCAGCTTAGACGTCCATTGGACAGTCTGATGCTGCCGCTCTGAAGAGTAGTAAAAAATAATAAAATAACACTCTTTTAAAATAAATTTTAAGCTTAGGGGCTGCTAAGCAGCCCCCTTGCAGTAACGGTGACCCGACTCCGGCCGGGCACCAACTTAAACTGAGGTGCCTCTGGCTGGGGGGGCGGGGTTATAGGGAGAGTGGACCCAAGTGCATCCTGGGAGCTAAAAGCTTTAACTGCGTGGTGCCCGGATTTGGTTCCCAACCTATACCCCAAGGTCAACCCTGTGGACCCCCTATGGACCCTGAAGTAGAAATTTAGTATAAAACACATTTTTTTTTCCCTCAAATATTATCATTTAGATAGTTACAAATGTTCCACAAACCACTTAAAAGTTAAATTAAGCACATATAGAGGCCACTCCAAAAATGTAGTCAAATATTTGCTTTCAAGTGATTACATCTATGTAGCCAATACATAGAACCAAACCTCTGTATAGCAGCAATGTGTTTACGCGAGGGCATGGAAATCTCTGAAAACATATAAAAATTATCATTGCTCAGATGGAGGAATAATAGTAAACCCTAAAATTTGGGCAACACAACCTATACATGGTTTACATGCTGAAATAAAATAAGACATATCATGTTAAAGAAAACTACTCCCAGTGATTATTGCCATTCACATTTCTCCCAGTGATTATTGCCATTCACATTTCTGTTTAAACTGATTGAGGTGTTTCTAGGTTTCATGTGACATGGCAAATTCATCCATAGAGAAGTGTCCTCATACACCTATAAATCAATACGCCATGGTGTGCGGTGTAGTCGTTTTTTTTTGCTCTAATGTGCTTCTTCCGTTACAATCAGATGCAACAAACTCTATAAGACTGTGTTGATTAATATACAAATTCAGACTCAATCGCTTACAAATAATACAAGTGTCGCATATCAAATTAATCATTGGTGTCTCTAGAAACTGTGTGTCACATCCGATTTCGACTAATATGCTCAGCGCAAGCAGAGTCATATCGAAATGGTTTGCAGAGAAAGGCTGTTTGGCGCAACTGCAGCAATTATGTATGAGGACACAGCTGTATGAAGCTGCACTTTGCTTACAGACACAGCTGTATCTGTTTTCACATTTTCTATAACCTGTACAGGAAAAGGAACATGGTAAATATGGTAGTGAGCATATAGGTCAAGGTTTCTCAACTCCTGTCCTCAACTACCCCCAACAGGCCAGGTTTTATAGATTTATTTAATAATGCAGTAATTATCCCACCTGCTTCCACAGAGCGAAATCCTCAAAGCAGGTCAGGTCAACCTGTCGCTCTCCAGCATTCCGTAATAGCAAAGCTGTGGCAGGGCATGCTGGAATTTGTAGTTTCACAACAGCTGGAGTGCCACAGGTTGACCATGCCTGCCTCAAAATATAACCTGTTGAGTAAACTTGAGGGTTGAGAAGCATGGATACAGAGTTCAGTAGGTATTCATATGTGTCAGTTGCCTTTAATGTAACACATTCATATTCTAATTTTGATGTCTGTTATTTTAAATGCGCATAGTAGATCTTAATGATGCTACATATACTTATAATCATAGCTTGCTGCAACTGATAACATTGGCCAGATCTTTATAACACTACAGTGCAGAAAACCGAAAGAAAATAAACAAGCTAAAATTGAAATACCTGACCAATTACATGCAAAGTGCCAGTATCGCAGCACAGGTTCATTTTACAAATGTACTACGAAGACTTAGCTATTGCCCCAACAATGACACAGCCCGCTTCAATCAAGCTACATTTGTCACAATTAAAGACAATGGGTTGGGTATGATATTCCGGTCATAATACTGGCAAATTGCCAGCACCAAAACTCCGACCGTGATTAAATCCTGGCAACCATAATCCTGACTAAATACCGACAATCAACATACTGTACCAACAGTCAAAAGACAGACAGGGACATAACCTAGAAATAGACAAAATCCTGAAATTAAAATTACCGACAGGTCACTATATAGACATGGACAAAATATCGACAGGTCACTGTACCAGCATGACTAAATACGGGCATGTTCAAAATCCCGACACATCAAAGTCACGGCACGGACAAAATCACAGCACATCTTAATCCCGATAATGTATATACTTTCCTTATGGGTGGCAAGTGTGCAAAAATAACAAAAAAATGCCTACAGATGTGTCCTCATAAACCCATATTTTAGCAGATGGCGTCAATTACTGTGGGTGTGCGACTTCTTTAGCAGATAGCATCAATTACTGCGAATACTGGTTTATGAGAACACATCTGGAGGTATTTTTTTAATTTTGTTTCATAGGGACTACAAGCCTCAGAATGGGAACATTATTATTAAAAACTGGGTGTGCGACTTTTTCGCAGATAGCGTCAATTACTGTGAATATGGGTTTATTATCTGTTGCACAATTGCCACCCATATGAAATTGTCGAGATTTTGATGTGTCAGGATTTTGAATGTACAGATTTTAAACGTGTCAGTATAATGTCCTTGCCGGGATTTTGATTGTCGGGATTTGATTTTCCATTGTCTATTTTAACTGTGTAGGGATCTTCAAAGTATCTAGATTTCCATGCTTCTGTATTTTGTCCATATCGGTATTGTGGTTGTCGGTATTCTATCCATGTCAGTTTTATGGGTATTGGGATTTTGCAGTCGGGATTATGTCTGCTAGGATTTTGACTACATCCCAATGCAAATGCATACATATACTCTATCTATATTATCAATATACTAGGTTGGAATAATCAATATAATCTTACTCTGAAATTATCAATGCAAAACATACTTTTTCCTTCTCTCTCAAATATTAAGGCTATATACACACACATATATAGACACAATCATGTGAAAGAGAAAAGTGCTCACTCTTTCAAAACCTGTGTTTTTACATATCAGGACATAATATAGTCCACACTTGATAAATAGTCACAGCATTTGATAAATGTAATTTTGTACCAGATTTTACAATGCGAATCAATCAACAAGGAGACCATTGTGAAGATGCCATGTGTGAAAAATGTATTACACCACTGTACCGAATGGTGGTATGAGGCGCTTCTGGTGAGACTTCGGTTCCACTGAACATGGTGTCGTGCAAGCTCCACATTAGACCAGAAATCATGCTATTTTCCCTCTGGTTACCGTTTCATGAATGCCATACATTTTGTTATGATGGTAAAGTCAAGAACTTTAACATTTACCAACTTTTTTTTTTTTTTTTACACAATTTCTGTTAACAATCCATTCATTGGGACGGTCAGTCATTGGCAATGGTCTTCAAAGTTCTCCATGTGTAAAGGACTAGAGACGATGTACTTCAGATTGTTTGGAAATGGCCATGTAACACTTTCAAGGCTGATGAGAACCAAACACTTGCTGCTCTGAGATCACTGCAGATGCCTTTTGTTCTTGGCATTGAGTTAACACAAACTAAATGCTCCAGACTGACCTGTCAATCGTTCTGCTTTTATATATAGCCTGTCCTGATGACCAAATAATTGAAGTGCATTATTATCTGGCTTATATTACCTTCCATATGGATAGGTGTGCTCCAAAACTTCCACTCAAATATACATAAATGTAGATTATAGTAAATACATAGTGCAAACTGTAAAACCTACCACTATAGTGCAGCTTCCACTCTAAGGCTGGGTACACATTAGGCAACCTTTTATCCTTTATTTCTATGGCGCCACAAGGGTTCCGCAATGCCTTACCAAAGTACATAAACCGTTGAGTAGAACAAGAGAATTGGACTAAATGTTTTCAGGCAAATTGGAATGACAGATCTTCCCATAGCAAGGTGTTCACTCAATCGCGCATTCACATGTGCCATCAGGTGGGTTGTCCTGTCAGATGGACCAACCTCACTGACAGCATGCAAGTGAATGTGGGAAGGAAAGCTGTGTCACTCATATGTACACTTAATCGTGCAGTGTGTATGGTCGCCCAATATACGAGCGTCAGCCCAGCTGGGATACATGTTGTTTTGATGTGCACCTACAGACACTTATAACAACACTATCCCGCACCAGTATCCAATCAACCTATATCTTTAATTATCTGATGGTCATTGGTTCTGTATCCATATATTAATAATCACAGGAACACAATCTCCATTATTGTTAAATACAGTCCCAATGCAGTGCTACCCTAATGCTATAAGTCAAGGACCAATGTATTCAAGAATGAAGAAAGAAGCATTATGTTGGGTGTACGCTGAACCAAAAAAAAAATATACAAAGTTATATTTTATTGATATACATTAAAAAATATACACTATATTTTCTGAGATATGGTGAAATATATATATATATATATATAAAAAAAAAAGGAACAGTGCATTAAAAATATCTATAAGATTCTTCTGGCTACTCTTCTTTTATTATGAACCTCAAGTATTTCACTAAGTATTTCATTTAGTGAAATACTTGAGGTTCATAACTTTTTATATATTTTTGGTTCAGCGTGCACCCAACATGCTTATTTTTCTTCTTGAATACATCGGTCCTTGATGTGTACCTAGCCTAACTTACATAACATTCACTGGAGAGGTCTTTTATTGAATATAGGGAGGAGTATATACAGACACCCAACGGGTCTCAAAGTCCTTTATCACATAAAATGATTGGCTACAACCCTTCCAAAATGCAGATTTCACAGAGTATAAGATCTCATTTAAAAAGGCATAGGACACACAATTAAAATAGGAGTAATAGCTTAGCGTTCTAAGGACAAAGCCAACGGAAGGAGAGTACTGAGAAGTTTCATGTTCTGGTAAGGTTAAACGAACCAAAACAGCCAACAGGGGACACCCAGGGCCTGAATCAATTGCACGCTAACCGCATGCAATGTAGATGGTGTTGTAATTGAGCCATTATTTTTTTTTTTGCGCATGCTCAAAAAGTTCTAAAAGAATCAACAGCACATGCATTCCTATGAGTGTACGTACAAATGGGCATTTGCGTAAGGGAGTGCTGGTTACAATAACAAGGTAAAACCATGGGTGTTCATTGGTGGTGGCCTGAAATGAATGTAAAAAAAAAAAAAAATATGTTGTATGGGTGTGTTAAAGGAGTATCGCAGGAGTGTTGGTGAAAGCGAATGCGTTTTCAGACGCAGAGCTGCAGAGGCCATGCTTAGTAGTAGTTTAGATGAAGTCATAGGCAGGTGCACATTTTGACGGTGCGCCAATGGTGGAGTGTTTTGAATCACCAGCGGTGTTGCACCGTGCAGTACCAGTGAAAGTGGGTGTTTCAGTTCTTGCACATTCAGGAGCACAAGGGAAAGGCTGACGATGTCAGGTTGACCATGTTCGGGGATGATTGATGTGCCTACACTGAACGTTCAGTGTAGGCACATCACAGACTGTGAAACAACTGCACGATTATGTCGTAATCGTGCTCTCGTTTCACAGTCGGAAAGTGGATGTGCGGCATAAGCCTCTACTGAATGCAAGATGTCTAATATTTGGTTAAGGAAATACTGAAAATTAATAGATACTAGAGATTGTGTTTCAACACATTTTATACAATTATTTAATCTTTCAATATCAATTATATTTACCAATCTATTTATTGGTATGTGGGAGCAAACCTATGTCTACAACAATAATCCCAATACAATATATGCAATATATAGGTGTGATAGCAATAAATATCTTCAAATTTGGGTGGTGGGGGGAGGGGGGCAACGACAAGGGGAATAAAAGCTGGATAATAAAGCCCTTTATGTCTCTAAAGAAAAGGATGGGTGTAGCTTGTGAAGTTTAACCATAAATAAGAAATGAAAATTGTATTTTCCTATGGATGCTAGATACTGAAGAACTGCCGTGTTTTGAGACTTGCACCTAAATTAAGATCCTAATCAGCTTCCTAGATTTAAAAAACAAATTCAACTCATGAGTATAAAGTATTAAACATAGGAACATGTTCAGTGTGGATTTGGTGTAAGGGAGTATATTCCTTCAATTCTAGTAGGGTAAATAATTAAATATTAAACAAAAAAAAAAAATTGGCACCTATTAGATTAGGCAGTTCAAAAAAAAAAAAAAAAATGTAGTCAATGTAATGTCTGTGACCAAGAAGATATTATGGTATATGACAGTAGTTCCCAAACTGGGTGCCATGGCACAGGGCACTTGCAGGGGTGACACGGGTTGCTGGTCCATTATCAAGTCAATTATTTATTTTCGAGTGCTGGTGGCTGCCAACTATAAAATACGGAGACAAATAGAAGTGCAACCCTGTCCACCACTACATAACAACCTAAGGATGACAGGTAAACACAATTTACTTAATTTCATATTTTTGATGAATTTCCCAATAAGAAATGTTTGGCCTAGGGGTGCCATGAAAAAACGCTAAATTTAAGTTTGGGAACAACTGGTATGAATTATCGAACCTCCTATGTTTTATATTGGAATGTGGTTCCAGTCAGAAGTACATTGTTAAAACAACTTAGTCAAATTCAGGATCTAGGAACAAAAGGAGAGTTATGGTAAAACTTACCTTCGTTAACTCTCTTTCTTCGAAGTCCATAGGGTCCAGAGGGATACATTGAGGTGTAGGTGGAACCTGAAGGACCGGACACCAACAAAAAAAGCATTTCAATCCCAGGATGCTCCGGTCCTTCCCCCTATACCCCGCCCACAGCCTGAGGGCACTTCAGTTTTGTTAACAAACCAAGGCAAGAGCAGGATAGGAGATAAGACTGGTACACTGAGGAATCATACTCACACAGAGAAGGAAACAAGTGACCAGGAGAAGAAACCCATAGCAGCTAGGAGCGTCAGGGATGGTGCCGGGTGGACTTCGCAGAAAGAGTTAACGAATGTAAGTTTTACCATAAGTCTCTTTTTTCTCCAGGGTACACAGGGCTCCACAGGAAGACATTGGGGATGTCCCAAAGCAGTTGTTCAAAGTCGGGAACACTCCTAAGCAGATAGGATGCTTCCCACGGGTGTAGGATTCTCCTGAGAGGCAAATGTATCAAAGGCATAAACCTGAGAAAGGTGTTGACAGAAGACCAGGTGGCTGCCTTGCATAGCTGTTAAGCTGAGGCACCACGCTGCGCTGCCCACAAGGGTCCCACAGAGCGAGAAAAATGAGCAGCTACTGAAGCCGGCATAGGAAAGAAAATCTGCGTGTAAGCCTGCGAGATATTCATGCAAATCCATCTGGCCAGGGTCTGTTTGTTAGCTGGCCATCCCTTCGTGTGGAATCCATATATGACCAAGAGGGAGTCTGATTTCCTGATGGAAGTAGTGCGGTCCACGTAGATCTTCAGAACACGAAACCCCGTCCAACAAAGCCTCAACTGCCGAAAGGTCTGGTGAATTAAATGCTGGAATCACAATTTCCTCATTCAGGTGGAAGCGAGAAACCACCTTGGGAAGGAAACCTGGGCGTGTACGAAGAACAGCCCTGTCCTGATAAAACATGAAAGCGCCCCTAAATACAATACCTGATGGGCAGAAGCTATAGCCATAAGAAACAGTCTTCGCAGTGAGCCACTTAACATCCACTGATTCCAGGGGTTCAAATGGAGGTTCCTGAAGTGTTTGGAGCACCACTGGGGGAACAAAGGGAGGTTGTATACGTAGGATACCTTGCATGAAGGTGTGAACATATGGTATAGTAGCAATTCTGAGCTGAAACCAGATAAACAAAGCAGAGACCTGCACTTTCAGAGATGCTGGCCGGAGGCCTAGATCCAGTCCAGCCTGAAGAAAGGCAAGAATTTGAGAAACCTTAAAGACTTGCAGGTCAGTTTCTTGGAGCACACCATTGGAAATGTGTATGCCATATTCTGTGGTAAATCCTGGCTGAGGCCGGTTTACGTGCTCTGAGCATGGTCTGGACCACAGGGCTGGAGAACCCCTTAACCATTAGGAGGAATGTCTCAAGAGCCAAGCCACTAAAGACGGGCTAGGTCCGGGTGTAGACATGGACACTGAGACAACAGGTCTACTCGTAGAGGAAGTTGAAAAGGAACGTCTATGGAGAGTGGAGTACCAATGATGTCTGGGCCAAGCCGGAGATCTGAACAGGACTGTGCCCCCCTCCTGTCTGAACTTTCAAAGCATTCAAGGAAGTAGGGATATTGGAGGGAAAAGATATGCCAAATGTAAGTTCCATTTCACCAACAATGCGTCTACGAAGGCCGCGACGGGGTCCTGTGTTCTAGCTCAATAAATTGAAAGTTTGTTGTTGTGTCTTGAGGCCATGAGATCCACTTCCGGAAGACCCCATATGTCCACTAGAAGCTGAAAGACTCCTGGATGTAGAGACCATTCTCCAGCACGTACGTAGTGATGGCTGAGAAAATCAGCTTCCCAATTGAGAATCCCCGAGATGAACACTGAAGAGATGGCTGGGAGATTGCTTTCGTTCCATGTGAGAATGCGTGACGTTGTTAGGCTGAATTTGTACTGGCCTGTTTTGCAGAATATTCTGAGCCAGAGTGAGAGCTCTGTAGATGGCTCGAAGTTCCAGGATATTGATCAGTAACACTGCCTCGACTGGGGACCATCGGCCCTGGAAGGAGTGCTGGCCAGTTACTGCGCCCCACTCTCAGAGGCTTGCGTCCGTGGTGAGGAGAGCCCAGTCCGGGATCCAAAAGGGACGACACTTGTTCAAATGGGAAACCTGTAGCCACCAGGTTAAGGACAGACGAACCTCTGGGGGGAGGGCTCATTGTCTGGGATTTGAGCAGATGGGGTAGCTCATTTCACCTGAAGAGGATCAGGTGTTGTAGGGCCTGGAGTGAAACTGGGCGAACTCCAGCATGTCAAAAATGGACACCATTGATCCCAATACCTGCACTGCAGAGTGAATTGACACACGGCGCTTGTGGAGCAGTCTGCATAGTCTGTGCTAGATTGCTGAAATCTTGTAGGAAGATTCTCTGAATTCGAGAGTCCTGGAGGGCTCCCAAATGTACCATCCTTTGAGATGGTGTTGGAGAAGATTTTTTTCCAGTTCATCAGCCAACATGCGTTTGAAGAAAGGCAATGGTTACCTGTAGATGGCGGTGAAGTGTCTCTGGGGAGCTGGCCAACAGCAAGAGATCATCCAAGTATGGGAACAGTTTGATCCCTTGACGGCGAAGATAGGCCGCCATAACCTTGGTAAAGACCCGGGGGGCAGTTGAAAGGCCGAACGGCAGAGCCTTAAATTGGTAATGTTGCTGTAGTATAGCAAACCGCAGATATTGATGAGAAGGTGCTATAGGTACATGTAGATAAGCGTCCTGAATGTCTAGAGATACCATAACATCCCAATGCTCCATAGCTAGGATAATGGAACGGAGGGTTTCCATACAAAACCTGGGCACCCTGATAAACTTGTTCAGAGACTTGAGGTTGAGGATAGGCCTATGAGACCCATTGGGCTTCTGAAGAAAAGGGGACCCGAATTATTACTCCTGAATTCAGTTAAGACTGAATAGCTTTTTGGAGCAGCAGGGCCTTGGTATGGTCCGATGGAGGTCCTGTGCATAAGAATCGCTGAGGGGGGTGCCTCAGGAATGAGAGGGCGTATCCGTGGGAGACCACTTCCCTTACCCAGGCATCTGACGTGGTTTGATGTCAAACCTAGGCGAATTGAAGAAGTCGGCCTCCCACCCTGGGATGCCCCAGGGAGAACCCCTGCCCCGTCAGGCTGTAGGCTTGTCTTCAGACTTGGCAGGTGGACGTATAGTAGCCCAGGCCTGTTTGGCCCTAGGCTTGGAAGCCTTGGCTGATGTCTGCTGTCGTGGAAGAGACTGACCCGTGGCTTTTCCTTGAGGGCGAAACAACCAAAAGGATGACGTCCGAGGCGTTGTATTGTATGCAGAGGGCAGGAACGCCGTCTTGTTAGCTGCCAAAGTAGTAACAATTTTCTCCAATTCTGGACCAAATAGGATGTCTCCTTCAAAAGGCAGAGACTCTAGAGCCAGTTTTGATTCTGAATCTGCTTTCCAGGAACGTAGCCAAAGAATACGGCGGGCCACTACCGAAGTGGCAGATATCCTGGAGGCCAGGAAAGCCGTATCCATAGCTGCTTCACCTAAGTAGGAGGCTGCATCTCTAATGTGAGATATGTAGGACAGCTGTTCCCGCGAAGCATCAGGGGGAAAAGTCTCTTTTAGGACCTCTGTTCAACTCTCTATGGCTTTTGCCACCCATGCCATAGCCCTAGAAGGACGAGTAATAGCTCCTGTAAGAGTATATAGATTTATGACAAGCTTCTAAATGTCTCTCTGTAGTCTCCTAACCAAACGTGTTACATGAGAATCCACTGCTGGGTGAACTTCCCATTTAGTACAATCAGCAGCTGGAACTGAACAGTTTTGGAATTTGAAACCTCTTACCGTGCATATTCCAAGCTTCACTCATGTGATCAGATAGCTGGTCAGAGTGAGGAAATTCTGGTAAAGCAACCTTTTGTCACTTAAAAAGTGCATGTTTTTTCTTAGGAGCGGGTTCATCCTCTTGTTCATCCCCTAGTTGTAGAATAGTTTTAACAGCTTTCACAAGAGCAGGTATACTTAGTTTAGAGGGTGGCTCCTCTTCTTCTAAGACGGAGTCAAGAGTGAGAGAGATCTGAGTCTTCTGCCTCCCCAGATATCTCAGAATCAGATAACTGTGTGGATTGGGAAGATATAGTACGTTTAGTAGGTAAAGGCTTTTCTTTTTGCAGCATTTGCTGAAAAACTGTAGGAGGTATTAGCCAAACTCTGTACTCCCATGGGGGGAGGCAAAGGATTTGTAGGGAGTACCTGCTGTGGCCATCCCATAGGGGGAGCTATCACGGGGACTGCTACTTGGTCCGCAAGTTTTGCCAGCATTTGTGAAAAGGCAGCCCAGGGTGGGTTCTGAGGGAGAGACACCGGGGCTGATGGACCTGTGTAACAATACAGACACCACCCTGAATGAGGTCCTCTGTGGGTAAGCCCGCAGAGCAGGACTTACAAGACACTAGACTAGGAGGAGCAGCATCAGGCTACTTGTTATTCTTTCCTCTGCCAACCACAGCCACAAGAATAACAAAATACAGTGTATGATATAGTGCAGTGAACTCCCTAGATAATATGGCACAGTGTAGTGTGCAACCGTGTTATAAAGTATGTGACAGCACTCACAAGTATCTGGGAAATGTGAGGTACAATGAACCCCCTATACCTTAGTATGTCAGGGTGTAGTAGAAGTGAAAGGTATAAGCTGTACAGTATAGAAAGTAAAGATTAGCGCTAGTACAAGTCACATACAAACGCAGAGAAACATTACGAGTACAATGGGCACTAAAATCAACTACACAGACCACAGTGGATGATAGGATATAGTGCTGTATGACCTGGCCCGTGGGAGAGGTATACAGGGAGACTGGACCCAGTGTTCCCGGAGACCTGCTTGCAGAAAATGGCTGCCGTGCGTCTCTGGGGGGCAGAGGGTGAGGGAGGAGCAGCCCAAGGAACACATAGACCACAGTAGAATGGCGCCCTGGAGTGGCGGAGGGGCTGCAGGGAGAGCACCTTCTCCCATTGCTGACATTAACCACCGGGTCCCCTGACCTCCTTACATATGCCATGCGCCAGTAAGTTGTATGTCCCGGTGGTCTAGTGGAGTCGTGGGCGCATCAGTGTCCACATCAGCACCTCTGGTCTGTCTCCTGAGACCGGCGGCAAGACTGCGCAACAATGTGGGTTCCCACAAACGGGGTTCCGTATTTCCTGTCCCCTGAATTCCAGGCTGCAGTCTGGGGTCCGAGAAGCCTGCTAGCGAGTCCCCTTCGGAGCTCTGCCGGGAATACCTAGCACAGGCTTGAGTCACGGCGCCTCAGAGGGGTGATGGAGTGGCAGCACAGACCTCCGGAGGACAGTCTGGTGCTGCTCACCCGTTATAGTTAAAAAAAAAAAAAAAAAAAAATTAGAAAGAATTTAAATCATAATATAAAAGCTTGGTCTGCTTAATACAGCCCCATTATAATGGTGGCCCAGCTCCTTCCGGACACCAACGAAACTGAAGTGCCCTCAGGCTGTGGGCAAGGTATAGGGGGAAGGACCGAAGTATCCTGGGATTGAAAAGCGTTGCTGTTGGTGTCCGGTCCTCCATGTCCCACCTACACCCCAATGTCTCCCTGTGGAGCCCTATGGACCCTGAAGAAGAAATGTTTAATATTACAAATTACATACTCTGTTTTGGACCATACATAAATGTTTACACCGTTTTAGTCATGTAAATATAAATTGTGATATTGGTAAGGAACTCATTTTAAAGAAAATATGTATGCGCCCTATACCGTTGTCACATAAATTAGCAACACCAATATAATATCACTTACTATTGCCCTAGATTGATGACATGTGGCCAGTGCAGCCTGTGGATTGTTGCATTGAGTGTCTACCAATGTGTGGGATACAGGATGGATGCAGCACTATTCTGCAACTCGAAAGAGATGGCAACCGCATTTACTCTGTGGATGGGAAGCATAGTCATCCTGCAAGGCCGACCTGCCATCAGGAAATATGAATATCACTCTGTACCATTTACAATCAAATAGCATTGCGACCTGACTGCAATATGGGAGGAAATTGGTCCCCACATTTCAGAACCACCAGAATCCTTCAATGGTGGAAACACAAACTTATACTGTAATAGATGCCACATATGAATTTTTTTTTTTAAACACAGCACAAGGATGATCATCTGATCTTATCAACTTCCGCCACTGCACTGTTGCCTAAACCTGCAGACTTGTTAAACATGCAGTTCTAGGAGCTATGATATACTATTTAAGAACAAACTATTTAATTAATGGACTCTGGAATTCTCATCTTTGCTGCTTGCACCACAGGTTGAAATTTGCATTCAATTGATCTGCGATTGTTCACCTGTTTTGCCACTTTCCCGAAGCAAGCGCACTTGCCAACAGTTACCTGATGCTGTTGAGGTCTATCCCTCAAATATCACCTTAGACATTGTTGCTTGTGAAACATTTGCAAATCTTGGTCTCAAGCTCAGCGCCGCAACAGAATGGCAGACTGCCCCATAGCACATGACATCATGATGTTGTGCTAAGGGACACTCTTGAACAGCACTGCAGCAGCAATACTTGCTTCAGGGTGCCATTCCAGGGACCCTGCTAGCCAGACGCAGGGGCCGTGGAGCAGCAACTGCACAGTGCGACAACACACCCCTAGTTACGGCCCTCTTATACTACCGCCAAATGCACTTAATCATCTCTATTTAAAATTCACCAGTGTCTTTGCTTATAGGAAATCAGGGCCATTCAGCATTTTTGAGAGACTAAAATTCTAAGATGAGCATGTATAAAATGCCCACATGAATCACACCTGTGTGAAAGCTTTTAATTTTAGAGTTTCTAGCGGCTAAATTTACTAAGCAATCTGCTTTCAAAACTGTCAGAATTCAGTAGTTTTGGTCGTCGGATTTAAAATGATTAGTGGATGCAAGAACATTCCATTTACTATTACACATTTTTGCTAACTACCTCTAGCTGCGATGATTACTAAAAATCTTAAAGATTTTGTTTTTAAAAATGAGACTTGTATGCTCTGCAGAACAAATGCTTTTTTGTGCATAATTTTTTTTTCTTAAACATTTTCTGCTTTGC
This sequence comes from Taudactylus pleione, assembly GCA_031769625.1. Lineage (NCBI taxonomy): Eukaryota > Metazoa > Chordata > Amphibia > Anura > Myobatrachidae > Taudactylus > Taudactylus pleione. Next base: position 1,208,970 of record JAUIMM010000303.1, on the reverse strand, counting down.
CATATTCAAATTGATATATTTTACCACTTATTAACTATCTTAATTCTAAAATTTTAACAAGAAACTCACTATACAATTACTTTTTATTGATTATGGACTGACCACAGTTATATGATTGGGTATTGCCTTGATGACCTGGTTGAGTTTTTTTTCTTTTTACCTGGGTAAAGCTTTGGTGCCCTGAGTAAGACGCACTGTGCTGGGCAAGCTGAGAGCAAAGATGTTTCCCTGACAATAAATGCTTCATTGAAAAAGGGAGTGATAAAAAAATATGTTAAGATTACAAAGCTATTAAAGCCTTTAAGGACTGGTATAGTCACGGGTATTTTATATCTTACCAAGTCAACATGTTTTGCGCTCCCCCTGGCAGCGGGGATTTGCCTGCAGGTGCTGTGTTTTTGCTATTCAAGAGCACGACCAGTTTTTCCTAAAATCCCAAATTTTAGGAAAAATGGTGTGGAAATGTCCTGGGACCTGGATGGTACCCTTCCTAATGACCAATTAAGCAACTGGAAGTTTCCAATTAGCTTAGTCAGTAATACTCACCTTCCGAAGAGCTGTATTCTCCCTCTAGCGTTGGGACCCGGTCTCCTGCAGCAGCGGTGAGTGTTTGTGTGTATGAGTGTGTGATCCTGCAACGATCCGATTGGGAGGTTGCATCTTATGTGCGGCTTTAAAAATTGAAATGCCCAACCTCCTGATGCCCTTGAAGAAAGTACACACTGATCTAAAATATGAGATATGGTAAGAACTTACCCTTGTTATCTCTATTTCTACGAAGTCCATAGGGTTCCACAGGATACCTTGGGGTATAGGTGTGACGTCAGTCGCAGGGCACCAAAGAGTTAAGCTTTCAGCCTCCCAGGATGCACTAGGTCCCCCTCCTATACCCCGCCCCCGGGCCAAGGCACCTCAGTTAGTTACCAAGCCATAGGCCGGAGGAGGAGAAGGAAGAGAGAGAACAAAGATCTGGACACATACAAGAATCACATTCTCACCAGAGGGAGACGGAAAACCGGTGACCAGAGCAAAGCCCATCTGCAGCACAGGTGCGACAGGGCGGGAGTCCTGTGGAACCCTATGGACTTCGTAGAAATAGAGATAACAAGGGTAAGTTCTTACCATATCTCATATTTTCTACTTCAGGGTCCATAGGGTATCCACAGGATACCTTGGGGATGTCTCAAAGCAGTATCCTTTAAGGGTGGGGACGCTCCTGTGCAGAAAGGAGAATCCGCCGCCCGAAGGAAGCATCCTGAGAGGCGAAGGTGTCAAACCTGTAATACCTCACGAAGGTATGGACAGAAGACCACGTAGCAGCCTTGCAGATCTGAACTGCCGAGGCACCACGTCGAGCTGCCCACGAAGGACCCACAGACCTAGTGGAATGAGCCTTCAGAGAAGGAGGGACCGGTTGGCCTTCATGAAGATAAGCTTCAGAAATAGCCATACGGATCCAGGCTGCCAAAGTTTGCTTTGAAGCAGGCCAACCCTTTTTACGGAAGCCATAGAGGACAAACAAAGCGTCCGACTTCCTAAACGAAGAAGTGCGGTCAACATAAGTCCTTAAGGCCCGCACAACATCCAAAGAGGCCTCACCCACGGAAAGACCCGGTGAGTTAAAGGCCGGAACAACTATTTCCTCGTTAACATGAAACTGGGAAACAACTTTGGGAAGAAACTCGGGCCGAGTGCGGAGCACTGCCCTGTTCCCATGAAAAACCAAGAAAGGGGGTCTACAAGAAAGAGCCCCTAACTCAGAAACACGTCTGGCCGAAGCAATGGCCAGAAGGAAAACAGTCTTAGCTGTTAGCCATTTAATATCCACTGAGCCCAGTGGTGCAAACGGCGGTCCTTGGAGAGCCCTCAGGACCACAGCCAAATCCCAAGGCGCCACAGGTGGAACAAAGGGCGGCTGAATACGGAGAACACCTTGCATAAAGGTGCGCACATCCGGGATTGTAGCAATCCTACGGTGAAACCAGACAGATAGGGCCGAAACCTGTACCTTCAAAGAAGCAAGGCGAAGCCCATGATCTAGTCCCGCTTGCAGGAAGGCGAGAATCCGAGACAGACGAAACTCCCGCGGTGCATAACCTCTCGGTCGTCACCACCGGAAGAACGTATGCCACACGCGATGGTATATCCTCGCGGAAGACGGTTTCCGAGCTCGTAACATGGTACGCACCACAGAGCTGGAAAACCCCCGGGACCTCAGCATGGCCGTCTCAATAGCCACGCCGTCAAAGACAGCCGAGTCAGGTCCGGGTGAAGGCAAGGACCCTGAGACAGAAGGTCCGGTCGTAGCGGCAACCGCAGAGGACTGTCCACGGACAGACCCTGAAGGTCTGAGAACCAGTGCCGTCTGGGCCACGCGGGAGCTATCAACAGGAGCGTCCCTCCTTCCTGTTTGAATTTCCGGATTACCCGTGGAAGGGAGACCGGAGGGAACAGGTATGCGAACCGGAACGTCCACCGGACGGACAGAGCATCCACCAGAGACGCCCCTTCGTCTCTTGTGCGAGACCCGTACACCGGCAACTTGTTGTTGTGCCGGGACGCCATGAGGTCGATTTCTGGAAGACCCCACCTGTCCACCAGTAGTTGAAAAACGTCCGGGTGCAGGGACCATTCCCCTGGATGAACGTCCTGGCGACTTAGAAAGTCCGCCTCCCAATTTAGCACTCCCGGGATGAAGATCGCTGATATGGGCGGAAGATTGCGCTCCGCCCAAACCAGGATCCGAGAGACCTCTACGAGAGCCGCCCGACTGCGAGTTCCTCCTTGCCTGTTTATGTAGGCCACGGTGGTAGCGTTGTCCGACTGGACCTGCACCGGGTGACCCTGGAGAAACCGCTGTGCCTGCAGGAGAGCATTGAAGACCGCACGGAGTTCCAAGATATTTATTGGAAGCTCCGCTTCTGTCGGCGTCAACCTGCCCTGGAACAAGTGTGGACCCGAAACTGCTCCCCAGCCCCGAAGACTGGCGTCCGTTGTCAACAGGACCCAATTTGGAATCCAGAACGGACGTCCCTTGTTGAGGTGGGTCGTCTTTAACCACCACGCAAGGGACAGGCGAACCTCCGGGGTGAGCACAATCGCCTGGAACTTCAGAGACTGAGGCAGCCCGTTCCACTTGGACAGGATCAGGTGCTGCAGAGGTCTGGAGTGAAACTGGGCATATTCCACCATGTCGAACACCGACACCATGGAGCCCAGTAACCTCATCGCCGAGTGTAAGGACACCCGGCGGCTGTGCAGACAACTGCGCACCCTTGACTGTAAAGCAGAGATCTTGTCCTCCGTCACGAAGATCCTTTGCTGTCCCGAGTCCAATAAGGCTCCAAGATGCAGAATCCTCCGAGACGGGATTAGAGTGGACTTCTGCCAGTTGATTAGCCAGCCGTGCCGTTGCAGCAGTGCAATGGTCAGGTCCAAGTGGTGTAACAGGAGCTCTGGAGATCCTGCCACCAATAACAGGTCGTCCAAGTACGGCAACATGCGGACTCCTTGCAGCCGCAGAGAAGCCGCCATGACCGCCATCACCTTGGTGAAAACACGTGGTGCTGTCGCCAGGCCAAAAGGTAACGCCCAAAACTGGAAGTGGTCGCTGCGGATTGCAAACCGAAGGAACACTTGATGGCGCAAAAGAATAGGGACATGCAGGTAAGCGTCCTGTATGTCCAATGACACCATGTAGTCCCCAGGTTCCAGCGCCAGAATGATGGACCGTAGGGTCTCCATCCGAAACTTCGGGACCCGCAAAGACTTGTTGAGTGCTTTGAGGTTGAGAATCGGACGATATGACCCATTGGGTTTCTGTACCAAAAATAGATTTGAATAGAAACCCTGGCCCCTCTGGGAGAATGGAACAGGCACTATAACTCCAGCCTGGAGCATAGTGTGCAATACCTTCCGCAGCTCCGTAGCCTTGTTCCGGTCTGATGGTAGACCCGTGGTGAAGAATCGAGCCGGGGGTCTGTGCCGGAAGGAGAGGGCGTACCCGTGGGAGACCACCTCCAGAACCCAAGTGTCTGTCGTAGTGAACGACCAACACCGGGAGAACTGCAGCAGGCGGCCTCCCACCCTGGGATCCCCCAAGGGGAGACCCGGACCGTCAGGCCGCAGGCTTGTCATCTGGCTTGGGGGCCGGACGTCTGGTACTCCATGCCTGTTTCCGGGGCTTGACCGATTTCTTAGGGCCAGCCTGTCGAGGAAACGACTGTGGTTTGGGCCTGCCCTGGGCCCTAGATGACCGAAAGGACGATGGTCCAGAACCAGAAGGAGCAGCGGCCGACGGGAGACAAGCAGATTTGGCTGCCGCCAGCGTGGCCACAATCTTATCCAGATCCGGACCGAAGAGAACTTCTCCGGTAAACGGCAACGCTTCCAGACCTTTCTTGGAATCTGCGTCCGCCTTCCAGGATCGCAGCCACAAGGTGCGACGAGCAGCTACCGCTGCTGAAGAAATTCTAGACACCAGAGTACTAATGTCTTGAGCCGCCTCGTTGATGTAGGTGGCCGAATCACGGAGATTGCCAATCAACTCCGCCTGTTCGGCCGGACAGTCGGATTCAAAAGAAGCCTCTAATGAATCCGCCCAGCGCTCCATCGCTCTGGCAACCCAGCAAATGGCCATAGCCGGCCGTGCTGCCCCCCCTGCAAGGGAATAAGCGGACTTCAGGCAGATTTCTACCTTGCGGTCCGTAGCATCCTTAAGGGAGGACATGGATGGCATCGGCAATGTGGCACTACGGACAAGACGGGTCACGTGAGAATCCACCTGTGGAGGGGATTCCCACTTAGCAAAATAATTATCCGCGAACGGATAAGCCACCGCCAGGCGTCTCTGCGGCTGGTATCTTTTGCCAGGTTGTTTCCACGCCTCCTCTAAATGGTCCACCAACTGACCCGAAAGAGGAAAGACTGTGGCATCGCCCTTCACATCTTTGAAAAAGGCATACTTAGATTTAGCCGCTGGGGGAACTTCGTCCTCAATCACCAAGGCTGTGCGGACCGCCCGAATAAGTCCAGGAATATATACTTTGGACTTAGCATCAGCGTCCTTAGTATGGAGAGGTTCCTGATCGTAAGGATCCAGAATCTCCCCCATCATCAGACGTCCCTTCGTCATCCTCATAAGGAGCGGACAGAGACGCCACCGGCCTTTTATGAGGCCGCATCACAGACTCCCCTTGCAACACATCCGACAAGTGCTGTACAGAACTCGTCAGGGAGTTAACCCACGCTGGCTCCTGAGAACCCGGGAGCGGGGAAATAGGGAGACTGTGGGGTACCACCAATTGTCGTGGGAACCCGTGCATGGGTGACGACACCACAGACTGCTGGAACAAACCCATCGGAGTAAACGCGGGCTGCGGAGCTAACTGGCCCACTAAAGCTGTTAACGTCTGAGCGAAACAAGCCCAGGGCGGCTCCTGTACCGGTGCTGTAACCGTAATAGGCCGCGCCATGGACAAACACTGCCGGCAAAGGCCCTCCGCGCTACCCTCCCCCTCCGCTAACGGTACTTTGCACGTGGTACACTGTAGCCGGAGGGGAAAATCACTTTCAGACATGATGGCACCACGTATGTGACCTCTCTCACCAATTAAGTATTAATAGGCGAGAGACCACCCTGCAGCACCGCACCGCAAGGGCTTTAGCAGAAAGAACAGGGACAGTAATAAAGCTGACAGTTTAGAGAAGAAAAGTTACAGGCAGCGCTAGCACAGTCACATACAATGCAGAGAAATAACAATTCCTGCACTAACAGCGCTGATCACTCAACTACACAGACACAGGGCCTGGTAGGACACAGCGCTGCATACACAGACCTGAGCCACAGCGGAGGAGAGGTATGCGGGGGGACCCAGACCACGATGCTTCCTTCCAGACTTCCAGCAGCGTTCACCATGCGTTGCAGAGAAGATGGCCGCCGAGGAGCAGAGAGAAGCTGGCCTGGGGGAGGAGCGCTGACACAGGACCAGTCAGCACAGTGCAGAGAGGGCTGTGTGCAGCGGGGGAGGCGCCGGCTGTGAGACAGGGAAGGCGCGCTCCCCTGGCATGCATTTAACCCCTGGGACGCTGCAGCGCTACCGCTCTGCTGCGGTCCGCTGTCCCAGGGGGTAGTGGAAGCGCAGGTTGGTCGCCTGGCTCCACGCTGCAGCCAGTCCCCAGGGAGCCCCCTGCCTGGGGACTTAGGACCATGTGATCAGCGGGGACCCACCGCGGGACCCCGCTGCTTACCTCTGTCCCCCTTGAATCCGGCCATGGACCCCAGACGCCCACCAGCATCCCCGGATCAGTACCGGCGTTCTGGTACCGGCGGGGTGTAGGGAAGACGGCATGGACGTCAGGACTGACTGTCCATGCTGTTCATCCAGATGTGCAGCCACAGCTGCATGAAGAAAAAGCTTCAGGGGCTCTTCTAGCCCCCACTCCAACAGGTGCACCCGACTCCGGCCGGGCACCAAACTAAACTGAGGTGCCTTGGCCCGGGGGCGGGGTATAGGAGGGGGACCTAGTGCATCCTGGGAGGCTGAAAGCTTAACTCTTTGGTGCCCTGCGACTGACGTCACACCTATACCCCAAGGTATCCTGTGGATACCCTATGGACCCTGAAGTAGAAAAATAGGTTAATGTGTGCAGGGTGCACACTGATCAACTAATCACTGAGGATTGAGGCGTTTGACTGATCTGCATAGTGTGTACCCAACTTTACTTTTTGCTTAACTCAGAACCATCCTGGTCAAGCAAATCACTTAGAAGAGACTTCAATACTTGAAGTGCCACTTGTCATGCTAGCATAACAGGTTAATAAACAGACACCAAGGGCCCCATTTAAGATATAACCCCCTTTAGCACTCACTAAAAGAGTTATTATTCTCAATTCATATTTAACAAAAACAAAAAGGTAATATAAGATTAGGGTTCTTTGTCACTGTATTGCTTATATCATCATAGATCTATAGATGGTGGATTGCCGGCAGTGGGGACCCAACAACAGCCTTTCCTGCTTCAGCGAAACTGGATGAAAGTGTCATGCACGCGCATAACATTGCAGCCAGTCGTTGGCAGCGATTGGCTGCCAGCAACGGAGCAGAGGATGCCGCTGAGGAGGGGACATCGCCAGAGGGGTACTATTAAACCAGTGTCATATTTATTACTATCGCTGCAATACTAAACAAAAAATGCCGCTGGTGGCAAGGTTTGTTTTGTTAAATGGGGCCACATATTCCAAATAGGTCTAGTGTGTAAATTAGCTTTACCCCAATAAGAACATCTATAAAAAAAAAAAAAAACATTGTAAACCTAAATTTCGATAGAAATAATGTTTCACTTACAGGATCACAATCATGTGTAATAACAAGTTGCTTCTAGGTACTGTAATATAATTGTATAATCGTTGGATAGGATTGTCTACTTTTAACTGTACAACTGAGTATTTTATCCTTATATATGTTCCAAGTAGCCGTGTTTTTACCAACGTCAAGTCTTATAAATGAGCACCTTTAGAGCATGTTTATATCTAAATATACAATATTTATATATTTCTTAATATTGAAGTCCTGGACGGATGAAACGCATTGGGAGCGGTTCTTGCCTCATTAACTATTTTTGCACTTTACTCAGATAAGCATTGGGCTTTTTATTTATTGTATGCTGATGCTGCTATGTATTGAACCTTTTATTACAGATTTGTATAGAAAGTGCATTGATCAAAGAAGAATTTGACTTTTTATCCTATTTATTGTATAATGGTGCTGCTATATATAGGTTTTTAGAAAGTATATGAGCTATTTTGTTGTTACAGAGCAGGGGTGGCCAACCAGTCAGAGGCAAAGAGCCAAAAAATATATATAGTCAAGCGAAAGAGCCGATATCATGCGCAGGTAAAAAAAAAAAAAAAAAAGAAGGGGGGCATGGCCTAGCTGTCACAAGACCACACCCCATTTTTGTGTGCACGCCTTTGGTATGACATTTGCAGGAGCATGCCCTTTTGTCACCCCCAAGTTTTTAGTCACCATGGCAGGGAGCCCAGCACATTGAAAATACACATTTTACATAATCTTCCCAATATACATTTTTCACTGTTGAAGTGAAAGATAAAGCCAGAGCAATATAGAGAACATTGAAATAGCCACGTTCACATAAAATACACAGAGACAAGCCAGATCCACATAAAATACATATTGAAATCAAGAACCACATAAAATACATATTGAAATCAAGAACCACATAAAATACATTGAGAATGCCAGTGCCCATTATGCTGTGCCCCCTGTATAAAATTTCTTTCTACACAGTCAAGTCACATTATTATAACCACCAGCTAATAGCCAGAGTAACCGCCGTGTGTAGCGCAGACAGCTGCTAGACAGGCTGGGAGTGACTCAGTAAGGTGCTGGGAGGACACAGGTATCTGGAGCCATACTGACTGAAGTGCATCCCATAGTTGCTGGAGGGTGCGTGGTGGAGTATCCATAGAACGAACAACGATCTAGGTGGTCCCACAGATGCTTAATTGGGTTCAAGTCCGGGAATTAGGGAAGTACTTGGAAGTCTTGGTCGTGCTCATCCAACCACTATCGGACATTTCTAGCTGTGTGACATGTCGCATTGTCTTGCTGGAAGATCCCATGAGCCTCAGGGAAGACAATCAGCATGTATGGGTTTACATGCTCTGCAAGGATGAATTCATAACCAAAATCGGTTGAGGGTGCCTTCCACATGGATGAGTGGGCCAGAGAGTGCCATGAAGACATTCCCCAGACCATAACTCTGCCACCACCAGCTTGTATTCTTCCAGCAATAGTCGCAGAGTGTATGTTCTCTGATGTTTCTCGTCTGAAACGCCAACGTCCATCCGTTCAATGAAGCAGAAAAGAGGAAACCTTCGCCAATCAGCGGCGGACCGATTCTGATACAGGCGTGAAAATTGAAGCCTTTTCCACCAATGCACCTTCGCGTATGTGCAGTGACCATCCGTTTGCTTTGGATACGCACAGCAGGGTTCACTGAACTGTCGTTGTAGACACACATCTGGTGGCCCACAGGTTAATTTTGAAGATGAGCTGCTCCACCTTCGTAGCGGACGTTCACCTCTCACATGAATGACAAATGGTGCTCCAGTTTCCACTTTGGTTATTCGAAATGGTGCCATATGTCCAGTCACGATACACCTTCACCACAACAGCACGCGAACAGTTCACAAACTGCGCTTTTTCAGAAATACTGCCACCCTTGGCCCATACGCCAATCATCATGCTTTTTTGCAACTCTGATAAACATCACCTTTTACCCATTACAGAAACAAGTGATGTGTGCAGACGGCCTATTGCACATCTTATATACCCACCAAGCCAGCACATGGCACGTGAGTTAGTTCATGGGCTACGCGCTGCCGATGTCTAATGTAGGAGGTGGTCATAAAGTGACTTGACTGTGGTATACTGAACTCCTTTATCCAGTTATTGTTAATATGATTGTGCATGTTATATTTCACATAGAACTAGATGTACCTAGCTTATTTACAGTTGGCAACACACCGACTAGCAGTGACATCTTCGGGCTTAGACTACTGCATCTGCTGCCGGAGGAATGCGTCGCAATGGTAATTTAGAGGTTTGTTTGTTAGCCTGAAGAAGATGCGTTGGGATGGAAAAATTTTCTAGCAGCCGCTTTGAGCCCTTACTCTACAACAGTGAATGCCTGTGGGGGGGTGTATGTATACACACACCAACCAGAACATTAAAACCACTGATAGTTCAATTGGCTAAACTTGGTAAAGCTGGGTACACACTGAGTGATGTGTACCCAGCCGATATGTCGGCCCGACATATCGGATCCTGGGTACACATCAGAACGAGGTAATGATCGCCGGAACGATCCCTCGTTCAGTCCTCCTTTACCTGCAACGGGGCCACATGCTACATCTACCGGTTGGACATGCAGCACAGTCGACTGGACGATATCACATGCGACTGCTGGAGCGCACATTTTTGCCGCACACGCTGACAGGAGAGCTACTGCTGCACAAACTGCTTAAAAAGTTGTTTGCTATGATTAAAAGGTGTCAGAACATACAGTGCATCTCAGCTTGCAAGTACTTGTGCGTTGTTTACCTGATGGCACCAGGATTCACTATGAGGAAGGCAAACCAGTGGAGGCAGTGCAATGCCCTGGGCAATGTTCTGCTGGGAAATCTTGTGTCCTGACATTCATGCGGGTGTTACTTTGACACGTACCACCTACCCAAACATTTTTGTAGACCAAGTTCATAATTTCATGGACACGGTATTCCCATGGCAGTGGCCTCTTTCAACTGGATTGTGGGCCCTGCCACACTGCAAAAGATGCTCAGGAATGTTTTGCGTAATATGACAGAGCTCAAGGTATTGAATTGGCCTCCAAATTATCCAGATCTGAATCTGTTCAAGCATCTGTGGGATGTGCTGGAAAAATAAGTCTGAGCAATGGAGGCCCACCTTGCAACTTACAGGACTTGAACAGACAAATCTCAAAACTCAAGACAAAACTCTCTTTGGAGTTGTGCACCTGAGATTTGTCTGTTTCTGTGCCTACAATTAGTCTTATCAGGTAGCACCTCCCATTAAATATATTCAGGTTGTGCAGTCCAGGAATCTTTCCCATAACTTACAGGACTTAAAGGATCTGCTGATAATATCTAGGTGCAAGATACCACAGGACACCTTCAGAGGTCTTGTAGAGTCCACGCCTCAACAGGTCATAGCTGTTTAGGCAGCACAAGGGGGATATACACAATTTTAGGTAGGTGGTTTTAATGTCATGGCTGATATATATATATATATCCTAATTAAAAACATGCAACTGTTGATGTAGTACTTGTGACTATATAGTGAGAGATAGTATATGTGCATACCAAACAAAAAAAAATTAGGCTCATCTGACATCCACTTATAAGGTTCCACAAGACAAGTCAAATTTAGGTCCTGTTTCAGCCGGAAACTTAGAACACGTTCAAATGGGGATGCAGTCAGGACACTAGCAGGCGCTATCCCAACACCCACATTCCGTCATGGGACTAAAGATAGGCGTCGAAATCCCAACGCCTATCATTTGCCCCACTATTAAATTCTGACACCCAGCTTACCGAACGAAGGTAAGCTGGGTGTCTTAGCGTGTAGCCACCGTGGGGGGGTTGTTAGGGTTAAGCTCCCCCCCAGAAAGGGGTTTGGGCTAGGCTAGGGTGCATGGAGAGGGGGGGGGTTTAGGCACTAGGGGGGTAGGTTAGTTTTAGGCACCACTAAGGGAGGGTTAGGGTAGGGAGAGGGGTGGGTTACAGTACTTACCTGCTGCAGTCGGGATTCCGACACGTCTGGCTGCCGCTGTCGGTATTTCATCCGGCGGCTAAACAGCCGCCTGCATTACATGCTTATTCCATTCAAATGAGCCAACAGGGGAGAAAGAAAGCAATAAGGTGTAGTACTTTGTACAATGTGAATCTCATGAATGTACAATTATGGGACGGGTACCAGATAGCAGAAAAGTAGTGGCATATCAATATAATATTCCTGGTGTTCAGCAACACGGGTATAAATCAGTCATGTGAAGGACTTCAGATGGTAAAGAAATAATTCAGTGATGTTTTGAAACAAATATTTTAATGAAAAAAACAATACAAATGAGGGAAGGGGGATTTTGTGGGGTGGCTACAAGAAAAAAAAAAAAAGCGGGCATGTTGGGATCGTTTTCTGGGCGTGCCCTAGGAAGCCTCAGCAAATTTGTACGCAGCTGCAGAGGCCCTGGTGTCTTATGTGATGCGAACATTCTAAGACAGCATAGGCTTGCTCAGATGTTCAATGTGCAGCGGACGTTCCCAATGTTTTGTCTTTTGTACGTAAGTGACGGATGCGAGACGTAGGGGGTTGGCGTCTCCGTGCACAAGACATCAGCTAAATCAGCATATCTTTGCAGCAACGCTGCATATGTAATCGCAGTGGTGACGGGATTTGTGTGCATCTGAGTCAGGCCCATAGCTACACCTTTACTGTTACCAGCAACAGCTCCAGTTGAGATCGCTGAGGGGAATATTGTTTTAAGGCATTTTTAAGATCACTGAGACAAGAAATATATTCAGAGTGGCCATCTATTGTTTGGTGAAGTCATTTGTAAAATGCTGGAACTTTAAAATGTTATCCTCATGAACTTTAACAGTAAAAAAAAAAAACCCTGGGTATTAACCCCTTCACTGCTGAACACATTTTGCCACTTTATGGACTTGTCAGGCTGTGTACACACTTAGAGATATACAGTGCCTTGCAATAGTATTCACCCCCCCCCCCCCTTGCATTTTTCATGTTTTGTTGCCTCACAACCTGGAATTAAAATGGATTGTTTGAAGGTGTACATTATTTCATTCACAGAACATGCCTACAACTGTGAAGTTGTGTTTTTTTAATATTGTGAATCAAACAACATTTAGGACAACATAACAGAAAACTTCAGCGTGCATAACTATTCACCCCCTAAAGTCAGTACTTTGTCAAGCCACCTTTTGCGGCAATTACAGCTGCAAGTCGCTTTGGATAATTCTCTATGGCCTTGCCACATCTTGACCCTGGGATTTTTGCCCATTCCTCAAGGAAAAACTGCTCCAGCTCTAAATTTTATTCTCATCTGACCAGAGCACCTTCCTCCATACATTTGGGGAGTCGCCCAAATGCCTTTTGGCAAACTCAAATCGTGCCTTCTTATTTTTATCACTAAGTAATGGCTTTTTTTCTGGCTACTCTTCCATGAAGTCCAGCTCTATGGAGTGTACGGCTTATTGTGGTTATATGCACAGATACACCAGTCTCTGCTGTGGAACTCTTCAGCTCCTTCAGGGTTACCTTTGGTGTCTGTGCTGCCTTTCTGATTAATGCCCTCCTTGCCCGGTCTGTGAGTTTTGGTGGGCGGCCTTCTCTTGGCAGGTTTATTGTGGTATCATGTTCTTTCTATTTGATGATGATGGATTTGATGGTGCTCCGGGGGACCGTCAAAGATTTGGATATTTTCTTAAAACCCAACCCAGAATTGTACTTCTCAACAACTTTGTCCCTGACTTGTTTGGAGAGCTCCTTGGTCTTCATGGTGTGATGCCTCTTGCTTAGTGGTGTTGCAGCCTCTGGGGCTGAACGGTGTAGGAATTACAACGGTTTCTATATGTGCCTCCCACTTTTTAAGGGGCCAAAAGTAATGAATTATACCTTGGTTTTTTTTAGCCAGAAGACTATGAATTTCCAGGAAATATTAATAGGGGAACTTTAAGTAAGCAGCGAAGGCTTTAAGTAAGCAGTGAAGGGGTTAGCAAACAGATACAAACTAAGAATACCAGTCCTAAATTCTGCCCAACACTGAGATTAAATGTAAATAGAATACAGGTCAAGTACATTAAAATCTAATAAAAAACAAAGAAAATTATAATTAGAACAATGTAAAGGTGATTTATTCATAACCTTAAACCACATAAAGCATATTTGGCTATGCACTGACAAACAAATTACTGGTGGTGTTGATTAACCAGACAATCTGTATATTTGCAGACCTCACAGAAAAATATGATAAATATAATTTAGACTATAAGATACTAGCTGCTACCCACGGTTTCGCCTAGGATGAAATCGCTTCTTCCAACATTATTTCTATTTGAGGTTTTCTAGTTGTATTGCTTTGCATAGGGACCCTGTCACGGGAATGGCCCACGTGACCAGCAGCGTTATACTGACTTGTGGCAGCAGCACCTTCACCGACCACTCACACCAATGTCACTGTGTGCCCTGTGCACAGACTGCTATGTAGGCTATCCTAATCACCCACCACACACACCAATGTCACTTTGTGCCCTGTGCACAGACTGCTATGTAGCCTATCCTAATCACACACCAATGTCACTGTGTGCCCTGTGCACAGACTGTTGTGTAGCCTATCCTAATCACCGACCACTCACACCAATGTCACTGTGTGCCCTGTGCACAGACTGCTATGTAGCTTATCCTAATCACCGACCACTCACACCAATGTCACTGTGTGCCCTGTGCAGACTGCTATGTAGCCTCCCACCACACACACACCAATGTCACTGTGTGCCCTGTGCACAGACTGCTATGTAGCTTATCCTAATCACCGACCACTCACACCAATGTCACTGTGTGCCCTGTGCACAGACTGCTATGTAGCTTATCCTAATCACCGACCACTCACACCAATGTCACTGTGTGCTCTGTTCACAGACTGCTATGTAGCTTATCCTAATCACCGACCACTCACACCAATGTCACTGTGTGCCCTGTGAACAGACTGCTATGTAGCCTATCCTAATCACCGACCACTCACACCAATGTCACTGTGTGCCCTGTGCACAGACTGCTATGTAGCCTATCCCATTCACTCAGCCGGCTGAAGGGATTGCAGACAGAGACAGATAAAAGCTGTAAGAATACCAGTCGTATTCAAGTTACAATGCAGTCTGCTCATGCAACTAAGATTAATTTTCTGGGAATAAAATAAAAGACGCAAAAAAGACGGCAGTCGCTAGCAGAGTCGCACGGGACCTGCTTGCCGAGAGGAGCTGTTTGGCGCAACTGTAGCAATGAAGTGTGAGTACACATCTGTAAGCGAAGCTAAAAGAAAATATTTTTTTAAATACAGTATACGTATCTATATGTAAAAGTTTCACAAAAAAAAATGCCACTTTTCATATAACATTTTGCATGGAAAATGGATTTATATGTCAAATTTGAGTTGGTTTCTTTGTTACATTATACCACACTAGGGGGTGATTGGGCAAGGATCGCAATGTTAGCGCTACACGTAGGCAGCTTTGCAATTAGGTCCTTGCTATTATGCAGATACAGCAGGAGGTGTACGACACCCCCTGCTGTATTTGCGATCCCAGCACTGCGATGGAGGTTGCAGACTGGGATCACCATCGCGACCGTCGATGGTCGCGATGGTGGACGGCGCCGGGCCGTCAGTCAGCTGTGTAAACCTCAGCTTACTCAGGCTGGCCGGCTTGCGAGCCCAGGACACTGCATCCATGGGTTTGCTACTCCCGGAAAACAGGGCTTACACCCCTGTTTCCGGGAACGCCGGCCGCACCTGCACCGCCCCTTAAATGCCTCTGTCAATCAGGCAGAGGCATAGAAGGGTCTCTGCATGCAACTACACAGGGCCCATTTGTGCACACTCGCAGAATGGGTCCTGCGCACACGCAGTTTCCCAATAATCGGTAATCTGTGATGAGCAGTCAGTCAGGCACTAAAGTTACATTTTGAATATTGAGGTTTTATACATTTCGGTTTTCAATTTCACGGCATGCAATTTCTCTTTTTTATCTGCCATGTATGGCTTAGATAGGTCCCTTGTAATGATCTTCAGCATGCTTACCGGCAAGACTTGCGAGTCATTTCAGAATAACCATGAAAATATTAACATTTTTGTGAAAATGACATTTGAATAGTACTACCTGTGTTTTAGTTTAGTTCATTTTATTTTCCATTAGATACGTAGATCAGCACTGTCCAAGTATTTTAAGTGAGCCTCAGCTTTGTGTGTATGCGCCCAAGCACTATTCAAAACATTCTGCCACCCAACAGTTTATGAAGCATTCAGATAAATCAGAACTCAGGAGTTTGGAGGGTAATAATTAGGACAGTGCTGCAAGTACATCAATTAAAACTCTAAATAACTAATCTATATTTTTTACGTTTTCCAAATATGCACAAAATAATGGCATACTATATTTCATACAACAAACTAGCTTGTCTGCATGTATCCATATTATTGGGAGGTTCCAGAGTGATGCTACTGGCAGAAAAAAAAGTGACCACCACCCATGGAAGAGTGTCAAAAATCAGAAACACAGATAGAAGAGGTTTGAACTATTAATAACTGGATTTTCTTTTTCCATTTATGAAACAAAAGAAGCAGTTGTTAGAATAATTTTCCTTTTATATTATCTTGCTATTACAGCACAACTAGAAACAGACCATGATATTAGGGGAGTCTTGTAATCACATGACCAAAAAAAAATGATGTGGGAGTTTACAGAAAATAGTGCTAATACATTTATGCAGCTAAACAAGCACTGCAACATAAGATATGAATTTCATATACCGTACAGGAGTCTACAGAAAAAACCCCCCAAAAAACAGACCCATTGCAAACAAAGTTCATGTATATATGTAGTTAAGTTTACTGTATATGTCTTTTGAGTTAATAAAATAAACTCCCAATAATTTCCATGTGGACTCCTCTAGCTTTCTATTTTTATTATAAGCATCAATTCATGTGAGATTCAATTTTTAAATTCTATGTATACAGGCTGAATATAGGTACCCCTAAGTACTGTTCAAAACATAGGGGGAGATGTATCAAACCGTACAGCACTAAGTGAAAAAGTTGCTCATACCAACCAGCTTGTGTAATTAGTTTTAGGCTGTGCTAGATAAATAACAGCTAGAAGATATCATTAGAAGCTATGTGCAACTTCTTCACTTTATCTCTGTGTAGGGTTTAATCTCTCTCCCCCATAGTTTTATTTACTGGATCCATGAATGTGGATAAACTGTGCATTTATCTATCAGAAGTAAATGATCCACGCACTCAGTGTTGTCTATTCTGTACCGTGGTAAGATTCATGATCACCTATATCTCCTCCACTTTAACATATAAGCTTCATGATTACCTATTTTCCCATGGCTGGATTAAATACCTCAATAAATGTTGTGCTGTTCCAAATTACCACTGCAGGTGAACAGATTCACTACTCTCCCAAAAGTGTTGTCTGAGCTACCACGTGAAAGTCCTCATAATTCAGAGGCTGTATGCTCCATATCTCAGACTCCTGCCCCGTAGCTCTGTCTAATACTACTTCTGTGCCAAAGACTGTGCTGCATAGTGAAGCCTGTGACATAAGACAGAACCAGGGGGCAATCTCCATGTGGAAGTGCAACTGCTTGGTAAACAGGTGGAAAGACATGGATGCAGCAGAAATTTATTCCACTGTGGCAATAAACCATAAGAGAGACTAACGTTCGCTTTGCCAGGTGCATCAGTAAGAGAAAAGGGCAACTGCAAGGTATAGAGTATCTGTTATAACAAATGAGGCAGCATTTATTACACTCCACTACATGATTCAATTTATATAAACTTTTGCCTTTTGGAGTAAACCGTACATTTCTTTGGCAGTACACAATAAATGTAATGGACTTTTCCTGCATAAGCATATTTCATAATAGGAAGCCATAGGAGAGAAATTAACTGAGAAAGGTCAAAAAGTACCTGAAACATTCTCAGAATGCAGGTGAATTTAGTCAATTAGTGCGTTCCTGATAGCAAAAGGGAGCTAATAGAAAAACCTAAAACAAACTCCTAAAGTTAATCTCAGCATTAGTTAATAATGAAGTGTTTCAGAATGTCAGAAAGAACTATGGAGAACTGAATTTGGAACAGCTTTGATTCAAAAAGGTACATGTAAGATATTTATTTCCATTTTATAGGTCAGAAACTGATCACCAATACACGCTTTCAACTGCTTCTCACCTCACCCTTTGACTCTGCTGCTCCTGATGACTCTGGACATGCCACTCCCCCTAGAGGGAGGTGACTGTGAAGTTGTCCTCTGGGATGTTCTCGGGTCCCAAGAAACCACCCTTCAGGTTTGGGGGTGACAGGACTGGGGGACCCTGGGGGGGAAAGGCTGGGTAACGATAGGTATCTTGGAGCTGCACCATAGAGTCTCTCTGCACAGGGGAATGGGTAATATCATTAAGCAAGGGGCAGGGATATGAGGCTCTATGATGCCCCCTTACAATGTCCAGCGTCTCTTTGTCTCTTTTGGGGCTTGGGATGTGGGGGCTCAGGCAGGACACTCCCTCTCCCCGCCTGCCCATAAAGTCCGAAAGTAACCCACCCTTACCATCATAAGGGGGGCTGCGGGGTGGGTACCAGTAGCCAGCGTTCTTGCAGCTGGGTGGGTCATAGCGGTGGTGCGTTGAGGGTTGGGCAGGCAGCTGCTCCCTACAAGATGGCAAGTGAGGGGGCAGGCTGTGTTTCAGGGGATCACAAGATGAGTGGGGAGGGGGCACAAGCTTTCTTCCCTCCCCTGGCCGTAACTCTAGAGTAGGGGAGCAGTTGGGGGAGAAGGGAGAGTCTTGTAGTGGGTGATCATAACCCAGACCAGGTGGTGGTGGTGGATGAGGTGCACCAGGGTTGGAGTTGCCAACTGTAGTTAGATGAGAGAAGTGTTTACCAGGATCAAGGTCTGTTGAGGGAGGGCCCAGCCCTGGAGAGTCACTCTGGAAGCCAAATGTGCCATCAGAAGGGGTAGATGGGTTCATGGAATAGGGCCCAGAGAAATCACAAGGAGGCTCCCTCTCACCCACCCCATACGCCCGCGAGTGGGAGGGCAGAGGTGACATGCTGCTATCCCCACTATAGCAGTCCAGTCCTAAATCTGATGTGTCCTGAAAGAGGGAACTGACCGTGGAGGATGGTGGTGGAGCAGGGGGTTTCGGGGAAAATTTGGCCTTGCCTGATCCTCTTTCTTTCTTGCTGGCTGCACAGCTCCCACCTCTTCCACCTCTTGGGCCCCTGGGGCCTCCACCTCTCTTGGTAGGAAAACCTGCTGGAGGAGCGGCAGCAGATGATGATGAGGAAGACGGTGAGGATGATGAAAATCCTAGATGGTGATGGTGTTGGTGAGATGGCTCAAATACATCAGCTTTCTTTCTACGGCCTCTACCAGGTTTAGCAGTTTGGTGAAATAGGACAGTCTGGTTCCAACTGTACCCTGGTGCAGATGAAGTATCATTCCAGTCCATCATTAGTTTTTCAAGGCTAGAGAGACTTGACTGACCTTCACTAGATGAGGCTTCACTGTTGGCCCTGCGGTAGCCAGCACCAGGTTGAGTATACTGTGTGCTGTCAGAGGATGACTCTGACATGTTGTCAGTGTTTTGTTTGGCTTTTTGTGGTGTATAGTTGCTGATATCCAAGATAACATTGGGTTCGGTCATGTGGCAATCAAACCCAGGGCCATAAAGTTGCCCAAAGCTCTCAGAGCCCCAATCTGATTGACCATAACCTTGCCGAAATCCCCACTGTCCTGTCCCTACAGTTCCTGGAAAGGAGCGGCTGTTTTCGCCAGGAAACATTGGACCAGAAACCTTGGGCATCATGTATCCAGCTGGTGAAGATGTGCCGGATCGGCTTTCACTCCTAAGTGGTGGAAAAGGTGGCAACTCTGATGTGTTGAAAAAGGGATTTTTAGACATGTTAGTACCTGACCCTACTGTTGGCAGCTGTTGTTGCTGGCTGAAGCTAGTGCTACTATGGGCACTGCCTGGTGATGAAGGGAGGCTATTACCACCACCACTGAATGAAAAGCTGCAGTCCTTGTTACCTAAACAGTCAGGGGGAGCTGGATACTGCTTGTTTGGTGCAAATATCCCATGGCCAGGCAAGTTCTGCACACTAGATCCAGAAAAACCACCAAACTGGCCAAAGCCCCCAGTATTTTGGGAGGTTGGAGAACGTGACAAAAGCTTCTGAAAGGCATCTGATCCACGGCATTCTTGTTGAGTGATTGATGCATAATTTGCATTTCCCCTGTTTGGAGGGAATGGTTGCCTGGCAGCTGTTGAACTTTGGTATGGTGATTCCTGTGTGCTAGATTTTGCACCTCGGGAACTGGAGTAGGACTGGAGAGCCCTTGGGTTTGGGGATGCTGATGATCCAGAGAAGGTAGATGCAGATTTTCTTGCTTCTTGCCTCTGCGCAACAGAAGAAAAATCGACAAGGTCCGAAGAATCGTCAGAGTCCAAGAGAGACCGGAAGTAGCCTGTAAACAGCCCATGATGATCCTGCCCTCCACTCTCTGACTGAGACAATGATCCAGTTCCACTATAGTAACCTGGACGAGATGGTGATCCACTGTGCAAGGCAGAAAAGCTTCTGTGCTCAGGTCCTTGGTAATTACAATGTCGGCCACTTGATTGACTGTTAGAAAGCTGTGTCATCCATGGCCCACCTTTACTCCCACCACCCCAATCAGACATGCCTTGGTATCCTAAGCCAGCTTCTCCCCCAATGTCACCAAGAAGGGCACCATTTTTTCTAGACCTTCTCTTGCGCTTGGGTTTAGCATTGGGGTCTGGTTCAGCCTTCGGCTGTCTACGCTTACGTGGCTTTAAAGGATCAACAGATCTTGGTTTTGTCTTTTTCTTTCCAATTCCTTCAAAGAATTCACTAAATGAACAGCGAGAGAGCTCTGCATTGTGACTATTGCATCCTCCTCTGCGACCTGGGCCTCCTCCACGCCCTCCTCTTCTTCTGTATCCCTGGACTCTGTGCAAGTATTGGGAGATATTATTAGTTTCAGGGGCCTGGTGTACAGACTCTGGCAGCGTTGGTGTCCAACAACGAGGTGGAGAAGTGCGTCCTGCCCCTTGACTTTGACGGTTTAGAAAGGCAAGCTTTGCCAGTACATCACTATATTCAGACTTGCTATCATTAGTGTCTGCTACATAGGAAGGCTGTGGAGATGCCAATTTTTGCTTTCTCCGTCTCTTTTTCTTCACAAACTCTCCTTCTGTAATGGGTGGAGGTGCCTGGGGAGTTTGTGGAGGCGGCAACGTGGGTTCAACAGAAGGGGGATGAGGCAGTAGAGGTGGGGTTTCTCTAGCCAGAACAAGGTTTTTGGGTGGCCGCCCTCGCCTCCTTTTAAGGATGATCGGAAGCTCACCTGGTGGAAATACCATTACAACATTGCGTCCATTGTTTTTCATTTTTAGAAGAGAGGTGGGACCTGGGCCTGTGCCGCCAATCAGTTCTCCTCCTTCAACACTTAGAGTGCTACTGAATGAAGACACTTTATAACTTGTTTTGTTTCTTCTTCCCACTGGCATTGGTATTTTGGCAATCCGCACCACCATCTTGCGTATGCCTTTGCGTTTTGGTTTTTGTGGAGGACCCTGTTCCACATTAGCTTCTACTGCAGGAGGCTTCTGATTAAGAGTTGGAAGTGGGAAGAGTACACTTTGCTCATGAGGCCTGTAAGCCCTGGGCTCATCTGGTGTTCGATGGTAGGGAGGCATCACAAATGCACGAGACATACTGCTCTCAGATGTACGTGGTCTACCAGGTCTTCTCCGACGACCTCTGCCAGGTCTATCACCCCTGCGACCTCTGAGACCAAACCTGTGGCCTCCACGGCTGGAAAATGGTGTTCGTCTGAGAGCTTCTGAAGTTGAAGAAAAGAGGGGTAGCATCCAAGGCATTTCTTCCATAGGTGGCTCTACCATAACTTCCCTTCTTTTATATTTTTCCACCCTTTTTCTGCACTCTTCTAACCCAATTTTTTCATCTGACTCTCCTTTGACATCCACATCTCTTCCCATCTCTTCCTCTTTAATACCTAAATTTATCTCCTGGCTTAAACAATTACCCTGCGCCACTTCAGTTTTTACATCTTCCTGGTATTCCTCTGTAATTTTGACTACGGATTCCTCTTCTTGTTCCTCATCTGATGACTCCTCTTCCTGTTTAGTTACCTCACGATCTTCGCCTGAATCATCTTCCTGTTTATTTTCCTCTTCCTCCGATGACTCCTCTCCCTGTTTAATCTCCTCCTGAAAATCCTGTTCCTGTTTACTCTCCTCCTGCTCCTCACCAGACTCTTCGTGTTTATTTTCTTCCTGCTCTTCCCCAGATTCTTCTGTTTCATGCTTACTATCACCCTGCTCATCCCCTGAGGACTCCTCTTTATTTTCATTGCCATCTTCTGTGTCTACTGTATTTGCAATAACCTCCACCTGCTTGCTACACTGTTCTTCCTGTTCCTTCTCCTGTACATCTTCCACTGGCTGTGGTTCCATCCAAGCAAGCGCTGCTAACTCTCGAAGGACATTTGAACTGGCAGATTCAATAGAGTCTGGGTTAGGTGAAACAGAAATTGGCTCCTTATCCACCGTCTCTGAGGGTTTTTCTTCAGGGCTCCGCAGCCCACAAGCAAGGCTCTTAGAAGAAAAGAAGCTGTACTGTAATCCTGGCTCTACATCCTCTGGCTCTGATGGAGGACTAACAACATGGGTGTAATCAAGACGGACACCGCTGGTTTGCAGGTCATTGGACAGCTGACTAAGGTCCTTCATGATATCCATCAAACGTACAACTGGCTGAAGATTTACACGACCATTGCCACATTTGCTTTTCAGTAGGGCAATTATTCCATCAACACCTAGCTTGGGGGTTCCAGTTGATGAACGACAGAAGGATTTACTTGAACGACCACAAGAGTGCTGGGATCTAGCGTCTTCACCTTGGTGTTCAAGGAGAGCAGCTGTAGAATCTGAAAGAGAAACCAGGATTAGTGGGCAGTAGGGATCTTGTGTAGTAGATAAATGACTTAAATGATCGTCTAGACTGACACCTGGCTGCGTATTACATTTCAAGGCTCCAGTTATGGTGGAAATTGTGAAATTGTGAATTCTGAGTTTATGAGATTAATGTGAATTAAACCACATGAGGTATATATATTGTGTGGTTTGTATTTTCATTGCAAATTTACTTACTTTCTTGTCTTTCACTTCTCCCGCTGTACTTGTGATCTCTGTGGATAGATAATGTTTATTAGTTAATGACAACATTTGCTGAGACTGACAACTATGACAGTGCGTATATATACTATGAATGTAAAGCAAATTAATGAGAAAAACTGTAAAACACTAGTGCACTTTAAATAAGAAATATCTTTTATTCCATAAGAACACATTTATACTGTCTTTAAAGGTTTGTATCCTTTTTTTTATACAATAGCCTGATCAATTCAGGAGATTTTCATTCTTATGTAAAATATTTGAAAATAGTTATCATAACTAATTTAAATATGTACCTCAATATTGTTTACCTAGTTATTTCCAGTCAGCTCTAGATGGCAGAGCTTCGATCAGTGCAAACAATAAGCCTTTTTCTCTATGAAAATAATATGAGATATGGTAAGAACTTTCCTTTGTTATCTCTATTTCTACGAAGTCCATAGGGTTCCACAGGATACCTTGGGGTATAGGTGATGACGTCAGGCATCGGGCACCATAGAGTTAAGTTTTCAGCCTCCCAGGATGCACTAGGGTCCCCCTCCTATACCCCGCCCCCGAGCCAAGGCATCTCAGTTAGTTACCAAGCCATAGGCCGGAGGAGGAGAAGGAAGAGAGAAGAAAGATCTGGACACACACAAGAATCACATTCTCACCAGAGGGAGACGGAAAAACCGGTGACCAGAGCAAAGCCCATCTGCAGCACAGGTGCGACAGGGCGGGAGTCCTGTGGAACCCTATGGACTTCGTAGAAATAGAGATAACAAAGGTAAGTTCTTACCATCTCTCATATTTTCTACATCAGGGTCCATAGGGTATCCACAGGATACCTTGGGGATGTCCCAAAGCAGTATCCTTTAAGGGTGGGGACGCTCCTGTGCTGAAAGGAGAATCCTGAGAGGCAAAGGTGTCAAACACGGAATACCTCACAAAGGTATGGACCGAGCACCATGTGGCAGCCTTGCAGATCTGGACTGCAGAGGCACCACGTCGAGCAGCCCACGAAGGACCCACAGACCTAGTGGAATGATCCCTCATAGAGGAAGGAACCGGAAGGCCTTCATGAAGATAAGCTTCAGAAATGGCCATACGAATCCAGCCTGCCAAAGTTTGCTTTGAAGCAGGCCAACCCTTTTTACGGAAGCCATAGAGGACAAACAAGGCGTCCGACTTCCTAAACGAAGAAGTGCGGTCAACATAAATCCTTAAGGCCCGCACAACATCCAAAGTGGCCTCACCCACTGAAAGATCAGGTGAGTTAAAAACCGGCACAACGATTTCCTGGTTGATGTGAAAACTGGAAACAACTTTAGGAAGGAAACCAGGACGAGTGCGCAGCACTGCCCTGTTCCTATGAAAAATCAGAAAAGGGGGTCTACAGGAGAGAGTCCCTAAGTCAGAAACACGTCTGGCCGAAGCAATGGCCAGAAGGAAAATAGTTTTAGCTGTCAGCCATTTGAGGTCCACTGAGCCCAGTGGTTCAAACGGCGGTCCCTGGAGAGCCCTCAGGACCACAGCTAAATCCCA
Organism: Taudactylus pleione; assembly: GCA_031769625.1. Classification (NCBI taxonomy): domain Eukaryota; kingdom Metazoa; phylum Chordata; class Amphibia; order Anura; family Myobatrachidae; genus Taudactylus; species Taudactylus pleione. The sequence continues at coordinate 1,184,821 of JAUIMM010000303.1, read as the reverse complement.
AGGCGCCACCAGTGGAACAAAAGGTGGCTGAATTCTGAACACCTTGCATAAAGGTGCGCACATGAGCGATTGCAGCAATCCTACGATGGAACCAGACGGACAGGGCAGACACCTGCACCTTCAGAGACGCAAGGCGAAGCCCATGGTCCAGTCCCGCCTGTAGGAAAGCTAATACTCTAGACAGACGGAACTCCCGAGGAGCATAACCTCTCGGCCGACACCACTGTAAGAACGTATGCCACACACAATGGTATATCCTTGCAGAGGATGGTTTCCGAGCCCTTAGCATTGTTTGTACTACAGAGCTGGAAAACCTCCTGGACCTTAACATGGCCGTCTCAACAGCCACGCCGTCAAAGACAGCCGAGTCAGGTCCGGGTGAAGACAAGGACCCTGTGACAGGAGGTCCGGACGTAACGGCAACCGCAGAGGAATGTCCATGGACAGTCCCTGGAGGTCTGAGAACCAGTGCCTCCGGAGCCACGCGGGAGCTATCAACAAGAGGAGCGTCCCTCCTTCATGTTTGAATTTCCGGATTACCTGTGGAAGAAGGGAAAACGGAGGAAACAGATAAGTAAACCGGAACGTCCACCGGACAGACAGAGCATCCACCAGAGACGCCTTTTTGTCTCTTGTGCGAGACCCGTACACCGGCAACTTGTTGTTGTGCCATGACGCCATGAGGTCGATCTCTGGAAGACCCCACCTGTCCACCAGAAGTTGAAAGACGTCCTGGTGCAGAGACCATTCCCTCAGATGAACGTCCTGGCGACTGAGAAAGTCCGCCTCCCAGTTAAGGACTCCCGGGATGAAGACTGCTTATATGGCCGGGAGATTGCGCTCCGTCCAAACCAGGATTCGGGACACCTCTACGAGAGCCGGTCGACTTCGGGTTCCTCCTTGCCGATTTATGTAGGCCACGGTGGTAGCGTTGTCCGACTGGACCTGCACTGGGTGACCTTGGAGAACCCGATGTGCCTGCTGGAGAGCATTGAATACCGCGCGGAGCTCCAAGATGTTTATTGGAAACTGTTTCCGCCCGAGTCCACCTGCCCTGGAACAAGTGTGGACCCGTGACTGCTCCCCAGCCTCGCAGACTGGCGTCCGTTGTCAACAGGACCCAATTCGCCACCCAGAACGGACGACCCCTGTTGAGATGGGTCGTCTGCAACCACCAGGCTAGGGATAGGCGAACCTCCGGAGTGAGCACCATCGTCTGGGATTTTAGACTCAGGCAGTCCATTCCATTTGGACAGGATCAATTGCTGCAGAGGTCTGGAGTGAAACTGGGCATATTCCACCATGTCGAATCTCGACACCATGGAGCCCAGTAACCTCATCGCCGAGTGCAGAGAGACACGGCGATTCTGCAGAGAACTGCGCACCCTCAACTGCAAGGCAGAGATCTTTTCCCCCGTCACAAAGATCCTTTGCTGTCCGGAGTCCAATAAGGCTCCGAGGTGCAGAATCCTCTGAGACGGGATCAGGGTGGACTTCTGCCAGTTTATCAACCAGCCGTGCCGTTGCAGTACCGCAATGGTCAGGTCCAAGTGGCGTAGAAGGAGCTCTGGAGATCCTGCCACCAACAGAAGGTCGTCCAAGTACGGTAACATGCGGACTCCCTGCAGCCGCAGGGAAACCGCCATGACCGCCATCACCCTGGTGAATACACGTGATGCTGTCGCCATCCCAAAAGGTAACGCCCGGAACTGAAAGTGGTCGTTGCGGATTGCAAACCTGAGGAACTGTTGATGGCGTAAAAGAATAGGGACATGCAGGTAAGCGTCCTGTATATGCAACGACACCATGTAATCCCCAGGTTCCAGCGCCAGAATGATGGACCGTAGGGTCTCCATCCGTAACCTCGGCACCCGCAAAGACTTCAGTGCTTTGAGGTTGAGGATTGGACGATACGACCCACTGGGTTTCTGAACCAAAAACAGATTGGAATAGAAACCCTGGCCCCTCTGGGAGAATGGAACAGCCACTATAACTCCAGCCTGGAGCATAGTGTGCAAAACCTTCCGTAGTTCCACGGCTTTGTTCCGGTCTGATTGCCGAAAGGAGAGGGCGTACCCGTGAGAAACCACCTCGAGAACCCAAGTGTCTGTCGTGGTAACCGACCAACACTGGGCGAACTGCAGCAGGCGGCCTCCCACTTTAGGATCCCCCAAAGGGAGGCCCGGACCATCAGGCCGCAGGCTTGTCATCAGGCTTAGGGGCTGGACGTCTGGTACTCCAGGCCTGTTTCCGGGGTTTGGATGTTTTTTGGGGGCCAGCCTGTCGGGGAAAAAACTGCGTCTTAGGCCTACCCTGGGCCCTGTAAGACCGAAAGGACGACGGTACCTGAACCGGAAGGAACCGCAGCAGACGGAAGACATGCCGACTTGGCTGCCGCCAGCGTGGCTATGATTTTGTCCAGATCCAGACCAAAGAGGACTTCTCCATTGAAAGGCAAAGCTTCCAAGCCCTTCTTGGAATCAGCGTCCGCCTTCCAAGATCTCAACCATAAGGTGCGACGAGCAGCTACAGCCGCCGAAAAAATCCGAGACACCAGGGTACTGATATCCAAGGCCGCCTCATTGATATAAGTGGCCGAGTCCCGGAGATTGCCTATCAACTCGGTCTGTTCAGCCGGAAACGAAAGTCGCCTCCAAATTATCAGCCCAGCGCTCCTTCGCTCTGGCTACCCAACAAATGGCCTTCAAGGAAGACATGGAGGGCATGGGCAATGTGGCACTGCGGACTAGGCGTGTCACATGGGAATCCACCTGTGGAGGGGATTCCCACTTACAAAAATAATTATCCGCAAACGGATAAGCCACCGCCAAGCGCCTCTGAGGCTGATACAGTTTGCCCGGATGTTTACATGCTTCCTCTAAATGGTCCACTAACTGACCCGAAAGAGGAAACACTGTGGCGTCACCCTTAATATCCTTAAAAAAGGCATATTTAGATTTCGACACCGGAGGATTTTCATCCTCAATCACTAAAGCTGTGTGGACCGCCCGAATAAGTCCAGGAATATAAACCTTGGACCTAGCGTCCGACTGTTTAGTATGGAGAGGTTCCTGGTCCGAAAGATCCAGAATCTCCCCATCATCAGACGTCACGTCGTCATCCTCATAAGGAGCGGACAGAGATGCCACCGACCGCTCATGTGGCCTCAACACAGACTCCCCTTGTAACACGTCCGACAAGTGCTGTACAGAACTTGTCAGAGAATTAACCCACGCAGGCTCCTGAGAGACTTGGGGAGGGGAAATAGGGAGACTGTGTGGTACCATCAATTGTCTCGGGAAACCCTGCATGTGTGACGACACCACCGACTGCTGGGACAAACCCATGCTAACTGGCCCACGAGGGTTGTAAGCGCTTTGGCGAAACAAGCCCAGGGTGGCTCCTGTACTGGGGCTGTGACAGTAATTGGCCGCGACAATAAATAACACTGCCGACATAGCCCCTCCGCGCTACCTACCCCCTCCGCTATAGGTACCTTGCACGTTGTACACAAAAGCTGGACAGGAAAGTCACTCTCAGACATGATGGTAAGTATGTGACCCCTCTCACTGATACTCGTAGTATAGTGTGAGACCACCCTGCAATCACCGCACCGCAAGGGCTTTAGCAGAAAAAGATCAGGGACAGTAGAAAATTAAAGTACAGACCGCAGCGCTAGCAGAAGTCACATACAATGCAAAGAAAATCAATTCCTGTACTAACAGCACTGATAATCAACTACGCAGACACAGAGCCTGGTAGGACAAAGCGATGCATACACAGACCTGAACCCAACGGAGGAGAGGTATGCCGGGGGACCCAGACTGCGATGCCACCGCTTCCAAGCTTCCAGCAGCATTCACCATGCGCTTGTAAAGATGGCCACTGAGGAGCATAGAGGAGGCCGGCCTGGGGGAGGAGCGCTGCCACAGGGCCAGTCAGCACAGTGCAGAGAGGGCTGTGTGCAGCGGGGGAGGCGCCGGCTGTGCTACAGGGAAGGCACGCTCCCCTGGCATGCAATTAACCCCTGGGACGCCGCAGCGTAACCGCTCAACCACGGTCCGCTGTCCCAGGGGGGTAGTGGAAGCGCAGGTTAGGTACCTGGCTCCACGCTGCAGGACTCTGGACCATGTTTCAGCAGGGTCCCACTGCGGGAGCCCGCTGCTTACTTGCTGCCCCCTTGGATCCGGCCATGGTCCCAAACATCTGGGGTCACCGCTAGCTGTGACCCCAGATGCTTACCAGCATCCCGGATCGGTACCGGCGGGGGTGTAGGGAAGACAGCATGGACGTCAGCACTGACTGTCCATGCTGTACTTCCAGATGTGCAGCCACAGCTGCATTGAAGAAACTTCAGGGTCTATTCTTAGCCCCCCTCTAACAGGTGCATCCGACTCCGGCCGGGCACCAAACGAAACTAAGATGCCTTGGCTCGGGGGCGGGGTATAGGAGGGAGACCCTAGTGCATCCTGGGAGGCTGAAAACTTAACTCTATGGTGCCCGATGCCTGACGTCATCACCTACACCCCAAGGTATCCTGTGGATACCCTATGGACCCTGATGTAGAAATAATAATCGAGGTATAAGATAGTAATTGAACTATAGCTTTCCTTAAAAACAGAATAATTAAGCAAATATATACTTTTGCAACTTAAATCTTCTATGACAATGCCACCATTTTTGGTTTCATTTTGATATCTTACAGGAAAAATAATGATCGATGAAAAAATTTAGGTGAGTACAGACACTTTTTTTATTTTTATAAAAAAAGCACTGAAAACTACCAAGCATTAAATGTGGCTTTAGGATAAACTGTCTGTAGAGAGTACACACAAGGACAGTGATGGGTGACAGACGGTCCTAGGGCTGCATGTGGCCCTCCAAGCCATCACTTGCAGTCCCTGCTTTTTGCTCTACTGCTGTATATTGGCTGTTATAGCTTGTAATGCTTGTTTAAAATGTCTGTTGATATATTACAGTTAAGTGTCTGGTTTGTTAATAAAATGTATGGATTTAACACATTACTGAGAGAAAAAGCTGGGTACACACCTTACAACTGTGTGACTCAGTGATGCGATGTAACGATACAGGCGGATGTAACAGCACCGCGTAAGCTGTGGAATTGTACCATCTGAAGTGCAGCACAATAGATGGGACGATTCACTAAACAATGGCCAGCAGATTCGGCACACACACTATGGGCCATATTCAATTAGATGCGAAAAGTCCGTTGCCGGACCTTTCGCCAACATCGGTGGTTTTGGGTGCAAAAAAGTATCGCGCTTATCCCAGCATATCACCGTATTCAATTTTAAATCGGAGAAAACAAAGTGAGCAAAACGTGCTGTCATTTTTGGAGAAATCAGCCTGACATCCCCTAAAGATGCTGTGACATGGGGGTTCACTATGGGTACCCCTGAATAGCCCTGCTGAAGGTATTTTGGGTCTTTAAATGGTTTCAATAGGTGCTGTTTAGCGTCTTTGAAAAAGTGATGAAGAATAGCATTTAGCAAGTTTTTTGGGGGGAAAAATTAGTAGTCCCAGCAAATTTAGGGTACATGAAAATGGGTGCAAGCATATTTTAAAGTGGCTAATGTGAACTGTTAAAAATAGTGAAAAATCCATCTGCCGCAACCACCTGCAGTCAAAAACACCCCTGTGGCATATCTGGGGACCACGGTCCTGAGTAGATTTCGCTAGTTTAGAGGTTTGTCCCCCAACTTTGTTTTTTTTACCCCCAAAACAAAAGTACTTTTTTGGGGTGTCCTGGGCAACTCTTTAAAAATGTTATGACTCAGTTTACCTTTGGGGGACAGTCCACAACCCCAATTCCGCACTTTTTATCGACACCTATTCATAGGTGATACTTTTTCACAGGATTCTATCCACTGACTTTCCGCACTGGTGAAAGGTCGGGAGAATTGAATACGGGGAGAAGTCCAGATTGCCGAAAAGAAGTCATCGGTGAGAAAGTATCGCCGATAATGGCTTTTCACCGGAAATTGAATATTTCCCTATGTATGTATATATGTGTATGTTATATCATTCTGATCCACATCGGAACGATCGGACAAAAGATTGTATAGTGTGTACCCAGCTCAAGAGTAATGTACGGTCTTTTTGCAAGTTAAGCTGCTCATCCACTAGGCGATTAAACCTAGCGATGGAGCGATAACGACGGTCGTTATCGCTCCATCGCTTGGTAATCGCCCGCAATTCGGGCAGCAAAAGGTTAAAAACGACCAGCGATGCGCGTGCCCGCTGGTCGTTTTTAACATCAACCATCGCCTGAACATGACGGTCAGCCTGACGACCACCGTCAGGTTGCCATGTTCGGGGATGATTGATCTGCATACACTGAACGTCTGAACGTTCAGCGTATGCAGTTCACCCCGCGGGAGACGACGGCATCGTAATCATGCCGTCGTCCCCCGCATCGTTAAGTGGATGGGCAGCATTAGAGGGCAGCCCAATCAGGCCCACAAGAGCATTGAGTTGCCCATAACTGCCAGAGATGGACCAGTATTACATATTCTTATAAAAGAGTTCATCACACACCAAGGTGAAAGGAAACAACTATTACTAATAAAAAAATACTGAAAAGAATAACATGATGTACATGCCACATTTAAATACCAATGATGTACAAATGCATGAAGAATTCACTCACCTTGAACGCGGGTGTCTACACACCAGGGTCACTCTGCGGCCCCTCTCGGCCTCCTTTGGGTGTGGAGGGTGTTTCTCAGCAGGTGAGTCTCCATTTTCCAGGGTAGGAGGAACAAGGCCAGCAGCACTGACATCTGTAAGAGAGACCATATCAAATCAGGTATGTGCTTTTTCATGTATGATAAAATGTGAATAGAACATGCCATATATAGCACTGTCATAAGTGAAAGCTGCATAAACAGACTATTGTGGATAAACCATTAGCTATATGAATTTACTTCGATTTTCATAAAAATGCACATATACGTTATGTCATACAGATTTAGGAAGGATATAAGTCATAATCCAGTATTTCCCCTTACCTGTTTTGCCCCATCCCCTCTTTCAAACCCTTCTGACTGTTTAGCTTTTCCGTGTTCCTCTCCTCTCCACGTTTCTCCCTCCCTTTCCTCCCCCTATTTCCTCTACTCTTCTCTCCCCTGCTGTCTCTCTGCTCCTGCCTCTCTCTCTCTTTCCTGTTATCTGGATCTCAGTATCCAGCAGAGTGGTGTATATATAATGTGTCTCTCTCTCCTCCATACACTGACACAAGTCCTCACCTCAGGGCTACATGCTCTCCCCCCTCCATTCCTCAACTTAATCCCATGATCTCCTCACGCCTTTCCTCAAGGCTTTAAGATTTTTCTCTGCATCCACTGCTGTACCATCTAACTCACCTCAGCCTATAAAACATATATGCCTCTCTATATGCAGTATCATTTATCCTAGTCGTCTTCTTGTTTTTCATTCTATACCTGTCAAATCACTCCAGTCCCCATTCTCCTCCGTTACACCCTCCCTACATGTTGGCATTGCACAATGCCTGCTATTGCTATGTGCTGTTAGCATGCTTAGCCCAGTGATGTGTGTGCACGCATGTCTATGCCGATGGCCAAAGAAATAAGTGTGCACCTGCCACCCATGTGTAATACAAGGGCTTTTTTGCCTACAGAAACAAGCATGCATTTGCCTACAGGATGCATGTGCATGTTTTCATGAAGAATGTACCCAGAGATTTCAGTTTGGAGAGCACATCTGTCCATGTTTTTGAAATACTCAAGAGCACATGTAGTTTAATGTTGTCCCGTATGGATAAAGCAATATCTTCACAATAATCACCACCACACTATAACTATATGGTCATTCATGCAGTAATGAAAAGACATGTTCCAGCGACATACACTACACGCACCCTTCTCTGGATCATACACACAAGAAGCAGATAGCTACAGTACACAATATAACGTCATGGGTGAAGAATGCTCTGTAAGGTAAGAGAAAATAAAAAAAAAAAGATGTATATAAAAGAAGTTCTCTCCCATGACATGCCCTGTCATAGCAGGCAAGGCCTCAGAGGAAAAAAAGTGTTATGTACCTTTGAGGAGTCGTCTTGGGAAGGACATGTATGTAGAACACAGACAGCAGTAGATGGCAAAAGGAGCAAGCAGTGAGAGGACATGGGCAGTAAGATTGCTTACAGTGGCAAAAAAGCAGAAAGGAGTCAGACATCAAAAATGTATAGGCTTGTGTAACAAGACACTATATGAGTATAAGGTCTTCCACATACATGTACAGATGTCAAAAGATAAACATAAGTATTTTGAACACTCATATTCTCGTTATCAATGTACGTGTAGCAAATGGGTTCTACACCTATACAGTCAGACATCAGGAAGTGTGGTAGCTGCGTGTATGAGTTGGGGGAGGGTACAGGGCAGACAGATGGTGCAGTGATGAGAGGAGGGAGCAGGCATTGGATTCCAGGCACAGGACTAATTATAGCTGCCCTTCTCCCAGAATGCTTTGAGGCAGAAAGCACTCAGCCAGGGAACCACATCCTGGCAAAGCATTCCCTTTCCAGCCAGAAAGCCCTGCAGACTTTGGCATTTTGACCAACCTCTTTCCTGCCTGAGCACAGTGTGTGACAGAATAACCCTTTCTGCTCCAGACATGTGTCCTAAGACCCTTCTCTCCAATGGTAGCTTGCATAATCTTTATGTCTCAAACCTATTAGGTAGCGTTGAATAATAGCAGGAGAGAAACAGCAATTTATGCTATTACAAGAGGAAATAGGGTGGCAAATATTTTCAGTTAGGGCAATATACCTCTTTTCTATGCAGACAGGTAAACAACCAGAACAGAAGTCAAAAGCTGTGAGCAAGTTAAGCACATCCACCTTTTAAGTGTACACTGAAAACTGGGTTGAAGGGAATACAAAAGATGTGGAGCACATTAGCATGGAGAAAGTCAAGCTGGGTACACACCTGAATATTGCACCGATCATTCCAGTCCTTCAATGATCCGATCGTGTGTCTAAACATATACACTGTAGAACCATTATGAACGACGGGTGTGTGTACTCCACAACGCGTTGTCCCACCTGACGTGCAGCAGATCTGATGGGACAATGCGATGAACGATGTGTACAAATGACAGATTGGGAGTACGCACTGCACGATGGTCGTGAGAGTGGTTGCAGGTATCATGATTGCACGACAAATTGTGTAGTGTGTACTGAGCCGAAGATATTTATTTTACATATAGAAGATTAAACTCACAAAGGGCGACTAGTATGTGGAACTAATTTGGAATTCAGAACACTTAATTTATAAATGTACAGATCAAGAACAGTCAGAATATTAGAGATTAAGTGATAAAATGGTTTTTTTTGGGAATGTAGGCTGTGTACCTCTTTACCCAATACAAATGCATGAACTTCTGGACTAAAAAGCTTATAAAATACCTTTCACGTTAATGAGGAATATGGAGTGTACACAACACGTTCCTAATATAGGTCTGCTAAAAGATTTTGCATAGTCAAATAACAAAATTGTTGCAGGGTATGCTGGGATGTGTAGTTCTAAAACAGCTGGGGGGCCGCTTATTGCTAACCCCTGGTCTAACACCAATACCTGTATTGGTGTGTGTCCATAATAGAGCCTGCTACTAAAGTCACAGAACAACTGTGATTTATAATAGTCTTATGCTGGGTAAACACTAGGATGATGTCGGCCCAATACATTGTTTCTGGCTGTTTCGGAACATCGTATCTGCCGGATCGTCCAGCACGTACGGACGCGTTCACATCCAATATCGTCTATTCGGCCATGCTGCACGGCCAACACGATGATATTGCATGCGGGGCTATTGTAGGTGATGAAGGACGGAACGTGGGATTGTTCCGTCATTCAGTACATCTCTCCATGTGTACCCGCGGTACGATATGCCGGCCCGTTGGGCCAACATATTCTTTGGGTACACATTGCTAGGTGTGTTCCCAGCTTTAGCAGTAGGGATACAAATTCCATAGAACAAACCAATATACAGAAGTATACTTATACATTTTTGCTGTAGTCACATTAAAAAGCCTCTCTCAGTGCACCAAGTCCAGTGAGACTCTTAGCACCGGGCGTTTTTTTTTTTCTGAAAATGCGCCTAAATTGCAATGTGATACAACTAGGACAGACCAACTTTGATAGGCGACACTTGTATATTGGAGTGCGACTGAGTCTCTGAATTTGTATACGAAGTGCTATAATGTAGCGGCCGCAGCTTTTTTTTATTCCAAATTCCATTGTGGTTCATATAAAAATTCGGGTGTACACAGATTATACAAGTGTTTCATATCAAATTAAATCACCACTAAATTGCATACTAGTTGCATCACACTTCGTGACAACAAAAGACTGATAAGGCTAGAGTAGCACGGAATATGGCTTCTCACTTACGCCAGGCAAGTCGCGATGCGTGGAGTATTGAGGCTAGATTTATGAGGACACATCTGTGATGAAAAGTACAAGAAGTGGAGTACAGACATCTGTATTACTATGGTTACAGAGCCAAAAAATAGACCAAATTTTCCATAACAACAACTTACTGGAGGAAGAGGTAATTTAGCCAACCTCTAGAAACGTGCATGCAATTGGCAAAGTAATGTGTACTTCAGGCAGGGGTGGGCAATAAGCGGCCCTCCAGTTGTTATTGAACTACATATTCCAGCATGCCTTGCAACAGTTTTAGCAGGCCAAATTGCAAAACTGTAGCAGGGCATGATGGGATGTGTAGTTCTACAACAGTTGGGGGACCGCTAATTGCCCACCTCGAAGTGACAACTGTAGGGGAAGCGGCAAGTGCAATATATTCCTGTTCTGTTTTATTTGGAGGGGGTTGGCAAATAACTAGCATGGGGAGGTATAGGTTTCTATATAACTGAACTTCGAAAGAGCCCTAAATGAGTGTACAAAGTGGGAATCTATGTATTGATATAATACAGAAGTTTTGTAACTATTTATTGTTTGGTGGTAAGATGTTTATAAACTACAGTCTAAGTAATTTGCTGAGAAATAATCATTACAGGTATATCATTATTAAGAAAGGAGATATACAGGTACCTGATCTTTATGTATTATAAATTTACAGCAACCATGAATATTGGCGTTTTAAGAACCGCCACAATACTGCTAAGTGATCACATCTCTCTGCAATGTAGAAAACAGAAAAATCTATTCTTTCCACCAGATGTCTCGCTTTACTTCTTTTCCCACTACAAAGGCCTGCACACTAACTCCTTCCTTCCCTCCCTTTCTCCTGTCTGTCCTGTCTCCTCTGTCTCTCTCATCCTTTATTTATCTGCTTCCTCCTGTGTGCACAGATTAGCTGCTCCCCGCTGGATCCAGGATCTGTCAGACAGGCAGATAAAATACACAGCTACAAACAGAGAGGGGGTGTGCAGATACTCAGCATCATTATACAGCTCAGCGTGTGCATTTTCTGTACAGATACTCAGTGCCACTCTCTGTTTTAACAGGATGCCGCTGTACCGGGCGTTACATGAGGTAGGGCAGAAAGAGCAGGAGCATGTTGCCTGGATACCGAATGTGGAAGTGGGTCATGCAGCAGTGGGGACACGGTGACATCCAAACGGGGAGTGCTCACCATTAACCCTTAGACTGCTAGGGCCTTGTTATATTGGGGAAGCACTTTGTATGGTTATAAAAAGGACTGTAGGAAAAATGAAATAAACAGTGAAATAAATATTAGCAAACTAATCAGGGGAACATATACCAAATCTTCTGGAGTACCAGGCATAACAGGGGGGGGGGGGGGGGGGGGGATGGAGTTCATAATTATGAAAAACAGAAAAAGTTCAACTCAAATATATACAGATTTGACCTTCCACCAACCTGTCTAATCTACACTTTGATTTTTTTTCCAATACATACAAATGATCAGTTCTTAAATCTAAAAAAACTTTTACAACTGGCTGTGTGCCCCTCACCTACTCACCTCTGTGGCCATCGCCCCACCTAATACTGTGCCCATACCAACCTAGAGGCCCTTTTACTACCGACATAAAGGGAACCTCAACCCATTCTTTACATATAAACAAATGTGTGCCCAGAGCAGTATATTCACAAGCAGGTATTCAATTAGCTGGGGTTGCTCATAAGGTGCTGGCGTTCCGACCATTTCTCCGTCATCTCGCAGCCACCAACATGTGATGTTGGGTTACCATATTAGGTGCTCATATGTGCAGCCACACATTGTTGCCAGTTGTATACATCCCACTACTAAGGCTGTCCAAAACAGATAGGTACCTGTTGTTCAGACTACATGTAATACAAAACAAAATAGGACTAAAAGCCACCAAAAAACTCAGGGGTAATTCAAAATGAGATGTGTGAGGACCACCGTACCACCTTTATTTATAACCAGATATGTTTTGTTAACATAATATTGCATTAAAAACGTATTAGTACAAACTAACATTTCCGATAGGTGTCAACGACTGAACGCAGATTTCCTGACAGCATATTAACGCACAGACTCCACAACTGCCATAAATACATTTCTGAGCACACAATGGTCACTTAAAATACATATATCATGGCAAAGGGGTCGCTTAAATACATACATCATGGCAAAGTATAAGGTTGTGCACATACTTGTACTATATCCATGTTGCATGTGCTTCTGGTATTAAGCATAGTATGCAGATAAGTATATAGCCAGGTGCGTGGAACATTTTGTAAAGAGGATTGATTTTCCTTCCCGATACTAGTACAGCTCTGAGCGCCGCTGTACATCTATAGACACATTATGTGTGCAGGAAGCTTTTATTCCAAGCTGTCTCTGGCTGGAAGGTGACAAGGTCACATTCTCCCCAGAGCTGACAGTGACATCATATGACAGGGGAGGGGTGTTTTCTTACTGACAAGGTGCTGGGTTACCATAGGTACTCTGCTGCAATGTACAAAGCTCAGCAAGGAAAGTGTTACATTGCTACGCTCTGTAGGGTGCTCTATGATGCAAAGCTTCACAGATCTCTCCGTGGCAGGAAAGAGCTGACAGGAAAGGGTTACACATTGCCACACTGCAGTGAATGGTCTCACACAGTCTGACCTCTCTCAGTATAATCAGTTCAGTGATTCGGACTCTGACAGCTAGAGATGGCTATACTGCTGGAGCTTTCTAAATAGAGAGCAGATGGGCTCCAGTATAGCTGACTTGGCCAGTGATCGTCTGATACAGAGAACAAAGCCATAGAAGCGCATTTCTCAAAATGGACTTTTACAGCATTTAAACAGCAAAAGTTGCCATCATAATCATGATCCTCCAATGAATTTATAGAACCCATTTGCTGTATTAGAAGCACATAAACCCAATGTGGCACAACAGCATAACAGTATTTGCATGTAACAGTTAAAAGGGGAGCAGGAAAAGCCAATAAAAACCAAATTGTTAAATAAAAAAATTAAGAAACCTTTCAAATAAACGCCAACTAAACTACATCCCTAATAAATGAATATGCATGCTATAAGCTAAAATAAGAATAGCTACTAAATTCCGCTTCCCTTCACAAAATTAGTTAAAAAGAAAGAAAACTGATATGTTGCCAAGAAAGGAATTTATCGAGAACACAATTTCCTTTTTGGTCAATGGAAGTTACCATATTTCTGAGCATATTTTCCCATACCCAAGTATACATTCAGTTATTTATTAAAAGAAAATAACCTGCATTCAGCCAGATTCAATTTCACTTAAATTCTTTAGAAAAGTGTTTTACAATTTCACACGTGATAGTGCATATTAGAAATAATTGCGTACATTAGAGGTGATTGGTATTTATATAATTATGCATGTATTCATTTTAGGGGAGGCAATCGGGAAGCCGACTGCCTAAATACCGGCAGCCGGCTTCCCGACTGTCTTATCCCGGCAAGGGTGAAATGCATTTCCCCGACGCCGGGAGACCGGCACCAGGCATGACGATCGTAGTGATGCTTGGCGCCGCGAGCGGACAGCCGCGGGGGGGGTGGGGGGGTGGGGGGTTAGGTTTAGGGCTCCCGGGGGGGACTTAGGGTTAGGCACCCCCCCCGGGAGGGTTAGGCTAGGGGGAGGGAGGGTTATGGTTAGGCAACCCCCCGGGGGACTTAGGTTTAGGCAGCGGGGAAGGGGGTGGTTAGGGTTAGGCACTTACAGGGGGGATTAGGGTTAGGCACTTACAGGGGGGATTAGGGTTAGGCACTTGGGGGGGAAGTTAGGGTTAGGCACCCCTAAGGAGGGTAAGGGTTAGGGGGGTTAGGTTAGTGGATACTTACCTAGCCACGATCGGGATTTCCAGCGCTGTCGGGCTTCCGCTGCGTCGCACTCTGCTCCTGTCGGGCTGCCGGTGGTATTTCATACCAATTCCCATTTTAGAGGCACTGCCATACTGTTTACTGCGTTGAGGTAAAATGACATGAATATAGAAGCTCCCCCTGTGCCCATAATAAAGATGCTATATGAGCACAAGCATATGACTAAGCAGGAACCAAAGAAGTATCTCACACACTTTGTAGTGCAGTGGTATGTAAACAAGGTCCTTTATGGTTTAAAATAAAAATCATCATGGTCTTAAGCAACAGTCCAATGTCCCCATGTATGCAATACGATACACCAGAAAAAGCTTGAGTAGTCTATCCAAATTATTTTTTTATTTTAAAGTTTTAATCAGATCGACATTTAATAGAATTATGGAATAAATATATTTGGATAATGTGGACTTTATAACAAAACAAATGCCCTTCACTCATAGTATAATTTATGCAGTTCATAGAATCTTAGAAATATACTGTACATCTAAATGTACTGTGTAAAAAGACATATTAAAGATGCATAATACCTACTGAAAGATCCAAAGCTAAAATGCTAAATACTTTACATTCAGTAGGCCATGAACCATTTGAGTTACGCTTACCCTTGGTTTTTAATATATGCCCCAATGCCACACAGATTAAAAAAAAAAAAGTCAGCAATCTATGGGGGCGATTCAATTCAGCAGGAATTGAATAGCGTTGGGAGGGAGCTCCCAGAGCTATTCAATTCAGCTCTCTGTTTAGTTTGACTAATGATTTCTTCTCGCACCCGCCGGAGGGCTTGATGAGAAATCAGACTAAAGCGCCGGCCGCAAGGCTGATTTCCGGCACTGCACTTTAGTTGGATATTGCAGGTTCTCGCGACTAAACACCCAGGTTGTCATGAGTCAGTATGCTTCGAATTAACTACTTCCCATTGAAGTAAGCATTGTGGTGAATTCAATAGCTCCAGGACCTCCGTTCTGGTGTTATTCAGCTCGCAGTGAATTGAATTGCCCCCTTTGTTTGCATGTCGGTCTATTTATTTATAGATAAAGAAGGGGGTACTTTATATTTTCTAGCTCAGTCTTGACTATAGAGGGAGACTAATTCCATAGATCCTTTCTGAAATATAATGCCCAGAAGCACCGGGATTAGCCACACAAAGGGCCTGATTCAGAGTCGGTCGCTATTTGCGGTCGTTCGTTCAGAAAAAAGGGGTGGCTATTCAAATGAACCGTTCACTCTTTGCGGTCTGTTCACGCCTCTAGGTCTGAACGAGCGAACAAAACTTGCGGTTGTTTTTTGGGAAACTACGCCCCCTGGCCGCTCGCATCCTACGTCATGTCCACTATTTATTAGATTAATCGAGTACATCGACCAGGGTATGAGCTGCTCGCTATTCTTGTGGTTGGTTTTTGCTACCACAATTTTGCGAGCAGTTCTGGCTATAAAATAACCCAGTGACGTGCACAATGACGCTGCTGTTTTAATTATGCACACCCATAAAACGCCCGTTTTGACCTTTAAGCACACCTGCGATCGGATCTCCACTTCCTGTTTTCAAGCACCTTCCCCAGTTACCACCCACATACGCCTCATTCTGTCACTCAAATTATCAGGCGTTCGCTATTTTGCGAGCACATGAATTTCGGCCGCACTGACTGGTTCGCGCATGCGTATAACGATCTGTACGCATGCGCAGTTGGGCAAACATCGCTCGGAGCGAACGAGCGGCCGCTTACGAGCGGCTCTGAATCAGGCCCAAAGTGCCTAAGCCCGGCTAAAGTACTGCTTGGCTGCCCAAACTCCCATCTGATGGCTATTCGAAACCAGAGCCGTGCAACAAATTGAATAAATCCGTTGGGCACCCATTAGTCAGAGCCGCTGGGAAAAACTACTGAATCGCTGCCATAATGTTGACATGAGAATGTGGACATGCTCGTAATATGTTGATATTCAGCATGTCCACATGACTAGAATGTCAACAATACATTCCTAATGGTGACTTAGATTGTTTGGCCAGTCCAGTGGCGCCGTGATGGCGATTTTCGGCTGTGATGGAGCAGTTTTAGCAGTGAGTAATGATCTAACCCTAATCCTACTCTTAGTACCGAACCCTAAACCTCCCCCCCTGAAAACGAACCTTAACCCTCCCAAAGTGCCTAACTCGAAGCTCCCTACAGAATGTTGACATTTCAAATGGTGACAATGAACCTAAAAATGTTAACATTTTATTAGTGTCTTTTTGCAAATATATTGTCATTGTATATGTCTTATTGTGGCGTTTCCAGCTGTTTAGCTATGCTGGTTACTTCCCTTCATACCTCCTAAAACTAGAACTCCAAAGTCACTGCCCTCTGTTGGTGCTAACATTACAGCACCACTAAAGAGTTGTGTGCTCAAAACGCATCTTTATTTTCATGTACTGCATTGAAGATTACACACTCTGAATCATTACATATTTATTCACCACTTGTGGGATACAGACCCAGTTACAAATTTGTGTATCACTTGTAAAACCCTCAATTAATATCGATAATCAACACATTAAAACAAAACCACAGACACATACATGAGGTACTTCGCTGGTTACCAGCCCTGTGTCTGATCACTGACAACACCACGTCTCCTGTTCTGTAGCTAAACCTTTATCCATTCCACTATTAAATAGACTGTCTGTGAATTAATTTATAGTGAGATACGAAATGCCTTGCCAACTCTAAACATCATGGGCATACAATCGTACGGTAGCCAAACATTGCTAGTTTTCCTGCATAGTATTCTGGAGGCACTACGCGCCCATCTCGCTGAATTGAGTATCACCACCCTCTATACCCAGCCAAGACACCAAAAAAAACAACAAAAAACAAAGATTTCACATGATCTCCCAGCAGCAAAAACACTGTTGAAAATTGTAATTTGACTCAATAACAAGAAGAAACTAAAGCAACTATATTAAATGCGCCTATCTTTGGTGTATTGGAATTACCATTCCCCAAAAACTGGAATTACACCTAACAGCAGCAACTGGTAAAATTGTGGAAAATGATGCCGGAAGTACAACTTTTAATACTCTTGGATGTAGAACAATTGGACGTGGACCAATTAACTTACCTACTTTTGGCATATTGATTCCTCTTCATTTTACCAATATATCTGGCAAAAGGTAACGTTGCATTTTATAATGTATAATTTTGTTTATACCACTAGTACTGCAATAAAATTACACTAATTACACATACACACGTTGCCAATGCTGGCCAATGGTCACTAGATCCCTAAGTCTCTCTTAAGTACACACATGGAATTATATAAAATATATAATTTTGTGCCAACTCTGCACCAGTGGAGAGTCAACAACAACTCTGAAGATTTTGTATTAGCAGTCAATCCACATTGCTTCCACATTGCTCTATTGAATGCTGCAATGAAGTTCTTTGGTGTCCATAAAACAAACTGGGGCGATTTAAAAGGTACAAGGGACTAGAGGCAGCCACAGATGTTCTAAAAGGTGTAGCATCTGATCGCTATTTCAGGGTGCTGGTTAACAATACTTATTAGCCATTGCTCCAATGAAGCTTAACAACGTGCATGTCTTAAGCTTGAAGAATTCCATGGACATTTTATAATAATTTCCAATATTAACGACAGATCTATTATTTGCAATCATCAACCCAGAATTTCTGTGGCATCCAGTCTTACAGATAATTGCCTCAAGTAAATAATGGGGGAGAAAACATTTAGAAAAACAAGTAAAGAATGCATGTTACATACATTACAGGGAGCATTTCTATCATTATAAATACCTGTGTAAATGGAGCAATTTTTTGTAAATATTCTTGTATGGAGTGTATAATAGAACAATGTAACTACTAAAATATGAGAACATGTCCACGGTATATATAAAAAAAAGGGGCACTTTATACACAACTGTGAGCATACGTTAAAAGCAAGTGACAACTTTCTATTGCTGCAGAGATTATTCTGTGCGCATTACACCAGCAGGCAAATTGTATCTAATATCTAAATTGGGGAAATTGTACAGATGTGTCCTCATACATCTACACCACGCAGCGCAACTTGACTGGTGTGAGTGACCCGCGTCTGTATATGGAGCACAATGGAAATTTGAATGAAAACAAGCTGCGGCTGCTATATTGTAGCACTTTGTATACAGATTCATAGACTCAGTCGCACACAGATATACAAGTGTCTCATATAAAATTAATCAGCACAGTCTAATCATGCGTCCTAGTCGCATCACATTTAGCGGAAATAAAAAGACGCCCGATGCAAGCAGAGTCTCACAGGACCTGACGTGCCGAGGTGGGCTTTTTAGCGCGACTGCAGAAAAGATGTGTAAGGACACATCTGTATATTTGCACCTACCATGTTACAGATGAAGCCGTGCAGAGCAAGCCGAAAGTACACAGCAAAATTACCTCTCCCACAGAGCACAATGAACTGCAAGTATATCAAGTTATATGACAATGTGTATATAGTGTAAGCATACAATGGGGAGACAACATACACTGCCCCTGTGACGTTTCTTACAGATTGTTTAGATTTCAAGATCCAAGCTGATCTTTCCTGAATATGGCATGAGCAATACCATCTGCCTTAGCAACAAAGGCATATGTAAGCTAATGAAGTCAGAAAGTTCATCAGCCTGGACGTACTTCTATGCTTTAAAACTAAATAAAAACAAAAACACTTTCCATTAAAGTCAGACAAAAATTCCATAACCAGATTACGGATTTATAACCAACACTAATCTAGTAAATTATTATAATAGTTTAGTATTAAAAGCTGCGGATGGCTGCATTTCACCACGAAGTTATACCATACATAGGCGTACCTTTACTGTGCTCCAAATCCATGTTTACTCCTGAGATGGATAAGCATGCATATACACGCATGTAGAACGTGTTGTGACAATTATGTTTAGGGCTTGTTTGGGATATGGATTCAGCTTCCCAAATAAATCGGAGACAAAAAAAATGACAATATGGGAGCAGCACAACTCAGGGAAATGAAACCCTTTTTTTAAGCTATGGTGCTTTGTGACCAGTCGAAAAGGTTCCCCCCCCTCTTGCTGGGATCCATCAAAGCTTCAACCAGGAGGAGTTTGTAGCCTCAGGGAAATACCACCAGCAGGTAGGAGGGAAGGTGTACCAGCCACAAAACAAATAAGTAACAATGAAAGAGGTAGTAGACATTCCCATATTGCAGTGAAGAGAGCTCCAGGGGGAGGGAGGAATATAGTAGTAGTAATCTTGGATACATGAGTGGGAAAAGTTAATCAGTCAAGAGAGCAAGAGGGAGCGTGGATTGAGGGGAGGTCCAATATATAGGCAAAAGAGGAGTGATTTGAAAGTGTAGGCGAGGACATTAAATTGGATTCTGTAGGGGAACGGGAGACAGTAAAGGAGTTGAAGAGGTTGAATCAGAGCGACGAGCTGACCGGTGGCTATATTTAGGGACAAAGAAGACCAGAGAGTTGGAGGTTGCAGTTAATTAGGCAGGAGACAACAAGTGAATGAATAAGTAATTTGGAGGTGGTGAGGATGACACATAGGCAATGGACTTGAGGAACAAGATAGCAACAGAAAGAGTAAGGTGGGAGGAAAATGTACCTTATAAGAAGAGAAAACAAACAATATGCTCAGTCAGACACGTTGAGCTTAAGAACGTGCTGGGACATGAAGGAAGAAATAGATGAGGAAAGTGGAGGTGGAGAGGTAAGGGAGGAGTACTGGATTTGTATATCAGCATAAATTTGGTAAATGTAGACCGAAGGAGCTGATGACATCACCAAAGGAGCAGGTGTAGAGAGGGTAGAGAAGGGGACCAAGGACCGAGCCTTGAGGAACATCAACAGGAAAAGAGTAGAAGGTAGAGATACAGAAAGCAGTTAGAAAAGTAGGATGACAGCCATTAGAGGGAAATGCAATAGAGCCACAGAGAGTGGGGTGTTTGAAGGAGTGCGGTCAAGTGTCAAAGAAAGCTAAGATATTGAGGTGGAAGAGAATGGAAAACTGACCCTTCGATTTAGTGGTGAAGAGGCCATTGGTGACTTTCATAATAGTGGTTTCCTTGGAAAGAACGGATTGAAAGCTGGCATGAAGCACATTGAGGTAAGTAAAGCGAACAAGTCTTTTAAATGTTACCCGTTCTCAAGAGGTCAAAATCAGTGGCACTTCTTTAACACCCCAACACAACAAGTGCTAACCTTTTACCAACATCAGTGTGTAACCAGCTTTATGTTCAGACACTAAAGCACTCGATCCAGAGTACAGATGTGACCTCATACACTATTGCCACAGTCGCGCCAAACAGCCATTCGTGGCGCATCAGGTTCCACGCTACCTAGCTTGTGCTGAGCGTTTTTCACTAGAATAGGTGTCTTAGTCTAGTGTTCACTCTAAGTCAAGCGCCGAAAAGAGAGCGCATCTTAAGACACACCCTGTTCATCACTCTTGGGGCGTGCCCGGCACTTAGACATGCTGGACTGCCCCCAAGCTCTCCCTTCTCTGTGTATAGATGCCGGGTGCATGCGCCCAGAACCTATTCACCGGCAGTGATCACTACACCGCAGTTCCCCCACCCGCAGGACACTGCGGCCCGCTGGTGGAGCTTTAGCGGGGCACCGCCAAAACGGGCAGGTTGCATTCTGCCCTTTTGAAATCACAGCCTAGCAGGAACGCTATAGTCACAATGCAATAAAACCGCTTAATGAGACTGCTCCAATTTGATATGCGACACCTGTACATCTGTGTGCAAAAGGAGTCTAAATCTGTGTAAGAAATGCTACGATGCAGAACTGCAGCTTTTTTTTCACGCTAAGTTCAGTCGTGTTTTATTGGCGGCTTTGTACATATTTAAAACGAATTCCTGTGCAGTTTAAGTCGCAGCCCGATGTCTCTAGTAGAAATTGATTGCCTTATTTACCCTGCAGATGCAGCAAAACAGCACACATTTAAAGAAAAAGCTGCTACACTACACCGCTTGGAGCGGCTCATTCGCGCCAGGCATCTCACGCTGTATGGAGAATTGAAGCTAGGTGTATGAGGACACATCTATAACATATTTAACAATAGAGAAGTAAATTTTGTTTTGCCTAAGGCTACATTAACTATGCAAAACCACAGAAGGGTTACCTAATTTTGCCAATGCAGACTGAATACAACAAATGTGTTTTATTTACCTATACTAACAAATGTAAGGTCCAGTATTATCCAAAAATATATAGCAGTATAGTATCCATTAGGATTGTTTGAGATTTACAGTTTTCTTTCATTTGCCTAAACTATATTTAAAAAGGACTCGTCCCTTACCAAATACTTCACTAGACGACCATAGTGACAGACTGAAATCCCCTCATTACACACAAATATGAATAAATGTGTGTCTGTGTGTGCGCATACATATATACACACCAATCAACCATAACAATAAAACCACTGATAGGTGATGTGTATAACATGGATTATCTTGTACAATGGCACCTATCAAGGGGTGGGATATATTAGGCAAGTGAATAGTCAGTTCTTGGAGTTAATGCAGTGGTTCCCAAACTTTTTTGAATCGCGGCGCCTTAGAGTATCAGCATTGTTTTTACGGCACCCCCAAGTTTAAGTTTGTTATTGAGAAATTCAGAATAAAATCTAGTAAAGTGAAGTAAATTGTGCTTACATGTCATCCTTAGGCTCAGTTATATGGTGGTAGACAGGTTTGCACTTCTGTTTGTTCACATATTTACATTACATTGACCATAAATTTGATTTGGTGCTGGTCCATCAACCTGAGGCACCCCTGCAAGTGTCCCAAGGCACCCCAGGGTGCCACGGCGCACAGTTTGGAAGCCACTGAGTTAATGTGTTCGAAGCAGGAAAAAATGAGCAGGCCTAAGGTTTGGAGCGACTTTGACAATGGCCAAACTGTGATGCTAGATGACTGGGTCACCTCGAAAACGCCAGGTCTTGTGGGGTGTTCTTGGTATACCTACAAAAAGTGGTCCAAGGAAGGACAACAAGTAAACCGGCAACGGGGTCATGGGAGCTCATGGCTTATTCATGCACGTGGGGAATGTGGGCTAGCCCGTGTGATCCTATTCCACAGAGCTACTGTAGCACAAATTGCTTAAAAAAAAAAAAGTGAATGCTGGCTATACTAAAAAGGTGCATCACAGCTTGCTGAGTATGGGGCTGCGTAGCCCCAGACAGATCAAAGTGCCCATGCTAAACCCTGTTCACTGACGAAAACACCTACAATAGGCACATGAGTGGCAAAACTGGGCCATGGAAGAAAAGGTGGCCTGGTCTAATCACGTTTTATTTTACATCATATGGATGGCTGGGTGCATGTGCGTCATTTACCTGGGGAAGAGATACCATCAGGATGCACTATGGAAAGAAGGTAAGCCGGCGGAGGCAGTGTGATGCTCTGGGCAATGTTCTGCTGAGAAACCTTGAGTCCTGGCATTCATGTGAATGTTACTTTGACATGTACCACCTACCTAAACATTGTTGCAGACAAAGTATACACTTTCATGGCAATGGTATTCCCTGATGGCAGTGGCCTCTTTCAGCAATTTGATGCATCAAGCCACACTGCACAATTAGTTCAGGAATGGTTTGAGTAACATGACAAAGAGTTCAAGGTGTTGACTTGGCCTCCAACTTCCACAAATATTAAACCAATTGAGCATCTGTGGAATTTGTTAGAAAAACAAGTCTGAGCCATGGAGGTCCCATCCTCGCAATATACTGGACTTAAAAGGATCTGCTGCTAACATCTTGGTGCCAGACATCACAGGGGACACCTTCAGAGGTCTTGTGGAGTCCATACCTCAACGGGTCAGAGCTGTTTTGGTGGCACAAGGGGGACCTACCCAATATAAGGCAAGTGGTTTTAATATTATGGCTGATCGACATATACAGCCGTGCGCAAAAGTTTTGAGAATGACACACGTATTAGTTTTCACAAAGTTTGCTGCTTCAGAATTTTTAGACCTTTTTGTAAGATCTTACTATGGTATACTGAAGCAAAATTACAAGCATTTCAAAAGTGTCAAAGACTTTTATTGACAATTACATTAAGTTTATACAAATTCAATATTTGCAGCGTTGACCCTTCTTTTTCAGGACCTCTGCAATTCACCCTGGCATGCTGTCAATTACCTTCTGGGCCACATACTGACTGATGGCCACCCATTCTTGCCTAATCAATGCTTGGAGTATGTCAGAATGTGTGGGTTTTTGTTTGTCCACCCGCCTCTTCAGGATTGACCACAAGCTCTCAATGGGATTAAGGCCTGGGGAGTTTCCTAGCCATGGACCCAAAATTTAGATGTTTTGTTCCCCGAGCCACTTAGCTATCACTTTTGCCTTATGGCAAGATGCTCCATCATGCTGGAAAAGGCATTGTTCGTCACCAAACTGTTCTTGGATGGTTGGGAGAAGTTGCTCTTGGAGGATGGTTTTGGTACCATTCTTTATTCATGGCTGTGTTCTTAGGCAAAATTGTGAGTGAGCTCCTCCACGCACCATCATATCAGGGTCCTACACCCCTCACCACATCATGTCAGCACTGCCTTCATATCCCTCCTCCATGTCATCACTGTCCGATGCCCCTCCATCATAATGTCATCACAGCCCCATGCCCCTCCACCATAATGTCATCACTGCCCCGTGCCCCTCCACCATCTTTTCATCACTGTCCCATGGGACCCTGCTGTGCAGTGCCAGTGTTTGCTGGAACAGAATTGAGCAGTGTTGCCAGTGTGCGGTGGGACCCTTCGGTGCAATGCCAGTGAAAGCCCCTAAACCCCTCCTTGCCCCTCAGTACTGCGCCAGCTATCTACCTTTGCCCCTCAATAGCCCCCTCTTTGCCCCAAGCAATGTCGCAACTTTCTGCACTTACCCCCTCCCTACCCTTACTTTCCTCTACCCCAACTTCTCCTTGCCTTTACCCCTTAGCTCTACCCCAACTGATGGGATCCAGACACTGGAGTAGAACCACGTGTGCGTGTGTGTGTATACATATATATAAAAAAAATTTCACACCAAAATAAAAACGTGACTCCTTGTTTTCTCACACATGCTGAAATGCCCTAGTTGTTAAAGCTGCGCTACCACCAATGGGAGGTAGGGGAGCGGAATATTGTAGCTCTGCTCCCTCCCTGGATGCTGTGTGACCTCATGGAGGGGCAGGGAGAAGCTGTGGCTTCAAATTGGTTCTCCTGACTACAGTGCCATTCTGCAGCGGAAAAAATGCTTAACGCTATAGGTGACAGTACAGTTTTAAACACCTAATATGTGGCAAATGTGTTATAAAAGAGAAACCTTTTACTGAAATCTTAAGGCCCCACTAGACGATATATTGAGCAACTTGGCCGATTCCGACATATCGCAATGAAAAACCGTTCATAACGTCCAGTGTGTACACTCTATCACGATCCCAATGCGCGTTCCCACGGGTCGTTGGTCGCATCTTCAGATCTTTTGTACATGCAGGAAGATCTCTCAATCTAGTTAACGATTCCCCTCTTATTGTGTGTGCAGTGTGTACGTACTACCAAACGATAGGTCATTCAGACCTGGACAATACAGCAGACACTTGACAGGCATTCCCATAGTCACTCCTTTCCCAGACCTGCTTCAGACACAGATGCATGCACAGATCACAGATTCGTGCATGCATCTGTGTAAAAGCATGTAAAGTGCTAAATAAAATAAAAATATATGATTTAATAAACTTCAACTGTCACGGTGTGTGTGTGTTGTGGTTATTTTAATATTTCTTTTGCAGGTGAACTACAGGTACCAGCGGGCCCTTAATGCACCACATGCTTGTACCTGCGGTTCTCCAAGTACCAGCATGCAGGGGAGGCTTGCTGGGATCTGCAGCAAAAGACAATATTAGTACAGCTATCTTTTACACCACACTATGCCCAGGCATGGGGTGACTAACAGTCGGGTGTAATGCTTTGGCGTGGGGACCCGTTGAAAGGGTTCCCCAGGCTGTGGATTTACACCCTCGCTAGAAAGAGTCCGGTGCTGGTTATGGAAAGCACATGGGACCCCCTACTCCTTTTGTCTCTTGCATTTCCAAACTGAGGATCGGCTCACTGAGCCCAGTGCTGGTTGTGCTAAATACAGGGGACCCCTATGTCTTTTGTCCCCCGAATTTACACAACCTGGACTGGCTCTGAAAAGTCCTGTGCTGGTTGGTCTTTTAGGGGGGGACCCCCAATTTGTTTTTCATTTTAACACTTTGCTTTTACACAGAGATGCATGCACGCATCTCCCAGATCTGTGCATGCATCTGTGTCAATAGTGCAGCCCATTAAATTTTGCAGATATCTTTAAGATGGTTGTCAGGTGTTTCGGTAAGCAAACAATAATTGTTAACGATCTAATAATTTGGAAATAGTTGACATACAATATATCGTTTGGCCTTTGGTAAGATTGCACAGTGTGTATGCACTATATCGTTTGTCTGGGAGTTCCCAGGAGTTCAAGGGAATTTGTTGACGACATTGCATAGTTTGCAGGTCATCTAATGTGTACCCAGCTTTAGTTGTTAAAGAGCAAGTAAATCTTCCTACTTTGGGTAAAAGTTGTGTATTACTGAGCCATTATATTACAAATAGGCAAATTGTAATTTGGATAGTAAAAAAGCATAATTACACCAGAGATGTCAGCCACACTTGGAGGTAGTTTAAGCAATTAAAGCAGTAAACCACTGAAAAAAAAAAAAAAAAAAAATCACAGACAGGCTATAAGCAGCAGCTTGGTAATTACTATTTCACCTTGGTTGTTTTAGATTGCTATTACTGATAATTTTGAAGATAATGCCATCTAGCTATGTGACTACTATGGTAACTAGTCATAAGCCACGTGCTTTGGCGAGGTTTTGAAATCTAATTCTTATCTTGGTTTCCAACGTAATATCCCCCTTTTCTACCCCCCTCTGCCTCCACATGACATGCTGTCAGTCAGAGCCTGTGGCAGCCATATTTATTTGCCATCCACATAAAATGATCTATAGAATAACGAAGAACAAAATACATTCAGATGCATGCTTTAAAATGTACATTTGAAACATATAGAACCTATATAGGATGAGAGCACGATTAGCACTGCAGACTTAAAAGGGAAGCTATTGATAAGCAGCTTTTTCCACTAGTTCATATTGATAGTTGTTTGGCACCCATACATGCTGCAATGTGTAGCCAATGAAGGTGTGTGACGTGCAAATTAGAACTGCAACATGTTTGGGAACCCACTGATTTCATAACCGTTATGTAGTAGCTGTAATTGTTTAATTTCAGCCATAGCCTGGTGAACCAAAATAATTCCCAAGAAAACTAGAAAGAAGTACGTGCCTAGTATACAGTAAGGTCCATAAATATTGGGACATTGACAGAATTTTCATATTTTGGCCTCTATTCACCACAACAATGGCTATGAAATGAAACAAACAAGATGTGCTTTAACTGCAGACTTTCAGATTTAATTTGAGGGTAATTGCATCCAAATCAGGTGAACGGTGTAGGAATCACAACAGTTTCTATATGTGCCTCCCACTTTTTAAGGGGAGAAAAGTAATGGGACAAACTAAACAATCCTAAATCTAACTTTCACTTTTTAATACTTTGTTGCAAATCTTTGCAGGCAATTACAGCCTGAAGTCTGGAACGCATAGACATCACCAGACGCTGGGTTTCATCCCTGGTGATGCTCTGCCAGGCCTCTACTGCAAATGTCTTCAGTTCCTGCTTGTTCTTGGGGCATTTTCCCTTCATCAAGTGAAATGCATGCTCAATCGGATTCAGGTCAGAGGATTGACTTGGCCATTGCATAACATTTCACTTTTTAGCCTTAAAAAACTTTTTGGTTGCTTTTGCAGTATGCTTCGGGTCATTGTCCATCTGCACTGTGAAGCGCCGTCCAATGAGTTCTGCAGCATTTGACTGAATATGAGCATATAATATTGCCCAAAACACTTCAGAATTCATTCTGCTGCTTTTGTCAGCAGTCACATCATTAACAAATACAAGGGAACTAGTTCCATTGGCAGCCATACATGCCCACGCCATGACACTACCACCACAATGCTTCACTGATGAGGTGGTATGGTTTGGATCATGAGCAGTTCCTTTCCTTCTCCATACTCTTCTCATCACTCTGGTACAAGTTGATCTTTGTCTCATCTGTTCACAGGATGTTGTTCCAGAACTGTAAGGGCTTTTTTAGATGTTGTTTGGCAAACTCTAATCTGGTCTTCCTGTTTTTGAGGCTCATCAATGGTTTACATCTTGTGGTGAACCCTCTATATTCACTTTTGTGAAGTCTTCTCTTGATTGTTGACTTTGACACATATACACCTACCTCCTGGAGAGTGTTCTTGATTTGGCCAACTGTTGTGAAGGGGTTTTTCTTCACCAGGGAAATAATTCTTCTGTCATCCACCACCGTTGTTTTCCATGGTCTTCTGGGTCTTTTGGTGTTGCTGAGCTCTCCGATGCGTTCTTTCTTTTTAAGAATGTTCCAAACAGTTGATTTGGCCACACCTAATGTTTTTGCTATCTCTGATGGGTTTGTTTTGATTTTTCAGCCTAATGATGGCTTGCTTCACTGATAGTGACAGCTCTTTGGATCTCCTATTGAGAGTCGACAGCAACTGATTCCAAATGCAAATGTCACACCTAGAATCAACTCCAGACCTTTTACCTGCTTAATTGATAATGAAATAACAAGGGAATAGCCCACACATGTCCATAAAATAGCTTTTGAGTTGATAGTCCCATTACTTTTGGCCCCTTAAAAAGTGGGAGGCACATATAGAAACCATTGTAATTCCTACACCGTTCACCTGATTTGGATGTAATTACCCTCAAATTAAATCTTAAAGTCTGCAGTTAAAACACATCTTGTTTGTTTCATTTCAAAGCCATGGTGGTGGTGAATAGAGGCTAAAATATGAAAATTCTGTCAATGTCCCAATAGTTATGCACCTGACTGTATATACTGTACCTACTACTAGTAGTTGCTCTTCAATGGGCTCTTTTAGAGTTAAACACATAGGCAACTTGCCTCCTTTTCCCTGCAAAATTAGAGTTAGGGTATAATACCTCAGTTAACTCTCTTTCTTCGAGGTCCATAGGGTCCACAGGATCTACCTTGGGGGTATGTAGTTGGCGTGATCCATTGCACCAAACAGCTTACAGCTTTGAAGCTCCCAGCATGCACAGGTCCTCCTCCCTATAGACCCCACCCCCAGCCACATGCAATCAGTTTGTCAACAAGCCTAACGGCAAGAGACGCACAGTGGAGAAGGAAGTACAATGTACCCGTGAAACACTCTCAAAACACGAAGCGGGATTCAGTGATACAAAAAGAAAGGAAGAGATTCCAACTGAGGCCAGGTGCGTCAGGGAGGGTGCCCTGTGGACCTCGAAGAAAGAGCTAACTGAGGTATGTTATACCTATACCATAACTCAAATTTTTTTTCTTCGGGGTCCATGGGGTCCACAGGATCTACCTTGGGGACATCCTAAAGTAGTTCCCTTAAGGGTGGGGATGCTCCTGAGCAGAGAGGAGAATCCGTCGCCCAAAGGAAACATCGTGGGAGGCAAGAGTATCAAATGCATAGAATTTGATAAAAGGTATGGACAGAAGACCAAGTGGCCGCTTTGCACAGCTGTTCAGCCGAGGCGCCAAGTCTAACCGCCCACAGTGATCCCACAGAGTAGAATGTGCTGTCACCTTGTTCGGGACAGGGAGATTAGCCTGTGTATAGACCTGAGAAATAGACATACGCAACCAGCGAGCCAAAGTCTGTTAGTTAGCTGACCAACCTCGTTTGTGAAACCCATATAACACAAAGCGCATCTGATTTCCTGATGGAGTTGGTATGATCCACATTCAGGGAAGCTTCACCCTTACAGTGCGTACACACGGTACGATTAAAATCCACAATATGAGCGATAACGATTATATCTTATCGTTCATATCGTGCATTTTTCTGTGCCACCAATGACCTGCGATGCACGGGCACGTATGGACGATAAAGATCTCGTCCATCGATCGTGCATGCAGGCTAACCTAGTCGATATGGACCATGTTACTATAGCGACCCGCGATCGTTGATGGTGTGCTGGATGATCGATATAGATCATTCAGCACACTCGGGAGATCGCTCAACGATATCGTTATCGTTGCCGATCGTCCAGTGTGTATGCAACTTTAGAAAGGTCTGAAGACTGAAAGGCTGGGACTACAATTTCGTCATTAATATGAAAACGGGATACCACCTTTGGAAAGTAACCCGCTCTAGTACGAAGAACAGCTCTATTTTGATGAAAAATCAAATATGGGGAGCGACATGACAGTGCTGCCAAATCCAAGGAAATAAGGAGAAAAAGTGTCTTCGCTGTCAACCATCTAAGGTCCATCTTATCCAAGGGCTCAAAAGGAGAAGCTTGCAGTGTCCTGAGAAACAAAGATAAATCCCACCGTGCTACCGGAGGGACAAATGGAGGTTGCAGACGGAGAACCCCCTGCAAAAATGTTCTAAACATCCGGCAGGGGAGCAATTCTGTGCTGGAACCATACAGACAATGCAGAAACCTGAACTCTCAGGATAGCCAGGAGAAGACCTAAGTCTAATCCCGCCTAAAGAAAAGCAAGCACTCGTGAGACCCTGAAAACTTTAGGGTCATATTTTGTGTGGGAACACCAAAAAGAAAAAATGAATGCCAAATCCTGTGATAGATGCAGGCCGAAGCAGGCTTCCTTGCCCTCAGCATCATCTGGATCACAGAAATAGAGAAACCTTTGGCCTTTAAGACGAAAGACTGAAGAGCCATGCCATCAAAGCCAGAAGAGGTAAATCCGGATATCGGCAGTGACCCTGCACTAACAAATCCGGTCGAAAAGGCAGTGGACTGTATGGATAGACATGTCAGATCGGTGAACCAATGTCTCCTGGGCCAGTCAGGAGCTTTTAGTATTATCCTGCCGCCCTCCTGCTTGAACTTTCTGACGACCCTTGGGAGGAGGGAGATTGGAGGAAACAGGTATGCCAATCTGAAGTCCCATCCAGAGCATCCACGAAGGCGGCTGAGGGGTCCATTGTTCTGTACCCGTACCTGGGGACCTTGTGGTTGTGATGTGAAGCCATGAGGTCTACGTCTGGTAGTCCCCACTTGTCCACCACCATCCGGATGAAGAACCCATTCTCCAGCGTTTATGTCCTGACGACTTAGGAAGTCCACTTCCCAGTTGAGGACTCCTGGGATGAATATTGCTGGAAGATGGCATTCTGCCCACAGCAGAATATTCATCACTTCCCTCAAGGCTGCCGGACTTCGTGTGCCTCCTTGATGATTGATATAGGCCTCCGCAGTCGCCCATAACGGGCCGAACCTCTAGCGAGATGCGGAGCATCTGAGACTTTATCGGATGATACAGACCATCCCAACGAGACAGAAAACATTGCTGCAGGGACCAGGAGTGGAACTGAGCATAAGCCACCATGTCGAATGTGGACACCATGGAGCCCAGCACATGCATTGCCAAGTGAACCGATACTTCCTACTTGCAAAGTAAACTGTGCACACAAGTTTGTAGTGCTGCAATCTTGTCCTCTGGTAGAATCCTCTATCCCAGAGAGCCCAGCAGCACCCCTAAGTGCACCATCTGCTGAGTTGGAGAAAGTGAAGGCTTTTTCCAATTGATTATGCAGCCGTGCTCATGTAGGCAGACAATGGTCATCTGGAGATGACATTGTAACATCTCCTGAGATTGTGCCAATATCAGAAGGTCGTCCAAATTTGGCAGTATCCTGACTCCTTGTTGTCTGAGATGAGCAGTCATGACTGCCATATCTTGGTAAATATCCGAGGGGCTGTGGCCAGCCCGAAGGGTAGAGCCTGAAATTGGTAATGTTGCTGATCTACCGCAATTCTCAGAAATCCTTGGTGAGATCGTGCAATAGGAACATGCAGATAAGCATCATGTATGTCCAGGGAGACCATGAAATCTCCAGGCTCCATTGCCAGCATAATTGACCGTAAGGTTTCCATACAGAATTTGGGCACATGGATTAACCTGTTGAGAGACTTCAGTTCAGGATAGGGCGATGTGACCCATTTGGTTTCTGAATCAAAAACAAATTTTAATAATAACCCCTTCCCTGTTGCATCACAGGAACGGGAATTATGACTGCCGACCTCAGGGGGGCCTCAATAGCCTTCCTGGAAGGCCAAAGATCTGACCGTGTCTACCGGAAGGGTTGTACCAACAAACCTCAGAGGAGGATGCTTCAGGAACGTGATGGCGTAACCAGGAGAGACCACCTCTTGGACCCCGGCACCCGTAGTCGTCTGATGCCAGGCATGTGAAATCTGTAGAAGTCGGCCACCCACCCCGACACCCCCCAGGGGGAGGCCCGCCCCATCAGGCAGTGGGCTTATCGTCAAGCTTGAAAGCAGGACATTTGGTTGACCAGGATTTCCTGATCTGCGGCTTCCTGTGGGAACTATCCCGTCTAGAGGAAGACTGTCCCTTTGCCCTCCCCTGTGGGTGAACGGACCGAGATGACGACTGCCTACACTTAGGGGTAGTCGTAGATGGCAACCCCGCAGATTTAGAGGTCACCAGAGAAGACACTGTCATCCAGCTCTGGTCCAAACAGTACCTTCCCAAGAAAAGGCAAAGACTCTAGGGCCTTCTTGGACCCTGCATCCGCCATCCAGGTTTTTAGCCAAAGGGTTCTTCGAGCCGCAACCGAAGTTGCCGATACCCTAGAAGCCAAGATACCAGCATCAATGACCACTTCCCCCATATACATAGCTGCTTCTTGCATCTGCCTGAGATGAGAGAGTTGTTGTCTGGTAGCATTCAGCATGCTATCCTCCAGAGCCTTCGTCCAGTCTTCCATAGCCCTGGCTACCCAGGCTACAGCCACAGCTGTTCTGGTAATAGCTCCAGATAATAAAAACACTGGATTTTAAATAGTTATCAAGTTTTCTATCTGTAACCTCTTTCAATGAGGATGATGCAGGAATGGGTAATGTAGAGCTCTTAATCAATCTAGTGAGCATCTACCGATGGAGGAATTTCCCATTTGTTACACTCACCAAGTGCAAATGGGTATCGAGAGGTTAAATTACTTGCAACATGAAAATGCTTACCAGGAGTACTCCATGCTTCAGACATGAGATTCGTCAGTTGCTCAGACTGAGGAAGATAATCTTTAGCCACCTTCTGACGCCGGAAGACCAGAGTCTTAGATTTCGGCAGAAGAATCAAACCAACAGTTATTCATGGGGGACATATACATTTAAGGATGCAAATGCTGTGGGTACCCCATAGCAGGAGGCAATATCGTGGCAGGAGCAAGCAACGCTGCGGCCCTGTCCAGCAAATGCGACAAAACCGGAGACCAAGAGGCCACCCAGGGTGGTTCTTGTGCTGATGCAGGTGTACAAGATAGAAAAGGTGGTTGTTTACAACAGACACTACACAACCCATCTTACACAAAATCCTGCTCAGAAAGGCCTGCAAAACAGGATTTACATGGTTTCAGCACAAGAAGCTCACCCTTCTCTCCTTTACCTTGAGACAAGGCAATGTGTAACAGGTATAAGGTAGAGAGTATAAATGCAAAGTGACTTTAAATGAAAAACCCCACACACCTTCAGAGGGATGAGGAGAAACAGTGATAGATATATCTGACAGATTTGAAAACAAAAAGGCAGTATAAATACAGCAGCTAGTATCACAGTCACATACTATGCTTAAATATAATCAAATGCTAATGTAAATGGACGCTAAATCAACTGACCAGCCCCCTCAGGGGTATTGGTAGGATACAGAGTGCTATATACCTGACCCAAGGTAGAGGTGTATACAGGGAGACAGAACTAACCTCTGAGACCAACAGCTTTCAGCAGTGCACCCAGGGTGGTCACAAGTAGCAAACCAGACACGGGAATCCGTAACCGGAAGTTGCGTCTGGGTTGTGGCCCCGGCCGCCTTAGTGAGGACACGTTAAACGAGAACTTCACCCGCAGCTGCCTCCAAAGAGTCTTCTACACTGGAGGCCTGGACTGCTTCGTGCACGATTCCCCATACGAGGAATAATCTTACCTGCCATCTCCGTGAATCAGATTGCAGCCCGGACCCCAGCGATGCCACTAGCTGAGCCAAGCTGAGGGCCGCCGAAATCCCCAGGGCACATAGCGGTACTGGCGTTTCGGCATCGGCGGAGGTAGAAGGAGTCGCAGTATATGCGTAGTTTTCGGCTCCTAATACCGCTTAACTCAGAAGTTCAAAAAACTAAGGTAAATCAAAAAGGGAAAAGCCTGGGACTGCCTAGGCAGTACCGCTTTTAAAACGGTGCGTCTGGACACTTGCCGCGCACCAAACAAAAAAACTGAATGCCTGTGGCTGAGGGTGGTGTATATAGAGAGGAGGACCTGTGCATGCTGGGAGCTTCAAAGCTGTAAGCTGTTTGGTGCAATGGATCACTCCAACTACATAGCCCCCAAGATAGATCCTGTGGACCCTGAAGAAGAAAGGGAGAGTCGGGATCTTCATCTGCCGGCCTTCCGGCATCGGGATTTCATCCGCCGGGCTTAGATCCGGGGGTGTTACATACCGATTACTCTTAAAAGGTATATTGGTGCATCTGCATTTGTGTACGGACAACCCAAAGACCACCCATTCACTTGCTACAGGGCCGCTGACACTAGCATCTCAACTGGGCTGGCAAATTTAAATGTTCGCCCAGTTGTGATGTCTGGCCAGACATGTCAAGCAGCCGATTGGTAAGTATGTATAGTTTACCAATCAGCCACGCTGATGGCGGTTTCGGTCGACTGACTGATCCCTCGTCAAAATGTGTACCCTGCATTAAAATACATTTTCTTTAACCTAGTGAATGTAACTATTGAATATTAATAACACTTATGCTATGTACTATATTGTGTGTTGACTGTCTACTGCATTTTTAGCATTTAGTACTACCAATGGTGTAAACCAGACACATACTACTGCAGTCTCCAAGAGTAAAGCAGTCACTTTTGTTACCCTTGCTGTGCAGGGCGCTTCAAGCGTATACAGTCAGGCCTGCAAGCAAAATGAGTTGACAAATTTAGTCCACTTTGTGAACTCCCTGTTCTCTGCTGAAACCACAGGCATGATCTTTGGGTGGGATAGGTTAGCATACAAGTTAATGTAAATCTGCAATAACTAGAAGTGCTCTAGAATGAGCGGAACAAAGCTTTTCTGAATCATAAAGCTTTCAGGTGCAAGAAAACTAAAGTTCTATTAAATGGCACTAAACAAATTCAAACATCCGAATATTATTTACATGACCCACTAACAGTACATATAATTTTAAAACTAAAATAATTGATGACAAAAACAAAAATAAAACATTCATTATGAACACATGGAGATGCAGTTCACAACATAAAAAAGGAAGGTTGTGTATAGTTCCCCTTCAGTAGGTGTACCTGGAAGTGACGTGGAGTGAGGGCGGTTCCATGCCTTTAAAGGCCACCAAGAGGAGAAATTTGTACCCTCGCGGGCTCGCTTCGCTCGCCACGCTTGGGGCAGGTTTCTATTTTCACTCTATGTCCACGTGGATAGTAACTGATGACGTTGGATAGTAACGGATGACGTCAGGGTACATCTACTGAAGGGGATCTATTCGCAACCTAAAAAGGAAGGAAGGATAGAGGAGTATCTTCCTGAATCCACAGCATGATTCATTTAATTTGCATAAAATTGTTATATGTGAAATAGAGAAGAAAAAAAACAAAAACTTATGGCTTCTTAAAAAGCAAAAAAAAGGAGAACTTGGAGATTCTACTTGCTGCCAGTGATTATAACTGAATAAGATGACACTTGCAACAAACATTCGGAGATAACATTAAGAAATGGTGTTCTGACAGAGCCAGAGATTCTGCCCATATTTCCTAAGATCTGGAACATTTACAGCATGCTTCTAATCATGCTAGGTTATGCTGAGCAGCCCAATACAAATCGAACACTATGCAGCATAACATGATGTGCATTGGGATAAGGAACATAAAGCGTGTATAATGAAGCTGAGTAAAGTGCTCAGTACCGGTATATACTGCACCAAGAGTAAGGGCCTCCCTCCAGGCATGGTGCTGAAGGTTATTCTAATGGATGTTGGATCTGAAACAGATCCAGGGACATCTGTTCCACCCTGTAATTATGGAGAGCCAAGAGGGAGAGAGACAGAGGGAAAGAGATTAGGAGGCAGGAAGATAAGGCCAAGGAGAGAGGGAGGAGAGTGCCCTCAGCGATATAGCTACACAACACATACCTCGCACATTTTACAGCTGGACTGGTACAAAATACCATCATTGTCCCTGCAGAATTCCTACTTCACCTGCAATATGCCCCCCCTCCCCTTGTCATACAGTGCAGAATTCTACCAACAATTCTACACAGAAAGCCTAGAACTCCCCAGGAAATATTACAGACCCCATTAGTGCACACCATGCAGAGATTTGTCAACTTATGGCAGTTAAACGTGTAATACTGAATTTGGAATAGGTGTATTGTATGTAAGAAGGCCAGTTAGAATTGAAACACTGTGGACATGTAAAAAAGATCTGTAAGGGATAAACAAGCCTCTGTAATCTCACACCCTGCCTGTTCTGCCCTAACACCACATGGCCATCACTCCACCCCCTTCTAATCCGGCCTGGAGCAAGAGAGGGCAGAGCAGGGATTCAAGGCCTCCAGCCCTGGGGAGAGGGGGGAGCAGAGAGGATACTGTCTTCTGAAACATATGTGAAGCAATGTCCAGAGAGAGGAAGGGAGGGGGAGACAGAAAAAGGCGTACAAAGAACGAAAAGGGGGAGTTGTAAGGCTGATGGAAAGGACAAATCAAACTGGAAAACATGAATAGACTGAGACATTGTAGAAGTGAAGGAGAAAAAGTATAAAAGGTTAGGAAAAAGATAAAAAGACACACTGAATTAAATAAACTTGGGAGAGATTAAAGGAGGAGAGAGAGGGGTGAGTGAAATAAGTGAGAAAATGAAAGATGGGGAGCGCTTCGGGCTGGAATTCAAGACACAGACAGGAGAGAATAAACAGAGCGAGGGGGGGGGTAGGGAAAGGGGGGAGTGTGGGAGAGGAAGAGCAGAGGGAGGGAGACAGATCCGCCAAGACATTATCACCTCTTTCCAACATCTAAAACAGACCAGGAATAACCACACAGGCACACATGAGGGAACGGGGAGGAGGGGAGAGGAGTTACACTGATACACTATACAGATTTGGGTTATATTGCTGTGCTTGCTGGCCAGGAGAGGTCATACCGGAGGGCTCACAATTTAAATTCAACACAATATGCCCCTATTAATCGTACAGAGGGATGAAGAGGGTAATGGCAAGTAGACATGCAGGTGTGACAACACTGTAAACTATTCTAGTAGGGTGAAAAAGGCCAGGCTATTTCAGAAACAATTCAATTGTCACTTTACATCCAAAGAGAAGTAGATAGACTGGGGAGGAGACTTGCATATTCCACATCGGTGGTTCTCAATCCTTTTCCACCTGGGAACTCCTGGCAAGCCATTATAATTATTTGTATACCAACGTGTGCAAAGCAATACACTTGTAATGAAAATAATAGCATTCAGATCAAAATGTTTAGGCGCCACTATATTTAAAAAGAAAACAAAAAGAAACACCCATAAATTTAATTTGCTCATATATATTTATCACTCTTTATAATAAAAGAATACTGTATATTTGACAACAAAGCTATAGTTCACATAAGCTATGTGCTAACAATTACAGGGATACACTTTAATGATTACTTTTTTTACAATATTATTTTGAATCAATTACAGTCTGGTGAAACATTAACATGCTATATCATTGACTGATGTCATAGTCATGTTCTGACATTAGGGGCGCTGTGTAAGAAACTATCTGGATGTCCTGAAGTTAGTCTCTTTTATAAAGGTTACACCAAGGATCATGTCACTGTATTTTCCTGCCTGTTATCAGGGTCATACTGTGATGCATGAGGGTAAAGATCCCTAGGACAATGCTGTCCCTTTGTGTCTCATTATTACCAGGATACTCCCCATCCCGCCAATATTTAAAATTGGCTGCTTAACACTGAACATAACAGCAAGTACCCCAGGTTGAGAACCAATGCTTTACATAATAGACACCTTGCAAATGGTTTACTCTCTGGCAGGATCTTGCACCAAGCTCCTTATATTCACTTTAACATTGGCCTATGTACACTGACCATTATTGTATTTTAAAACACCTGCAAAATAATGAGGCCGATTCAATTCAGCGCGAGTTGAATAGCATCAGGAAGTTGGTCCCGGAGCTATTCAATTCAGCTCGGTGTTAGATCAACTAAAGGATTTCTTTTTGCACCCTCCGCGAGGCTGTTTTCCTGCTTAGCACGGCCTCGCGGTCGGTACTTTAGTTGGAGAATGCCGGTTCTCACAACTAAACACCCAGGTTAAGTCACGAGTATCGGCATTCTCTGGCTTAACTTGCAATAGTCGGACTAAACAGTGCGTTGAATTGTATAGCTCCGGGACCAATCAGCCCCATAGGGTTTCATGCCTGAAAACACATTGGGCAAAGCAATCCATATTTTCCTGAAAATCCAGGTTTAGTAATATACCAGGATGATGAATGCTGCTTTCTGGTTTGTAAAATACCATTAAAAGACATATTTCTAATATTTTGTTTTTATAAAACACAATACTTATGGCTGTACAATAAAAAAAAAAAAGGGGAATATCACATACATGTACAAAAAACTATAGTTACTATTACAAAGTACATAAAAAAAATAAAATTTTACATTTACAGCATGTTCTAAAGTCAGGGGTGCCAAAAATTTAATTTCATGCATATCTCTGCAGCCCAGCTCATTCTAACCTTCCCCTTTTCGGGTTACCAGGCAAGTTTCTCCTATTAGGTAATGCTAGCTGGTAGAGGGATGGGGTGCACCGTGCCACAGAAGGTAGGATTCCCGTCACATGTACCACTGTAATTATGGTCTACATAAGTGACGTGTGGTGAGGTCAATGGCTGGGGATACACACATGTATAAAAACAGTTTTGATATCTAAACTCGCATGTCGCATGACGGAGTATGATAGGAGATGGAGTATGACAGGGGAGGCTCTGCCTACCCTGACTGCATGTGCCTAGTCTACATGCAGGTCACAGCTATGACTATTATGGAAGGCCTTTACCAAGCCTGCTCAATGTGGATACATGAACTTCACAGTGGCAAGTTCTCAGCAATTTAAGCATCTGAAAGCGACATAAATACTCTAACCTTGGAATCTCCCAAGATGTTGTGCCTACAATCAACAACCATAGGCTCCTCTACAAGATGACCGAGTCATAATGTCAACATGGTTCAAATGTTGACATTCTGCAGGGACCGGAGGGTGAGGGTTAGGCTGCAGGAGGAGAGGTTAGGGTTAGGCACTAGGGGGGCAGGGTTTGAGTTCAAACATATACCCTCTGCCAGTCATGAGGAAGACACCTTTGGGTCAGTCAAGTCACCACTAGACCACCAGGCAAGTTCTCGACACTCTAATCATGTCAACATGATGGTTGACGTGGTCAATGTTGACATACTTCATGTCAACAAAATATACAACACCTGTTTCTCATAGCCAGCCCCATGCGTGTCTTCAAGGTGCGCCCCCTTTTCGTCACTCTTGGGGGCGCGCCCAGCACTTACGGACATGCCAGGCTGCCCCCAAGCTCAACTGTCTTTGAATAGATGGCAGGCGCATGTGCTATTCACCACAGTGTTTCCTACCCGGGGACGGCACCCGCCATGTTTTAGTGGGGCATCAGCAAAAGGGCAGGGCGCATTCTACCATTTTGAAATCAGGCAGGGCATGGCGGGAACGCTGGTATTTAAAGTGTAACATTAAAATGCATTAACTTATGTTAAGTTCAAGTCTGTTCTCAGTTGAGGTAGATAAAACCTGTAATTATGGTTAGGGATGCCCAAATATTGCTTAAAATTTACAGACACACAAAGTAACCTATACATATATCTCTAATGCACTGGCCACAACTCCTGGCAGATCACCAAAGTTTCTTTAATACTGAGGATATACTTTATTAATTTTGTATAATCAGTGGCTTTGATTCTATAATGGCCTATATGGTAGTGTTATCCTAAACACATCTGAGATTGTAAACTCATTGGGGACAATATTTCAGATAATATATACTATTTGTCTGTAGCAAACTCTTTATGATACATACTTGAGAGTTCTCAAATACTTTGGTCTAGAGATTCACCATAGCACGTATCTGGAAACACATTGCCTACATTACTTAGTTTTGTTTTTCTGCAATATTAAGGAAAACTTCATTCCGAGACACAAGAATTGGTTGACATTTGTGAAGACTCACCCAGGTTATGTTGGCATTTCCTATAACAACCAACGTGCATTATTCTAAAACAGCTTAGAAAACAAACCTCTCACTGATTGCTATGGGAAACACCAGTCATAACTTTTAAAAATAAAAATATACATGTGCACGAAATGATGCATCAATGGTACATCAGCAGGTGTGTACACTCGACATAACGTCGTTCACAGACATATCTGGTCGACCCTGCAGCACATCCGATGACGATATATCTAGCAGATATATAATTTAATCTGGCTGTCTGTACAGCCGACAACTATGTCACACGTCTGTGGGCATATTCAAATGGCTCTGCTGGCCACACACATCAGGTGGACAATTGGTGTGTTTGGAGGCCCACATTTACTCATCTTAAATAGAAATGCTCGACATTTACAAACTGCACTGACACTTAATAAACTTTTCCTGTGCCAGGTAAGCACAATGTCGGGCAAGGACCAACTGTCTGAAACTGGTACCCACCTTTGGTACATACTTCACACTGAAAAGGAGCACAGCTTCAGTTTTATCAAAGAACGCTTTGAGCATTTTCACTGAGCTCAGGGAATGAAAAGTTAGGTATGGCGCTCCACAGTATTACAAAAATAAGTTTCTCTAATTTAGTCAACTAAATGATACAAAACTGTTTTGTTAGCATCTATGTGGAAAGCATCATGCAAAACAATTACATAACATATCTTACACACCGGGTGCAATTTCCATGGCCAACTTTGCCAGTAGATTAAGAACAAATGGTTCAAAATGGTGGCGAATGTGAAGACAGAACATTTTGTTACTGTTTTAATCAGGGAAAACTGCAAATCTTTTCATCTGGTGACTGCACTGACCCATGTATAATGTAAAAAGGCACCAGAAACCACTGCACTCTGCATTCGTTCATTGCACTTGTCAAATCACCATATCTGTCCATTTTTGTCAAACGGAAAGAGCAGAGACATTAAGCAAATTTCAGTATCATATTTTTACCGACACAATCGCCAACATCATAAAAGCACAATTATTATACTTTATATCTCCCTAATAGTCAGGGCACCACTTTCATCCAAGTTCATTGTTCTGGAAACACCAACTTCGGCAATCTCCTTCATCCTACATATCACGGTGAAGAGGGTGTGGATGCGTGTATATATCTCTCACACACATACATAAAGCTCTGACCCTTCGAGGCATGGACTCCACAAGACATCTGAAAGTGTCATGTGCCATTTGGCTGCAGATACTTTAAGTCCTGTAAGTGGGGAGGTTGGGCTTTCACGGCTCAAACTTGTCTTTCCAGCACATCCCACAGATGCTCGGTCTGATTGGAATCTGGTGATTTGGAGGCCAAGTCAGCACCTTAAAATCTTTGTCATGTTCCTCAAACCATTTCTGAAAATGGGCCTGATTCAAATTTGAGAATAGAGTAAACGTCCTCATACATCTGCGATGGATTGTCGCGATGTAGCAATGGGATCGGAAACGTCGATCCGCCGGTCGGTAATGCCGACTGGCGGCCATCGATGTTTCGCGATCCGTCGCAGGAACGGTGAAATTCTACATGTTAAATTCCACCGATCTGACAATCACAATAATTTTTTGATCGTGACCAGCATATTTGTGAAATCCAACATGTTGGATTTCAGCGAACCTGCGATGCCGGGTCGCAGGACCGCTACATCGTGGCGATATGTTGCACATGTATGGGGGCCTTAAGATACAGCAAGTAACTGAGCACCTGAGTAAAAACATGCTTCACCGCAGATCTAAAAGGGCAGAGAGATTTAGAAGGGGTGTGTCTGAAAATGAATCTAAATTGCAGATTTGGGAATAGAGTAAGAAATAACAAGAGTAAAATAAAGCTGTCCAGCATTTGTGGGCTGCATGCCAAAGCAGTCACTATTTACCCCACATGCACAAAAAAATATGTATTTGCACCCCTTGCATTGCAACATGGTTTTTCTATGTGCCCAGTTACTTGCTATTTCTTACTCTATTTCCAAATCTGAATCAGGAATATCGTTGCCATGAAAGCGTGTACTTGGGTCTACAAAACTGTTTATGTGTCAAAGTAACATTCACATGAATGCCAGGACCCAAGGTTTCAACAGAACATTGGGGTTTATGTAACAAGCAGTGAAAAGCAAGGAGAAGTGGACTAGTGGAGAAGTTGCCCATAGCAACCAATCAGCTTCTACCTATTATTTTATAGACTGTGCTAGATAAATGCTACTTCTTGGTTGCTATGGGCAACTTCTCCACTGGTTCATTTTTCTACTGTTTTCACTGCTTGATACATCAACCCCATTGTCCAGAGCATCACACTGCGATAATCTCCTGCAAATGAAGCTGCAGCACAGAGGGCAGACCTTCTGTGCCTCAACGACAGCCTAAACCATGTGGCATAGGTTCCCAGCCACAACCCACTTCAAGAAACCTAGACTCTTACCCTCCATAAAATTATCTATTCCAACCCAGATATTTCACAGCTACTATTACCCAAACTATGTTTGTTAAGCATCCCACAATATTTTAATATTTAAGTTAATCTGTACGAAACCTTAAAACTGCATTACAAGGTGGTTAAGATCTTTGCTCATCAATTTAAAATGACTCCAAAAACTGTAGGATTGGAGCAGAAAGACAAAGATACAATTCTTTTGCAGGAATTTAGCTCCCATGCTAAGTGCCAGGGAGCTATTCAATTACTTCCCGAAGCTAACCCAGTGGCTGCACTTATTACAGATTTCTGCTTGGACACTCCTGAGGTGCCAGCAGAAATCTCCGGTAAGTAGGGCTTCGGGGCTAGTCGCGACCTGACAGCTGCATCGCGCCCAACCCTTATCCTGTGAGTTGCAGCTTAACGCGGTTAATACTGGGTAATATCGCGGGAAGTATCTAAATAGCCAGGGAGCTAAATTCTTGCAGAAGAACTGAATCGTCCCCTAAGGGTATTAATAAACTATGTGAAAAACAGAGCAGTAACTTAGTTTTTTGCAGCTGTAACTACTGCTAATTATTGGTAAAATGATTAACTTGCAATCCATTTGGGTACCACCATTGAACAGGGCTTCTTTGCTTCTAACTCCACAGTGCACACACAGGGCCTGATGTTGGGTTGGGACGGAAAGTGGTCATATGTTGCTTACAAACTGCATGCCTTGTAAAAAAAATTCAATGTATACTTGCCAGTAAGCAGCCCTGTATGCATCAAGCTCACATCCTATGTGTATTTGGAGTTTGCTCATCAGGGAACACTTGCCCCAGACCTATACTAGGTACCAAATATATGCCTGGAAACAGCCTCATTTAAGCATATGTTCAACTTTGCATAGACCGCAATTCCGTCATCACACCCTCACTGAAATCTGCATAGGTGAGCACTCCACGTTACAGTCCAGTTACACCTATTTTGTATTAATTACAGAGGTAATTAAAAAGCATATGACTATGCATTATCCACACTTGCTAATGATGTTTAAGTACATGTGCATTCGAACACACGCAAGACATGTACTCGCAACAGGCATACATTCAACATTGCATCAGCCCCACAGTGTTTTTACTGTATGACGATTATTAAGGCTGGGTACACAGTGTGACCCCTTGCACAATATATCATTCCAACAGGGATCCGAATGATATCATGTGGATAGTATAGTGTGTACTCTCGATTAAGCGTGCCCATGGGTCGTTCATCACATCGCCCCATCTGCTGTGCTGCACAGCAGATCGGACGATCCGTTGAACTACCCCATACTGTTAAATGGCGCATGGAAGTACACATCGAGCCGACATACATCGCATGGTGCAGTCGCTGGAAGGAATAAAACAGAAATTTACTCTATTCACACCCATTCCTGACTCTTAAATTACTTGACAAAACCACCAGGGAAAATGGCAACCACATCTATTGTTTCTGACCTGGAAAATGGTTTACACAGAGAATGATCATAGAGTAGTTTGTTTTTAAGCATGGGGGGGGGGAAATTCAATTCAACGCGATGTTGAATAGCTGCGGGAGTGAGCTCCCACAGCTATTCAATACAAAGCGCTGTTTGGGCGCCCTAAGGATTTCTTCTCGCACCCCCCTGGGGATGCGAGGAGAAATCCGACCAGTGCCAGGCGCGCAGCTGTTTTTCTGCTTAGCGTGGCGCTAACAGCCATGCGCCCGGCACTTTGGTCAGAGAATGCCGGTTAACGCGCCTTAGCACTATTAAGGCATGATAACCGGCATTCTCCGTCCACACAGCTCAGTGTATTGAATAGCTGCGGGAGCTCCCTCCCGCAGTTATTTAACATCGCGTTGAATTGAATTCCCCCCAAAAATACATCCTGTTATGTTTGTAACATTTGCTGGCTGTATAAGTCCAGGCCATGCACCAACCATACGAGTATAATGTATATGAAGGAAATCAGAGGGGTAAAATTCTACAAACTTATAAAACACACACTCCCCATAAAATACA
This sequence comes from Taudactylus pleione, assembly GCA_031769625.1. Classification (NCBI taxonomy): domain Eukaryota; kingdom Metazoa; phylum Chordata; class Amphibia; order Anura; family Myobatrachidae; genus Taudactylus; species Taudactylus pleione. Next base: position 1,140,538 of record JAUIMM010000303.1, on the reverse strand, counting down.
TTTGTATAGTGTAGTAATAGGTGAGTTTGTGTATTCTGTCAACTTTTGTTGTAGAAATCCATTTTCAAATATCAAACCAGTGTAACTAAACATATGCATGACAAATGCACATACTGAATTATACATCGGTGTGACTGATCATATATTTTATAGAAGCATAGATAGCTGCATAAACTCCACTCAAACCATGCACATAACAGAACAATACATAAACATCTAATTTTTTTATTTATATTAGGCTATGCACTTTATAACACCACCTTATACTTCTTAACAGATAGGGGGTTAAGCGAAGTGTGTGTGGGGGACGACAAGGCAGAAATGAATTCCTTCCCAGCTGCAGGCCTGGCTGGCTGCTCCTCCCCCTCCTCCTATCAGCACACACCTGGCAGGACACTGTGTAGCCTCACAATGCAGCTCTCAGCTCACAGGAGCAGCATTGTGCAGGACCTGTCATAGGAAGAGGGAGGGGGCAAAGAGGACACAGAAGGACCTGTGTCAGATTCAAAGTGACAACTGACACAGGCTAAGAAGAATTTAAGGATTAATCTCACTTTGCAAAGCATTAACGCTTGAATACATATATTATGTGCGTGTGTGTATGTATAATACATACATATATATATATATATATATATATATATACACACACACATACAAACATCAGACTGCATAGGTGTTAAAATGTTATGGAGACAAAGAGAAGCACTAATGATTGGTGTGAGGATGTGTGTATAAAGGCCCCCATACATCAGAGATCGATCGCCACGATCCAATCGGAAACGCCGATCGGAAATGCCATTCGGCGGACATCGATGTTCTGCAATCAGTCGCAGGATCGGTGAAATTATACATATTAAATTTCACCGATCTGCCAATTACGATAATTTTTTGATCATGATCGCCAAATCTGTGAAATCCAACATGTTGGATTTCACCGATGCACCGACCCAGCATCTCTGGCTATTTACAGGGTGGGAATTCCAAATAAACACTTCCTCCCTGTAGACTCTGCCCCAAAAGAGGGCACATGTTTAACGCAAGCGAGTTACCCATGGGTTTGGTCTGACTTGTCGACATTCAGAAGGTCAACATGTCCAATATGTCGACTTGACCAATATGTCAACATCCAATTAGGTCAAAATGGTTCAGATTGTCACCACCAGAATGCTGACCTAAAGTTTTTATTTTTATTTTAGCCTAACCCTAAAAATCAACATAACATGTTAAATGTCGACGCTCTGAATGTGTCAACATTTTAACAATGTCAACCTAACTCTACGTCGACATATTGGTTGTAGACATTCGGGAACCTGTCAACATTCTGATTGTCAACCATCTGACTTGACACAGTGTCTCATATACTGCAACATTATTGACAATAACAAACACAAATCATTAAGACTTCACTTTGAAAATACTATTATGACCAATAGGCAATCACTGATGCTGTGGACAGTCTACAGCAGCATTACCAAACGAGATTATACAGAGGTAAGTGAATAGAGAAGATGGTACAGAGCACAGGGGGCAAACAGTGTAAAAAAAAGAAGAGGTTGGTTTGGAGGAGGAGAGCGAGGAAAGGGGAGTTAGCGGGAAGGAGCCAGAGGGGGTGTGATCAGGACAGTGAGTAGGTTTATACTATGCAGAGATAAAGTCAAAAAGGGGGTAATAGTATCCCTATGACAAATAACTATAATCAGTTTGCAAGGAAAATAAAAAAACAGCACATAAGAAATAAAGAGACAGACAGACGCTGAGGTTAAAAAAAAAAAAAAAAAAAAGACTTGAAGCTCTGCAAGCGTGATTGGAAGAAAAACACATCATAGAGTAACCCAGTAGAGAAAAGCTGAGAGCAATGAAATCAAAATGAGAAAAGTGCAGAGGGAGCACAAAGAGGAAAAGCGCAAGAAAAGCAAAATGTAGAGAGGGAGAGCGTGGAAGGGAGAGGGCATAGCAAAATACAGGATAGGGGGTGGGAGCGAGGGAAAAAGTGCAGACGTGAGAGAAAGGGGAGTGAAAGGGTGAAAAGAGAAAAAGTAAATGAGTATGGAAAAAGAAGGAAGCCAAGCAGTGTGAAAAGCAGATATGAGCCCCGGTACTGAGTGTAAAAAAAAAAAAAAGGGAGTAAAGCGAGAGCGTGAAAAGCATGCTTAAAAAAAAAAAAAGAAAAAGACAAAGTGAAATAAGCAAAGGTGTTTGGGAACTGGGGGGGGGGGGTAGGGTAGTACAGTAAGCAGAGATGGGAGGGAGACCGTATCAAAACTACGGACAGGTGTGAGGGGAATGGGTAGGAAAAAGGAGAAGGGAACATAATGAAGCAGAAAGGGATCCATTAAAGAGTAAAAAAAAAAAAAAAAAAGACAAATAAAGGAGGGAGACACAGAAGAGGAGTTAAGAGAGGCAGCAGTTAGCAGCAGGCAGGGGACCTGGCAGTGCCAGCCCTCAGCATGTAACAGAGCACAGATGGGGGGAGAGAGAGAGAGAGGAGAGAGGAATAGCATGTTGTTCAATCTCCTTTCAGCGTCCAAATCCTACTCCCCCCCCCCCCCCCCCCCCCTTCTCCTCCTCCTCTCCTCACTCTCTCGCTCGCTCCCTCTCTCCCCGGCTGCAGGGCTGGAATTTTCCACTGGTTTTTTGCACATCCCTCAGCCTCCAGGAATGCGGCTGGCTACTTCTCCCTCCATGCACAACCAGGGGAGAGGAGGCCAGGACACCAGTGGCTGTATGGGGGTGGAGGAGAGGAGGTGGCAGGACACAGCTGGCCAGCCCCCTGGAAGGGTGGGCTCTGACTACTCAACACATGTGCTTTCCTTAACCAACCCCCATAAATAGCCTCACAGCATGCAGTCACCCTAAGTATAACAGTATTCAAAAGTTAAGTTACATCTTGAATAAGACTAGATATTTTACAGAACATAAACAAGTTTACTGCCTGCAATACATTGTAGCCATCTCTGCATTTGCATGCTGACCGAAAATAATGCCGGGTCATTAAACATACGATAGCTGAGTCACAGAAAGTTGTGAAATACCTTATTACATAAAAAGAAGACCTGTACTGACACAGATTTATTCCCCAAATCCTCTGATAGAACACTGAGGGCTTGTTCACACCTACAGTATTCAGTTAGTAATTTTAACTGCCAACGATGGAAAATGCATATATAAATTATAAAAAAAAAATTTAGTTGTTTGATTGGCTTGCTCCCAATATACTCTCTAAAGCTAGGTACACACCTATACGATCGTCAGGCCGTTTTTTCGATTTCGAACCGCTCATTCGATATCTGAAGATTGTTCATGCAACTTCAATTGTCGGATGAAAACTGGTCACATCGAAAGGTTGCATCTTACCTACTAGTTTAAATTTCAGTAGATTCCACTGGGCCAGATCGGAGCAAAAGTGCAGTGTGCATGCACCTTCCACCACTCTTGCGACCGTTCTTACGATTGTACATTAAAAGCAGGGCCACCTCAGCCAAATCATGTGGCTTGCTACGTAATCTTGTGTAAACTGGTCTTCTTGTGACGGAAATATTCACACCTTTTTTCAATTGTCATCACTGTATTTGGCCCATATGATACTAAATATTTAAGCAAAACTGTCCAAACTTGCTGGGATGTATAGTCCCACAACTACTAATGTAAGTGGCCAAAAGCATACATCCTGCACCATAAACCTTTCCCCAGCACATGCACTAAGACCATGTACCCCATTAGCAATAACTGCCAGAGCTTGCTGGGATGTGTAGTCCTTCAACTACTTATACAAGTGGAATCGGGATCAGTTATGATCTCTCACGGGCCTGGGCCGATATTGCAGTGCTATAACACAGGTCAGCCAGTGTCCTCCCAGTAGCCAGATAGCGCAACGTAGCCACCAGTCTCTCAGCAGAAATGGGCCTCCTCATATAGGTGTCCTGCTTTTCTATGAGCAGGGTGACCAGCCTGAGAAGCTCCTGGAAGTATGAATCATCCATATATAAGAAATGTCTTAAGTTATCATGGCTGTTCTCATGTATATTATGAACCAAAAAGCATGTGTGAGAAGGTGTCTCGCCTCTGCAGCCAATTCTTGGTCCAGCAACTCCGATTCTTGCTCCTTCTTTTCTTCCTAATAGCTTCCAGTGCTGTTGCCATAGCAGCAACAATACAAGCATAAGCCTTCCTTCTTCTCAAACTCATGATGGGGAACGAAACGAACAAACGTTTTCAAACCTCAGCACTCATGTAGAAAATGGTGCTGTCCTCTTCGGAGGTTGGTTTCAATTCTGTAATCACGCCCCTGTGCAGCCTATTATGGTAATTCTAGGTGCACCTACTTCAAGTGCAGCCCGGAATCGGGAGAGTGTACAGTGGTACAATCATTTTCTTTCAATATTTCAGCAGTCAGGGATTGAAGGTCGCAAGTACGATTGTATAGGTGTGTACGCATGTATCGCCACTTTGGTACGAACTTCCAATCGGGAGTGAAGTCGATCGAAACATCGAAAGAGTGATTGTACAGGTGTGTACCCAGCTTAAGACTTTAAAAAATGGCACAAGCAAGTTTTACTGTGTTAACACACAATACCAGTGAAAACAGATCATTAATAAAAGCACAGTGAATTTGACAATCACATTTAAAATTGTTTAAAAAAAAAGTTTAATAACTAAAAAACATAAAATGACAAGTTTCAATGCATGGTTAGCAATTTTATATAAAATATATTTTATATATATATATATATATATATATATATATATATATATATATACATACATACACACACAGTCAGGTGCATAAATATTGGGACATTGACAGAATTCTCATATTTTGTCCTGTATTCACCACTACAATTGCTTTGAAATGAAACAAACAAGATGTGCTTTAACTGCAGACTCTCAGATTTAATTTGAGGGTAATTATATCCAAATCAGATGAACGGTTTAGGAATTACAACAGTTTATATATGTGCCTCCCACTTTTTAAGGGGCCAAAAGTAATGGGACTATCAACTCAGAAGCTATTTCATGGACAGGTGTGGGCTATTCCCTCGTTATTTCATTATCAATTAAGCAGGTAAAAGGTCTGAAGTTGATTCTAGGTGTGACATTTGCATTTGGAATCATTTGCTGTCGACTCTCAATAGGAGATCCAAAAAGCTGTCACTATCAGTGAAGCAAGCCATCATTAGGCTGAAAAATCAAAAGAAACCCATCAGAGAGATAGCAAAAACATTAGGTGTGGCCAAATCAACTGTTTGGAACATTCTTAAAAAGAAAGAACGCACCAGAGAGTTCAACACCACCAAAAGACCCGGAAGACCACGGAAAACAACTGTGGTGGATGACAGAAGAATTATTTCCCTGGTGAAGAAAAACCCCTTCACAACAGTTGGCCAAATCAAGAACACTCTCCAGGAGGTAGGTGTATATGTGTCAAAGTCAACAATCAAGAGAAGACTTCACAAAATTCACCACAAGATGTAAACCATTAGTGAGCCTCAAAAACAGGAAGACCAGATTAGTTTGCCAAACAACATCTAAAAAGCCATTACAGTTCTGGAACAACATCCTATGGACAGATGAGACAAAGATCAACTTGTACCAGAGTGATGGGAAGAGAAGAGTATGGAGAAGGAAAGGAACTGCTCATGATCCAAACCATACCACCTCATCAGTGAAGCATTGTGGTGGTAGTGTCATGGCGTGGGCATGTATGGCTGCCAATGGAACTAGTTCCCTTGTATTTGTTAATGATGTGACTGCTGACAAAAGCAGCAGAATGAATTCTGAAGTGTTTCGGGCAATATTATATGTTCATATTCAGTCAAATGCTTCAGAACTCATTGGACAGCGCTTCACAGTGCAGATGGACAATGACCCGAAGCATACTGCAAAAGCAACCAAAGAGTTTTTTTAAGGCTAAAAAGTGGAATGTTATGCAATGGCCAAGTCAATCCCCTGACCTGAATCCGATTGAGCATGCATTTCACTTGATGAAGACAAAACTGAAGGGAAAATGCCCCAAGAACAAGCAGGAACTGAAGACATTTGCAGTAGAGGCCTGGCAGAGCATCACCAGGGATGAAACCCAGCGTCTGGTGATGTCTATGCGTTCCAGACTTCAGGCTGTAATTGCCTGCAAAGGATTTGCAACAAAAGTATTAAAAAGTGAAAGTTAGATTTAGGATTGTTTAGTTTGTCCCATTACTTTTGGCCCCTTAAAATTTGGGAGGCACATATAGAAACCGTTGATTTGATTGTAATTACCCTCAACTTAAATCTTAAAGTCTGCAGTTAAAGCACATCTTGTTTGTTTCATTTCAAAGCCATTGTGGTGGTGAATAGAGGCCAAAATATGAAAATTCTGTCAATGTCCCAATATTCATGCACCTGACTGTATGTATGTATGTATGTATGTATGTATGTATGTATGTATGTATGAATATATATATATGTGTATATATATATATATATATATATATATATATATATACACACATACACATATATACATATATATACATATATACATACACACAAACGTTCTAGCTGCTCTAGGAAAGCTTAGTTTATTTTATTTGGCGTTGCATGCATGGCTCCAGTCCAGTGAGGCAGCAAATATAACCACTAATGGCTCATATATGGGTGTCAGACTGCATTAACCTTTGATTGAAAATACATATAAAGACGACCAAGTATGCAGGGCCTTCATACCTATATATGTGTCTCTTATTACCCAGTTTATGTTCCAATTGTAAAGCGCAACGGAATATGCTGCGCTATATAAAAAACTGTGTGGCAGACACATCAGGCAAATGCTACCAGTTTATTTATTTATATATTTAATTTTGCACTACACAATAAAACCAGTTACAGTATGGCCATAAGTGCAAAAAAAAAAAAAAAGTGTGAATTCACAGATTTAAATATTAGATCTACACTTTTCAACGCATCATTTAATGCAACAACCAGCTATGCCATAGGTAGCATTTCTATCTCCTCCCTGTCATTTTCATTAAAGAAAAAGAGGGAATTCTATTGAGAATGTTACTGCCAACACACAACAGGGCAGCCTCTGGTGAAAACACCATATTGTGATATGATGTGACACTGCCTATTTATTTTAGTGTTATCAATAATCTATCATGGGGCTGTCATTTTAACTGGGTACACACTATACAATTACGGGCCAATGAGCTGGTAATTGGATCATCCCGACAAGTGAGTATGCAGGATTGATAGCTGATAAACAGCTTCAACGCTCCTGTAACGGTCAATCCGGGAGGTGGGGATCTGATGTGCCCCACACGCTATCTCATTCCCTACTTCCCAATTCTGTTACAGAGATCTAAAGTACACACTGAGCTAGAAATTGCTCAATGTGTATGGGTGCACACCGATCCAGCAATCGCTCTGTCGGATCGGAGAGTTTATTGGATCAGCAGATTTGTCTGCTGTGTACCCAGCATGTTGCATATCGGACCACAAAGGTGTTGCTATTTAACAAACTGGAACTATATAACATAGTCATCTACTTACAAAACATTTTGCAAACAATGTTATTACATAGAATTGGCTAGCTGTAGCAGTAAAACTATTGGACACTACAACCATACTTCAGTAAAGGTGCCCATACACGGTGCGATAAAGCAGCCGATCCGACGGATTGGTACGATTTGGCTGCTATATCACACCGTGTATCGGCATGATATCGGACAGAGCGTGCACCCCTGGGGTCGTACACCACATTTCTTACTGCAGGTTCAGTCGATCTGGGGGTGCGATGTGCGATCCCATGCAGCGTTATGCGGGTGAGGGAGCCAGTATAATCGGGTGGTCGGCCACCTGATCGCACCATGTGTGTGGGGACCGCCCAATATCTCGGCCTTTGGATCCCCTGTCACATCGCACAGTGCATATCGCACAGTGTATGGCCAGCTTAACTCCAAAACAATTGGCAAGAATTAAAAGCTGTATATAAAAGTAATGAAGTAAAATTTAATAAACATATTTTCGGTGAAGTACAATCTCATCAGCACGATTTTGTATGGCAAGCATACTTTGTAACTTAATCAAGTATCAGAAGGTAAAGAGTCTCAAAAAGACCTGTATGATCATTACTTCCTGACTCCAGTACACACAACTAATGCTAAATATTTACTACAGTGCACTAATAGCATAAACTAGTAAAAATTCTGGGAAAGCAGTAATTTATATTGCTGTGGAATAACTTTCCAGCCAATGTATGAATCTATATCTTGCATAAATACTCTAATTATTTCAGGTATATTAATCAGCTCAGTTCTATATGGCTTTATGTAAAAGAGTACCTAACACCTGGACCTCTAGTGTAATTTTTTTTCTCTTTCCCAAATAGTGAGCAAAAATATGAGATATGGTAAGAACTTACCCTTGTTATCTCTATTTCTACGAAGTCCATAGGGTTCCACAGGATACCTTGGGGTATAGGTGTGACGTCAGTCGCAGGCCACCAAAGAGTTAAGCTTTCAGCCTCCCAGGATGCACTAGGTCCCCCTCCTATACCCCGCCCCCGGGCCAAGGCACCTCAGTTAGTTACCAAGCCATAGGCCGGAGGAGGAGAAGGAAGAGAGAGAACAAAGATCTGGACACATACAAGAATCACATTCTCACCAGAGGGAGACGGAAAACCGGTGACCAGAGCAAAGCCCATCTGCAGCACAGGTGCGACAGGGCGGGAGTCCTGTGGAACCCTATGGACTTCGTAGAAATAGAGATAACAAGGGTAAGTTCTTACCATATCTCATATTTTCTACTTCAGGGTCCATAGGGTATCCACAGGATACCTTGGGGATGTCCCAAAGCAGTATCCTTTAAGGGTGGGGACGCTCCTGTGCAGAAAGGAGAATCCGCCGCCCGAAGGAAGCATCCTGAGAGGCGAAGGTGTCAAACCTGTAATACCTCACGAAGGTATGGACAGAAGACCACGTAGCAGCCTTGCAGATCTGAACTGCCGAGGCACCACGTCGAGCTGCCCACGAAGGACCCACAGACCTAGTGGAATGAGCCTTCAGAGAAGGAGGGACCGGTAGGCCTTCATGAAGATAAGCTTCAGAAATAGCCATACGGATCCAGGCTGCCAAAGTTTGCTTTGAAGCAGGCCAACCCTTTTTACAGAAGCCATAGAGGACAACAAAGCGTCCGACTTCCTAAACGAAGAAGTGCGGTCAACATAAGTCCTTAAGGCCCGCACAACATCCAAAGAGGCCTCACCCACGGAAAGACCCGGTGAGTTAAAGGCCGGAACAACTATTTCCTCGTTAACATGAAACTGGGAAACAACTTTGGGAAGAAACTCGGGCCGAGTGCGGAGCACTGCCCTGTTCCCATGAAAAACCAAGAAAGGGGGTCTACAAGAAAGAGCCCCTAACTCAGAAACACGTCTGGCCGAAGCAACGGCCAGAAGGAAAACAGTCTTAGCTGTTAGCCATTTAATATCCACTGAGCCCAGTGGTTCAAACGGCGGTCCTTGGAGAGCCCTCAGGACCACAGCCAAATCCCAAGGCGCCACAGGTGGAACAAAGGGCGGCTGAATACGGAGAACACCTTGCATAAAGGTGCGCACATCCGGGATTGTAGCAATCCTACGGTGAAACCAGACAGATAGGGCCGAAACCTGTACCTTCAAAGAAGCAAGGCGAAGCCCATGATCTAGTCCCGCTTGCAGGAAGGCGAGAATCCGAGACAGACGAAACTCCCGCGGTGCATAACCTCTCGGTCGACACCACTGGAAGAACGTATGCCACACGCGATGGTATATCCTCGCGGAAGACGGTTTCCGAGCTCGTAACATGGTACGCACCACAGAGCTGGAAAACCCCCGGGACCTCAGCATGGCCGTCTCAACAGCCACGCCGCCAAAGACAGCCGAGTCAGGTCCGGGTGAAGACAGAAGGTCCGGTCGTAGCGGCAACCGCAGAGGACTGTCCACGGACAGACCCTGAAGGTCTGAGAACCAGTGCCGTCTGGGCCACGCGGGAGCTATCAACAGGAGCGTCCCTCCTTCCTGTTTAAATTTCCGGATTACCCGTGGAAGAAGGGAGACCGGAGGGAACAGGTATGCGAACCTGAACGTCCACCGGACGGACAGAGCATCCACCAGAGACGCCCCTTCGTCTCTTGTGCGAGACCCGTACACCGGCAACTTGTTGTTGTGCCGGGACGCCATGAGGTCGATTTCTGGAAGACCCCACCTGTCCACCAGTAGTTGAAAAACGTCCGGGTGCAGGGACCATTCCCCTGGATGAACGTCCTGGCGACTTAGAAAGTCCGCCTCCCAATTTAGCACTCCCGGGATGAAGACCGCTGATATGGCCGGAAGATTGCGCTCCGCCCAAACCAGGATCCGAGAGACCTCTACGAGAGCCGCCCGACTGCGAGTTCCTCCTTGCCTGTTTATGTAGGCCACGGTGGTAGCATTGTCCGACTGGACCTGCACCGGGTGACCCTGGAGAAACCGCTGTGCCTGCAGGAGAGCATTGAAGACCGCACGGAGTTCCAAGATATTTATTGGAAGCTCCGCTTTTGTCGGCGTCCACCTGCCCTGGAACAAGTGTGGACCCGAAACTGCTCCCCAGCCCCGAAGACTGGCGTCCGTTGTCAACAGGACCCAATTTGGAACCCAGAACGGACGTCCCTTGTTGAGGTGGGTCGTCTTTAACCACCACGCAAGGGACAGGTGAACCTCCGGGGTGAGCACAATCGTCTGGAACTTCAGAGACTGAGGCAGCCCGTTCCACTTGGACAGGATCAGGTGCTGCAGAGGTCTGGAGTGAAACAGGGCGTATTCCACCATGTCGAACACCGACACCATGGAGCCCAGTAACCTCATCGCCGAGTGTAAGGACACCCGGCGGCTGTGCAGACAACTGCGCACCCTTGACTGTAAAGCAGAGATCTTGTCCTCCGTCACGAAGATCCTTTGCTGTCCCGAGTCCAATAAGGCTCCAAGATGCAGAATCCTCCGAGACGGGATTAGAGTGGACTTCTGCCAGTTGATTAGCCAGCCGTGCCGTTGCAGCAGTGCAATGGTCAGGTCCAAATGGTGTAACAGGAGCTCTGGAGATCCTGCCACCAATAACAGGTCGTCCAAGTACGGCAACATGCGGACTCCTTGCAGCCGCAGAGAAGCCGCCATGACCGCCATCACCTTGGTGAAAACACGTGGTGCTGTCGCCAGGCCAAAAGGTAACGCCCAAAACTGGAAGTGGTCGCTGCGGATTGCAAACCGAAGGAACTCTTGATGGCGCAAAAGAATAGGGACATGCAGGTAAGCGTCCTGTATGTCCAATGACACCATGTAGTCCCCAGGTTCCAGCGCCAGAATGATGGACCGTAGGGTCTCCATCCGAAACTTCGGGACCCGCAAAGACTTGTTGAGTGCTTTGAGGTTGAGAATCGGACGATATGACCCATTGGGTTTCTGTACCAAAAATAGATTTGAATAGAAACCCTGGCCCCTCTGGGAGAATGGAACAGGCACTATAACTCCAGCCTGGAGCATAGTGTGCAATACCTTCCGCAGCTCCGTAGCCTTGTTCCGGTCTGATGGTAGACCCGTGGTGAAGAATCGAGCCGGGGGTCTGTGCCGGAAGGAGAGGGCGTACCCGTGGGAGACCACCTCCAGAACCCAAGTGTCTGTCGTAGTGAACGACCAACACCGGGAGAACTGCAGCAGGCGGCCTCCCACCCTGGGATCCCCCAAGGGGAGACCCGGACCGTCAGGCCGCAGGCTTGTCATCTGGCTTGGGGGCCGGACGTCTGGTACTCCATGCCTGTTTCCGGGGCTTGACCGATTTCTTAGGGCCAGCCTGTCGAGGAAACGACTGTGGTTTGGGCCTGCCCTGGGCCCTAGATGACCGAAAGGACGATGGTCCAGAACCAGAAGGAGCAGCGGCCGACGGGAGACAAGCAGATTTGGCTGCCGCCAGCGTGGCCACAATCTTATCCAGATCCGGACCGAAGAGAACTTCTCCGGTAAACGGCAACGCTTCCAGACCTTTCTTGGAATCTGCGTCCGCCTTCCAGGATCGCAGCCACAAGGTGTGACGAGCAGCTACCGCTGCTGAAGAAATTCTAGACACCAGAGTACTAATGTCTAGAGCCTGATGTAGGTGGCCGAATCACGGAGATTGCCAATCAACTCCGCCTGTTCGGCCGGACAGTCGGATTCAAAAGAAGCCTCTAATGAATCCGCCCAGCGCTCCATCGCTCTGGCAACCCAGCAAATGGCCATAGCCGGCCGTGCTGCCCCCCCTGCAAGGGAATAAGCGGACTTCAGGCAGATTTCTACCTTGCGGTCCGTAGCATCCTTAAGGGAGGACATGGATGGCATCGGCAATGTGGCACTACGGACAAGACGGGTCACGTGAGAATCCACCTGTGGAGGGGATTCCCACTTAGCAAAATAATTATCCGCAAACGGATAAGCCACCGCCAGGCGTCTCTGCGGCTGGTATATTTAGCCGCTGGGGGAACTTCGTCCTCAATCACCAAGGCTGTGCGGACCGCCCGAATAAGTCCAGGAATATATACTTTGGACTTAGCATCAGCGTCCTTAGTATGGAGAGGTTCCTGATCGTAAGGATCCAGAATCTCCCCATCATCAGACGTCCCTTCGTCATCCTCATAAGGAGCGGACAGAGACGCCACCGGCCTTTTATGAGGCCGCATCACAGACTCCCCTTGCAACACATCCGACAAGTGCTGTACAGAACTCGTCAGGGAGTTAACCCACGCTGGCTCCTGAGAACCCGGGAGCGGGGAAATAGGGAGACTGTGGGGTACCACCAATTGTCGTGGGAACCCGTGCATGGGTGACGACACCACAGACTGCTGGGACAAACCCATCGGAGTAAACGCGGGCTGCGGAGCTAACTGGCCCACTAAAGCTGTTAACGCCTGAGCGAAACAAGCCCAGGGCGGCTCCTGTACCGGTGCTGTAACCGTAATAGGCCGCGCCATGGACAAACACTGCCGGCAAAGGCCCTCCGCGCTACCCTCCCCCTCCGCTAACGGTACTTTGCACGTGGTACACTGTAGCCGGAGGGGAAAATCACTTTCAGACATGATGGCACCACGTATGTGACCTCTCTCACCAATTAAGTATTAAATAGGCGAGAGACCACCCTGCAGCACCGCACTGCAAGGGCTTTAGCAGAAGAACAGGGACAGTAATAAAGCTGACAGTTTAGAGAAGAAAAGTTACAGTCAGCGCTAGCACAGTCACATACAATGCAGAGAAATAACAATTCCTGCACTAACAGCGCTGATCACTCAACTACACAGACACAGGGCCTGGTAGGACACAGCGCTGCATACACAGACCTGAGCCACAGCGGAGGAGAGGTATGCGGGGGGACCCAGACCACGATGCTTCCTTCCAGACTTCCAGCAGCGTTCACCATGCGTTGCAGAGAAGATGGCCGCCGAGGAGCAGAGAGAAGCTGGCCTGGGGGAGGAGCGCTGACACAGGACCAGTCAGCACAGTGCAGAGAGGGCTGTGTGCAGCGGGGGAGGCGCTGGCTGTGAGACAGGGAAGGCGCGCTCCCCTGGCATGCATTTAACCCCTGGGACGCCGCAGCGCTACCACTCTGCTGCGGTCCGCTGTCCCAGGGGGTAGTGGAAGCGCAGGTTGGTCGCCTGGCTCCACGCTGCAGCCAGTCCCCAGGGAGCCCCCTGCCTGGGGACTTAGGACCATGTGATCAGCGGGGACCCACCGCGGGACCCCGCTGCTTACCTCTGTCCCCCTTGAATCCGGCCATGGTCCGGAGCATCTGGGGTCACCGCTAGCTGTGACCCCAGACGCCCACCAGCATCCCCGGATCAGTACCGGTGCTCTGGTACCGGCGGGGTGTAGGGAAGACAGCATGGACGTCAGGACTGACTGTCCATGCTGTTCATCCAGATGTGCAGCCACAGCTGCATGAAGAAAAAGCTTCAGGGGCTCTTCTAGCCCCCACTCCAACAGGTGCACCCGACTCCGGCCGGGCACCAAACTAAACTGAGGTGCCTTGGCCCGGGGGCGGGGTATAGGAGGGGGACCTAGTGCATCCTGGGAGGCTGAAAGCTTAACTCTTTGGTGCCCTGCGACTGACGTCACACCTATACCCCAAGGTATCCTGTGGATACCCTATGGACCCTGAAGTAGAAAACAGGATTCCGTAGTTGACCTGGGAAAGAAAAAAACAGGACACCAAGCCTGGGATCTAGTCTGACAGGTCCACACTGCTTCTAAGTTGAGCTGTTGGAATGCAATATGCTTTTTGCTGGCCCAGCTTTCACTCAGCATTACAAACTCTTCTGCTGTGAGGACTGAAGGGAAACGTGTCTGGAGACAATGTAAGGCTGAATAAAATGCTTTATGAATGGTGTCCAAGAAACCTTATTACTTTGCTTATTGCATAGGGCACAATTAATTATAGAGTAAACAAAAATAAATAACGCCAGGGTACCTGGTGATTGGTCCACTCCAAGTATTCACCTCTGATGTTTCTGTCTGCCTAAAAACATGAGGTGATAAACACACACACACTGATCATAAAGAAATAAAAAGTCAACAATTCACCCTACTCCATATTATACACAATTATTTGTGTTTTCGTAAACACTGTACCAGTGTACAAAATAACAAGCAATAAAAATGTAAACTTCACTACAAAGTACTAACTGATTACTTCTGGTAGATATTTTCATCCAGGAATTGCAGGTATCGGAAATGATAGAGGGCATCTTAATTTGAAGACTGGCCATGGGCTTTAAAACACAACCAATTTTGCACTCAAAGCTATAGGCAACCAAACCTGGCCACAAACAACAATATCCAAGTCATTTTATTATAATAGTAATTGCATTGCACACTAGTTATCTGGTGATCAAGGTGACCATTTGGTGATTTATGTAATTACTTGAGGGATACACATTCTGTGATTTAGGCCAGATTGCCAATTTTCTTCCAAACAAACTGTACAGACACTGCTTTCTTTCCATTTTGACCATAGGGCAGGCTACATTAAAATGTTTTTGTTTTTGGTTTTTTTGGTGATACAGCAGCCAGGGCCACTAACTGGAATGGACTGACATTCCATACTAAGCCTGGTTGAATAGGTTGTGACATGATTTAAGGAACCTTGATATTGGAGGTATACAGATGTGTCCTCATACACTGTAGCTTCAGTAGCCCCTCTCAGCGCTCCATGGTCCAGGGCGTCTTGGTTGGACATATTTCTCGCTTAAAATGTGCATCGTATTCGCATAAATAAAACTGAGAAGTACAAAACAGCTTTGCTGATCTGAGGTGCGACATTTGGATCTGTGTGTGTGACTGTATCTGAATCTGTGTACAAAGTGCTGTAATGCAGCGGCCAGGGCTTTTTCTCACGCCAAGTTCTATTATGCTTCATCTGAGACTTTGTGCGGGTTTAAAATGAATTCTGTGAGGTTAAAGTCAGTGTCTCTAATATAGAACGCGATGGGAATAGCGCCTTGAAGGAGCTCCAGGAGATATTTAGTTGTCCCTCTCGTGCCCACTTAGTAGGGAGATGCCAGTCAGCGTGCCTTAAGCCAGGTCTTTAGGTGTGCTAACCAGCATTTTTCGACTTAGGTGGCGCTAACAGCATTGCGGCCGACACTTTAAGCTGAAAACCGCATCGCAGCCGGATTTCTGCTTGCACCCTCAGGAGGGTGCGTGGAGAAATCCTTTAGACAGACTTAACACTAGTCAATTGAATAGCTCCGGGAACCCCTTCCCAACGCTATTCACATAGCACTCAAGTGAATTGCTCTCTTTGACGGGTGTTTTGCTGCGTCTGCGATTCGTATGTGGAAACGGCTGTGGCTGACATATATATTTAGGCAGGAATTAAGCATTGTCAGTTACGGAAGAAGCACTGCATTAGCAGATGAGTCACTGCCACTAAGGCTTTGCTAGAGGGAAAGAGTTTATGGCTAAATGATTAAAGTTACTCCTATTAAAAATATCAAGCTCTACACGGCGATGTACGTAGCACAAAAAGACAGTGAAAAAATTTCTTATTCAAGCTCTCCCGAAAATGGCTAATGGTCCTAGACATTATGCTTCCCATTTCCCACTTACACAGAAAGCTCAATAAGACATTGTACAGTTAACCACGTCATCATTACTATTAGTCGCAGAATACTACCATATTTCCGTAATACCAAGGCCTGCTAGATTAGGCAACTGAAAACACCAAAATTCTCTTCCGAAGCCAGGCAGGAGGTTTGCACTCACAAAAAACAGTTAGGCCAAGCATGACTCAAGAATGCTTTAGTATATTTGGGCAGCCTATTAGTTAGCACAGCTGCCATAAAAGCACTGGGGTCTTGGGTTCTATTTCAACCAGGACACTGGAGTTTGTATGTTGATATTTTAAAATGTGTGCGACTGTAAAGCAGAGATGGGGAACCTCAGACCCGGGGGCCGTATAAGGCCCTCAGAATCATTCGGACTGGCTCTCTGAGCTTTTTACTGCTAGCCTCATCTGGCTAACTGGGAGCCTAGAATGGTACCCTGCAGCCAGATTCTATGCAGCAGTGCCACCTGGAGAGCCCTTAGAACACTTCAGACAGGCACACCGCTGCCCTTACAGCTCCCCACAGCATCCTGAGGATGCTCCAGGCACTGCTGTAATCACCGGTGATTGTGGACCCGCCCCTAGTTACATCATATGGAGGGGGCGTGGTCTGCTCCAGGCCCGCGAATAATGTTATATATATCATTATATATATATTTTCGGCAGAAAAAAGGTTCCCCACCCCTGCTGTAAAGAATACACTTGTGCACTATGAGATCTGGGAAACATGCACTGTTAGGAGTGCACGCATATAGACCATCTATAGGGTCAATTATTAATACTGCACAATAATACACTATGCAGTGTATAAGGAGACCAATGTGTACATATATTTCCAGAGAAGTGCAAGGTTCTTTTGCTGCTCCCCCAGACTCTTGAACTTGATCTAATACTCTGGAATGGAGCCCACATCTAAAATAAAAACATTCAGCTCAGGCAGGATGGCCCTACATATAATGGCATACTGTGATTGCTGGCCCTGTTCATGTTAGAATTATTACATACACTATACTTTACTTCGTATGACATATATTATGACTGGTTGAGTGCTACAGTAATTATGTCCTCTTCATAGACTGGCCACAATTGTTCTAAAATCAAGCATTTGGAAACCCCCCTCTGGAAATCCTGCGTTTGCCACTGTAGTCCTAACACATGGTTTAAACAGATGATGACAAAGAAGGATCCTACTGTGTGGAGCCTAGTCTAAATTCTCTTTCATACATACAAAGGACCAGGACTAATATGAATGATTACATATCTGTACAGAGCTGATGGTATGGTGGTGCTAAATAACAAAAATAATAAATAACATGCATAAGAATTCAGAAACGGGCACAATACTTACAAGTTGACCTAGGCGCTCACAGATAGTCACTAAATCAGGGTGGTGGGTACATGTGTCTCCAGCAGGTCTGAATAGCATTGTCACTGATATTTCTGTGTGTGTTTACAGCCATTTTCTACCTTAACTGTACAAAGCTTCAATTCTTTAGTGGACATTCAATTAGGGATGGTAACTGCAAGGTGTTAGTGTTCCAAATATTTTTCCAGCACCTTGCAAACACCATAATCATGGCACATTTATTAAAAGTACGATATTGGGCACCAGTTAGTGGGGATGTAAGAGACAACACATCGCCAATACCCCCACCACCTTTATGTCCATTACATTCAACCTCAAACTAGGAAAAAGGTTTGTCACATGAGGTGACAAAGGAATGTTTTGGACTAACTTATTTTATTATACATTTCAATAAAGAGCACATATATAGCATATTAAAACTGAATGTCATCATATTGCAAGTTGGTAGATGCTCTTTATTGACCACAGGCAAATAAATGGATTAGATGTGTTGCCTTCAGCAGGATTTACTGTAATGGGAAGACTTGCATCAATGTGCCCTGTTTGAGACATATTTGCTTATCGATGAAACAAACCTACTTTTAGAAATATTGATGCTGTGTGGGGAGTGATTTCTAGGTGCAGCTTCAACAAAACAAATTGCTGTGATAAATAGGAAGCCTTATATGTAATAGCAAAATCTTAATGCAATTTTCTGGAGCCTCATACACTACCTACATTGGGAAGCACTACTCTTTCCATAAGTTCATTCTCAGTCTGTGGTTTTTGTTTTCCTCTTACATCACTTATTACATCATGACACATACTGCCCTCATTATTATAATTAACAAATGAACAATTCGCTGCCTCCCACAAGATCAGCACAGTCATCTACTGAAATACTCTGTGCTGCTATGAGGATACAGATAGAGTCAACTGGCTACAGATTGTTCTATCCAAAGCCACTTAAAAATGGGGACATAAAGGTGACACGGCAAGGGCTCAATTTATTATATGCTGCACTTATGGTACCGCTGGACTCGCAAATTTTCCATGAGTACGGGACTACTTTGGGTCGCAAGGGGGGCACATTGACTGCGTTTGTAAGATCTCATCGCTCGCAAATTAATTGAGCCCTATGTGTTAACATGCAATTGTTCTGGGATCTACAAAAAAGAAAAATCTTTGGTTTCCTAAAGAATGTATTAAATTTCCAGACAAATCAGGGCACCACAAAAACATTTGGAGCAGCACAGATAGTGTAATGGTAAGCATCACTACCTCACAACACTGCTGTCATGGGTTTGATTCCCACTAAAGCCAGGAGTGGGGTTTGTATGTTTTCCCTGTGTTTGCATGGGTTTCCTCCAGCTAAGAGTACTCCAGATTGTTGACACAATCTAAAAACATACTGATAGGGTAATTGGCTTCTGACAAAAATTAACCCTAGTGTTTATAGACTAAGGGGCATATTCAATTAGACGCGAAAAGACGGAAAGGTTTCCCCCGCCGTACTTTGCCAACTGCACATGTTTTCGTGCGCGGCCCCGCTATTCGCCCTATTCAATTCCAAAGGATGCGAAAACGGGACCTCACGAAACACAAACAGGCGAAAAGTGCTGTCAGATTTGGGGAAATCAGCCTGACACCCCCCAAAAAATGCACTAACATTGGGGATCAATGTAGATGCCCCCGAATAGCCCTGCTGAAGGTATTTGGGGTACTTAAATGCTCTCAATAGCGGCTAATAAGAGTCTGCACAAGTGGTGAAGAATAGAATTTAGCAGTATTTTTTGGAGAAAATAACTAGCCCCTGCAAATTTGGGGTACATGAAAATGGGTGCAAGCATGGTTAAAAAGCGCAAAAGTGTTGTTTTAAAACTCTTAAAAAACGCCCCTTCAGCAAGTACCTGCAATCCAATAAACACCTCCCCCATACTTGCAGACCCCCCAAAAGATTATTTTTCAAAGTAATTTTTGGGGGGGATTTTTTGATACAGTTAACCTTTGGGGGCCTGTCCCAAGGGTGCAGGGTGGTTTCCCCACCTTTGCACCCCAAAACCGCAACTCTGCACTTTTTTCCGCCTGGTTTCATAGGCAAATCTTTTTCACCTATACCAATGCATTGACTTTTGCGCAGGCGAAAAGTCTTTGGAATTGAATACGGGGATATGTTCTCGCCGGGTGAAATGACGTCATCGGTGAAATTTTGCCTAAAAACGTCTCATCACGGCTAATTGAATATGCCCCTAAGCCCAACTGGGACAGGGACTGATGTGAATGGCCAAATATTCTCTGGAAAGAGTTGCAGGATATGTGTGCGCTATATAAATAACTTAATAAATATTCTGTTTTTCTGGTAAAAAGGTTAACTGCTATATAGAACAATTAATATAAAAAAAATAAATAAAAAACTGTTCAATGTACATCAATTAAAATCAAACTTGTTAGGCACAGTGACAATTTTTGGCATTTATTTAATGTGTAACTAAGCGAGGATCATAAATCGTGCAGTACATACGCTTACTTCAGTAAAGAATTTTCTGTAACATACCAATGATCTAGTCCACTCACACAATAATGGTAGGGAAAGGATTGGCATCTGTGAATATGGGCCAGAATATGAAACAGCAGTCAAGATAGAAGACAACCACCTAAAAAGTTGCTTCTATGAAGTACATAAATGTATGCCTAACATATGCATGCCACTGTACTAGGTGCCATTAAGCAACAAAAAAAGTTTGAGGTTAAAGTGTCTTATAGTAAATACATGCTGATTGCATTGCTGTATGTCACTTAATGCTTTAAGCACCGATGATCTATAAAACAGATAGTGACTGGCGCCTTCACAAAGTATTTAAATTCTTTTTGATTTGCAGGATTTCTGTAAGTTCTGGTGTTTCCATAGTAACCAAATGCTGTGGAGAAAGCCTATACAGCCCTCCTTTAATGTCTAGGGAACGGTGTCTGAAACAGACTGCAATCCCTTGCATTGTCTTCTTTCACTCAACACATTCTTATACCACAAAACTATATTCATTACCAGGTCTGGACCCGTTCACACAAAAACTACGAGCCAGCAATGTTGTCATTTACATTTTGCTAGCATTACAAATATCATAAGTGGCAAGGCTATGCACGCTGGCAGGTACCAGCATTAGGACAAGACCAACAACAAAATTGTTTTTTTTTTTTAAATTTTATATATATATATATATATATATATATATTTATATATATATACACATATACACACATATTAGTATGGCAAATCTCCGACATTCCTCCTTGCTGCTTTAAAACAGGAGATGGCGCTGGTGCCCTCCATGGGGCAATTACCCCTATACATCCGGATCAATTCAAGGCGGCACTCAGCGACTGTAGTAAACAACGTGTATTTTATATATAAAAGATACGTTATTTACTACAGTCGCTGAGTGCCGCCTTGAATTGATCCGGATAGAAATATATATATATATATATATATATATATATAAATAAAGCAATAGTGGTTACCACACTCACATCCAGTAGTGATGCAATTAAGCAGGGTGCTCAACTAGGGAGAGACCAACAGGTGCTCCATGTAAATATCCAAAAAAAAGGCTTAGGTAGAGCCAAAGAGGGCACTCACTGCAATGTCCAAAGTTAATCAATCAGATTTAATATAAGGCTTTTTGTACATGTCACCATAATTGTTGTCGACGTTTCGACTCCAAAGGGTCATTATCAAGACAAGTCACCTCAGACATCCATCCAGCATGCTGACAAAGGCATACTGGTAATACCACCAAAAGCTGTCTTAGATTAGGCCCCCTTCTATAGGCTTTCATAGGGGGTTGGCATCTCCCCATGCAGGATCAATCATAACCAGAGGCCAATGTTTCTTATATATCTGTCCAAGGACATGTGGCCTTAAGTGGTGACATGTACCATACGATCTGGAGTCTTTGCAATATGGTCAGAAATAGCTGGCATTGTAAACCGTCGATAGGCTTTACTAATACATTGATTAATGGTTTTAGGTGAGTACCCACGTTCAAGAAAGCGCAATCTCATTTCCTCGACTTGTTCTTTAGCTTTGGGGCCATTTTCAATTAGGGAGCGAAAAGTCCGTGCTGGATTTTCGCTCCACATCG
This sequence comes from Taudactylus pleione, assembly GCA_031769625.1. Taxonomy (NCBI): domain Eukaryota; kingdom Metazoa; phylum Chordata; class Amphibia; order Anura; family Myobatrachidae; genus Taudactylus; species Taudactylus pleione. The sequence goes on along the minus strand of JAUIMM010000303.1, from coordinate 1,118,933 downwards.
GAGCTTTTCGGCGGATAAAGTACAGGGCGCGTGCCTGCTTTATCCCCGTATTCAATTTGAAGCCGGCGAAAACAGGAGCCTGCGGAAAGGTAAGTATCGGGAAAATAGGGGAATTTTTGAGAATTCATCCTGGGACCCCCCTAATGATGTCCTGACATGGGGGATCACTGTGGGTACACCCGCTTTTCCCTGCTGAAGGGAATTAGGGTTTTTAAATAGCCACGGCAGGTGTTATTTGGTGGCTATGAAGAAGTGATGAAGAATAGCACTGAGGAATAACTAATTTTTATTTATTTTTTTTAAATCAAATTTGGGGTACATGAAAATGGGGGTAAGCATATTTTTAAGTCCCTAAAGTCAATTTTAAAAATTCAGCAAAAATGCACCTGCCGCTACTCAGCGCAATGAAGAAATCACCTGCCGCATACTTGGAAACCCCACCAGAATTAATTTCGTTAGTTTGGCATTTTGTTCCCCTATTTTTTTTTTTCACCCCCAAATTTTAAGTACATTTTTTGGGGTGTCCCGATTTTTTATTTTTTTTTAAAAACTTGATATTTGTTTTTTTTTAAAATGATACCCCCAGGGGTGCAGGCTAATTTTTTTAAGCCTGCACCCCTAAACCCCAATTCTGCACTTTTTTTCGCCATGTATAACATGGTGAAAACTTATCCCCGGTTTTTTTTTTTCAAAGACTTTTCGTACCGGCGAAAACTATTATTACACTTCTAGAATTTCCTTTACAATGGTCACTGATTATACGTAATTAGTGATAGCTGTTATATAGGAGTTATATATTCTACTTTATGTGCGATGTTTATGTATATAATTTAAAAAAATAATAATAATTTCATGTATAATTGGTGTTTACTATATATTTAACACTTTATTGTTATTAGTGTGTGTACACTATGAGAGCTCCCCTCTTCTGCATCCTTTCACCTCTAGTCCAAGTGACATAGATTTATGCTTGGTTATGCGCGGCTTGTATTGGCATATGTAATTTCCGTGCTTACACGGATTTGTAACCTCACTGGGGTACTTTATTTATGCTACCCTATTGTATATACTACCTTCTGGAAAGGTCTGTGCTATGATCCGCAAGCCAGACCGCTTACCTAGCTACAGCGCTGACGTAGTTCCGCTTAACGCGCACTCTTCCAGTTGTGGTTTGCATACGGAGGTGATGGCGCCTGGCCTCTGCTGCCTCCACCTTCTGTGTGCAGCTGGTTGCCGTGGATACAGCAAGCCTGCTGTTTGTGAACAGGATTAACGCCCCCTCCTCTATCAGGTATGCATAGGTCCTGTGCACCATTGTAATGACGTGCTATTCTCAGGTGATTGTGATTACAATCTGTCTAATTGTTAAATGGTGCTTACTGATGCTTTATAGGGAGCTCTGGTGGCATTACCAGTATGCCTTTGTCAGCATGCCGGATGGATGTCTGAGGTCACTTGTCTTGATAATGACCCTTTGGGGTCGAAACGTCGACAACAATTATGGTGACATGTACAAAAAGCCTTTTCTATTAAATCTGATTAACTTTGGACATTGTGGTGAGTGCCCTCTTTGGCTATATCTAAGCCATTTTTTGTATATAGCTATCTCTCTCGCTCTATATATAGATCTATCTAAACATATACAAATTAAAAAACAGCCGCCCACCGCTAGCAGAGTCTCACAGTAACTGGCGCACAGTGAGGCTTTTTAGCATGACTGCAGCAAAGATATGTAAGGACACATCTATACTTCATATACAATCTCTCCTTCTGCAGGCAGGTGCTGTGCTATCACTCCCAGAAGTTTAAATTAGTTAAATGTATACTGTTCAAACATTATAAAGCTTTGTGCTTTGTTGAACTTATGTGTATTAACTTAAACCAGGAACAAAGATACAAAAAAAGGCGATACAGAACACCAACATAACATTTTAATGCTATGGCTAATGCTATGCTAACAGCACCAAACTGTATTCAGTCTATCAAATTCATGCACTGTTCCATGTGTAGGCAGGTAGAAATGAGAAGGGCTCCGACATATGTGGTCAATACCAATGTTTAACATTACCTAGTACCAGTGGTGCAGGAAAGTGGTGGTGTCAAATGGACAGACAGTTCATCCAACCACTCAATATATCAATTATTTTTCTCATTATATTCACTTGTAATTGATGGAAAAACAAAATGTCTGCACACGATCATACAGAGATATGATTGCTTTACTCTACCCCTTTCACTTATATTCTGTAATGGGGAAATAAGCGATGTAACCTATAGCAACCAGATTATTTTCCTCTCTCATGCACAGCCTGTGCTCTATGCTTTTAAATCAGACTTGTTCTCCTCTTTGTTATAAAGCAAGAAAACAAGACTTAATGGTAGCAATAGACTTTAGCGTCATGTGTCCATCTATGAACACAGTAGAGAAATCATGAAGCACAACCAGTAAGTGGGGGAGGAGAGAACGCGGTGCTTCCTACACCACATGCTCTCCCTCATTCCACTGCAGGCTCCAGCTGTGCAAGTATTTTTAGACATGTGTGATAGGGTGTGAGTAATATGTGGGGGAGCCTCAGAGTGCGTGTGAGGGTCTGAGCACATAGGGGCATTCTGAGGCAAGTGGTTGTCTGAAGGCATATAGGCTATTTTGGAGGTCTGAGGACCATTATGGGGTTGGATTTTCTTTCTTGCAATTAAAGCTAATGTGTGTCCTGTTCGAAGTTCAGAAGGCCACATATTCGCTCCTTGAAGCATCAGGTTACCCATCACTGGTGTAGCAAATAATAGCACATTAATCGCTCTGGGTTACAGCATCATTTTCCTGTACATCAGCTGGCATAAACATCCACCTATGTATACAGACCTCATTGATTTATTTGAAGTCAGTTCATCAGTGCTCTATGGAATCACCACTCCAAAACGTGAAAAAAATAATTAGCTTGAAAACCAATTAACATTTGTGTAAGTCAATGGGGTTGTCCTATAAGCAGGAAACCACCTTTTAGCGGACTCTCTATAGTCTGATTTTTCTAAAATTATTTCCTGTAATTTATATGGAAATACAAATATTTAGATAGCTACAGTGGCAACAGCCACAAAGAAAACCATTCTTTCCTATTGGGTCTCCACTGACGTTCCTTACATATCTTTAATGTAACCTACAGTAGACTCTCTTACCTTTTCCATATGAACTGGACGGAGATGTCCATTAAGAAAGAATACAATATGGCATGTTAGCTACCGTTAATTCCCCATTTTGAATATTCAGGTTTATACTGCCTTCTGCTTTCTTGCTTTCTACTCTTAAGGGTTGCAAGCTGATTATTTTATTTATTATAGATGGTAAGTCTATGTTCTGCTCCTTCTGTATGACATTAGTATTTTAGAATGTACTTAATGTCATGAGTTTATTTTTTTTTTATGATGCATTTATAATTATTCCGTTTCAACCCCTCTTATAAGTTATATATAGATATTAAGAAAAAAAAAAGTCCATTCACAGAATTCTACCTGGTATATACCTGTACATTTGGCACAGCACAAGCCTGGACAATGACACTACCACTTAATAAAGTTTCAGGCGAAAAAAAGTGCAGGGATGTATTCTTCAAATAAAGACTAGTTATATATTGCCTCCCATCATCATACCACAAATATTCTGGTCCAAAGAGGATAATAGAAGTACGCTGTGTTGAAAGGGATGGTAAATTGCATAAGATTTAATTTTCTTGAATGCCAGAACAGTTCTAGTTGCACACGAATATTATGAAGTTGCAGAGTACAGTGTTACATTTCTGTGACTGTCTAACCCACATTCCTACTTTCCTCAATGAGCAAATTAATCATGAATGGATAGTTAAAAATAGATCATTTTGTTTATTTTCACTGTAAGAAAACTACATTTGAAAAACAAACAATGGGGAGAATTCTATACAAATTGATGTGCCTACAGGTATCATGGCGATGCCTGGCTGCGCACATATTGACCATTTACAGTAGGGCAAATCATGGGGTGTAAGGAAAAACTACTTTGAGGCCATCACCGCTAATTGTAATGTCCACTCTAAACTACATCTATTTTAAGTGTGAATATTTATATTTTGTATACCTTTGACTAGTAAATTACTATTTATAGATGATCATAAACAATGGAGACAGACTGAAAAAGGGAGACCAATTCATAAAACTCCTCTTAGGGGCCAATTCAATTCATTTGTGGGATTTAGCTCCTGGGCTAAGTTACCTGATTACATCCCATAACTAGCCCCATGTCTGCGCTCATCGCAGATTCCTGGTGTGAGCAGAAATCAACATTAAGCAGGGCTTTGGGGCTAGTCACGACCTGATAGCTGCACCACGCCCGGCACTTACCCTGGAAGCAGCAGCTTAACGTGGCTAATGCCAGGCAATTTTGCAGGAAAAAGTGTCCGTCGTACAGAGTAACTGATTAATGCCCAGCATTTAGCCCGAGATTAAATTCCCGTGAAAGAATTGAATCACCCTCTTAAAGCCCCATATAATTAAACAAATCTTGGTAAATAACCAATAGCAGACTTTATTTTGTCATTAATCATTCAACTAGAGAATAAGCTGTGTGTGAAAAGTAAGCAGTTCCTCAATGCTCCCATATCAATGGAGAAGGTAAATGGTTTACAAATATTTGTACAGATACAGATATTTCTTTACTCAAAATTGTTCATTTGTAGTTTCATTACATACATAAACCTGACCATGAAAATTCTACATAAAGAAAATAAAAAGCTTCTTCAGGTGCTCAATTGGATTGAGATCTAGGGAATTTGGACGCTAAGTCATCACCGTGAACTCTGTCATGTTCCTGAACAATTTTTGCAGTGTGGCAAGTTGCATCATAATGCTGAGAGAGGCCACTGCCATCAGGGAATAGTGTGACCATGAAGGGGTGTACTTAGTCTGCAACAATGTTTAGGTAGGTGTAACATGTCAAAGTAACATCCACATAAATGCCAGGACCCGAGGTTTCTCAGCAGAACATTGCCCAGAACATCACACTGTCTCCGTCGGCTTGCCTTCCTCCCATAGTGAATCCTGGTACCATCTGTTCGCCAGCGACGCACATGCACCTGGCTGTCCACATGATGTAAAATAAATTATGATTTAACAGACCTGGCCACCTTTTTCCCTTCTGACACTCACATGACCATTGTAGGCACTTTTGGTGGTGGACAGGGGTCACGATGAGAAGTCTGACCTGTCCACGGCTATGCAGCAAGCTGCTATGTACTCTGTGTTCTGACACCTAATTAAGCATGGATATCCTTAAAACCTGGACTGTAATGGCAGTCTTTGGGAAGCTCTCATGCAGGCAATGATCAGTCTGTTGCTTCTCACCTCGTCTATTCGCCAGGTCATCTGCACTGTTCATGCAGGGTATGGCCAGCTTTAATCCAATGTAAAAACCTACACACCCTTCAAGATACTTTACAGCAGGGATATTCAACATGCGTCCCTCCATACAGCATCATCCACTTCTGTGGTTCACAACCGAGACATATAATCTCTGATCTTTGGAGGAATTAAAATGTTTGCGCCCACAGCTGCTGCTAATGCGCGCCTGACTAAGCAACTCAATTGTTGCTCCGATCGGGCACGAATACCGCAGATGTACAGATTTCGGCTTGAACCCTCCTGAAGTGGCAAGCAGAAAGTGTCCTGGTTTTGGGCACCTAAACTGCCACACACACGATAACCAGGACTTTAGACTGGTTTAGCCAATTCACGCAGCTAAACCCGGTCTATTTGGGCATGACCTGTGCAAAAAGGCAAAGGGTGCTCAAAAACAATTGAATATCACCCCCCGATCTCCTCACTTCAGATGGGAGATCAGGCTCGATAAATCAATTGAATCGCCCCCCCTAAAACTTCAAAATAGTATCTACTAATCATGTGCAAAACAAATGAAGGTCAATTTTTTAACAGTTCATGAGTGTTACCAGATAGAGGTGTTCTCTGACACAGGTTAGGGAACCACTATTTCAGTCAGTAGTAACTAACGTGCATTACAAATGCTAGTTAGCCTATATATAGAAATACCTACTTGCTATATATTTAGTAGTGTTGTGCTGTTCGGTCCTCCAGAAATCCAAATCCACGCGAAATTTCGTGAATCCGGGTAAATCCGAGTCACGGTTCTAATCTCCTGAGGAGATCAGAGTAAATCCGCGTCGCGGTTCTGATCTTTTTGCGGTTCGGAATTCGGATTTTAAATCCGAATTTCGGGTTTTGGATTGCATAAATTACATGATTTTAGCAGTTTTTAAATCTTATCTATTTTTTATTTAAAAAGCCAGATCCAAAACACTTGAGGGTGGTTTGCAAACAAAATCCAGATCCAAAATCTTGAAGGAAATAAAGGTCCAAAACCAAAACACGGGGGTCGTCGCACATCCCTAATATTTACAGCACCTTAGCAGCTACAGTTTGCAAATATCTGGCGAGGTGTGGTGCCCTGATCCACAGCACCCTGACAGGGGATGGAGTCAGGATGTCGGCGGCCGGAATGTCGACTGCCAGAATCCAGGCACTGAAAGCCCGGCGTGCGTCTAAATACCGACTATCATTAGCCCCATGCCGAAATCCAGACGCGACGCCCGGTAGGTAAGCAGGGCATCGGGAGCTGTTAGCCGCGGTGGGGAGTGTTAGGCACCACCCGCCGTTACGGGAGGGATAAGTTTAGGGGAAGGAGAAGGGGGGGTTAGGGTTAGGCACTGCCCCAGGAGAATTAGGTTTAGGCACCACCCCCAGAGTCTTAGGGCTAGGCACCCCTATGGGAGGGAGGGGAGAGTTAACCATACTTAAGAGCCGGCGTCTGGATTTTCTGCTGACGGGCTTGCAGTGTCAGAATTTGAACCGGCAGCTTTTAAGCCGTTGGTATTTCATGCCCAACCGCCCTGACAGTACCTGGTATCCTGTTATAATGATATATAGCACATGCATATTACCAACTGCTGTAAAGAAATTAAATATATTGTATTCTCACCATATTCTCAGTTTCCCTCTCTCCATCTCTGTACCCCTTCTGCTCTCCTGTGTACTCTGCCCTCCCAACTGTGCTCTCTGTTTCCCTCTCCCTATGTCTGTACCCCTACTGCTCTACTGTGTACTCTGCCCTCCCACCTCTGTTCCCCTCTCCCTATGTCTGTACTGTGTACTCTGCCCTCCCACCTCTGTATCCCTTCTGCTCTACAGTGTACTCTTCCCTCCCACCTGTTTCCCTCTCCCTATGTCTGTACCCCTTCTGCTCTACTGTGTACTCTGCCCTCCCACCTCTGTTCCCCTCTCCCTATGTCTGTATCCCTTCTGCTCTACAGTGTACTCTGCCCTCCCACCTCTGTTTCCCTCTCCCTATGTCTGTGCCCCTTCTGCTCTACTGTGTACTCTGCCCTCCCACATCTGTTCCCCTCTCCCTATGTCTGTACCCCTTCTGCTCTACAGTGTACTCTGCCCTCCCACCTCTGTTCCCCTCTCCCTATGTCTGTACCCCTTCTGCTCTACAGTGTACTCTGCCCTCCCACCTCTGTTCCCCTCTCCCTATGTCTGTACCCCTTCTGCTCTACAGTGTACTCTGCCCTCCCACCTCTGTTCCCCTCTCCCTATGTCTGTACCCCTTCTGCTCTACTGTGTACTCTGCCCTTTCACCTCTGTGACCCGTTCCCCCATCCCCATGTCTGTACCCCTTCTGCTCTCCCACCCGTGCCTCCTGTTCCCCTTCTGCTCTCCTGTGCATTCTGCCCTCCCGCCCGTGCCTCCTGCTCCCCTTTCCCCTTCTGCTTTCCTGTGCACTCTGCCCTCCCGCCTCTGTTCCCCTCTCCCTATGTCTGTACCGCTTCTGCTCTACAGTGTACTCTGCCCTCCCACCTCTGTTCCCCTCTCCCTATGTCTGTATCCCTTCTGCTCTACAGTGTACTCTGCCCTCCCACCTCTGTTCCCCTCTCCCTATGTCTGTACCCCTTCTGCTCTACTGTGTACTCTGCCCTTTCACCTCTGTGACCCGTTCCCCCATCCCCATGTCTGTACCCCTTCTGCTCTCCCACCCGTGCCTCCTGTTCCCCTTCTGCTCTCCTGTGCATTCTGCCCTCCCGCCCGTGCCTCCTGTTCCCCTCTCCCCTTCTGCTCTCCTGTGCACTCTGCCCTCCCGCCCCTGTTCCCTTCTCCCCATGTCATTCTCAGTGCAAAATATGCCCTATAGAGTGTTTTTACGTGCTACAGACAGTGAGGCATAAATTGTGATGGGACCCAGAAACTGTGCAGTAGGACCCCAATTATTTAAAGTGAGGGGTACCCAGGACCCATATTTTTTTTTCGCTCAGCGCAATCACTGCAGGAGGGTGCAAGCAGAAATCTGAGATAAGTGCAGTTACGGTGCTGGTCGCGCACACAATTGAATAGCTCCCATGCAGTTTAGACGGGAGCTACTAACCATTGAATCGCCCCCTTATTGCTTATTTCATGGTTCTTCTAGGAGAAAATATTGCGTAAATTGAAAAAAAAAAAAAAAAAAAACTCTTTACATTGATCTTTACACAATTAGCGCAACCTGAAATATTTACAGCAAAAACTGAATCCACTAGTTTTTGAAAGTATAGAGATATCAAACACCAGCACTTTATACAAGGTCTGACACACAACAAAGGCAGACATGTTTAAGAAAGAAAAAAGAAAAGAAAACATCTTTAAGAAAGAAAAAAATATTACTAAGGATATACTACATTTGCAAGTACACCCATGTGCATAATTACTAAATCTGGAAGATGCACTCGGACAGATAGTTTGAAGGCTGGGGTGAATTTGAGGTAGCTTGGAGTCTATGGGCTATTTAACACAAGCAAATTTTCACTGGCCGGCAAAAAACCTGCCAGTCTTTTGCTGTGTAAGTATTTTAATAAAGTATGTAAACAGATGTGTCCTTTCAGACGGTCGCCGTGTTACAGCCGGGAATATCCACCGACAAGGACGGCTGACGTGCCGTCACTGCAAGTCAGTGAAGCGCAATTTGCAATGTTTGCCTTCACGCACAAACACCGGCTTTTCTGAGCTTGTACCTGCCCACAACTCCATTTGCTGCTGCGCATGTCTACTACATTAAAAAAAACAAACCACAACATTAAAAACGGCTTAAAGCCGTTGCATGTGAAAGGCACTGATTGCCGGCAAAAATACGTCCGGCTTTGGACGGTATTTTGCTTGGAGGTGAAAACAGTGTGAGTGAAATAGCCCTATGTATTACGGTTGGCATTTTTTTCTTGAGTGGTTTAATTTGTTATTGCTGCATATCGTGGCAACAACAAACTGACAGGGTCACAGCTTCTGGTTAAGAGTTAGCTGGATAATTCCATGTCAAGTGGACCAATTTTGAAGATTGTCCCCCACCTGACCATCTCTAGTTATGATAAAATTTTACATGAAGATTGGCATATAGACGTGTCCTTATACATCTTTGTTGAAGTCACGTTAAAAAGCCCCTCTCAGCGCGCCAGAGGACAGCTAGCACCGGGCGTCTTTTGCCGAAAATGCATCAAAGTCGCAATACGATACGACTAGGACGCACCAGAAGACTGGTGGCATACAGAGGCTAGATGTAGGAGACGTGTCATATTAACTTTGGTAAAACTTAGTTCATAATATGCAGTAGCAGCAAAACTATGGCCCTCAAAAGTGAGGCTGGGTGTAACTATCAAAATTGTTGATGGTCAGGTGGGGACCCCTGGTCCACTTGACATGGAATGACCCAGCCATCAGCTGCCAAGCTTGCTCAGTACATCCCGCACTCCTCAAAGAAATCTATGGAGATTGCTTTTGCAATTGAAAAAACAAGAGAAACTATCTGTGATACCTTCTTAATACATTGAGTGGAGACTAAGTTTTTTGGAGGATTTTAAACAAAATATGCTAAATACGTATGCCACAAACTGTCTCAGAAAACTTATGATGTGCTTGAGAAAAAATTAGGGACAACAGTGATTCTTTATAATTTTTTTTTAAATGTTATAATACTTACTACACTGTAATTGGGGACCCCACCACAAAGTAAACTACCAAATTTATGAACATTTCCTGCAATTCAATTCTTTTGGACATCCCACTCATCCCCCGCTAGGAGTCTATAGGATTGGGTGGCCAACAGAGCAATTCAATTTCTTCTCACAGCCTCCTGACGGTGGTTTGGGTGCCCTGACCACTTATGGGTTAGCCACTTTGCGCATTTACACCTGGTGCTTTTAGCCATGTTAGATACTAATGGGCGCCCTAACGGAGAAACAATTAAATTATTGGGCGCCTATTCGTAGAGACTCCCAGCAGGGGGCGCACAGAACATTTGAATCACCCCAATTGTGCTTGAAAAGGTTAATTCGACTTTACTAAACCACTGATCCACTACAGCCTGCAGCTTAATTGTTAAAGACAGTCAGAGACATTTATTAAAACTATCATACAGGAAAACTTTGGTTTTGCCCATAGCAACAGTCAGTTGCGAATTGTCTTCCACACAGGTGCTTCATCAATGGTCCAAAGAGATGGAAATCACTCGGTACCAGGCCAGGGTTTTAGGGAAGATGGCTGTAACAACTCACGCATACGGTTGGCGTGTGGCCTGGTGTTATCGTGCAGCAAAACAACACCTGTTTACAGCAACCCAAGTAGTTTTCAACTAATTGCCCTCCGCAACCAGCTCACAGTAGCAGACCGCATTCACAGTATCTCCATTGGTGAGGGAATCAAGAAGCACATCCTTGTGGTCCCAAAACATGGTCGCCATGACCTTCTTTGCTGATGGAAGTTGTTTTGAATTTCTTTAAAGTGGGGACAATGCCCACGGATGCTTGCTTCGTCTCCGGTGTCACATGATGCACCCAAGGTTCAACGCCTGTTACAATACGCTGCAGGAAGTGAACTCCCTCCTCATGGTACCCAGTCAAGTGCCTGAGACACAATTCTATCTTATTGGTTATGTGAACTTCTGTTAATTGCTTCGATACTCAGCGAGAACACTTTATCCTACACTGTATCATGAACGATGTTGTGCACAGGACCCACTGAAAACAGGATTTTGGTACTTACCGATAAATCCCTTTCTCCGATTCCATATAGGACACTGGACATGATAGTGGGGTATAGACGTGTGCTAAGTGGGAGCTGGCACTTTAAATTTAAAAAAAAAAATGTGACTAGCTCCTCCCCATCTATACCTCTCTCCAAGCTTAGTCTTGGGAAACTGTGCCCAAGGAGAGCTGGAAAAACAGAAACAAACGGAAGAGGAGGTGGTGAAACAAGTACATATTATAATCACAAACAGAAGTGTAGAAAGATTGGAAAACCTTAAACAGTTCTAACAGATAACAACCACCCATGGTAGGAAGGTAAAGCGCAGGGTGGGCGTCCATTGTCCCCTATGGAATCGGAGATGGGGATTTATCGGTAAGTACCAAAATCCTGTTTTCTCCTTCATCCACTAGGGGACACTGGAGGCTTCATGACAGTGGGGGCGTCCCAGAGCTCCCAATCACAGACGGGAGAGCGCTGAGAACCCTGAAAAACAGAACGGTTATACTGCGCTGCAGAGGCAGCAAACATATCAAATCGGTAAATCTGTGACGTCACACAGGGCGGGGCCACAATTGCCAGTGATTACAGCAATGCCAGGAACATCCCGAGGATACTGCGGGGAGCTGGAAGGGCAGCGGTGTGACTGTTTGAAGAGTCCTAAAGACGCTCCAGGCGGCACTACTGCATAGACTCTGGCTGCAGGGTGCCATTCTAGGCACCCTGGTAGCCAAATGAGGCTAGCAGAAAAAAGCTCTGAGGGCCAGACCAAATGATTCCGCGGGCCTTATACGGACCCGGGCCTGAGGTTCCCCGTCCCTTCTTTAGACGCTGAAATCTGATCACACTAAGCACCTCAATCTTTGACCATGTTTCCGCCAGATATTGGAACAGTATGACTGATTTGATGCGCATGTGAGGAGAAGCAGTGATCTACCTGCTCTAGCCTGGCAGGAAATTATAATGTAATAGAGAACATTACACACACGAGAGGTCTTGTTACACCTTACTTATTGAACCACCCTCGTATTTATAAAGAAGAAGCAGAATGAATAATATAGGAAACAGAAACAAGTCAGTCGCATCTAGAAACCAAGGAGCCAGGGAGTGCGTGAATTTAGTGTAGGTGCAAAAGAAATGGGTAGTAGTGACTTTAAAAATAGAAGTGATATTTGAGGATTACAGGCTACATATGCAAACCACCTTATAGAATAGATTGGTCAATAAAACCTATTTAGGGCTATATTCAATTAGCGGAGAAAAGTCTGCAAGTATGGGTGAGGTTTTTTTTTTTTTTTATTGAAGGTGCTTGCTGAAGGTCCGTTTTTCAAAACCTCACTTTTGCGATTATTAATCATGCTGGCACCCATTTTCATGTACCCCAAATTTGCTGGGACTAATTATTATCACCGAAAAACCCTGCTTCTTCACCACTTGTGCAAAGACGCTAATTAGCAGCTATTGAAATCATTTATGTACCCCAAATACGTTCAGCAGACCTATTCGGGGGTATCTATAGTGATCCCCAATGTCAGTGCATCTTATGGGGTGTGTCAGGCTGATTTCTCCAAATTTGACAGCACTTTTCGCCTGTTTGTGTTTCGCCGGGTGCAGTTTTCGCCGATGTCTAATTGAATACGGGGATAAGCAGGGACACGGGCGACACTTTTTCACATGGAAAATCAGCTATGTCGGCGAAAAGTCCGGCATGCGAAAAGTACAGGACTTTTCGCGTCTAATTGAATATGCCCCTTAGTATTAAGTAGATATTTTATTAAAAAAGGACATTTCATTCATTCACTTGACAGAAATAAGAAAAAATACATATGTGTATTAAACGTAATGTGGGCATCACAAAAATTAAGACCCATTTCTCATGGGGACCATATTTACATTTTCATTATGACATTCAAGATTACTGGTCTACCCTGGAGTAATAAACAAGACACTTGCAGCATTTACGCGAACTAAAGCCCTTTCATAAATCACTAATATTTGTATTTTTACTAAGTAAAACATAATGTAAAGGCGTTCAGCCATATACAGCATCTTCTTAATGTGACGTTAATAGTTATTTACATTAAATTATACAGATGATGTATATGGCCAATGTTGACAGGAAACTGGCTTTAACTGTTAATAAAGCTTTTAATGACAAACAGCTCCAAAATCATAGAAACAATTAGAAACAGCATTATTATTTACTCTAAATGGCTGCAACACATTCAAGCCAGTGTATTGATAATGGATGCAAACTAAAAAAAAAATCTATTTAAGAGATTATCAGTATTACTGTTATTTTAATTTCCCATTCCAGTTTCAATTAAATCTCTTCCTAATTCAGTTACAGTCGTCATTCACTGCCCCACTATATCTATCTAGTTTCAATCTATCTCCCTACTCCCCACTTTTCTCAAATGACATTCTTCTATCTCCCCTGTACCAATGTAACCCCCCAGTCCCACCCCCTCCAAACCTTCTGCCTTACTCAGGAATACCAGCCCTGCCTCTCCTCCCCCTCTCCTCTGGGATGCGGCCTACTCTCTGATGCCTGCTGTCTGTCAGGTCCTTGCCACATATTTTCCGCTGACCCCCAACCGCTCCTTGCTGCAGAAGAGTGTGCGTGTTGGGGGAGCACCAGCACAAGCTCCAGGGCACAAGGAGGGAGGGGGAGAAATCTGACAGAGCTTGAACATCGATCTGATAACTGAGCTTAAGCTGGCACCTCTCCCTTCCTGTGCAGATAACATGAAAAAAGTGGGTAATAAGTATCCTTTGGAAGAGACTATGCAAGACGGCGATATGAACTTCATAATTAAGCATTGAGACTTTATTTAAACAGAATGTATCTATCATTTAACTCTTCATTTACAGTGCAGAGAAAAGCAATGAATCTGGTCAGTATTTGTAACCAAACATGTATATTGCATAAATGTAAGCAGTCAGGAGGACATACATACACATGCCTTGTGATGCAAAAAGTGTACGTATCTCCCTAAATAACAGCTATGTAAACCATAAAGGTAGCAAGTCAATTTTAACAATGAAACAATTCTTGTGTGCATTTTGTCCAGTGGGTCATAGACAATATACCCAGCTATTATTGCTTAAAGGGGAAATGCAATTAGCCACAATGTGCTGCATTAGCCACGATGCTCAGCTGTGAACAGCAGTTTGGGAGCCCAAAACAATAACCTCGATCACATTTCTGTTCTCCTCCTCAGGCGGGGGTGAGCAGAAATGCCGATGCTGACGGCTGCTCCTGTGTAATGGGAGCAATAATTGAATTGCTCCGTCAAACGCCCAGGGATGACAGCCGCTTCTGTTTAATTCCATTACAAATTCAACAACAAAGGGAGCGATTCAATTCAGCGTGAATTGAATAGTGCCAGGAGGGAGCTATTCAATTGACCGCACCGTTTACTCCGACTAATGATTTCTCCGCGCACCCTCCTGAGGGTGGGAAGAGAAAACTTAAGTGCAGGCCGAGAAGCAGTTTGCCAGCTTAGCACGGCGCTAACAGCCTCGTGTCCGGCACTTTAGTCAGAGAATGCTGGTGCTCGCGACTATACACGCTGCTTAAGCTGCGAGAAACAGCATTCTCCGACTTAAGTGCGTCTAGTCAGACTTAACATCGTTGTGAATTTAATAGCTCCGGGACCCACATCCCAGTGCTATTCACATCGCAATGAATTGAATCACCCCCAAAAAGGTGCCTTAATTAACATTTATATAGGACAAGATTAATATTCAGAGAATATTTAATTTCCTGAACCACTTGAACTTACAATCTATATTTTCTACAGATGGATGGACACACACAAAGGTTAAATTCTAATCCATGCACTCATTATTTCCCGCTTTGACTATTGCAATAGTCTCCTTACTGGTCTTCCCAAACACAGGCTCTCACCACTACAATCCATTATGAATGCAGCTGCGAGGTTGATCTTCCCCACCAAACGTTTATCGTCTGCTGCTCCGGTGTCAGTCCCTCCAATGGTTACCGGTTTTCTACCATATTCAATACAAAATACTTTTACTTACACATAAGGCTATTAACCAAACCACACCAACATACGTCTCTTCACTTATCTCAAAATATTTCCCAACACGACCTCTCCGCTCAGCACAAGATCTGAGTCTCTCATCTCCATGCATTACTTACTCCCATTCACGGTTACAGGACTTTTTTCAGGCTGCACCTACTCTGTGGAATGCCCTCCCATGCACAATAAGACTTTCCTCTAGTCTCCAAACCTTCAAGCGTTCCCTGAAAACTCACCTCTTCAGGCAAGCTTATCAAATTCCAGAACCGCCCACATAACCTTCATAGCTTCCATATCTAATTACATCCCCTCTCACAGTCCAAACATTCTTTCTTTCACATCCTCCTGACCTTTGGCCAACATTCCTGTGTGACTGGATCATACAGCCCACCAAGAACCTCTGCAATCTGGCTGGACCAAAATGCAATATAGCACCTATCCTTGTGTATCAATGCCTATTTTCCTATAGTGTGTAAGCTTGTGAGTACGGCCTTCCTACCTCTATGTCTGATGGTTATTACCCTGTTTTGTTCTATTGTTTCCAATTGTGAACCGCAACGGAATATGTTGTGCTATAGAAAAAATAAATAAATTCGGCAGACACCAATTAGCCTACCAGTATCATTTTGAAACGTCTGAGACCAAACAAATTCCACACAGATAGGGCATTTGTGGGAATCAAACCAACGGGGGTAATCCATTTAAGCCACCACACCGAGATCATCAATTAGCACGGTTTACCCCGCGTGTTAAACTAGAGAGGTGCACTTTTACTAGCAGCTTCAGGAGCGAGAGAAAGGCACCCTCTGGGATTTAACGTGCAGAGAAAACCCATTGATTCCGCACTTTACAAGAAAATCAATGGGTTAGCATGCGTTAACCTGTGGTTTACAGCGCAGGGAAAATGCGAATAGCATTTTTCCCCCACGTGGTGCGGGCAATTGAATCCCCTCCTCCCCAATGACTACAGCACTAGAACGTATTTCCTTCCCCATCCATTATAAACCTTTATTGCCACAGTCACTTTTTAGACAGTTCACAATATGAAGGTACCGCACAAAAAGCTCAAAGGATAACTGTTACATGTCAGTTAAGGTTGTTTTGACACAACCAATAATATCCCTGTGTTTGAATCCAACAAGGTGCAATCTTAAGTATTTATGTTACTTAGAAGACTGCAAGTGAATTACAAAAGTTCTTACTTTATACCAAAGGCTCTGCTATAAAATTAAACCAAAGTGTAATTATATATTTTCTGATATATTGTTAAGGTATTATTCCAGCAAAAGTTCCCGATGTAGGAGCCACCATTTTGTTTTTCCTGAAAATACTGCTGGTCTTCTCTTCCCCAATACCCAACATAACTCCTCCTCCTAAATTTTCAGTGGGCTACAACACCACATCATCAAATTAACTTTTGCTTGGAAGTAAGAAAAAATAGAAAGTTTTCAGACTTGTTAGTAATAATGCCACGTCATTCCACCCACCTGCCATTCCAGAAATGATTTGCTTATGTGTCAGCACAAGTGGGGAATTCATGATAACTACAATGACAGGTGGGCAGGAGAACACACTCTACATGCTTGTCCTCCTTTAATTATTAATTTCCTGGTCACTGTAAGCGGCATTGGTGAAGCTATTCTGATTTATGTGTTGTGAAGAATATTGAGATTAACTTTTTTTCTTTTTTATGGGTAAAGAAAGTACAAAGCATGACATCACAGATATCTTCACATCAATGTTAATTAATCAAACCCATCAATAAAAAGCCAACTTAGGTGCCTGCAACGGTTTGCAATAAGATAACCGGTCCACACTTAAAACAACAGACATTACTGAAATAAATTAGCAGGTTTACTGGTTCTCTTTTCAACCATCCAAACGCACCTTTGGTAGAAACACGCGGACAGACTGTAAGACGTGTGTTCTGAGCACGATCAAAACAATACTTGACACTATGCTGAGCCAACAACGACACTGATTAACTGTGGGGTGGAACTAAAAGGAAAGGTGCAAATTTAATGTTAGGGAAAATAAAACAAAAGTTCAACAGATCAGTATTCATTCTAGAACCCCGCACCTGTCACAACCCGTGCAGTTCCTCTTTCCTGCCTGGGGTGTCACTCACGACTTTGGTGCATCCAGCACACTATGGTCTGTAAAGGTGCGCACACACGGTATGATCTGCACAACCAACGATATCGCTGAACGATTTCCCTTGAACTTTCTGTAGTGCAGGACAAACGATATTGGGTGTACACACTGAAAGATATCAATGATAGATATCTTTCAGTGAAGTCATCCTGCCACATCTCTGAACATGCAAATCATGATGAAATCGTCCAAGTTGGCCTGCATGTACGGATGACCATAGATATCGTTATTGTCCATGCGGGAACGTGCATCGTTGGTCATTCACTGCATAAAAATAAACGATTTATCGTTGAACGATATTGTTATCGTACTGCGTGTACCTCTCTGCCAGCAATATGATATCGCTGACAGATTGTAATGCACCCTCCCTGGTATGCTGGATGATCAATATCGATCATCCAGCACACCACGAACTTACTGCCGACAATAGCGATCCGCGATTGCGGATCTCTATAGTAACTTGTTCGTGATCGAGCAAGTTGATCTGCAAGCACGCCCGTTGGATGATACCGCCATCATCCATACGTTGCCGCGCATCGCTGGTCGACGGTAAGTTGGTAGGGACCATTTAAAAGAACGATGTGAAAGATAATGGTAACGATAAAGATATAGTTATCGTTCAAATCATTCTTTTAAACCGCTACGTGTGTACGCACCATAAATCTGCAGTTTGTTGCATCAGCTGAGTGGGCTAGAAGCACCAGAGCAGAGCACGACACCCCAGGCAGGATAGAGGAAGTGCAAGGGTTGTGACAGGTGCAGGGAGCTAGAATGAAGACTAAGTATTAACATTTGGCAAGAAAGTGATTTTAATGAGTTATGATCATTAAAATAGTGCCGTTTAACATAGAACTAATTCTTGTGTATTTTTTTTTATAAGTGTATTATTTACCTGTCAAAAATCAGTAATATAATGTGTCCAATATTTTCTTCTCTATTTGTAAATTGGTTCCATTAAAAGCCACTTGAATTGCAGAGAACAATTATAGCAGGTGGCATGTGTTAATTTATATTCATGCAGTATGTTAAAGAGGTAAACAATATTTAGAGTATGATATCAGCTCCTATGCTCTTCAAATGTTTCCGATGGAAGAAATTGGTAAAACAGAACTGAAATAGGATGGGTGGAATTCAACTGTTTTTGGACACCCAAAGGAAATTAGTGCCCAACAGGCGATATTCAATTACTCTGCCGATAAGAATTACCCATTACTTTTTGCACCTCGAGCCCAAATGTATCGGGATTAGTTGCGTGCA
Organism: Taudactylus pleione; assembly: GCA_031769625.1. Lineage (NCBI taxonomy): Eukaryota > Metazoa > Chordata > Amphibia > Anura > Myobatrachidae > Taudactylus > Taudactylus pleione. Next base: position 1,100,394 of record JAUIMM010000303.1, on the reverse strand, counting down.
AACTACAGGGAGCAATGAATTTGACTGCCCAAATGCCCGACTTTCAACAGATTTCCGCTCGCCACCTCGACAGTGTGCAAGCAGAAATAATGTGCGTGCACTCGCACCCAGCAGCATAAACTGAATAGCTCCCATCGCTTTAGATGGGAGCTTCTGGCGCCAGTAAACAACTAGCTATAAGTAGCAGGTAAGTCAATAGTTATACAGGTTGAGTCTCCCATATCCAAATATTCCGAAATACTGAATTAGTTTTAGCATGTTAGCATGACAGATCGTGAAACCTTTGCTTTTTGATGGTTCGATGTAAATAAACTTTGTTTAAGGCACAAAATGATTAAACATTGTATAAAATGACCTTCAGGCTTTGTGTATAAGGTATATATGAAACAAATTAATTTCATGTATGTACACAAGCTTTGTTTGAGCCATAAAATGATTGAAAATATTGAATAAAATGACCTGCAGGCTGTGTGTATAAAGTGTATATAAAACATTAAAGCATTCGGTGTTTAGATTTGGGTCCCATTACCAAGATATTTCATTATGGTATGAAAATATTCCAAAATACGGAATATTCCAATATCCAAAATACCCCTGGTCCCAAGCATTTTGGATATGGGAGACTCAACCTGTATAATATTACCCTTATTTGTCAAAAGGGAAGAACAGCTAGGAACCTGTATACTCATAGATATCCATATAAATAGTGTTCACTCTAGGTGCAGGGTGCTGATCAGTGAGGAGGGCATATTTGAGTTTTGAAGGACAAAATTTTAGGCAGGATGTATTGCTACAGCTACTGTAACTTTAGTGATACATCACATATAATATTTTGCCCTTCAAAATTTAAATATATCCTCTTCATTGATCAGCACCCTATGGTACACAGGGCTCAATTCAATTCAACGCAAATTGTATAGCGCTGCAAAGGAGCTCCCGGAGCTATTCAATTCTGCACGCTGTTAGGTCGGGAAATGCCCGTTCTCTCGCCTTAAACAGGGCATTTAGTCACAAGAACGGGCATTCTCTGACTAAACTTCTCGGTGCGATGCTGCTTCCGCCCGCTAGGGGCAGAAAACAGCATTGCGCTTGTAGTTTTGTCAGATTTCTGCTCGCACCCCAGGAGGGATGCGTAAAGAAATCCTTAGTCGCGGTTAACAGCGTGCTTAATTGAAAAGCTCCGGGAGCTCCTTCCCGGAGATATTCAATTCGCATGGAATTGAATTGAGCCACTAGAGTGAACACTACATATAAACATCAGATATTTTAGCAGATTAACACATGGGTGGAATTTAATAGTTTTTGTGGGTGCTCTGATTTATGGGACCCAATTGAGCAATTCAACTGTAGCTCCAATCTGGTGCAAATGCCAGGGCCATCTGTTCACCGCCTCCTAAGATGGCGAGCAGAAATTAGCAAAAAGTCTGCCTTTTGGGCGCCCAAAAGGCATTTTTGCATCGATCCCACTAGTTTAGACATGTTTAGACTCTTTGTGCACCTAAACCAAAGCTTTTGGGCGACAAGCACAATAATGGGCACCCAAAACAATTGAATTGCCCCGGTCACCTACTCATTATCATCGCCCAAAAAAACTGAATTGCCCCACAGACTTTGACCTAATATACATTAATTTACCTAACCTTTACTTGTTAACGCTTAAACCACAAACATTAAGAAGCACCCAAAGAACAGCCATGTCAACACAGGAAAAATACACATACTCCACACAGACCGTACCAAAGTAAAGCTCGGTACACAGACGATGTGCACCCAAAACGATCCCGTGAGTGATGGGACCCAGCATTGGCAAGTGCATACACAATAGCCGATGCCGGCAGCATGGCATCGCTAGCAACATCCTCAGATCTTTCTGCATGTACAAAAGAACTGAGAATGCGATGGACAACCCGCAGGAGTGAGTATCGGCAGCTTCTGTAAACAGTGGACAATAGGGGCGGAATTCAATAGTTTCCAGCCCCCTTTGCACCCAACGAAGCTATTCAACTGTTGCTCTTGTCAGGTGTGATCAGCTGCCGGCACACCATTTCAGCTCGCACCCACCAGGGGTGAGATCTGAAATGGGTGAAAAGTGAGCAGTTTGGTAACCCAAATGGCACTTTTTGCGATGGCGTCCAGCACTTTAGTCGGGGGTAGCCGTTTTATGCGGCTAAACTCGACCTCATTGGACGTGATCAGCTCGATATTCTAATTAACTGAATCTCGCCCCGCAATCTCCTGTCACTTTAGACAGGAGAATGGGAGCGCAAAAAATTTTTTATTTCACCCTATGAACAATTTTTAGTTCCGATGCGTGGGAATCTGCCAAACCGTTCAAGATATTGTCTAGTGTGTACCCAGCTTTAGAATAGACCCAATGGCCCCAGCGCTGTGAGGCAGCCATGGTATTCACTGTGCATTTGTGCCACCCAAAATGTATTTATTTTTCCTTAATCTGACTAAAATAAGCTGGATAAATTCCCAAACCAGGTTTGTTCACACAGTTGCACTGGTAAAATGGGCAAAACATGAACATGGTATATGGATACATTTTTCAAACAATTGATGTGTTGCACTCTCTCAGGACAATCTATAGTGATATCACACATTGATGCAAAATAAATCATTCATAGATTGCTTTAAAATACTAAACTTAAGTTTGACCCAGTAAGCATTTTTGGGATCCACGTATTTTGCACATAACACCGACGGACATCGGGTTTTCAGAAATAAATGTCTAAGGCTGTCATTGTATCCAATTCCAGGTGAGTGTACTACATAAACTTGTAGGACTTGCATGTATATTGATCTGCACCATTGAAGCTTGTTATATGTGTTTCCCCCACTAAATATGTGACGGCTTGGAGCTATTCACCAACAACATTGGCGAGATCTACGATGCATTCGGCAACCACCGTAGGATCACAGTGAAAATTGCGCCCAACGTGTATTACTCACTTGGAGAGGGTGAGTGCACATTCGCTTATGGAAAAAAAAAGATTTTTTGTTTTTACTGTAATACACTATAATGTTTGTTTCTTTATTCCTTCTTTTTAATATATCCTCTAATCAATTGAGAACAAAATCCTAATTGAGAATAGATCTAAGAAAGTGCCAGAACCATCCTTTGATTTTTAAAATACTAAATCCAACATCAAAATTTAGAGAACAATGGTGTGAACAAGCCTATAAGAAACTGTCCATCCTATTTTAATACAGTTTTCTGGCACTTGTTAGCAGCTTAAAAGCACATTAACAAAGAACAAGTAAAGCCATTAATAAACAACTTACACTACAGCAACTAAAAACAGTGTTCCAGTATGAAATATACACGTGTCAGTAAGGCCAATTATATGTACCATTTTCTCTTCACTACTAAGCCACCACCTATTAAATTACTAGAATGCATAGAACTTATAGCATTAATGACACTCAACAAGCTGTAGTGAAAGTAAAACAGCCACTATGACAATAAAGAATTCATATATTACGGACCATGGATTACTATTAGAGATACTATACCAACCTAATAATGCAAACATTACCTGTAAGTGCAGTTTCAGACTATGATGCACTGTACTTGACAGAATTAGTATTGACTAAATATCTATATAAAAAAAAAAAAAAAAAAAGATAAAGATATTGGATTCTCTCTTTTTTTTTTACCGACAACTATAATCATCTAGCGGTTAATGAGTGCAGAATACTCAAATATGTGCAAAAGACAATCTTGAGGGAGTAGAAATCTAAAAAATGGTTTAAATTTCTGTGGAATGAACACAAAAAAGGGAGTAAAATGCAGTATGTCCAAACATTCATTCCATTCAAAAGATTTCTACATTGGCCTAGGCAAGTATAGGGCCGGACAAACCATTGGACACCAGCCCCCATTCCTATGGCCACTGACATAGACAATCATTTTACTCTACATAAGACACAAAAGGCTCCCCCAAGATACCACTACTTTAACAGCTGTCCCTTAAAAATGATCTTAAAAAGGAATGAAACTCTACAAACCACCGCAACTATATGCACAGCCACAGATTCCTCCTATGCAAAAAGTCTAGTCTCCTGTTAACATATCATTAGCAAGGTTTTCAAGCACTAATCAGTTGAACATTTCAGTAAGTGTCATCTTATTGAGAAGGACTACAATAATATACCTAATATGATCAATGTTACATAGCTGGTTTACGGAAATGCTTGTATAGGTCATATGGACATCCATTTAAAAACAAGCTAAACTATGTTTATGTGAAAGATCAGGGGTTTGCATAGACAGGATCAAGTAAGATGAAAAAAATAAAACCAAAAAATATATAATTTTTTTTTTTAAGTGAATGTAACATGGAATATCCTAGCAGAAACTAATTGTGCCCATCAGTTTTTATTGTTGCTTATATACAGTCACATATATCCATATTGCACACTGCATGAACAATAGAAAGATAATGTCTCTTCAAGTAAATCTGAATATTGTAAGAATAAACTATGGTAAACACTTATAATGCACCTAACCTAAGTAGACTTAACCAAATACAGATATATTGAAATTGCTGAAACCGATCAAAATTCTAGAACCTTACAATGCTAGAAGAGCACAAATAGCCCCACTACACAAAAATGAATGGGAGACCAGATATAAATTAAAAGCCTATCATAAATTAGAACATACAGACGCCTATATACTTATGTCTAACTTACCCTGTTCCCTTGCTTCTGCCACCTCAAGCTTCTCTGAACTGTGTAAATGTAAATATGTATATATGAGTGTGATATTTTCCCAGGCACCTCCCCTCCACACTGATTGGCTGCAAAGCCCATCATTGTTTTTGCTTAAGACACAGACCTTTATATAATACACACAAAAAATAATAAATATTGCATGCCATGAGAAAGAGAGACTATATTCACTGCTAGATTGTGAATATGGGTTTTGTTGTGCAAAAAAGGATTAGATATATAAATCATAACTACTTTATAGGTGATTTTTACATAGCAATAAGACTGCACATGCATATCAACTGTTCTACAGAAGTGCAGCAGTATTTAAGTGAAAAAGCACTACGTAGGCTTTTTCATTTATTCCTAGGAGAGCATTTTAGAAATATCACTCAAGTACTATGCTATAATAAAATGGAAAGGCAAAACAGACACTGGCTGACCATATAATCTGCCGCCAAGTTTTGTAGTACCAGAAGGGTTAAAAAGCAAGGAAGAAATGAGAGGCACTCAGACAATGAATGTCACCTGAGCTGGGACATATGTCCCCTGACCCTCCGCCCCTCCTCCACCTCTGTGAGGGTATAATGGCACCTTTTTAATTAGAAGAGAGGGGGTAGGGATGGGAGATAAGAGTTGGAGGAAATGGTGTCAGCCCTCCTTTAAGGTACTTAAGTAAAATATAACTACAGCAATAAACAGATATATAAAGGTGTTAACTATGTGGAAGGTGAAAATGGTAAGCAGGAACAGACTGCAGTTTTCAGCAGATTACAAAGAATGGAGCATTTCACAAGTGACAGCAGAGAGATTACTGAGAGACAGGGTAACTAAGCAGCTCATGTACAGAGAGGAAGGGAGACTGGAAGTGATGACAGCAAGTTTACAGATACAGAACTATAGATCTGCATATTTATAAAAATATACACAATTCATATAAAGATATAAGCACGGTAATTAAGCAGAGTCCATAAAAAGAAAAAAAAACAAAATGCAGAAAGACATGCAGGTTAGAAACATGTTAGAAAGAGACAACCTAACATGGAGAGAGGCCTACACACTAAACATTGCTGTAGTGTCAAAAGGAGGGCTGGGGTACAGTCAGAAACATGAGCTAAGTCGTGGACAGACACATGCCTATCTGCAAAGACCATTCTATATTAGACAGCCACATAAGGTTGCTATTACCAGCAGACGTGCAGGGACAGATCAGGACAGAGGAAAAGACATAAAAGGAACAGGTAAAATGACATAGGGAGAACAATCCAGATTAGGAGATATTTAAACTAGTCACAGGGGTATAGAAGAGAGACATGCACAGAGAGGGGGAATTGGAGTAGAGGGGACTCAGAGGAAATAAGAGACGGCTGCTGTGTGTATATCCACTGGATGAGACAGCCCCCGGGGTATATATAGTGCAGAAGACTGTCTCAAATTGGACCCCCTGAGAATTAATCCTCCTTCCATACTCTGCAGCCCACTGTGGATATTTATAATCGATTTCAGAAAATATAGGTGACGCCAGGCAATTGTCAGCCATGGAGATACCTGCGGTGCCATGCACTAGGCTCTGCCCTGCACAGTCCGGCTACAGCGCCCGGTGCCCCCCGGCGTGCACACCTAATGCCCCGAGATAACCCTCTGGCACTGGCCAAGCCCCCACCCTCCCGGTAGGACGTGTTGTTATGCCCGGTGCCCACACTGACCGCTCCCTGCAGGCTCCGGCTGCTCTCGGCCGCTCATAGCTGCTCCAGATCCGGGCACGCTCAGCATGGTCACATCATCACGGGGCCGTGCAGCCCCGGGGCCCTTGAAAAGCGGTTGTTCCCCGGGGAGGGAGATGGGAGGCAGCCTCCGATGCCCTTTGGACTCTCCAGGCGTTGGTGGTTCGGCTGTGACACCCCGGCGTGCCCCGGTTCCCCCTGGCTGCGTCCTCGCTTCCGTCTCCAGGTATCTCCCAGGTGACTTCGCCCAGCCTCGCTGCGATACGCCGGGCTGCTCTGTCCGTGCCTGCACCGCCTACCCCCTGTGTGTGTGTGTATTGTTTTTTTTCTCGCGCTGTGGCCGCGGTCTCTCCGGTATATTCCCGGTCTTAGTGCCGCTCTCCCCTATCCTCCTCCTCCGAGTCTCTGCGCGGAGTGTCTCTGAGCCGCCTCCGCCCGCCGCTGGCACCGCCCCCTCTCCCTTGGTGCCGCGGAGCATGCTGGTACATGGAGTCCTCCCCGCTGGGCCTCTCACAGGGCACAAGCGCATGCCGGGGCTTGTAGTCTGCTGCATTTAGCACCCCCCCGTGTGCGCATGCGTCAGATTACCTTCAAGGGGAATGTGACGTCTTTAATACATTAGAAGGTGCAAAGGATGCCGGGAAATGTAGTTTGTGTCATGTTTATTGGTATTATGTTTGAGAATCAGAAAAACACATAATATTCTCAGTATTTGGCTGGACCGCGCGTCAAAAGCAAGATCTTTTTAACCCATATTAGTGCATCATAATCCTTTCGATTTCAATTCGGCATTAAAGGGCTTGCAGTACTTAAATGTTGTGGTGCATGCTGGTGTATGTAGTTTATGTGGAAGAACAGCAATGCATAGTGGAAGTTGTAGTACATAGAACCAAGGCACAATAGTTCAAATGCAAGCTGCTTCCTCGATATTATGAATCTGCAAATGTACATGCTCATGCAAATTCCATTTCTGTGTTTCACATTACATGTTCTTCACATGAACTCTAACAGTAGCGTAACTAGTGAGTGAAAAACTTTACCCCCCCAAGAAAAATAAATTTTTGTTATTATATATAAGGCCACTGTCATTGATAGATATTTGAAGTTTGTACCTCTCCCCCCTTATGAAGCTGTTACTTTTGTAAAAAAAAAAAAAATCAGATTTATACATTCAATTGGCATAATCAGTGCCATTTCCCTGCATTGGTAATAAGGCACATTGGGGCAGATGTATGAAGCTCTGGAAAGTGATAAAGTGCAGAGTGATAAACGACCAGCCAATCAGCTCCCAACTGTCATTTTTGAAACACAGCCTGTAACATTGTGGAAGGCTGTGCTGGGATCACGTGTTTGATCCCAGCATCAGCCGAGGTGCATGGGCAGGCAGGAGGGATGTGTCCTCTGCGGGACACATCCGTTGCCGGCGCTGGGACAGTAATGTCCCTAGCGTCGGTGCAGACACCGCGGGCACCTGGTGAAGGGACCGCCTGGTCCCTTTCACCAGTGCCGGCGGTACTGTGGCGCCGGGAGAAGCTTGGCTCCGGGCGCAAGCTCAGCGGAGCTTGGCGCTCGGCAGCCAAGAAGCGGCGGGTAGCCGGCGCTGGGAGAGAGTACCTGCTCCCAGCGCCGGTCAGGCGTTGGGCGCGGTGTACTGTGCGGCGGGCGTTTGGCTCTGGCCGCGAGCCAAACCTGGCTCGCGGGCCAGCAGCCAATCAGAGGCGGACGCGACGAGCCAATCGCGGCTCGCCAAGTCATAGCCCCGCCCACTCGCGCCGTCTTGTATTAGACGGCGCCGAGTGGGAAAAGTCTGTTCGGCGGCGGAGAGGGAGGAGAGAAGACCTCCCGAAGAGCGGAAGATCGGCGCGGCAACAGGGGCGGCGGCCGTGGAAGAGGCCAGAAGACGCCGCTGTCAAGGAAGAAGAAGAAGACAGGCGGCGCCGGCTGGAAGAAAGGAAGAAGAGGCGGCGCCGCTGGCCAGGACGGGCCAGCGGCCGAAGAATGCGGCTGAGGACCGGAGAGGACTGCGGGGGAGGAAAGTAAAAGAGCGTCACGAAGTTCCCCCCCGCAGCCTCTTCCAACGTAGCAGGTAGGCCCTCCGTCAGGCCCACCATATACCCCCCTCCCTAGACCGCCAGGATTGTTGGGCGCTAGGCCCGTGGAGTATTGTCGGGCACTAGGCCCGTGGGCAATTAGTCGGGCACAAGGCCCGGGGGACAGTAGCGGGCATTAGGCCCCATAAAAGGATTGGCCCGTAATAAGGTGTGAGTGGCCTGGGTACTAGGCCCAGGCCACCAAATGATCGAGTAGGCGGGCACCAGGCCCGTGGCCATAAATCAGGCGTAGGCCTGTACCCATACAGGAGGGCACTAGGCCCTATATCTGAGCCCCAATAAAAGTGGTCTGGACATTAGGCCCAGGCCACTACCAGAGCCCACCGTTAGGCAGGCCACTAGGCCTGAGCTGCAAAATACAGCGGGACTCTGGGCAGTAGGCCCAAGTCCCTTGAGTACCCCGCAGTAGGCAGGCATAAGCCCTGAGCCACTGGTAAGACCCTGGGCGTTAGGTCCAGGGCCCTGAGCCCATTAGGTAGCCCCCGCATAGATGATTAGAGGTGTGAGCAGTGGTGGAGAGCTGTACGGCTTCCATCCATGAGGTAGTGGTTTCCCCAGTCACCGAGAAGAGGAGCTGGCCAGCTCTGGATAGGTAGCAGACATTTAAAGGGACAGCACCGTGTTTTGCTCTTGTATATTTAGTCTGTGTTTGGTGTTCCGTGCAGGGCAAAAGTTTAGTTGTTGTTATATCTGTCGCACTACACACACTGTAGGTTGAGGGTGATGCCGTTTTAGTATGTGTAGTTGCTTGACATAGGTTTAGGCCCTGCACGGCTGTGTTGTGTATCTCCTTACAGGGACCTGTAGGCGAGTGAGCGGACGAAGAGCAAGAGTGGACACGGTGAGGAATATCTGTGTGTACTGTCTCTCCCTGTTTGTCACTATCTATCTCTCCTTCCTTCTGGGCGGACGGTGAACCTTGCAACCCGGTGCAAGGACGGATCTTCACCTGGTGCGTGAGTACCGATAGGTGAAAATTCGGGATCTGAGGCCAAAAGTGCCAATGATGATCTTCACTTAAAACCTGAATTTATCCCCCGGTTCGGTAGGGCGCGTCGGTCGACGTGAGGAAGGACGGTACTCACCTCGTCTCCTTCCCCCTAGGTCATCGTGTCCGTGTTTTATTTGGAGGTTCCAGGACCGTCTGCTCAACACACGGCCTGAAGGTGAGAGGGTGCGACGCAAGGTAAGTAACAGACGTACACTTGCACGGCAGCAGGCATTGCACCGCGCCCACCCCTCACATTTTGGCGTAGTCGGCAGGATCACGGACACGATGTGGACCACCGGCAAGAGGACCCCCCTACGGACAGCTCCGGAGTGGAACCATCCCCGGGCGTATGAGGACAAGAGTGACTGGATTACGGTGTCGAGAGAAGACATCGTGAAGATGGTGCAGCGGTCGGTACAGCGCGGCAAGGAAGAGCGCCGGGAGAAGGGGCGCAAGAAATCAGCTGTGACCCCCTGCAAGACGTGTCAGCGGCTGGGACATGATGCCAGCGAATGTCCCTGGCGTGAATTTAGGGCGACAGAAGAGGAAGAAATGTCCCCGTTGGAGATCACACAGATGGCCCAGCAAGCGGTCCAGAGATGTGGTCAGAAGAACTCTGTGAAGAAGAGACTCTGGTGTATGCTCTGCGGAACCTACGGGCATGAGCATAATAGCTGTCCACGTGATGAAGAGTGGCACCAGGAGGATGAAGAATTCCGGTGTGAAGGATGTGGAGATCCAGAGCATGAGCTTCGAGATTGTCCGTGGGACGAAAATCGGATGATCTTGGATGGCAGAGCCCAGAAGTGGATAGAAGAAGCCAGGGAAGTGGAGCAGAAGAGCCTGCTGGAAGTACGTTCGCAGGTGCCCATTGTTCCTGAGCAGGAGCCGAAGGGTAGAGACCCCTTTGTGATGAAGATGGCAACAGCACCCCCGTGCTGGAAGTGTCGGCGGCAGGGACACTTGGCCCATGAGTGTCCCTGGGAAGATGCAGTGGCACTGTTATGCCCCGAAGAGGTCCCAGTGAAGAAGAATCCTTGCCCGCAGAGGACGGATGTGGATGACTGGGAGGTGAAGATGCCACGCTATAAGGAAGAGCGTGAAGACCCAGTGGCAAAGAAGTCTAGGATCTCCCCATGCTGGAAGAGTCCGCGACCTGGATACCCGGAGATGTCAACGGAGCTTGGCGCTCGGCAGCCAAGAAGCGGCGGGTAGCCGGCGCTGGGAGAGAGTACCTGCTCCCAGCGCCGGTCAGGCGTTGGGCGCGGTGTACTGTGCGGCGGGCGTTTGGCTCTGGCCGCGAGCCAAACCTGGCTCGCGGGCCAGCAGCCAATCAGAGGCGGACGCGACGAGCCAATCGCGGCTCGCCGCGTCATAGCCCCGACCATTCGCGCCGTCTTGTATTAGACAGCGCCGAGCGGGAAAAGTCTGTTCGGCGGCGGAGAGGGAGGAGAGAAGACCTCCCGAAGAGCGGAAGATCGTCGCGGCAACAGAGGCGGCGGAGGCGGAAGAGGCCAGAAGACGCCGCTGTCAAGGAAGAAGAAGAAGACAGGCGGCGCCGGCTGGAAGAAAGGAAGAAGAGGCGGCGCCGCTGGCCAGGACGGGCCAGCGGCCGAAGAATGCGGCTGAGTACCGGAGAGGAGAGGTGAGAGGGTGCGACGCAAGGTAAGTAACAGACGTACACCTGCACGGCAGCAGGCATTGCACCGCGCCCGCCCCTCACAACATGACAGTCAGGAGCTTATTGGCTGGTTGTTTATCACTATCCACTTTATCACTTTCCAGAGCTTCATACATCTGCCCCATTGATCCCTATAGCTACATGCATTTTCATGAAAGCGTTCTCCTGGCCACTTATATGGAGCCCCTTGTAATATACAGTACATGAGCAAGCCCTGAAAAGTATCAAAAATGTATTCAATTATTTTTACTTATCTATTCCCGCTGCCTGGCACCCTCCCCCCCACCTACCTTTCCCCTGCAGGCTGCAGCATTTTACTTACATAAGTCACTCACAATGAGAACCTGACACAGCGCACACTACTGCTGCCAGCTGCTGCCAGATTCAATGTCTACCGCTTGCCAAGTAAGTGCCAGTGCGCCACTGAATGTGTAATACTCTTCATTGCCTGGCACAGGGAAGAGAGCTTGCTGACAGGCGCGCAGCGTGACGTCATCGCGTCACGTCAAGCGCACACATAGGTTAAAGAAGACACTGAGAGGCAGAACAACTTTGCCCATGATGATTAATCCGGTCAGTAATCAGTCCTGACCGGGTGCCGTTGGGAGTATATTAATTGGCAGTCATCACTGCAGGCGTGTGTGGGAGGGTGCTGGGCATTAGAGTGTGCCTGTGTACACCAGGCATCCCCCCTGCACACGCCTATAAATACAGTAGATCTTACTGCTTTGGGGTTTGTTTACATTTGAATCATACTTACCGGGAGGGACAGCCAGGTCTGTGCAGCATGGGATTGGCTTAAGTGGGCGGTGCGGGGGCGTGCTGGTGCGATCTGGTCATCGAGGCCCTGCCCCCCACTTTACAATGGCGTTATTACCGGTAGTGTAAAGAAGGGGGTGGGGCTGCGATGATGCGATTCAGCGCAAATCTCATTATCACCCCCCCGGACCACCCACTTTTGCTTGCTAAGTGGGTGCTAAGCGGGGGGATGGCGGCCTCTTACTCTTGCAGGAGGCTACCAGCCATCCTGGGAGATTAGGCAAGTATGAGTTGAATGTAAGTAAATTTTATGGCACGCCTCTCAGATGTAGCAGTATACGTCCACTTTAACGGCACGCTCATACGTGTTGCTTTCACAACCTCCTTAAAATACTTTTTAAAAAGTAGGAAAGTATGGTATGTAGGCAGGTAGATTGCACAGCATATATGTAGGGCACAGCCATTATTCTTCAAGATAAAGACATTCCCTGGGTAATTATCTTTTGGTTTCTTTCCACCAAATAGTAACACTGAACAGGTCCAGTAGAGCTGGGTAAACGTACACACCTAACAGATATGTCTGCAGATGATGGTTGTTCATACACACTGAACAACAATCATCTGGCCATGGGTCCCGCTGGCAAAGGGAGTGTAGGGCGGTCGTCTGACCACCCATACACACAGCACAATGCCTCAATATATGTGCAGATATATTGGGCATCGGCTGTGCGGCACAGCCGACGCGGTATGTCTGTGAACAACGTCGTTCACAAACATATTGCTGGTACACACTGACCGTTAGGCACACAATATATTGGCCAATCAATTGATCTGCCAATGTGTACCCAGCAATAGACTATCTAGGGAGAAAGAAACCAGAGGACAATTACCCAGGGAAGGTTTTTTTGTAGATTGGACATACACATTTTCAACAGTATAGAACTTGTGAGAAATAGCAGCTCCTGATCCTCGTCTTCAGGCTCAGGAGCCTATTCACCATCGAAAGCCGTATGGCCTCCAATGATTTAGTATTGATCTGGCTGCGAGGGATACTTAAGTATCCAGCTCGCAGCGGGGGACAGATTACACAGGAGCAATTCATAATTTTCCGGTGTTAGTATCGCAGCGCGAGACCCAGCCAGCTCCCCTCGGTTAGTATCGCAGCTACAGAAGTATCTGCATTACTTACTTCCTCCCCGTCGGCCCGGATACGCATGTGTGACCCAAGGTCACGCATGCGCACAGCCGCAGGGGAGTCCGTGAGAAGGCGGCGGAGGGATCCGCTCAGATCCCTCTTCGCATCTCCGGAACTCCTTCCCATAGGAAGGAGCGGGACTATAAAAGCAAAAGCCGTCTGAAGATGGCACTTGTTCTCGGCAGCAAACTCTGAAAACTTTCAGTTTTTGGAGTTTGTTGAATATCAGGGCGTCCTAACGGACCCCTGATGATGAATGGCTCAATAAATAAAATGTGTGGAAACTAGTGTTTCCGCATGGTTACTGGGCCATTTATCGATGTTGAATAGGCCTTTCAGTCATGATGTCCGTCTTTAAAGTTTTAGGGGATGAGACATAAGACTTACATCTCATCCCACAGTGTCTCTAGCGCTGCAACTATGTAACTGGGGGAGGGAAGCCAGCAGGTTGGAGGCGGACAGCCAGCAGGGACAGTGGGGCACTCCGCTCATATATGCATTGCGGCGAGCGCCGGGAATTCTTTTAACTATGGCAGTGGCTGGTTGAGCATTGTGGGCTGGGGTGGTAGCAGTGCTGCCCCAGTACTACCCTGGCTGTGGTCCCCTTCATCTCCATGGGTCCTGGTGCTATGCACCAGCTGCACTGCTAGTAGTTCTGCCTATGAACTCTACTGTAGTCTAGTCATCTTCTATCGTAGAACATCCATTTTAATATCTTTTGGGGCACTAAACAGCATCAAATTAGCTTCACACTTTGTAATGTGTTTCTCAATTTGAAGCCCTCCCTTAACCACTTATCTGACAATTTTTTTTACGTCGAAACCGCACAGAGGGCCTGATTCAGAGCCGCTCGTAAGCAGCAGCTCGTTCGCTATGAGCGATGTTCGCACAACTGCGCATGCGTATGGGTCGTAATGCACATGCGCAAACCAGTCATTGCGGTCGGAAATCGAGCGCTCGAAAAACAGCGAGGGGCTGCTAATTTGATTGACAGAATGTACCGTTTGTGGGTGGTAACAAGGGAAGGTGATTGAAAACGAGGGAGTGGAGATCCGAACGCAGGCGTGCCTAACGGTAAAAAGGGCATTAAATGGGAGTGCATAATTAGTAAAGGAGCGTCATCGACCACGTCACTTGGTTGTCTTTTAGCCCGAGCTGCTCACAGTGATTGCGGTAGGATAAACCTACCACAAGCACTGCGAGCAGTTCAGATGCCTTTTGATGTACCCGATTAATCTAATAAATACCGGAGATGACGTGTGATGCGAACAGCAAAGGGGCGTCTTTACAAAATAGCGAGTGCATTTTTCGTTCGCTCACTCAGACATAGAGGCGTCCACAAACCGCAATGAGCGAGCGCTCAATTTAAATAGCCGGCCCCTTTTTAGGAACGACCGTCCGCAAATAGCGTCCGGCTCTGAATCAGGCCCAGAATTTTTTATTTATTTATTTAAGTTTAAAAAGTATTTCTAAAAATATATTTAAATATTTGAATTAAAAAATTTAGCTAGGGAATGTTTTGCATCCCCCAACCCCTGTGTCCATAGGCCCCCATTGTAATTTAACTTCCCAAACCCCCATCAAAAATAGCGCCCCCTTTTGTTAAAAGTTCCCCAGCAATGTCAATCCGCACCCCCCTAGTGGCAATAGGTCCCCCCAATCAAAAAATATTTTAATGGGCATTATAACCACTCCCCCACAGTGCCAAAAGATCACTGCATCACTGCAGGTGGCTCTAGGGAGTCAGAGGAGATACATTTTGCACTTGTGTACTATAATATTTAGGGAGGTCGTACATGTCAAAGTTCTGAAGCTCACGTGTCCATTGTAGGCGCTTTCAGTGGTGAACAGGTGTCTGCATGGGCACTCTGACCTGACTGCAGCTACACAGCCCCATATGCAGCAAGCTGGGGCAGCCAGAATGACGGCAACCCTGAACACACACACACACACACAATCATTCATCAAAGCAAGGTACAAGCCACCATCATTTATTGAACTCCCCCCCCCCCCCCCGGCTCCAAGCTTGTTCACATTCTGGCTGCCCCCTGCGGGAGGGAGCAGCAAGATCAGCATAGGAGGGGGGTGTGGCCGGCATAGGGGGGCGTAGCGGACACATTACCCGGCATTTGCGAGTGGAGCGGGGGGCCACCCCCATTGCAGGGGTTTGTGTTGTAACTGCGGGGGGTCTGGAAGGGTTGGCGGCTGCACCGAGGCAGCAAAGACTCTAGCACTGTGCCAGAGCCCATGCTCTCTAGTGCAAATGCGCCATCTTCCCAAATATCACTGGGCAAATGGAGCTGCAGAGGAGGGACCCGCTTGCCGGAGCACGGTAAAATGCCTGGTTGGGGCCTGGTTAATACGACACTGTTGACATAGTGGTTATCAGTACTGCCTTACAGCCCTGAGGTTATGAGTTAAATTACTGATCAAGGAATATTGTGAGTAGTTTGTATGTTCTCCCCATGTTTGCATTGGTGTCCCTTGGGTGCTTCAGCTTCTTCCCACACTCCAAAACCATACTGATAGGTTAATTGGCTTCTGCCAAAAACAAAATCCTAGTAATCGCGTGTGTTCATGTGACAGGGAATATAGGGCCTGATTCAAAGTTGATGGTTTGCATGCAACTCCTAAGGCATGGGGACTGCACATGTGCGTTACCTATTCTGCGTTTGTGCAGAACGGGTCCTGCATCATCACATGCAGTGCCCCCTAAACCGCAGCCTAATTGACATGCTGTGGCCGTTTGGGGGTTGGAAGGGTACAAATGAACTATACTTGCTGAAGCTTCCAATGTTTTTGTAGTTGACCATCAGGACATAGTTGTCGCTCCCGACCTCCCGGGAAGGCAGGCAATCCTCCCGGCCCCCCATTAATCACGGCATTGTGAAGAGGGGGCGGAGCCACGATGACGCGATCGCGCTGTCACGCCCCCATGCTCCGCCCCCAACACTACGTCATGTGCCGGGCCCCGCACCCTTTGGCCACGTCATGCCCCCAGCCATGTAAGCCCGACAGCTCCCTCCCGGAAGGAGGGAGCCAAATGTCGGCAAGCATGCATCAGGAATGTTGTATGTTTAGTTAGTGCCGAACAAGCAAGCTGTTTATTTTGAGGTTGTATTTTATTTCTTAGCTTAATAAAACTGTCTGTTGTCAGTGGTACCCAAAACCTTGGACTTGTGTGATCTCTCAGCCACTGTTCACTACCGTCTACACCAGTATATGGTACCTGTCCTCTTAATACGGTTACAACACGGTGGAGAATGCAAGCATTTGATCTGTGCATATTGAGAGGAGCAGCAGCAGCCTTGAGAAACATGCAGGAAGCAGATCTGTGTGTACTTGGAGAGAGGCCAGACTACAAATACAGCCCAAAGTAAGATCGCAAGAGTGATGCTCTGCAGAGACTTTTTATATCGTGACATGGACTGCGAGTTGCAGTGCCACACATAAAAGTCGAAGTGGCGTTCAGTCTACACAGTTTTGGAATCTGTTACAGTTAAACCAGACCCTCTTTTCTTTTTTTTTTTTTTAACACAATGTTGAATCATGTCCTGGGTAACAGTGGCTCCAAAGTTGACAGTAAAATCTGTTAATATGGAGGAACTGATCATGCAAGTTGGTCCAGGCCAATATAAAACAGGCTAAAACTCATGAAACTTTAAGGAAGCCATCCAGGAACAGCGTAGAACCTTGACTGTGGTCGTGCAGCAGCTGGCAGCAGAGGCTAAAAATATGTCCACAGCTCAGTGACAAGCTCCAGTTCCATACGAGCTAGTCACTTTCTTCAAAAAATGACTATGGCTGTTGACATGTAGGTGTATCTGACTGCCGAGCATGAGAGTTGGCTTAAATAACAGTGGTATGGCCTATTGGCACCTTTTCTTTAAGGGAGAACTCCGAAAACGTACTTAGATTTAAGCCCTGTAGATGCTCAGGGCTACGAAAAGCTAAAAACTGAAATTCTGACTTGCCTGGTGTCACGGCTTGAATAGTCAGATCCAGGTCAGTAACAGTGGACAGGGCTGACGAGGTATACTGGAATCTAGGAGGCTGGATTAGCTGACTAATCATGGAGAGGGTCCATGTGACAAGTTGCTGAGTGCCATCTAAGATGTCAGAGATCTCTATAAAGTTTTCAGTCTATCCCTGGAAACAATTAAAGGGAACTCAGCCCCTAGCACTGAACACAGGGGATAAGAGCTGGAACCAATATTTGAATGTCATGGCCAGGGTTTCTCAGCATGGTGGTCACCGCGTATTACCTGTGAGGTCATTGTGGCGAGGGGTCTCTGGCAGCAGTGCTGGTGTTTGGCGAGGGGCATTGGCTGCATGTGGTTCTGTGCAGGCACATTGTCACTGAGGCCTGGTGGTGTTTCCGTTCCGTTTGGCATGGGCGCCGCCATCTTGCCTCAGGTCATGTGATTCAAGCTGTCCAATCCTGGTGGGTCATGTGCTCTTTCCAGCCAGTCACAGCGCGGCACCTGGTATTTAGGAGCCTTCATTCATTGCCAGTACAATGTGTTCGTCAGCTGTGGCTGAGAGAGAGTAACTGTGCCTTACCTGTCTGCCTGGAAGCGCTACTAGCCTGTTACCTTGCCTGCTCCAAACCTGCTGGACTCACCCTACACCCTCAATCTACCTTTCCCCTGCCTGAGTACCTGAACCTGCTGTTTCCCTGCACCTTGCCTCACATTCTAACTCCCAGTTGGACTTCATTACCTCTGCCTGCACTTCGTTACAGCTCACCAAACCTGCATTCTGGACATTTCCTGCCTGTCACTATCTGGACATTCTCCCATTTGCTTCATCACAGTTATCAAGTGCACTGTAGTGCTAAACCTGGACTTTCTCTTTTGCCATTCCCGTGTCTGCTAAATCACTTATTAAAAACTCCACCTTTTTATTTAAATCTGCTTCTGTGTCTGCTCCTGTCACCACCCAGGGTCCACAACAAACCCAGACCTTCACATTGAGAACTAAGCAGTGAGGAATACAGCAGATCAATAGCTTGCCTGGAATCCACTGAGGATAGTACAAACCGACTTCCAGAGCTGGGTGCCCGGCTCCCTGGAGGATCTTCTATGTATCCAGGTATCTTCTGTCTGGCTGCGGCAGTGGCTTCCTGTCTCTGTGGCTGTCAGCAGATTCCCCGGCATCCACGAGCTGAATTCCATCACCTGACACCTGCAGCCAATCCTTGATGACCCAGTTACAGTGCAGTGCTATCAACAGTCTCGCTGTGTGCTACTCGGTGAGATCCTGCTAATTCTTTTCCTTTGCCTAGAAACTCCTTATGCATTCACCACCTTTCTGCACTACTAGCTCCAGTAGTTCGGTCCCATTCCAGTGATCCAGTATTCCTGTCCCATTGCAGTGTTTCATAATTCTGGTCCCATTCTGTTATCCAACATTTTGATTAAATTCTGGCTATCCAGCGTTCCGGTCCCATTCTGGTTAGTCAGTATTCCGATCCAGAGCTACTCTGAGTTCCACGTGATCTAGATACTAGCTAGTGCAGTGGTTTGGTTTCCCTTTCCCCCTCTTTCCTTTGATATTACTCCTACTGATTCTAGCCTGGTTGATGTAATGAAGCTCTTCTTATCTCTATCTACCTGCACCTGTGTGCCTCAAGCACTTATCCTATTGTTTCCATCAAGACTCTGGCTGTCCTACCAGTGACTCCAGTTGTCAGCAACCATATCTTGCCTACCAGGTAAACACACAGTGCACTCCAATACACTCCTATATATCTGTCTAGTCCATGTGCAGGAAGTATATTAGGCTGTCTAGCTTTCAGCCGCTCGTCCCAGATCCCACTCCTGCCAGAGACTCCAGTCCGGTTTCAAAGACAAATACAAACATGACAGTTTGCACTGGCCACATGGATCCGACAGGCAGTTCAGTGCTTGGAACAAACCTCCTGCAGAATGTTGCAGGTCGTATAGAGGGTCTACAGTTGACACAACAACAGCTGGCTCAGCATCTACAAGAACTTTTTGTTCACCAGGACTATTTGCAGACCAATCTCTCAGGACTCTGGGCTCCTTCCCTTCCTGAGAATCCTACATCCAGAACCATGGCTTCTGTTCCATGTACGCCAGCTACCCTGCTTCATTTACCAAGCCACAAACACATTTGATGTCAGTCCCAATTTATGCTGCAGATTTTTAAATCAGCGCGGTGTGCTTTCAGCCTGCAGCCCGCCAACTTTCCTACTGCCAAGACATGAGTCACCTATATTGTGTCCCTGCTAATCGGTCAAGCCATTGACTGGGTCAGATCAACTGCTTTCCAATTACCACGAGTATATTGCCACTTTTCACAAGATCTTTCACGATCCCAGGAGATCAACTTCTGCTTCCATTGACATCATAAGGTTACGTCAAGGCAACAAGACTGTAGGGACAGTATATAGTCCATTTCCGGACCCTGGCATCAGAGATGCAGTCAAATGAGGAGGCACTAATGGCAGCATTTTGGAACGGGCTTTCCGAAAAAAATCAAAGAATTAGCTACTCGGGACCAGCCCGCTAGATTGGATAACTTGATATCACTTTGTATTAAAGTGGACTAGCATCTAAGAGAACGATCCATGAAGAAGAATAAAAATGACCGATTCAGATATCGTTCCTCTTCCAGTCCATTACCCTCTGAGGAAGAACTTATGCAGGTCAACAGATTGCTTCTTTCTTCCAAAGAGCGTCTTAGATGCCGTCAAGCCAATGTCTGTTTGTACTTCGGTGATGCCGGCTATGTTCTTGATTCCTGTCCCAAACGACTCTGAAATGGATGCTACTAGTCTTTAAAGGAGAGACAAGATTAGGAGTACTCAGTCACTCTCCATGTAAACCTGACTCATCATCACGGTGACCAAGGTGCATTCCAAGTCTGATACACTTTCAGCACTCCTCGACTCCGGAGCAGAGAACTTCATCATGTCTGAATATATTTTCATGCATCAGACAACCACCAAGGTGGTACCTCAATCTGTCTCCTTGTCCACAGTAGATGGCAGTCTGATACCTTCCGGACAAGTCCTCTTAACCTCTGCATAGGAGCATTAAATTCAGAAGAAATCTCCTTCTTAGTTATTCTAAGAAGGTCTGGGACTTCCATTGTTGCAAAAGCACAACCCACAAATTTACTGGTCCTCTATGCAGATTCTGTCTTGGGGTAAGGCCTGTACTAACATTTGTTTCCAGAAAGTTGTTCCTCTCTGATCTTCTGAGACAGCTATTGCAGAGAAGTTACCTTCTCAGTACTATTCTTATCATTATGTCTTTAGTAAACAAGGTGCCAACAGTCTTCCTCCTCATTGGGAATGGTATTGTCCTATAGACCTAATTCCAGGAAAGGCACCCCCTTGAGGTCGCACCTATCCATTGCTTGCACCTGAAAAAGCTACTGTGTCTGCTTACATCAAAGAGAATCTGGAAAAAGGATTTATCCATCCTTCCTCTTTGCCTGCAGGAGCAGTGTTTTGTAAAAAAAAAAAAAAAGAACATGGTGGACTTCACTAGAGCTGGCCCTAAGCAATTTAATTCCCTAGGCAAGATTTTTGTTGATGCCCCCTAGCAGATAATCCCACCACCAAGTTAAGTGCTTTTACACAGACACCACAAATAACACATTAGTTTATGGCTTATTTTTTATTGTTAAAGAAACACATGCAGTAAAGCTCTTCATGTCAGCTACTGATGCCAGCCAGTGAATCTACACTCTACAGTGCCATCCCTCCTCCTTCTGCATAGCATGCTGTGCATGGCCATCACCGACTAGAAGGGCCAGCGCTGACTTGAAGGATGATGATTGATCTCATCACCCTTCATTTGAACTAATGACGCCGTCGCCATTGGTCCCTCACTGCGTCCAGGCATCCTCCTTTGTTATGGTCCGTGCGCAGAAGTGAATGGTGTAAAATGAGTCAATCAGACTCATTATAGTGCTGCCTGCTGCAGTCCCCTTCATTGCGGTGGGTCAGTGCAATGTACCGGCTGCACCACCGCTAGTTCCGCCTCGGACCCAGCACTTCTCTCCCTGTCTCACAGCGCAGCACCCGTCACTCAGCAGCACAGATCACAGAGGCTGCCAACAACACCCATCACCTTTCTCCCACAGAGCAATCCTCTTCCAGCACCCTGCACAGAGCACAGCACCCCTTATACAGAAACTCTCTGCCCTCTCCCAGCACAGCACCCCTTACCCAGCAGCACAGATCACAGCCACACCCAACACCCATCACCAATCACCATTCACCCAACCAGCACACAGCACCAGCACCCTTCACAGACAGCAGTCAGCTCAGCACCCCTCACTACATGCTGAGCTGACTTTAATCAAAACATTTCTATAACACAGATTCTTACTTTTTAAAACTGGCTGGCTAGCTGCCTGTGTGTCCACCCCTGCTGTTTTGCAGTTTCTGTTGAATTCTCCTCACTGCACTTTGTGGGGGTGAAGCTGGTAGGCTGCAGGCTGTCAGTGCAGGCTCAGCCTGCAGGACTCTGCAAAGACCCATGGGAGGAGGAGCTGCTGCTGCTGGGCATGCGCAGCAACCCTCCTCCAGAGACCAGCGGCACTTTTTGTTGATGACCAGTGCCTACTGCCCCCACTTTGCAGAATGCTACTCTGCTCTAGCCTCCCTGGACCTGATTATTCTTCCAGGGTGGCAGCTCGCTGTTGCTGGCTGTGAGATATCTACTGCAGTTGCTGTCCGATCTGAGCTAAGAGCTCCGGCCGCATGACCACTAGCAGAGCTGCCGTCCAGGTGCCCGGCCCCCTCAACTGCTGCCGGCTGTTCTGTCGCTGCCTGCCCGTTCACTGTTTGCTGCTGCCAGGCCCGATTGGAGCTCAGCTGAGAGCTCCAATCGGGCCCAGTAGCAGCAAACAGTGGACACCGAACAGCGACAGTAGCAGCTGCACCAGCTGACAACAGGTGCCCTGTGCCTCAGTGCCTGCCCCAAACCTACGCCAGCCCCAGGCGGACTTGGATGCCCCTAGGCATTTTGCTTAGTTTGCCTATGCCTAGGGCCGGCTCTGGTCTTTACCCTTGTATAGACTACAGAGGGCTTAATGAAGTTATGGTGAAGAATTACCGAGCTCTTCGATTGGGTAAAAGGTTGCACAATTTTTACCAAGCTGAATCTGAGAGGAGCATACAACTTGATCCGTATTCAAAAAGGAGCGAATAGAAAACCGAGTTCAATACGAGAGACGGGCACTATGAATACCTAGTGATGCCATTTGGGTTGAGCTTGCTCCCACGGTCTTCCAACATTTCTTTAACATGATATTTCATGATCTCCTCTACCAGTCAGTCATTGTCTATCTGGACGATATCCTTATCTTTTCTCAAGATCATACAGCACATCAGGTACAAGTAAAAGAGTTTCTCCAGAGATTGCGCAACAACCATTTATTCTGCAGCTTGTGTCTTTGAGGTCTTGTATATTCCATTCTTAGCATACACCATCTCCGGCTCTGGTCTCCAGATGGATTCTGAAAAAGTACAGGATGTACTTTCTTGGACTGAACCTACCTCCCTGAAAGCCATCCAGAGGTTCCTTGGCTTCACCAAATATTATTATAAATTATTTGAGGCTTTTCTAGTCTGGTGGCTCCCATTACAACCCTCACTCGGAAGGATGCAACCCTGCTCAGTGGCCACCAGAAGCCAAATCTGCCTTTCAGCTCCTCTAACAGTCTTTAATCTCAGCTCCAGTATTAAGACAACAAGATGTCACTCAACCCTTCATCCTAGAGGTGGACGCATCCTCTGAAGGGGTAGGAGCGGTGCTCTCTCAGAGACTTGATGAGATAAAACTAGACCCTTTCGGTTTCTTTTCAAGAAATTTCCTACCTACTGAGAGGAACTACCCAATAGGTGAAAAAGAACTCCTTGCCATTAAATTGGCATTTGAAGAATGGTGTTATCTTCTGGAAGATGCATGATTCCCAATTTCTGTATACACAGATCAGAAAAACCTCCTCTGAAAATAGCGCAGTGTCTGTCTCCAAGACAAGCCCAGTGGGCATTATTTTTCTCCAGGTTTAACTTTAAGTCTTCCTTCCGTCCTGGTTCCCAAAATGGCAAAGCCAAGACTCTATAACGTTCTATGTGTCCTACAAGAAGACTCAGGACCTGATTCACTACCGATCGCAACTGCGAATGCAATAACGATTACTCACGCAGTTCAACTGCGATAGCATGCTAATCCATTGTGTCCACTTTGCCGCCGCATCACGAAACAAGGACGCCCACTTTACCTTACACACATCTGTAATGTTTAGCAAGACTGTGAAAACATCAGTACAATCGAGTCTCACGCACACTTGTACAAGCTCAGACCTTTCTCAGAAATTGCTAACTTCAGATCACGCTATGAGTCCTCAAGCTGCGTAAGGCATTGCAGTGGATAATCTATGCACACCCATGCAACAGCGTTAAACGCACTGCCACGTCTGCATTTCGCCGACCACCCCTTCATCACCACCCCCAAACGGGACTTTCTGTCAATCACATAGGAGTTCAAAAAACCCTTGAATTTGTTAAAAGAACTTACTGGTGGCCGACTATGAGATCCGACGTACAAGATTTAATTTCCTCTTGTGAACAGTGTGCTCAACACAAAGTGTCACATCAAGCTCCGGTTGGTCCACTTCAACCCCTGTCGATTCCAAATCATCCTTGGACTTTGTAACTGACCTTCCGCCTTCCAAAGGGTACAATACAATCTGGGTAATTGTTGAACGTTTCGCAAAAATGGCCTGTTTTATCCCACAGGTTGGTTAAACTTCTGCGCAGGCTGGAGCAAGAATATAGCAAACAGGCTGAACAGGACTGGATCCAGAATGTAAGACACAGGCAATGAATATATAGGCTGATCCGGATTAGAACTGGAGCTTGAACGGAAATGGGACTGGAGATGCACGGTAACTTGATCCAGATTGGAATCAAAGCTTTAACTGGAATAGAACCAGAGAACAGTAACTTGATCTGGACTGGGAGACTGATTCAGAGATGTACCTTAATCCGTACATAGCATTTAGGGGGTGGGGCATTAGGGTGGGTCATGCCTGGTCACCATTCCCAGAAACAGGGGCTTGTCGCCCCCATATTTCGGGAGGGACGGGGCCATGGTCTGCGTCAGTGGATGCAGATTCTTGGCTCCTTAAGTGACCAGCATCTGGTCAGGCGATGGGAAGCTTCAGCTCCCACAGCCTGACCAAAAGATCAACCATCGCTAAATGGCAGGGTCCGTTTAAGATCAGCGAGAAAGTGAATGAGGTTAACTATAAATTGTACCAGCCAGGAAAAAGAAAGCCCAAATAAATTTACCATTTTAACCTAATATAACCCTTGAAGGCTAGGTTTCTCCAATCAGCTGAACCTTTCCAGTATTCTTATTCTCATTAGTTCTAGAAGTAAAGGTGTCAGAGACTTTCAGTTGTTCCAAAAAACAGAGTTTCTCATATGGAATAGGGATATAACAGTGAGTTGTCAAGCCTCATAGTTTTAATCATCTGCCATCTGGCCATGGGTCCCGCTGGTCGGGGGTCGCATCACACCCTCCTCCCCATGGCCTCTGCAGCAAGAGTATGGACGGTAGTCTGACCATCCATACACACAGCACAATGTGCAGATATATCTGCCGTCGGCTGTGCTGCACAGCTGACGCAATATGTCTGTGAACAACGTCGTTCACAAACATATCGTCTGTACACACTGGCTGACTCACCCACTATATAGCACTTGTTCACTTGAATGGTCAATATATCAGCCAGCGTGTACTCAGCATAAGAGTAGGCCGTTTAGTGCTTGCACCTGTGTGAGTATATGAAAAAGCTGAGGAAAAAGAGGGGCTGGGCTGCACATCCTAATCTTACACATAATAAGAGGTGCTACCATACTGAGACCTGTAGTTCTACAGCAGAAAAATGGGAGTTGCAGGTGTACACTATAAGCACTAACAATTCTAATGTATCAGTAGAAGGGATGGTTAGGGACCCCAATAGCGCAAGTAAGGGGAGTACTGAGTACCCAGAAACCCCCATGACAGACGAGAGAGTGGGCACCATGTTTATTAAGCCCCACCCCTTTGTGGGGCTTTGCAGGTCATTGGGAAGGAGGCGGAGTCATCATGACCAGATTCCATTAGGTTTGTGTCATTTTGGCCCTGCCCCCTTGCTACTGACCCACAAATCGTGGCATTTTGCTACATGGTGCCTGGCTGACCCCATCTGTTACCTGTAGCTGCTCCAAGGTGAAAGAGAGAGTGTGAGTGTTTTTGTGTTGTATGTGTCACATATGTGTGTGTATATATACGTACGTACGTGTATATATATATATATATTGTAACACAGTTGGGATAGGGGTCCCTCTCCTGGGATAGATGGACTCCCACTTTACACACACAGCAGCCGTAGAAACAGGATACAAGTCAGAGGTTCTCGTACAAACTGGTCGACGCCAGTCTTTATTGTGCCAAATGTATATAAACATAAACAAAACATAAACATAAGTCCTAGCCCGGCTGGGCACTTGCTACACACCAGATTCCCTCTCTATAATAATGGTAGGGCCTATTGCCCTCACCATCAACAAAACACGTGCACAGTACTTACAAGGATTATCACCAAGTGTCTCTGAACAGGCTAGTCTGCCTGCTCTCCCAGATGTGAGACACTCAGCCACAAACAAACCCAGCTTATATTAGCCATTTCCAGCTGCAAGCCCTAAAGACCCTGTTACCAGGCTGAAAGGCCCAAAACCTGGAGTGGCCTGTGGATGGAGCCCTCCCTCTCCTCATATCCACACCCCCAGGACCCAAACCGGCATTTCTCTAAAGCCGACAATTCTAGTCTGTTTTTCCCAAACAGACTTCTCCTGGGGGTTTCAGAACACATATGACAGGAACCTAGGACATACATAGAAGCCATTCCACACTTCTCCAATGCTTCTATCACATATCCCCCCCCCCTTTGGTTTCAACCTGTGGGACGGAACAACTGCAGCCCCCAAACAATGGACACGTGACAAAGCATCTGCATTGGCCAGCTGGCTTCCTGGCCTGTGTTCTACCATAAGTTTAAAGGTTTGTACTGCCAAGAACCATCTCGTTATTCTCGCATTACTGTCCTTGTTTTCTGACTTCCACTTCAGAGGGGAAGTCAGAAAACCATGGTCAGTCATCAAGCTGAACTTTCTTCCCACCAAGTAGTACCTGAGAGTCTCTAACGCCCACTTTATGGCCAATGCTTCTTTCTCGACTGTAGCATAGTTTCTTTCATGTACATTTAATTTCTGGCTTGAAAAGAAAATCGGGTTTTCTTCACCCTCTTTGCTTTGGGACAGGACCGCTCCGATGCCTACATCTGATGCATCGGTTTGTACAACAAACTCTCTGTCAAAATCAGGGGTCATCAGAACTGGTTGGGTACATAATGCTATTTTTAACGCCTGGAAAGCCTTCTCTGCTTCAGGACCCCATTCCACCATGACTTTCTGTTTGCCTTTGGTAAAGTCAGTCAATGGGACTGCAATGGTGGCAAAATTGGGTATAAACCTCCTATAATACCCAGTGATCCCTAAGAATGCTCTCACCTGCTTTTTATTCAGGGGTCGTGGCCAGTTTTGGATTGCCTCAATCTTATTGAGCTGTGGCTTTATCAAACCTCTGCCAATGGTGTACCCAAGATATTTTACTTCTTCCATCCCCAGGCAACACTTTTTTGGGTTGGCTGTCAAACCTGCCTTATAGATGGAGTCAAACACTGCTTGTACTCTGGGCAAGTGAGACTGCCAATCAGGACTATGAATGACCACATCATCCAGATAAGCAGCAACATACCGTCTATGGGGCCTTAGAATCCTATCCATCATTCTTTGAAAGGTAGTAGGTGCCCCATGTAGCCCAAAGGGAAACATCTTGTATTGAAACAACCCATCTGGTGCAGAAAACGCTGTCTTTTCTTTGGCGTTCTCAGTTAACGGCACTTGCCAATACCCTTTGGTTAAGTCAAGAGTAGTTAAATATCTGGCTGTTCCCAGCCTTTCAATTAGTTTGTCCGCCCTAGGCATAGGGTAGGCATCGAACTTTGACACACTGTTCAATTTCCTGAAGTCATTGCAGAATCGCACACTCCCGTCAGGTTTTGGAATGAGCACAATGGAACTTGGCCACTCACTATGCGATTCTTCAATTACACCCAACTCTAACAATTTTTTCATTTCCTTCGACACTGATTCTCTTTGGGCTTCTGGTAACCTATAGGGCTTTAGGTTAACCTTAACCCCTGGGTCAGTGATTATGTCATGTTTGATGACCGTGGTTTTCCCTGGTAGGTCAGAAAACAGCACCCTATTTCTGATAAGAAATTCCTGAACTTCCTGCTGTTGACTGGCTGACAGGGTTTTTGCCACTGTCACTTCGGGTACCATGGGCTCTGGGTTTACTGGAGGGGCTCGGATGGCTGACAGTGCTGCTCTATCCTTAAAGGGTTTTATAAGATTTACATGGTATATCTGTTCTGGCTTTCTTTTCCCCGGCTGGTAAACTTTATAATTGACCTGCCCCACTTTTTCTAAGATTTCAAAGGGTCCTTGCCATTTAGCCAAAAGTTTACTTTCTACTGTGGGAACCAACACCAACACTCTGTCTCCAGGAGCAAAGTTGCGTAAGCGAGCATTGCGGTTGTATACCCTCTGCTGTGCTGCTGGGCCTGTTCCAAGTGCTCTCTTACTATCGGCACCACAGCAGCAATTCTTTCTTGCATTTGAGAAACATGCTCAATAACTGTTTTATATGGACTGGACTGCCCCTCCCATGTCTCTTTGGCAATGTCAAGTAACCCCCTTGGATGTCTCCCATACAATAAATCAAAAGGGGAAAACCCTGTAGAGGATTGGGGAACCTCTCTTATGGCCAGCTGCAAATAAGGTAACAAGTAATCCCAATCTCTACCATCTTTGTCCACTACTTTCCTTAGCATGTGTTTTAAAGTTTTATTAAACCACTCCACTAACCCATCGGTCCGGGGATGGTACACAGAGGTTCTTAATTGGTCAATTTTAAACAGGCAGCATAACTCCTTCATGATTTTTGACATAAATGGGGTACCTTGGTCAGTCAAGATCTCCTTAGATATTCCCAACCTGCTAAAGACATGGACCAATTCTCTAGCAATGGTCTTGGTTGACGTATTGCGTAATGGTATCGCTTCCGGGTACCTGGTAGTGTAATCCATTATCACCAGAATATATTGATGGCCCCGGGCAGATTTCATTAATGGCCTAATCAAATCCATAGCTATTCTTTCAAACGGAACCTCAATAATGGTTAACGGAACCAGGGGACTTTTGAAATGTGGCCTTGGAGCATGATACTGACATTCAGGGCAGGAGGCACAATAGTCAGATACCTCTTTATGGACCCCGGCCAAAAAAACCTCTGGACAATTCGCTCAGTAGTTTTCTCTACTCCTAGGTGGCCTGCCGTTATATGACCATGGGCCAGATCTAACACTTTTCTTCTGTATGCTTTGGGAACTATTAATTGTTCCACAATATCTTCCCCCTTCTTAGTCACCTGATACAACAAATCCTGACATACTGCCATATGAGGATATGACAAAGGACTATCGGAGTCTATGGGTTTACCATTGATCACCTTCACATTCTCCCTGGCTTTTACCAGAGTAGGGTCATTTAACTGCTCCACGGCAAAGACCTCTCTTCTGACCTCTAAATCAGGCAGACGATCAACTGGCTCAACAACACTACCCACCTCAGTGAGAGGCACATCACTTGGCAAGCCACCATCACGCACCGCATTCTCTGGTTCGCCAATCATACTAGAAAAAGGGAACATCTCTGATGTTCATCAGTAACCCTCTCAAACGATCAAGGGTGATTTACCTTAGTGCAAAATCGGCTTTCCCACAACTTCCAGAAGTGAGCAAAGTCTCTCCCCAAATTGCATCATACATTAAGCCCTGTACCAAACCCACAGAGACTATCGCGGAACCACATGGTGTCTCGATGTTCACTTCTGCAGTAATATAATAGCGAGTGTCCCCATGTATGCAGGTCACACCAACAGTTTTCCCCTTATGCTTCAAGGGGTTCACCAGCTCAGCTTTCATAAGTGTCACCAGGCTACCAAAATCTAACACATCCTCTACACGGTTGCCTTCTACAGTGAGTATACACATGTGCTTATCAGTCTCAGCCCGCCGGTCAGCAGTACAGGCTGGCTGTGCAAAGACAGACCCCCTGCGGTTGACATGAGCAGTATCACATTGCATAAGTTCAGAGGCAAGTGAACAATTAGCCGCAATATGGCCGAAACCACCACATCAGAACATTGAATTACATTAATATCTAGCCTTTTACGAGGTAGGAACCTTCCTGGCCTAGCTGGCCCATCTCTAGGTTCCACACCCCCAGTCTTGAGTTTGTTCCACCGCCCAGCACCCTTCTCCCCTGGAACAGTCTTACCAGTGTCAATGGGAGTTCACTGATGCGCCATCGGGGCTCGGTGGGGCACACTCATCAGCTCCCCAGCCACCACGTACCTCACCACCAGTTCGACTAGCTGATCTGCGGACTTAGGGTCTGCATGGCTCACCCACTTGCGCAGAGACGCAGGTAGCGATCGCAGATACCGGTCCATCATGACTCTTTCCACAATCTGTGGTCCTGTCAGCGTCTTGGGCTGCAGCCATTTTGTGGTTAGATGGACGAGGTCATGCATCTGTGAGCGTGGAGGTTTTTCCATTTGGAACTCCCAGCGGTGGACTCGATGGGCCCGAACAAATGAGGTGACTCCCAAGCGGGTTAGGATCTCCCGTTCTAACTTTGCATAGTCCTTGGCATCATCCAGGCATAAATCATAGTAGATGTAGTGGTGAGGGTATATGTGACCCTGGGCGCTCCCTGAATGTAAGCAGGCCTGGTGAGTAATGAGTTTTTCTAGTAGGAAAACTGAAGTAAATGGCAATAAAATGGATCTTATCTACTGTAGGCGCTATTCAGTATTTAACCATATGAGAACATATGAGAGGTTCCAGTTATTAAGTGAAACAAATATAACATTTATTCAAACATGTGATAATAAAAAAAAACATGTGAAGATGTATGAAAACATGAAACATTTAGCATACAAAATCATGAATGGAGGGGTACCGAAGGGTTAGGGGTTTAGTCGAAAAATTCTTGGGGTTGGGAATGGTGGGCAAACGCCCTGACAGA
Source organism: Taudactylus pleione (assembly GCA_031769625.1). Classification (NCBI taxonomy): domain Eukaryota; kingdom Metazoa; phylum Chordata; class Amphibia; order Anura; family Myobatrachidae; genus Taudactylus; species Taudactylus pleione. The sequence continues at coordinate 1,069,960 of JAUIMM010000303.1, read as the reverse complement.
ATGAGTAGATTCAGTCAGATTTACCAGCATGTGGATTGAAGCTGGATGGGTGAGTGGGATGGACGAGGGTAATGTCCAGAGTATTCTTGGGGTTGGTGATGGTATAAAAAATGACCCACAGGATGGGTATATATATTCAATTATTCCAGTTAAAAGATAAAACTGGATACATGAAGTACTTTAGTAAAGTCATACCGGAGGAGGGGTGGGGAGCCAGCGGGTGTTGGTTTGCAGGGATTCCGGGTGGCCCTGCAATGGCTCCACTAGTTTGTACCCAAATCGTCCTGGGATCTTTGTTTGTTGTCCAGCTAGTCATTCCCTCCCTAACCTCAGCATCAACCATTCGTAAGAACGTCTTGATGCTCTAGTTACTGGAGGGTGGGTCAAAATCACTGGGTCTCTTAAACTTTACAGGTTTACCAGTATTAACCTGCAAATCACTAGAGGCAGATAAAAAATCTTTAAGATGCAGTTTCCTGCCCATCTTATACTGGTCAACTGACCAATTACAGCTGTCAAAGCTGCAGGTTGGCACAAAACTGAGGCCCCTAGACAGAAGGGAAATCTAAGCAGTGGGGAGCCTACGTTTTGACAAGTTAAAAATCAATTCCTCATTCCCCACCTGCCACAAGGGCGGCCTCCTGTACCTACTCCTCCTTGGGTGCAGCCTACAATGTTTTTTAGTCGCCCTGTAGGCTGTGATCTGGTGGCCATGCCTTAAAAAAATCACCTATTGGTGGTCTGGCTTCAAAACTTTCAGAATCTGAATTAGAGTTAGAAGTGGAAGTCTCAGCTCTAAATTCTCTAAAGGGGCGTCTTTGTCTCCCCCTAGACATGGCCCTCTCACCATTACCGTCTCCTGATAACCATCGATACACGGTGTGAGTTTTATAATCGTATTCCACAGTCTCCAAAATGTTTACGCTTGAATGCCACAATTTCAGCCTTATATTTTTCTGTCTGGCTACTCAATTTGTCAAGCCAAGGTTCCGAAGTGGCTCCACTGGGTGTGCTAGCAAACTCTTTCTCAAAACTAGCGATCTCACTTCTGGTCTTATTCATTTCTACTCCAACCTCCTCTACTACTAAAAGAAGTAGATCAAGGGAACATTTATTAAGAATGCCACACCATCGACTGCAGAACACAGGGTTTCTGCGGCCGATGGTGGGCACATTGTTAATTCTAAATCCCCTAGGGATCCGCTTAGTTCTATAATAATCGGACAAAAATTGTCTATGCAATAGTAAATCCACCTCCCTTCTTTTTAATCTACTCAGCTTGTTGTATATTTCAGCCAATGTTTGAATGGGGAGAGCATCAAATTCTAATTGTTTAAACAATACTCTATCTGCGTCATCATCTGCAAGACTGACCTGTACGTTCTCAGCATCACTAAGTAGAGCTTCACTGAGGAAACCTTGGCTTGCCTGTGTATCCATAGCTTAAACCCACCACAAGAAAAAGTTCCTACTATACATACACTACAGAAAACATATACAAAAAAACCATACAAATAATCACTTCCAATATAGACCCCTCGGAAGCTTTTCTAAAAATAAAACAATCAAAAAAAGAAAAAAGAAGACATAGAAAATATATATATATATATACATATATATATATGTATATGTATATATATATATATATATATATATATATATATCAAAAAGTGTCCATCCTAAACAACTGTTGGTAACTGTCCAGATAATATTAGATTTTCAGCTTAATAGCCATTGTTGTATACTTGAAATATGAAACAAATATATTGAAAAAAGGACAAGGGTGCATGGCTAAAGGAGCATATATACAATGATATTCTCCTTACAGAACATTTAAAAAATGACAGCCAGCTGTCACTGTATTCTCAAAGTTCAGGCTTTGCCTGGGGTGATTACCTCAATGATGATGTACCACCATCATATCCATAATATAACAAACAGAGGGCCTGATTCAGAGCTGCTCGTAAGCGGGCGCTCGTTCGCTCCGAGCGATGTTCGCACAACTGCGCATTCGTATGGGTCGTAATGCGCATACGACAACCAGTCAGTGCGGTCGGAAATCGAGCACTCGCAAAATAGCGAGTGCCTGCTAATTTGAGTGACAGGATGATGCGTTTGTGGGTGGTAACAGGGGAAGGTGCTTGAAAACGGGGAGTGGTGATCCGAACGCAGTCGTGCCAAATGGTCAAAACGGGCGTTTTAAGGGTGTGCATAATTAACAAAGCAGCGTCATCGGCCACGTCACTTGGTTGTCTCTTAGCCTGAACTGTTCGCATGATTGCGGCAGGAAAATCCTACCACAAGCACTGCGAGCAGTTCAGATGCCTTTCGATGTACTCGATTAATCTAATAAATAGCGGAGATGACGTAGGATGCGAGCGGCCAGGGGGCGTCTTTACAAAATAGCGAGCGCATGTTTTGTTCGCTCGCTCAGACATAGAGGCGTCATCAACAGACTGCAAAGAGCGAGCGCTCAATTTAAATATCCGGCCCCTTTTTCTGAACGAGCGAGTGCAAATAGCGTCCGGCTCTGAATCAGGCCCAGAGTTCACTCACCAGGGCTTCTCTTCAAAGTGTAAAAACACCTATTTTAATAATAACACATTGGTGCAGTAAAAGAGTCGACGTTTCAACCGCAAAAACGCGGTCTTTTTCAAGACACCTCCAGTGCAGACAGACAAGACACATAGGGGGTCATTCAGACCCACTCGCGAGCGGCAGTACGCTCGCAAGTGGGTCGATGTTCCCCACTGCGCACGCGCACGACGGAGGGAGCTCCGTCGTGCGCATGCGCGAGACCTGGCGAGCGAAGGACTTTCCATCGCTCCGGGTCTCGCACCAAAGGGGGCGTGCTGTCGATGTTGATTGACAGCACGCCCCCTTTGGTGGGCGTTCCGGGGGCGTGCCTGCCAGACGGAGGCGTTCCTATGGGAACGCCTACCATCTGAAGCCGGCCCCACTGACATCACTAGTGATGTCAGTGGGAGTGATTTTGGCTCTGATAGAGCCAAAATCACTCCTGGCCTTGCGGTTGAGAAACCCGACCACAGGGTTTCACTCGCAAGTTCAATGGTCGCGATGGTCAAGACCATCGCGACCATCTTGTTGGACGCTCGTATATACTGTGGGTGGTGACCCACAGCTATACGAGCATCCAGGAGGACGCTCCATTTTCATGGAGGTGGGCCCTGATTCAGAGCGAGCGCTCTGGTCAGAGCGTCCGGCTCTGAATCAGGGCCTTAGCTCCTACACTCCACAGGCTCCCTTATATACCACTAATAATCACTCCTTAAGCAACCTCACCTGTACGCCACTTACCGGAAATCCCTAAGACCGGAAGTCCCTTGAAGAAGTCCAAGACAGGGACAAAACGAGTTGGAGGCTCCTATTCTCTACCCATTCATGAACTTGCCATGTTTTATTCCTATTTATTCTGATATTCTTACGACAATTTTTTTTATATATATATTTATTGGTGGATTGTATTTTATCCTACATGTGGAAGGATATTACTGTTGTGTTTGATTAAAAAAAAAAAATTATATTTATTTTTAAATTGTATGAGTATTTTTGCACATTCATAATCTGAATATTAATGCACTGCTGCACACGTTTATGAAATCTTGTTTATATACAGTATATTGCTGCTAATCATCATTTTGTGAATATTAGTATTAATTTAGAAATTTCTCCATATGAATTATTTTTGCACTGAGCACTTTTTCTGTGTATGTCACTAAGTACTTTACATTATAAAGTCACTATTTTTAATATACATATAAGGGTATATAAGCACATGAGGCGCTCCATTCCAGTTCCAATATTAGCATTTTTTATTTCTTACTGGTTGAGCTGACACCCATATTTTTGGGGAGTGCCTGATACCTAGTCCTACATCCCTATATGGTTAAGGAATACATACGTATGTGACAAGTACATTTAAATACCATGCGCGAAGACCTGTACCTAATTGGCGCTGTAATATCCCGCTACCCCCCGCTACATATATATATATGTTTTATATATATATATATATATATATATATATATAAGGTTCACCGTGATGTGGTAGCTAGGCAAATATCTATGGCCAAATATATACTAGGAACCTTACTTGAAAACCATTTTCATATTTGGAGTTTATTATAAATACTAGTCAGCAGCATGTCAAAATTACGGGACATTGTCACGCCTGAGAAAAGCCCCATCTGAGCGCTCAAATTGGTCACTTTTCAGTCATTCCTGCTAGTCAGCTCAGGGGACTGCGAGTAGAAATGTCAGCATCGGTGGCTGAGGAAACCCACGCAAGCACAGCGAGAATATACAAACTCCTGCAGTTCCCCTATCTCCTCACGTTATCTTATGAGGAAGTCCTGGTTGAAGCCACCCAGATTCGTTCACGCCTCCCAAGTGTACTCTTCAGCCTTCCACGCCTGTTCCGACCAATCTGAACCCTCAGGCATGACCGTTTGTACTGGAGCAATGGATCCAGCTGAGAATCAGGCAGAAGCTGCAAGATTTACACAGGATCTTGTTACTCACCTAGAACACCACAGGGTCAAGTGGTTCAGATCCTCCAAGAACTGACTAACCAGCTGGATAACATCCTATCTACACTTAGAGGCTCAGGAACTGCCGCTATATCTATTCCGATTCTGCCAGCTCCAGTTTCCTCAGCGACACCTCATCTACACATTCCTACTCCTGCTAAATTTGATGGGAATCCCAAAAATTCCAGTTTTTTTTTTTTTTATCAATGCGAATTCAGGGTCTCATTCAGACCCGCTCGCGAGCACAGGACGCTCGCAAGCGGGTAGATGGTACCCAAATGCACATGCGCACGACGGAGGGAGCTCCGTTGTGCGCATGCGCGAGACCCGAATAACGTTGACCAAGCCGTCGTTATGGGTCTCGCACTAAAGGGGGCGTGCTGTCGATGGTGACTGACAGCACGCCCCCTTTAGTGGGCGTGCCGGGGGAGTGGTTGCCAGATGGAGGCGTTCCCATGGGAACGCCTACCGTCTGGGTCCGGCTCCACTGACATCACTAGTGATGTCAGTGGGAGTGATTTTGGCACTGATAGAGCCAAAATCACTCGTGGGATTGCGGCAGCGAGACCCTACCACAGGGTCTCGTCGCAAGCCCGATGGTCGCGACCATCGCGACCATCATCATGGACGCTCGCATAAGCTGTGGGTGGTCACCCACAGCTATGCGAGCATCCAAGAGGCCACTCTATTTTCAGGTAGGAGGGCCCTGATTCAGAGCGAGCGCTCTGGTCAGAGCGTCCGGCTCTGAATCAGGCCCTCAGTTTGAGCTCCAACCCAGCAATTTTCCTACAGATTGTACCCGTGTGGCATATCTCATCTCACTATTATCTGGATCTGCCTTAGACTGGGCTTCACTCTTATGGGAAGGATCTGATCCAATCCTAGCAGCTTACAAAGAAGACGAGACGAGCCTGGGAGAGTGTCATCTGCATCTGCAGACCTTCTACATCTGCGCCTTCTATACCTTCTACATTCTGTAGGCCAGTATCTGGTGCAGTTTCAAATACTGGCATCAGAACTCTCTTGGAATGATGGAGCATTCTATGCAGCCTTTTGGAATGGCTTATCAGACAAAATTAAAGAAGTTCTTGTTACCTGTGACCTTCTGGACAAGTTAGAGGACTTGATCTCCCTGTGCACCAAGGTGTACTTACGCTTTAAACAACGAGCCATTGAGAGAGGCAAATTTGTTCATCCTAAGCCTCGGGTGACAGTCTTGCCCTGGTCAGCTTCTCCTTAGAAAGGAGGAACAGATGCAAATCAATCAATCTCACCTATCACAGGAAGAACGCCGAAGATGACAGTCTGAGAATCTCTGCCTTTATTGTGCTGCTCCTTCCCATCAGCTAAACAATTATCCCAAGCATCCGGGAAACTCCCGCTCCTAACTCGGAAAGGAGAAGCTACGTTAGAAGTAGTTCATTCCTCTCCAAAGAAAACCGATTCCATTCTCTCAGTTTCTCTGTAAGTGGCAGCATTTCAAGCAAGTTTCTCCTCTGATGAATTTCGGTGCAGCTGGCAACTTTGTTACATCTGATTTGGTCCAGTGATGGGCATTACCAACTGAGACTCTGCTTCATCATATCTACCTCACAGCTGTTGATGGAAGTCGCATCCTACGGGGTACAATTACCCTTCAGACTCCACCTCTGCAAGTCAAGATTGGTGCTATGCACTCTGAACTTTTAGGTTTTCTTGTCATACTCAGGGCATCACATTCCATAGTTCTGGGCTTGCCCTGGCTCCTTCTGCATATTCCCCAAATTGACTGGAGAACCTCTGAAATTACCACCTGGGGTCCTTCCTCCTTCGGTTCTTGTCTTCAAAAAGTTCTTCCAGTATACTCTGCTGTTTTGTCTCATCCAGATACTCCTCTTCCTACTTATGAAGAATTCACTGATGTCTTCAGTAAAGCTGGTGCTGATGTACTTCCTCATCACTGTGAATGAGGGAAATCTCCTCCCAGAGGGCGACGTTATCCGCTATCACTCCCAGAAACAAAAGCCATGACTGACTAATTCCAAGAGGAAAAAGGCTTCATCCGCCCTTCCACCTCACCGGCTGGTGAGGGCTTATTTTTCGCCTAAAAGAAGGATGGAGGGTTGCGCCCCTGCATCAACTACAGGGGTTTGAATTACATCACTATTAAAAACTGCTATCCTCTCCCTCTGATTACAGAGTTTTTTGACAGTCAGTGGAGTCACCATCTTCACCAAATTGGACTTGTGAGAAGCATATAATCTGCTACAAATTTGGGAAGGAGACGAGTTGAAGACCACATTTAACACCCTCGAAGGTCACAGTATTCCAGCACTATGTCAATGAGATCTTCCGCAATCTTCTGTACAAACATGTTGTTGTCTATCATGACAATATTCTCATATCCGCCAATGACCTGGAGGAACATAACCGGCAAGTAAAGGAGGTTCTGACACATCTCTGTTCCAATCACCTCTACTACAAATTGGAGTAGTGTGTCTTGAAGTCAAGTCTATTGCCGTCCAGGGATATATAATTTCAGGTTCTGGTCTCAGAATGGATCCAGACAAGCTCCAAGCAATTTAGGAATGGCCGCTTCCTACGACTCTCAAGACTGTTCAACGCTTCCTTGGGTTTGCGAACTACTATCGTAAATTCATAAAGAACTTTTCCACCATCATTGCACCTATTACGGCTCTCACCCAGAAAGGTGCCAATCCATCCCGATTGTCAGAAGAAGCAAAGGAAGCCTTTATTGAAATCAAACAGAAGTTAATCTCAGCTCCTGTTCTACGTCAACCTGATGTCACACAGCCATTCATCTTGGAAGTAGATGCTTCTCCCATAGGAGTAGCTGCTGTGCTTTCCAATTGTGCTCCTGATGGTCTTCTCCATCCCTGTTGATTTTTCTCCAGGAAATTCACTCCGACTGAGTGCAGCTACTCTATTGGGGATCAAGAACTTCTTGCTATTAACTTAGCCTTGTAGGAGTGGACCTATCTTTTGGAAGGAGATGTACATCCCATTTCCATTTTGACAGACCACAAAAACCTTTTGTATCTTAAGACAGCCCATTATCTGAATCCAAGGCAAGCCAGATGGGCTCTCTTCTTCTCACGCTTCAACTTCAAATTGTCTTTTCGTCCAGGGGTCCAGAATCGGAAAGGCTGATGCCCTCACTCTGTGGAGCAAGAAAATGAGAATACCTCCGCTGGGAAGCATCTCATCATCAATCTGGTGGCTTTCTCTGCAGTCAGAGTAGAATTCTCAAAAAAACTCTTGTCAGCCTGCATTACACTAGAACTGCTACATTGGGCCCATGCTTATGGCTTTGCAGGTCATACAGGCATACAGAAAATCTCCAAGTTCATTTCCAGAGCTCACTGGTGGACCTCTCTCAGAAAAGACATTCAGGATTCATTGTAACAAGTGCACCTATAATAAAGTTCCTTGTCAAGCCCCAGCTGGGCAGTTACTATTTCTCTCTGTGCCTGATTCAGAGACGCTCGTAAGCGGCCGCTCGTTCGCTCCGAGCGATGTTCGCACATCTGCGCATGCGTATGGGTCGTAATGCGCATGCGCCAACCAGTCAGTGCGGTCGGAAATCGAGCGCTCGCAAAATAGCGAGTGCCTGCTAATGTGAGTGACAGGATGAGGCGTTTGTGGGTGGTAACAGGGGAAGGTGCTTGTAAACCGGGAGTGGTGATCCGAACACAGGCATGCCAAATGGTCAAAACGGGCGTTTTAAGGGTGTGCATAATTAACCAAGCAGCGTCATCGACCACGTCACTTGGTTGTTTCTTAGCCTGAACTGTTCGCATGATTGCGGTAGGAAAATCCAACCACAAGCACTGCGAGCAGTTCAGACGCCTTTCGATGTACTCGATTAATCAAATAAATAGCGGAGATGACGTAGAATGCGAGCGGCCAGGGGGCGTCTTTACAAAATAGCGAGCGCATGTTTCGTTCGCTCGCTCAGACATAGAGGCGTCAACAGACTGCAAAGAGCAAGCGCTCAATTTAAATATCCGGCCCCTTTTTCTGAACGAGCGAGCGCAAATAGCGTCCGGCTCTGAATCAGGCCCTCTGTTTCATATCAGCTGTGGACACATCTGTCGATGAACTGCATTACCAATCTTCCAGTTTCTAATAAATTCAACACCATCTGGGTGCTAGTTGACCGGTTCACCAATATGGCTCACTTCATACCCCTCACCGGTCTTCCGTCAGCTCCCAAGTTTGCTCAATTATTCATACAAGAAATCTTCAGACTCCATGGACTACCTCTGGAAATCATCTCCGACTGGGGAGTGTAGTTTGTCACCAAGTTTTGTCGTTCCTTGTGTTTTACACTTCAAGTCAAACTCAATTTTTCCACTGCCTACCACCCCCAATCCAATGGCCAGATGGAAAAAGTCAACCAAGATCTGGAGTAATTTCTTCGTCTATAAATATCCTCTTCTCAGGACAACTGGGGTGAACTGCTTCCTTGGGTGGAATTTTGTCACAGCAATTAGTACCAGTCTTCATCTGGTTCTATGCCCTTTTATGCCACTTATGGCCTTGTGTTCCTGAGTTTCAGCCTCTTCCTGGCCCACAGGTTCTAGCTGATGACTGGTGCAGTCAAGGTGCTTGCAGAACTTTTCCAAGATCTGGAAGCAGATCTACTCCTCCGTTATGAAGACTTCTGAGCAGTACAAGAAGTTTGCTGACAGGAAGAGGAGAGCAATTCCCAGTCTTAAGCAAGGAGATCGAGTTTGGCTCTCTACACAAAATCTGCAGTTGAGAGTTCCATCCATGAAATTTGTGCCCTGCAACATTGGGCAATTCGCCATTGAGTATTTTATCAACCCAGTTTCGTTCAAACTCATGCTAGCTCCCTTCCTGAGGATACCAAACTCTTTCCATATTACATTATTGAAACCACTCGTACGCAACCGGTTTCATTCAGCACTTCCAAAAGCACCCAAAGTCCAGACTCATCATGGAGTTGAATAAGAAGTGGCAAATATTCTGGACTCTAGAATCCGTTATGGATGTCTTCAATACTTGATCGATTGGAAGGGCTAAGGCCAGAAGAACGTTCCTGGACTTTTGCCTTTGATGTTCACGCTCCCCAGTTGATCAAATCATTCCATGCCAAGTGTCCACGAAAGCCTAAGGGGTGTCTGGGGTTACAGCTCTGTGTTGAGCTGTATGGTCTGTACGTATCTGTACGGTCCCAGTCTGTCCTATCACAGTGTTCCAGTCTGGTTTAACTAAAGGACTTGCTACTAGCATTACCATCGGTCCCAGCCAATACCTATTACCATTGGTCCCAGTCGATATCTATTACCATCGGTTCCATCCTATATCTCCAAACATCAGTCCCATCCGATATTGATAAACGTCGGTCACAAATTCAGCATCATCGGTCTCAAACCGATCTTACTCATCAATTCAGCATAATCGTTCTCAAACCAATCCTACTCATCAATTCAGCATCATCGGTCTCAAACTGATCCTACTTAATTCAGTACCATCAATTCCATTCTATTCAACTCATCATTAGTTCCAATCATCGGTCCCAGGGCCCAATTCAGACCCACTCGCTAGGCTGCATTCGCACGTAGCTGCTGATGGTTCACTACGATGCACGTATGCATCGTAGTGCGCATGCTCGAACTAGTCCATGCGATCGGGAAGCGTTCGCTTGCTGCGCATAGCCAGCTCGCTAGAATGAGTGACAGGACAAGCCATTTATGGGTGGTGACAGGGGATGGTCGAACGGGGGTATAGTGGTGCAAACGCAAGCATGTCTGAGCGTCTTAATGCCGTTTCAGAGGTGTGCATAATTAAGACGCAGCGTCATAGTACATGTCACATGGTTGTTTTACACACTGAAGCACTTGTAGTGCTTGCGGTAGGGTATGGTCGACCACACATTGTTGCATACACTTCCTGGAGATGACGTGGGACAGTGGGTGTCTTATGTCAGGCTGATGGGTGTCTAAATACACACCGCAATCGCATGCTAAGACATAGTGGTCGTGCTAATGCCTTGCCATGCGATCGCGGAATTTGCATACTTTGGCTGCGTGCGAACGCATCTAGCGAGCGGGTCTGAATCGAGCCCCCAGTCCGATATCATCATCTTCAGTTCTCATTCCAACCTGCTGTTTAATGAAGACATTCCATTCCTGTCCTCGCCTTTGGGCTGATCATCCACTGCAGTAACTTTACCTCCTCACATTAACATATGAGGAAGTAAAAAGAATCATCAAATAAAAAAAGCGCTGACCCTAAAAGGCACACAATAATCATCAAATATAATCAGATAAAAATAAAAAGACATTAATAGATATATCAGATGATAAAAAATACAATAATTTTATTCCCAAGAGAAAAATCTCATAATCTCTCAATTAATCTGCATACTAAAAACATCAATTATGTAAAATATATCATACCAAGAGACGTTTGCAAAATATCACAACATATCACCCTGCAACCATGATATCCGATGTTAGGAAGAAATGTTAGTAGGAGAGACAAGCCCTAATAATATGAGTTGCAAAAGTCTCGGAGCAATTTCCTTCAGGTTAGAATGAGGCTCAACCCCTCGTATCTTAAGTAGCTGCAGGCCAGTGAGTCACCTACATTTTATGATATTATTATTTTATATGAGTATTAATAGTAGCACTAGTGCTTATTACTAATATTTTACATATGAGGGAGTCCTGGCTCAAGCCACCCAGATTCATTCACGCCTCCCAAGTCTCCTTTTCAGCCTCCCACGCCTGTTCTGACCAACCTCAACCCTCAGATGTGACAGCAATATGTGTTGGGGTAATACATTTAAAATTGTAAACAATTGTAATTTAGTACGTGGCACTACAAATACCAGTGCACACTGCAACTCATTCATTGGTTGGGTCTGCTAGAGCATAATGATAATCTAAGAAAATCTTTTCCTGTGATATTTATTGCATGCTTAAATCCTCGGGGATCCCCTTTCCATCTTTCTTCCTTCTTTTGATGATGATGATGACTGCCTTGTCTAGTATTCAGCTGCAAAGGGGCGTATTGAGAGGAGGGGGCCCAAGTGCATGCCCCGTCTGGGGCCCCCTCCTCTCTCCCCGACGGCCGGCAGCAGACTGACCGCAGCAGTAGACTCTGTGCACTATTTTACGATTTCCCCTCTGCACATGCTCAGAATGCAGGGAAAATGGCAGCAGTGTCCATTTTCCAGGAGTTTTGTATAGGGCTGAGACACCCGATGCGGGGTAAGTAATAAAAACATATGGGTGCAGGGTGTGCAGTGTGGGCCCTCCACGGACCCTGGGGTACGTGTGCACCGCACACCCTGCATCAATTATAGATACGCCCTGCAGCTGCATTAAGATGCACTTAAAGCTTAGTGCACCCCGTTCTTACACATGGGATGTAGTTAACTTATCGACATTTAGAATGTTGACAAGCACAAGGGGGACAGCGGTATGTTGAACCCATCATGCTAGTAATGAAATGTGAAGCATTGTTCACTGTCTCGACTTTAGTACTGTAAACTTTATGCTGTATCATCATGTTTAAAGTTCTAAAGCCAACACGGTTCCGATGCTTTACAATGCATTACTATGTCAGCCTAGTGGGTTCAACATACCACTGTCTACCTTGAGCTTGTCGATATTCTGAATGTTGCTAAACTTTACCCAACCCTTACACACTATTTAAGTCATACATATCTCCAGATATGTGCAATTTTAAATAACCATATACGTCCACTTAAGTAGAGAACAATATATTATACTGCAGTTGTACTCAAGGGATTAAATTAGTACTAAAGTGTAAACAAGTGGTTCCCCTTCAAATACTTAGTTACACCCCTGTGTGGGGCACTTGCAGGGGTGCCACATGTCGGTGATCCAAGACCAAATCAATCTATTTATGGTCAATGTGATGGGCAAAACCAGTGCTGGTGGCTACCAATCATATGTAGAAAAACAGAAGCACAACACTGTCCACCACCACATAACTGACCCTAAGGATGACAGGTAAGCACAATTTACTTAATTTAATAATTTTTACTGAATTCCTCAATAAGAAACTTTGGACCAAGGGTGCAATGGAGTAATGGCGATAATTAGAAAGTTTGGGAACCACTGCTGTAAACAAATAGTTTGTTATTATAGAGACGGGTCAACTTTGCCTTCTCTTAAGTTTCAGCCCAGGTTTCTCTCAAAGTAAGGAAAACAGGGCATCAGGAAATACAGTATGACCTCTATCAAGACCATGGACCTGATTCAGACCCACTCGCTAAGGCGCGATTGCTCGCTCAGAGCGATTTTCGCCCATCTGCGCATGCGTATAATTCTCAGTGCGCGTGCGCAAACCATTCGTTGCAATCTGCTTTTGGTAGCTTGTAAGCCACTATCAGGTCGCTGCTTTGAATGACAGATAGTGCCGTTTGTGGGTGGTAACAGGGGAAGGTGCATGTGAACAGGGGAGTGGTGTTGTGAATGCAGGCGTGTCTGCCAGCCAAAACGGCGTTTAAAGGGCGTGCATAATTAGCAAAGTAGCGTCATTGTACACGTCACTGTGAGGATACGGGGTTCTCTCAATCACCCAGACACCGAGCAGATGAACCCAAAGTGATGGTGTATTTTTCCACAGCAACAGAAATAGATAATATGTCAGGACAAGCGGTAAATACAGTGAACAGGCAATAAACAGGTAGCAGTCCGGACAGAGGTAGTCCCAGTAGAGTATAACGTCCCAGAACAATTCCACGAAATAGCTAGAGACCCTCAGTCCCCACAGTAGAAACCATCACTGATCACACATGCAGGGCCACCATCAGGGGGGGACTGCCGGGTCTCCTGTATCAGGCCCGGAGAGAGATGGGGCCCGGGTGGCAGCGGCGAGGAAGAGAATCAGTGCTGCGGCATTTGAACTACTATGGAGCTGACTGCAAGCCAATCAAAGCTTGTGGAACGGCAGCAATAAGGAGAAGCTGCTCCTGATTAGCTGCTGTTCCGCGAGCTGTGATTGGCTCACAGCCAGCTCAGTAGTATTCAGCTGGCCGCGAGCCAATCACAGCTCGCGGAGCAGCAGCCAATCAGAAGCGGCTGCTCCTGATTGGCTGCTGTTACGTGAGTTATGATTGGCCCGCGGCCGGCACTTTAGTTCTAATGCCGCAGCGCAGCCAGATGCTCTTTTTCTCCGCCTGCTGCCAGGTGCATTACTTGCCACTGCCACCCTGGCCCCTTTCTCAGGTTTGTTTCTGTTGACCCTGTCTTCTGTCCCCACTCGATTACAGCCAGCCTTCCCTAAGCCCTCTCCTTCCCAGCCATCCTTCCTTCCCTGCCCATCCCCCAGTCCAGTCAGCCTTCCTTCCCTGCCCCCCCCAGTGCAGCCAGCCTTCCTTTCCTGCCCCCCCTGTGCAGCCAGCCTTCCTTCCATGCCCACCCCCACAGTGCAGCCAGCCTTCCTTCCCTGCCCACCCCCCCAGTGCAGCCAGCCCTCCTTCCCTGCCCACCCCCACAGTGCAGCCAGCATTCCTTCCCTGCCTACCCCCCCAGTCCAGCAAGCCACCCTTCCCTGCCTACCCCCAGTCCAGCAGGCCATCCTTCCCTGCCCACCCCCCAGTCCAACCAGCATTCCTTCCCTGTCCACCTCCCCAAAGCTGGCCATCCTTCCCTGCCTACCCCCCCATTTCAGCCAGCCTTCCCTACACTTTCTTCTCCTTCTAGTCCAGCAAACCAGCCTGTTTTCCCTTTCCTAGTCCAGCAAGTCTTCCCTACGGCACCCCTATGTCTAGCCAGCCTTCTCTGCCCTGCCTCTCCCCTAGTCCAGCTGGCCTTCCCTGCCCTTTGCCCCCCCAGACCAAACCAGCCTTCCCTGCCCTTTGCCACCCCAAGCCCCTTCCCCGAGGGGTGCTCACGCTTTTTTAGACTTCCCTGCCCTGTGCCCCCCATTAATATCCAGTCTTCTCTGCCCTGTGCCCCCTCCACCATGTCTAGCCATCCCTGATTTACACACCAATTGATGCACCACCCCTGAAGTAGCTCCACCCACATTATCCACAACTCCACCCAAGTCTGCCCTATACCCCCGTGGGCCCTGCCTATTTTGTTAGTACCGGGCCACAAAATTTCTGATGGCAGCCCTGCACACATGCAGTGAATAGCGTATAAGTCCACTCAATCGTTTCCAGGATCCCAAACAGTAGAAGCTAATCACAGAACACACAGCAGTGAATAGCGTATAGGTCCTTGCAGAATTTCCAAAGTATAAATCCACACAGAACTGGTGATGTGTTCCACTAGCACCTTGGCAGAGCGAGACCTCTGAGCCAATGTCAGCGACTAACATGAGCAGCTGCCTTCGGTGACCTGTTCTGAAACCTTCCAACTTCCCACGATATTGTGACCTCCCAGCTTAATTGCACCGTTTCCTGATTGGTGCGAGTCCCTTATGCTGTCACTTTCTCCTACCTCCTCCGGATATTACTTCCCCGATGAACACCTGCTGGGTTGGTTCCGTTCAGTCTACCAGATTCAAGTGAGGCACAAAAACAGGCAAATGGAAGGAGGAGTAAATCCTGAATGTCCCCTGTCGAGGTGGAAATTAACTTAGGGGATCTTTTTTTCTGTGAGGTGTTACATTGCTCTACTGGTTATGAATAAACAGACATATGGACAAGGACTAAACAAAGGCTAAACATCAAGGGCTAGACAGTACTAAACATTACATTTCCTGCCATTCTTACAGTAAATAATATACATGCTAATGGAAATGCGTGTCCTGAGAATGATCACACATACACTAGGAGACGGGTAGGGGAAAACAAAAAGGACTAAAAAGTTAATTAATCGCTGCAAAGAAATGAGATGCTTTAAATACATTTTTACCACACATGTCATTTCGTTACAGTCACCTGCATGTATTTCAGCCCGCACTGATCGCAGTGCTTGCGGCGGGGAAAGGCAACCCCAAGGGCTGCGAGCAGCTTCAATGGCTCACGATGGTCCCGATTAATCATACATTTCCCGGAGATGATGTGTGTTGCGAGTGGCAAGGGGGCGTCTTCAGACACTTGCGAGCGCACTTTGCCGTAGCTCGCTAACACACAGTGGGTGTCCTTACGCGACGCAGTGCGAGCTCTTAATTTACATATCTGGCCCCTTTCTGCAAGCGAGCGATCGCATTTTGCGAGCGGGTCTGAATCAGGTTTCATATCCATAGGAAACCCAAACCATGTATCTCCTCATACCTAATAACAGTTTGCACTGAAATGCGATTGCATGTGATATCCTGTAATGATCATGTCATTATATAATCTTGTCTTTATGATACAGTAGGTTGATATACTATACCATATAACTATTTATTTTGCTCTGTGCTAAGTGCTACCATATTTATGAGTTGAGAAGAGCTCCAGTAACAAAATGATCACAGAAAAAAAAGATAATAAAAAATACCCAGATAAGTAGACATGAGATATATATAAGGAGAAGATCAGCCAAGTAAAGAAAAACTTGGTTATCTTATTATGCACACTATTGTGGCACTAAATAGACAATAATATACTTTAGTAAAACAGACTGAAATTTGCAACCTTCAAATTAGTTTCATTTATAATACTGTTAAGGGGTTAAGAAAAGTAATCCAAGTAACTGTGTTCTGCAGTTTGTGAATTTATCCCACATAACTGGAACTAAAGCTAGAAATACAAAACCTGACGACTGGGCGGTGCATATATATAGAGTGGGTATCACTAGTTCATTTGCAAAGCTAGGTAGAATTTACCAACTATAAACAGGAATGATGAGATCTCACAAAACAAGCACGCACACACACAAGCACGCACACACACACACACAAGCACACGTTAACACACACACTTACTTCAACATGTCACCTCTGGATAAATTATGTGCACAATATTTCTCCTGACAAGAATTCCTTTCCAACCACTCCATCTCCTCATGACCTCCTACCACCTAACCACCCTGCATTTTCTCGTCTCCTCTACAGAGCTTTCAATCACTTTTAGTCACCCCTAATAACTCTTTATCACCACCCTGCTGCTCCTCACCTTCCCTCATCACATCTCCTATTACTGATTGCATTCCACACCCCCTCCTCCCTACTTCTGCCTAACCTTCCTCTTCACACACATGATACCATCTGCCCCTCCACTACCTCTTCCCATCCTCTGTTTCCTTTCCCTTTACAGCTCCCAGAGGTGTAGAGGGCGGCAAGGGGCTGGCATTCTGTTTGTACAGGGAAAGGGCTGGTTTAATGCCAATCTGTCTCTGCACACACAGCAGAAAAATCTAGTCTGGGAGTTAAAGGGAGGAGGGAGAGAGGACTTTACACAAGGAGGGAGGTGTGAAAACATCTGAATCAGCTGAGAGGTGTCTGTAATATAACCCCGAGAGAAGAAGACGACAGCAAGAGATACAGAGAAATATAGAGATGGAGAGGAAATAATGATTCAGTATTAAACGGAAAAGAGACAACCTAGCTAGCATAATAATGATAGGAAGATGGAACTTAAATGAAGAGATATGATTTTTATTTGTTTATTTTTTTTAACATGCTAATAAACCAATATTGTCACAGTGACCTGGAGACTTCATTGTCCATCCTGCTCCTGCCTCCAAACTTCAATGTGCCTTGTATGTAGCTGGGAAAAGTCTAAACATGCCTGACATCAGCTGTCCCTCTCTGCAGCTCATCCACACTCTCAGGATCCTGAATAAGCCTAGCAACACAGATTAGTGGCCCAACATGCCAGATAGAATTTGTAGTTTCTTGGATCAAGCATTTTGATCTTGCAAGGATAGTATCACTGTCATTTTGGAGTGACATATGCTGCAATATTGTTTCAATTTCTTGTTATCAGCTGTAATATTGCAGCATGTGTGGCCAGCTTTAATAAGATGACTCTAAGATAGTTTACAACAAAAAGCCTTCAATAGCAATTCATAATGATTTTAAGGTTAATGTCAATTTAAGATTGATATTTATTAATACATTGATAAAATCAATATTTATTGCATGCTTGAGTTAAATGTACAACAAAGTCTAAGGGCCTCATTTTAAAATGAGACATAGCCCCTTAGGCACATGCTAAAGGGGTTATGTCATCCCTTCAATATTTAACAAACAGTGGTAAACTAAGTTTATTGTATCACTTATGCCATCTATAAATAGCTAGAACGATACTGTCCACATTACCGGCAATGAGGACCCAGCAACAGTCTTTCTGGCTTCAGCAAAGCCTTCCGGGCTTTGCTGTGGCCCTGTCGGGTGAAAGTGACAAACGCATGTGCAGGCTGGCATTTGTACATGCGCTTGACTCCAACAGCCCGTCGCAGGCAGTGGTAGTCTGCCAGCAGCAGAGTGGATGATGCCACTGAGGAGGGGAACTTCGCTGGATCTCACCAGAAGGGGTAAGTAATGTTGAATACCAGTGGCATATTTGCTAGAATCACTGCAATACTTAGTGAAATATGAAGCTGGTAATAAGACTCGCTCTTAAATGGGGCCCTACAGATCTATTTAATGTATGGCATATAACATTTCATGTAAAAAACTGTCAAAAATGCAACACATTTAATATGTCACACAAACAGCAGAAAGTTAGTGGAACTGGTTGATGTGATGGACCCTGGGAGTGATACTAAGAATTGGACCATAAACTTGGAGATAAACCTAATGTTCCTGAGTCTAAGGGTAAAAGTCAGTAAGTTCCCACGTATGCTCACATATAGTGTGGCATGTCCACCCGCCGTTACTACAAATTTGTTTCCACAGCTTCATCAATGTCAATATACAGTCTGTTATTGTAGATACTGCTAAGACCTGATTTCTCTACACTTGTTCTCCTGGAGATTCTTTGCACCTCTATAAAACCTAGCTATTGATTGACAATAAGGCATTAAAGGAATTAGATACCATCCTGTGGTTGATGGGCAAGCCAAATAGTTTGTGGTGGTCTTTTGAGGTGATCCTTTTTTTTTTCCTTACGTTGCAAACATTCAAAACAGAGATGTCATAAAGTGAGAGTTCTCATTCCATGATCCTAGGTGTCACCTCTCTCTGGCCTTAGATGTTTTCTCCAGGCTGATACTGAGGTTCAGTGGCCGTAAAGTAATCTTCCAGAAAGCACTGCATATACTCAAATGTTGGACGTTCCTCAGGGTCTCCCTTCCAGCACTGTAACATAAGGTCATGAAGAGATGGGGGGCAGCTTGGAGGAGATTGCATGCGGTACCCTCTTTCTACTTGCTCCAGTACTTCCCTATTACTCATGCCTAGTATAGAGAGAGATTTTAGGGAATATAATTTATATAAGAAGTTAAAGACAAATACAGATTCAAATATATTTTATACGAATGAGATAAAATGTGTTTATTTATAGAAATGTACTTACAGCAGTGAATATACTGTATATGTCAATATAAATTTATATATATATATATATATATATATATATGTAAAAGTACAGCTGTGTATCTTTTACATCATACTAAGCTCTCCAGAATCTGTTGCCTAGCAGAATATTTGTACCTGGATACGGAACTCTTCCCTTCGTCACCAGCTCAGACAATAGGATTCCAAATGACCAGACGTCAGATTTAATGGTGAATCTTCCATACATAGCAGCCTCAGGAGCTGTCCACTTGATCGGAAATTTGGCACCTGTTTGGATGCACAGTGATTAAGTATAAGTCATTAGCAGTTAAGAGGCTTGTATCCTGGCTATACAGAGAAATGTCAGGCAGAAAAGGATTTCTAAAACAGAAAGAATTAAATTTATGTAGCTCTTTGACAAATGTAACAAATACAGAAGGTGGTATATGCAATGGGATACATACGGCTTGTCAACAATCAAAATGTTGACAAACAATATGTGAACCACGGAAAGCAGGCGTTGTGATGCGTTGTGAACTTTAACCATTTTATGCGTGTCGGTGGTACAACTGTACACATGTTTACAGTTGTACTGCCGGTGAGTGTAAATGCTGTAAGCAGCATTCTACACTTGCAGATATCGAGGTGCCTGCATTCCAGGGTCCCCATTGTGCTTGTCAACAGTTTGATTGTCAACAGCACTGTACATCTCGTATGCAATCTTTATTGTAGACCAGCTATGAGTGTTACAGTAAATTTGGAAACTATGTGGGGTCACTGGAAAAAAAATTACTAGCTGTAATTTACAAATAATATGGACCTGCAGTGCACATGACATATTGTGATGTCAAGCACCTATTTTTGCCTGATTGGACATATTTTTATAAAATATTCATATGGGACAACACCAAGATGGTGTCATCTGCAGGGGGATGGGGGGCAAAATTCTTCATCTTCAGATGGAAAAAGTTGAAAGATAAGGCAGCTACTTAACAGATGTGCGGCACACGTATGTACCTTGTATTATACCACACATATGAAAACAAGAATTTTTTTTTATTGCAGGATTACATAATTTTAATAAGATCAAATAAACTCCAAAAGATGGAGTACATGCATTTACATAGTCATAAGCAGAGGTGCCACAACGTTTTCAGGTTAGGGGGCCAAGATATCATTTCATTTTGGTGTCCCCAAATCGCTGAATGTCGCTCCCTCAGCACCTACCTGAAGACAGAGATCAGTAAGCCTGAGTGGTCTTTGGCCTCTGTATGCAGACATCACTGCTCGCTCCCAGTTTCCTCACTCACCTCACTCACTTACACAACACTGGCACAGCACTACCACACAGCTCTGGGAACACATGCAGCCAATAGCACATCCCTATACAGACATGTTATCCAACCAGCTCCAGGAGAGGAGAAGGATAGATAGCTACGTGCTGCCAGGAGTTGTTGTTTTGCATAGGCTTAGGAATTTATTGCTATGGTGCAGAGCCTTGCTCTAGGACGACTGAGACCATCATGCAACGCGGTGCCAGCTGCTTTCCTAACTTTATCAAACCGGACAATTCAATGAAAGGCAGTCTAATAATAAAACCTGTGTGTAATGTCCATCCCTGCATCAGAGCTGGATTAAAACCCCATGGGGCCCTAGGTGAGATTCTGGTTTGGTGCCCACTCCCATCCAATTTGTCCCTGCAACAATATTTTTTCCAGACAAATTATATAACCCAACCCCACCCTTAATTTAAATCTAAGTGTAGACATGTGCTGGGTAATGTTGCAACATGGGCAGGGCATATTACAGTGCACAGTGCAGTCCATGACCAGGGTCTTCCACCTATATACCCTCCACACTCCCATCTCTGCAGCAATCAGCGTCACACAATCAGCCATAGACCAAACACAGTGGCCTCAACCCTATTAGATGCGAGTTTGCAAATGCAAGTTTGTTTCATGAAACTCGCAGACATCGCACACATGTGCATGATCTAATTAGAATTGCCAACTTGTGTGACTCGCGGTGAGAGTGTGCAACTTTTCTACAAAATGTGAACTGGGAGAAGTGCATGAATGGAATTTGCAGTGTGAGTTCGAAGTGAGAATGACTCGCAGGACCCTCCTCGCACCTAGTATGATCGAGCCCAGTGTATGCACCCTGCTATTCCCTGTACTAAATTCTGAAGGTATAAAACAAGAAACAAATCAAGGATGAAAAAACAAATATACATATCAAATGCAGCAAACTTTGCACCATCAATAGCTACACATTTGACTTGGTTTTGTTTAATCCTAATACTATAAGAGGTATCAATAGAATTTATTGTGAGTTGGCAAATATGGTCAAAAATAAACAAATATGCAAACTCAGTTTCCCTAAACTTTTTTCTCCAATGAGTCAGACATGAAACTGTTACGATTCTCTAGGTTGCTCCGTGTAAACCTTCTAGAACCCAGGCTGGCGAGGTCTTCTGCCACTAACAGCCACCCCCTGTTCCCTTAGAACTATAAACGTTCACCGATACTTAAGTGGCCGTCTGAACTTAAACTCGGAGTAGTAGTGGTCTACACAAATTACCTATGGGAACCACAGAATAGCATGAGATACTGGATACCAGTAAGATAGTCAGTGGTACGGCTAGAGCCAGTAGTACAACTTGGAGAGCTGGCGGTACGGCTCGAGAACCAGTGATGCGGCTTTAGAGCTGGTAGTACAAGTTGGAGAACTGATGGTGCAGCTTGAAAGCTGGTGATGCAGCTTTGAGAGCCAATGATGCTGCTTTGAGCCGGTAGTACAAGTTGGAGAACTGATGGTGCGGCTTGCGAGCCGGTGATGCAGCTTTGAGAGCCGATGTGCAGCTTTGAGCTGGTTGTACAAGTTGAAGAACTGATGGTGCGGCTTGAGAGCCGGTGATGCAGCTTGAGAGCTGGTGATGTGGCTTTGAGAGCCGATGGTGCGGCTTTGAGCCGATAGTATAAGTTGGAGAACTGATTGTATGGCTTGAGAGCCGGTGATGTGGCTTTGAGAGCTGATGGTGTGGCTGGAGGGCCGATAGTACAAGTTGGAGAACTGATGGTGCAGTTTGAGAGCCAGTGATGCAGCTTTGAGAGGCGATGGTGCGGCTCTGAGCCGGTAGTACAAGTTGAAGAACTGATGGTGCGGCTTGAGAGCCAGTGGTGCGGCTTTGGGCCGGTAGTACAAGTTGAAGAACTGATGGTGCGGCTTGAGAGCCAGTGATGTGGCTTTGAGAGGGAATGGTGCGACTTTGAGCCGGTAGTACAAGTTGAAGAACTGATGGTGTGGCTTTAGAGCCGGTGATGTGGCTTTGAGAGCCGAAGGTGTGGCCGGAGGGCCAATGGAGTGGTTAGGGAGCCTGTAGCAGTATTTAAGCTGACAGAGTGGCTGGTGAGCCGATGGAGCAGCTAGAGAGCCTGTAGCAGCTTGTAAGCTAATGGAGTGCCTGGAGAGCCAATGGAGCAGCCAGGGAGTTTGTAGCAGCTTGTAAGCTGATGGAGTGGCTAGGGAGCCAGTGATGCAGGGTTCACTTTAATCTGGAACAACAGGAATGCTGATCATGCAGCAGAGCCAGGAGATCCACTAGGAATGCTATATTCGGCGAGGCGGCAAAAGGCCAGCGTGCACAAGTAAGAGAAGGAACCAATCATGCTGCATTGTGGAAAGCACGTGACACCCTATGGCATCCGGATGGCTTGGCAACCGACAGAACTGGAACAATACTGCTGGAAGGAGGTAAATTGCTGGAGAGGAACAAGTCGTGACCGCGACTTGTAACAGTTACATACAGATGTATATGTGTATATGTGTAAATACCTTACTGCTTCTGTTCATTATGGGGGGCTCCATTCTTCCAAAATATCCCAGCCCCCACCATTCAACAAAGGTTATACAAACCCAGCAGGCAGGGGCTGGCTGGCAACTTTTAACCTGGGGGGCAAATGCATGCAGGTGGCCCTGGCAGAGGAGTAGCGTGTAGCCAGGGTGCCCAGAGCACACGTGCATGCTACGGCGCCCCCCCTCAAGTGTTCCAGGCAGGAGGCGGGTCCATATGGAATTAATGTAAATTAAAAATAAAGATTAGGGGCAGCCCCCTGTAGTGGTGCCCATATGCAGTGCCCCCTGTGCCCCAGGAGAGGACCCCCTTATGCAGGCCTCCAGTAGTGCCCCCAGTAGTGATCCTCCTATGCAGTGCCCCTTATACAATGCCCCCAGTAGTGGTCCCCCCTGTGCAGTGCCCCTTGTGCCCCCAGTAGTAAGCCCCTTGTGCCCCCAGTAGTAAGCCCGTTATATAGTGCCCCCAGTAGTGGCCCCCCTGTGCAGTGCCCCTTGTGCCCCCAGTAGTAAGCCCCTTGTGCCCCCAGTAGTAAGCCCGTTATATAGTGCCCCCAGTAGTGGTACCCCCTATGCAGTGCCCCCAGTAGTAGTCCCCCACTTGTAGTGCCCCCAGTAGTAGTTCCACCCCCTGTAGTGACCCCAGTAGTAGTCCCCCTTGTAGTCCCCACCTTGTAGTGCCCCCTGTAGTAATCCCCCTTGTAGTTCCCCCAGTAGTAGCCCCCCTTTGTAGTGCCTCCAGTAGTGCTCTCCCCCTTGTAGCGCCCCCAGTAGTAGTCCCCCCTTGTAGTGCCCCCAGTAGTAATCCCCCCTTGTAGTGCCCCCAGTAGTAGTCCCCCCTTCTTGTACCCCCAGTAGTACTCTCCCCCTTTTAGTGACCCCAGTAGTGCTCTCCCCCTTTTAATGCCCCAGTAGTAATCTCCCCCTTGTAGTGCCACGTGTAATAAAAAAAAAAAACACTTACCTGAATCTCCACTCCTCTGTTCTTCCTCCCGGGCCGCTCTGCATTATGGGAGAGACGTCTCTCACGTTACCCACTGCAGGACCCGGAAGATGGAGCGGCTCCTGCAGTGGGCGCAGAGGCAGTCAGTAAGAGTCTGACAGACTCTCATTGGCTGCCACTCAAAACAAACACACAACTGCCGGCGCCAGCGGCTGTGTGTTAGTCAGTGTGTGGCGCTGACCAAACTCCGTCCGGCCCGTCAGCGGCCCGCATGGCGCTGCGGCCCGGGGGGCACATGGCACCATGCCCCCTGGTCCAGCCCGCCACTGCCAGCAGGCACTGCCTCACTCTGAAGAATCCCTCCCATGAGGCTGTTGTTGATCTACTCCACGGGTCAGAAAAGCATGTGATGAACTCCACCAATTAGAGCTCAGCATATGCCTTTCTGACCTTTTGTGTTAAGTGTCATGGGTCTACTCAGTTCCCAGCAATGCACTCAGTGTGCTTGATTGCTCAGTCCCTAGATGCAGCTGCCAGGCCACATTAACCATTGAGGCATCGGCAGTCTGGTGAAGCTGCAGCACTGTATTGTGACAGCAGGCGGATGTTCAGCCCCCTATGTAATCCGGCTCTGCCCTGCATTGACTGGTGCCTCTATCAAATGTTGGGGGGGGGGGGGTGAGCCAGCCCCTTGCCGCTGCCACCCCCCTGTACCTGTCGTTATAAGACCACAAAAGATGCCACCTCCAGTCAGCGGCATCTCTCCTTGGACTTATCCTGGAAGAGAGAGCTGAAAAGTAGGTAGGTATGCAGTGTATATGTAACAGTGAGTATAGCTGTATCTGCAAGCAAACAATACTTAAGCGCTCCTCCTTCCGAGGTTTGTTTTTTTTTTTTTTTTATTTCTTCAATTGACGCAAAGTTTATGTGATATACCTCGGAAGGAGGAGCGCTTAAGTATTGTTTGCTTGTATATGTAATTCCAGTGACGTGTGTAGGTCATATCTTTAAGTTGCACTCCGAGTTGCATTGGAGCATGGGTGTATTTAATTTTTTCTATGGCTGTATCTGCTACTGCTGAATAAACCACAATCTCTGATTAAGTACAAGGGGCCTGATTCAGACCCACTCGCGAGCGGCTGTACGCTCGCAAGTGGGTCGATGGTCTGCACTGAGCATGCGCACGACGGAGGGAGCTCCGTCGTGCGCATGCGCCAGACACGACGAGCGAAGGACTTTCCTTCGCTCGTTGTGTCCGATCAAAGGGGGCGTGCTGTCAATGAACGCCTCCCGTCAGAAGCCGGCCCACTGACATCACTAGTGATGTCAGTGGGAGTGATTTTGGCTCTGATAGAGCCAAAATCACTCCGGAGCTTGCGGTTGAAAACCTCAACCGCAGGCTCCGGCTCGCAATTTCGATGGTCGCGATGGTCACGACCATCGCGGCCATCAAAATGCACGCTCGTATAGCCTGTGGGTGGTGACCCACAGCTATACGAGCGTCCAGGAGGACGCTCCATGAAAAAGGAGCCCGGCCCTCATGCAGAGCGTGCGCTCTGCTCAGAGCGTACGGCTCTGAATGAGGGCCAAGGGCTTTTCAAAACTTTGGTCATGCAGTGGAGTGTGCCTATCATCTCTGCAGATTACAACACCTGACACACACATAATTTCTAACAATCAGGACACGGGCAAGTGGTCAGAGAGCCCCCCAATGTTGCCTACCTCCAACATGACTCCTTCCACCCGGTACTACTTGGCCATACTTGCCAACTCTCCCTCATTGTCAGGGAGACTCCCTGAAATAGTAGCAATCTCCCTGACTTCCTGAAGAGTCCAGCAATCTCCCTGATTGCATCTTACCACATCATTATGCTGTTATATACAAAAACAAACTCCCAGATGTATAAAATTCAAATGGGATCATTAGTACCATTTGCCTGCATTTGTTATAAGGCACAATGATCCCTATGGCTACATTCATTTTCTGAAAAGTATCAGTGTGTTTACATCAAGTAGATCTTACTAACTGCTTTGGGGCTCATTTACATTAGGATGTAAGTCAATGTTATGACACGCCTCTCAGATGTAGCAGCACACGCCCACTTTCCTGCCGTGCTCATAAGTGCTGCATTCACAATCTCCCTGAAATGCTTTTTCAAATGTAGGCAAGTATGCACTTGCCATCTCTCCATGATTGTCAGGGAGACTCCCTGAAATAGCAGCAATCTCCCTGAAGAGTCTAGCAATCTCCCTGATTGCACCTTACTCCCATTATGAAGATGTTATATACAAAAGGAAACATATATATATGCATTCAAATGAGATCATTAGTATAATTTCCCTGCATTGGGTATAAGGCACAATGATCCCTATGGCTATATACATTTTCTCAAAAGTATCAGTGTGGTTTTTTTCATCACCAAGCAGATCTTACTAACTTCTTTGGGGCTCATTTACATTTAGATGTAAGTCAATTGTATGACACACCTTCCCAGATATAGCAGTACACGCCCACTTTAATGGTGCATACACACGGTCAGATTTTTCTTGAGAGCTGAACGATAACAATTTTAAAAAATCATTCAATCGTTCATATCTGAAGGAAAATCTGACATATCTGACATGTCTGAACGATGAACGAAGCGCGTTCCCGATGGTCAGATAACGATATCTGACATCTGATGTGTTTGCAGTCAGTTTTGGACGATTTCAGTCATTTTAATGCAGTCAAAAATCATTCGTAGTTCAAGTCGTTCAAATCGTTTGCAAAATCGTTCAATCGTTCATCTGACACATCTAACCGTGTGTATGCTCCATAACACGCATTTATAGGTGGTGCTTTCACAATCTCCCTGAAAGGCAAGTATGAAGTGCACGCAAAGACGAGTATTTCTGCCTTCATGCAGAGCTGCACATAGCCTGAGATGTGTCCGACTCCACATTGGCAGCAGATACACCTAGTTTACTTCAAGTCACCATCTTCAGCAGCAACATTGCGCAACAGAATATGCTGCACTATATAAGGAACTGTTAATAAAAAAATAATGAACATATTTGCTTTTGCCTTTCAGCAGATGCAAAATATTCACCTAATAGGAGCATACTTATGCCTGTTACTTCAGGCCTGCATGGATTGCAATTTTCATAATCAGACCCTTAGGGGGCCTGATTATTACCTTCTAGAAGGTGCTAGATAAATGTTTAGTAAATCTGATTGGTTGCTATGGGCAACATCTCCACTTCTAAAAACCCGCACTTTAGTCAATAATATACCCTTTACCGTGCTCAGCCTATGACAGACAGTGCCAGTTATGCAGTCGTGCAAACTGCACATTTTCTTTCTGAGCAAGCACAGAGATTTCACATAAGCTACACTACAAACTGGCATAGTACTCACTCTGCAGCAGCCCCATAAACAGCAAAAGTGAACACACCACAAGTCATAAACATAAATCTATTCTCTTACTGGTTGTCTTGTCATCGGGATTCTCAGCAAGCACGAGGGGATATTAAAGTAAATCTGGACACAGGAATGATTATTGAACTGGAACGTTCCTTCGAACTTGTATTGCAGGTTTAAACAAACTACAGGTTAAAAAAAATAACAAATGACCTCTTCATCCACAGCCAAACTCAATAAACAGTGTACCATTTCACATGCAGAACACATGTGACACCATGATGGAAACTTATTAAATATTGTCTTTGCCGGAGGCTATCAAATGTGATGGTGAGTGGCAGACTAGAGATGGCAAAACTACCAGAAAATCCACCAGAAAAGCTATCTGGCCAATCAGAACATAAGAGATAGCACAAAGCACTTATAATTAGTTATTTTATGAATATCTCATGGGGGACAATTTAATATGTGATCTTCAAGTGCAAAGATCAGTGAATTCCCAGCAGCAGACTCAGAGGATTCCCAAGAATATCACAGGGACACGGTCCCTTTAGGGGAAATCGCAGCCAACCAAAAGATACCAAAATAAAAGGACGCCCACCCCCAGGGGGGGTCAGAACAAGAGGGAACCAAGGTCCAGACACAAAGAAGAAAACCTAGTCTTCAACCTCTCCTCCATGCTGTTTAGTTAAGTGGAACTCCGGATATTAAATAAAGGCTTACCCTTCCTCCCCACTAAGCATCATAACGACCTTACCTGGAAAATAGATTTACATCGCTTTTCCAGAAAACTCAGGTTACAAGAGTTTTTTTCAAACAAGTCAAACGGAACTGGTACCCTCAGTATTTCACAATTTTTTGTCTTCTAGATCCAAGTCCAGCTTCGATTCCCAATCCAACAACCCTTCACTTAAAGCCTTTACGCATCTTTTAGACGACTCAGTGCCCAAATATGCAGGAGCTTCCACCATCAAACATTATAATTTGTCCAAACCAGAGAGAGATGCTCTTAAGAAAATGGGTCAATATTGGGATTTCATATTTCGCCCCACTGATAAGGGGGGTGGAGTAGTAATTCAGGATCTAAAAGACTACTTGAGCGAACTGTACAGGCACCTGTCAGATAACAACACTTATCACAAATTGATAACGGGTCCCACTGCAAGCTACAAAAAAAGAACTGGACAACATTCTTCAACAAGCTAAGAACAAGAAGCTAATACCAGATAACATCTTTAAAGCATTGACCCAAGATTTTCCAGTGTCCCCGATGTTGTTTTCAGTCCCCAAGATACATAAAAGTTTAAATAATTCGCCGGGCAGGCCAATTATTTCAGCCCACAACTCACTTTATCAACCTGTGTCACAGTTTCTCGATGCCATACTACAACCTCTGGTGGTCAAACAACCCACTTTCATCAAAGATACTACAAGCTTCCTAAAATTACTACAAACAGTTGACAATATTCCTAAGGACACCATTCTATATGTCATGGACGTGAATAACTTATATACCAGCATTCCCCATCAAGCAGGTCTGGAAGCGATTCAAGAGTTTTTAACTCAAGAAAACATGAAACTCTTAGAGCTCACATTGAAAAGGAATTACTTTCTGTTCAACGGCCATTATTTCCAACAAAGCTCAGGATGTGCCATAGGGCAGTATTGTGGCTCCTTCCTTTGCCAACATTTTCATGTTTAAAGAAGAGAAAAGGTTATTTTTTGACAATCCTACAGTATCAGTCCACATTCTAAAATACGCCCGTTATATAGATGACCTTTTTCTTTTGTGGATGGGAGGTGAATTAGAATTTATAACCCTCATGGAAAATATCAATAAACAAACCTCCCCCATCAAGTTCACTTACCAACACAGTGCAACAACGATTAATTATTTGGACGTACAGGTCATGCTAAAAGGGAACAAACTGAGTACAACCCCATATTCAAAACCTACTGATAAAACCTACTGATAAAAACACTCCTTAGAGCCAATAGGCATCATCCAAAAGCTTTGATCAAAGGATTACCTAAATCTCAGTTGATTCGTATTGCCAGGATCAACAGCGACCCAGCTTCTTTGAATGCGGAATTGGACAAAGTAGTGCAAACATTCCTTCAACGGGGTTATGATCCACATCTACTGAAACAATAAAAGGAAGAAGTACTATCTTTCAACAGAGACCTTTACTGCAACCAAGGAATAGGGATCAGAAACAGATTATCCCTTGGAAGAACAAATTTAGTACTTCAAGCTCAGGTATTCAAAGAGAGACCAAAGCTCTATGACCAATTGTCGCAACAGATAAGGACTTACCCTGTTTCAGACATAAAAAATCCATGGCTTGTTACACGAAAGCAAAAAACATACGCAACATCATAGTGCATGCAGATGTTACAGATTTTGACGCCAAACTGAATGTCAACTTCCTCTCTAAAGCCCTAGGGTACGATAAGTGCTTGGGATATGTCACTTGTCAGTACATGTCCACGGGTCCCACTTTCAATCACCCGTATTCAGGTCGAGCCATACGGATCAGACATGTCCTCAACTGTATGTCCAACCACATAGTGTACATCATCACGTGTCCTTGTAGTTTGATGTACGTGGGAAAGACCACTAGATCGATGAAGGAACACATGGCACTCCATCTTTCAGCCATTAAATCAGCTTTCATGGGAAAAACATCAGATAAACCGGTAGACAGGCACTTTGCCGATAAAAAACATCCTGTTAAATCATTAAGATACATGGCCATAGATCACATTCCCCCCTCCATTAGGGGAGGGGGCAGAGGAAATAAACTTCTGCAAAGAGAAGGCCGATGGATTTTTAATTTGAACACCATGCATCCCTCCGGATTGAATGACAATATCTCGTGGACCATTTTCCAATAACCTTGATTAATTTTTCAAATAATTTTGATTAATTTCTCTGTACCGAGGAGAATTACTCATAAATATGTTTTTTAGGACTTTTTTTTACTTATCATTCTCCTAAGAATTTTCTAATTTTTTTGAATTTATCCTCATGTTTGATTTTTCCACAAGAGTTCTCTATTTTTTAATTTCTTCTCTATTTTTAATTTCTTCTTCTTTTTTTCATTTCTTCTTCTTTTAATTTTTTTCACAATTACCCAGCTTAACTGTTTATTGGCATCCATTATTTTAGTATTAGCTCACCAAGGACATCACACAATTACACTTTTCAGTTAGTTTTGTATTTCTACCCATGTCCTTTAGCACTTCGTTCACTGATTTTCATTATCACGCAGCACATAGACATCATCCAATAGACATAATTTTTTTGACATTTCCTCCTTAGTTTTTCACCTAGTCACTCACATACAATTTCAAGCACCATAATACCTAACACATTCATTGTTTCAACACAATGTTTTCTTCTTTATCTTTTTTCAGATTATTTGTCATATTTTTATTTAAATTTTTTAATTTTGTCATCATATTTCTTTATATTCATGAGACACATACACCTTTCATCACAAACTTATATCATCCTTCCCTCCTATCGCAGCCATGTTACTAATCTTTATCTCGAGTTTATACTAACTACACTTCCTCTACTAAAGTTTTGGTGGCATGTTCCATTATTATTTTCCATTATCTGGTATTGCACGATCTATTTTTCTCAGTGTCTGGGGTAGCCGAGGCAACCCAGCGCCTGACACGCGTGACGTCAACAGTCCGCGACCTCGGAAGCTCCGGAGCACGGACGGAGATGGAGAAGCCGACTTGTCTTTTTGCACACAGTGGGTGGTCACTTCTTCTTATATAAGGTAAGCTTTCACTTTACACACTTGTTCACACCTTGACAAAGGAGCCACAGAGCCCCGAAACGTTGGATACTTTTTGTGACAACATTTAATACATTAGATTTATACTAGTCTCTGAGTGCCGCAGTTATTTGTTTTCTTGTATATACAGTCAGGTGCATAAATATTGGGACATTGACAGAATTTTCATATTTTGGCCTCTATTCACCCTGACAATGTCCCCCATCATCCACACACGGGCAAAAAGTATAAAATTAGACAAGTGCTGTCGTGTAACACCAAATTTGCTATTTATTTGATAACATGCCCGTGTGCTTTATGCTATATAGGCATGACCTCCCGGTCCTTTAAGGAACGGATGGCCTTACATAGGTCTGCCATTCATATGGCTTTGAATGGAAGAAATAAATATAGATCAGCCGGTTGCCAAGCATTTTAAACAGATGGGTCATCAGTTGTCCACATTACGCTATAAACTCATAGGTCACATTCCGGAATTACCCAAGGTGGTAACAGAGTGGCAGCTCTCACTACGTTAGAAGCAAAATGGATCCTGTGAATGAACAGTATACAACCTCATGGATTTAAAGAACGAATTGCTTGGAATTCACTTATTTAAAAAATTATTTTCCCTGTGTCTTTTTCCCTGTGTCTGTGTATGTTCTTGTATGCATGCTTTATCCTTTCTTATTCACAGCCTCTATATATATATACAGTCAGGTGCATAAATATTGGGACATTGACAGAATTTTCATATTTTGGCCTCTATTCACCACCACAATGGCTTTGAAATGAAACAAACAAGATGTGCCTTAACTGCAGACTTTCAGATTTAATTTGAGGGTAATTACATCCAAATCAGGTGAACGGTGTAGGAATTACAACGGTTTCTATATTTGCCTCCCACTTTTTAAGGGGCCAAAAGTAATGGGACTATGAGCGCAAAAGCTATTTCATGGACAGGTGTGGGCTATTCCCTCGTTATTTCATTATCAATTAAGCAGGTAAAAGGTCTGGACTTGATTCTAGGTGTGACATTTGCATTTGGAATCAGTTGCTGTCGACTCTCAATATGAGATCCAAAGAGCTGTCACTATCAGTGACGCAAGCCATCATAGGCTGAAAAATCAAAACAAACCCATCAGAGAGATAGCAAAAACATTAGGTGTGGCCAAATCAACTGTTTGGAACATTCTTAAAAGAAAGAACGCATCGGAGAGCTCAGCAACACCAAAAGACCCGGAAGACCACGGAAAACAACTGTGGTGGATGACAGAAGAATTATTTCCCTGGTGAAGAAAAACCCCTTCACAACAGTTGGCCAAATCAAGAACACTCTCCAGGAGGTAGGTGTATATATGTCAAAGTCAACAATCAAAAGAAGACTTCACAAGAGTGAATATAGAGGGTTCACCACAAGATGTAAACCATTGGTGAGCCACAAAAACAGGAAGACCAGATTAGAGTTTGCCAAACAACATCTACAAAGTCATTACAGTTCTGGAACAACATCCTATGGACACATGAGACAAAGATCAACTTGTAGCAGAGTGATGGGAAGAGAAGAGTATGGAGAAGGAAAGGAACTGCTCATGATCCAAAACATACCACCTCATCAGTGAAGCATGGTGGTAGTAGTGTCATGGCGTGGGCATGTATGGCTGCCAATGGATCTGGTTCCCTTGTATTTATTGATGATGTGACTGCTGACAAAAGCAGCAGAATGAATTCTGAAGTGTTTTGGGTAATATTATATGCTCATATTCAGTCAAATGCTTCAGAACTCATTGGACAGTGCTTCACAGTGCAGATGGACAATGACCCGAAGCATACTGCAAAAGCAACCAAAGAGTTTTTTAAGGCTAAAAAGTGTAATGTTATGCAATGGCCAAGTCAATCCCCTGACCTGAATCCAATTGAGCATGCATTTCACTTGATGAAGACAAAACTGAAGGGAAAATGCCCCAAGAACAAGCAGGAACTGAAGACATTTGCAGTAGAGGCCTGGCAGAGCATCACCAGGGATGAAACCCAGCGTCTGGTGATGTCTATGCATTCCAGACTTCAGGCTGTAATTGCCTGCAAAGAATTTGCAACAAAGTATTAAGAAGTGAAAGTTAGATTTAGGATTGTTTATTTTGTCCCATTACTTTTGGCCCCTTAAAAATTGGGAGGCACATATAGAAACCGTTGTAATTCCTACATCGTTCACCCGATTTGGATGGAATTACCCTCAAATTAAATCTGAAAGTCTGCAGTTAAATCACATCTTGTTTGTTTCATTTCAAAGCCATTGTGGTGGTGAATAGAGGACAAAATATGAAAATTCTGTCAATGTCCCAATATTTATGGACCTGACTGTATATTTCCTAACTAGTAACTAAAGCAAAAAGGGATTGATGTGACTTAAACTATATACCATATATACAATATAGAAAACATGAGAGCGAGCCACAGAAAGCACAAGAAATGGTAGAAGACTTGTATCTGTAGAATGATCCAGTAAAACAGACATCCAATCAGGAGGTCTCTGAAATATTATATTGCCTGGATTCAAGACATTTGTCCCAATGTTTTTTAAAATTTAGACTAAATGGCATATTTATTAACATTATTTTAACTAAAATGATGTGAAAACAGGTGTTTCCACACACCCTTTTCACATTATTTTAGTATCACTTAAATTTATTAAAGATCAATTGGAGTAGTTTTCATGAAAAACAACCCCAATCCCTTCAATTCACATATAGGCCCTCATTCAGACCCACTCGCGAGCGGCTGTCCGCTTGCAAGTGGGTCGATGGTCTGCCCTGCGCATGCGCATGACGGAGGGAGCTCCGTCGTGCGCATGCGTGAGACGCGACGAGCGAAGGACTTTCCTTCGCTCGGAGTGTATCATCAAAGGGGGCGTGCTGTCGATGTTGACTGACAGCACGCCCCCTTTGGTGGGCGTGCCGGGGGCATGCCTGCCAGACGGAGGCGTTCCCAAAGGAACGCTTACCGTCTACCGTCTGAAGCCGGCCCCACTGACATCACTAGTGGGAGTGGGAGTGTCAGTGGGAGTGATTTTGGCTCTGATAGAGCCAAAATCACTCCTGGCCTTGCGGTTGAAAAACTCAACCGCAGGCTTTTGCTCGCAGTTTCGATGGTCAAGACCATCGCGACCATCATCCTGCACGCTCGTATATGCTGTGGATGGTGACCCACAGCTATACGAGCGTCCAGAAGGACGCTCCATATTAATGGAGGTGGGCCCTGATTCAGAGCGAGCGCTCTGGTCAGAGCGTCCGGCTCTGAATCAGGGCCATTGTTCATAAACAGATTTAATTTCCAATACTTGTAATAGGAAATGTGATTTGCTCAGATTTACTAAAAATATATTGTGAAAAAATACCGGGGAAATCCTGTGATAATAAAGCCACAGATGGCGTTATTAGGGCTTTCCCCACGGTTCCATGACTCCTGCTCTGCTCTAACAAGCAGAGCAAAGCCAGCGCCTGTGATCAGCTGTGTGGTCTAAATTTACCACAAGCTGATCACTTAAAAAAAATTGTAAAAAAACCCAAACACTTCCCTGCATCTAGGGACCGGCGATTGCTGCTCCGGTGAGGTCCTCTAGGGCTCCGGTCAGCTGCTCTCCAGGCTCCTGCATTGGCTCTGGTCAGCTGCTGCATAGAGCAATATGTGGCGGGGGGAGGGATCGTTCTCGCGGGGGGTTACCGGGAGTGCATGCGCGGAGACATACTGTATTTTTGTGAAACATACAATGAAAAGTATGTGAAGAAGTGGATGCGCAGGGACAGAGCTTTATCGCAAGCTGTGTCCCTGCATGCAATTTTTGATACATCAAATATCACATTGCGATATTGGGCAAATTTAGCACAGCCAATCGGCATCTAAGATGTGAATTGTGATGAATATGCCCCTTAGCCTTTTGGGTAAAATACATATGTTTCTCATAAAGCACTGTGGAGTTAACCAGAGATTTTCCTACCCTTATATCATGACCTAAAGGCGCCATCCAGGTTCTTGCAATTACCACCTTTGCAAGGGCACTGAGATTGAAAAAGTAGTGTACTTATCTAATACATCAGAAGGTAGAATTCCAAGAATACACACTCTGGGCCTGATTCAGAGCCGCTCGTAAGCGGCCGCTCGTTCGTTCCGAGCGATGTTTGCACAACTGCGCATGCGTACGGATCGTAATACGCATGTGCGAACCAGTCAGTGCGGCCAAAAATCGTTTGTTCGCTAAATAGCAAATGCCTGCTATTTTGAGTGACAGGACGAGGCGTATGTGGGTGGTAACAGGGGAAGGTGCTTGAAAACGGGGAGTGGAGATCCGAACGCAGGGGTGCTTAAAGGTCAAAACGGGCGTTTTATGGGTGTGCATAATTAATACAGCAGCGTCATTGACCACGTCACTGGGTTATTTTACAGTCAGAACTGCTCGCAAGATTGCGGTAGGAAAAACCAACCACAAGAATAGCGAGCAGTTCATACGCTGGTCGATGTACTCGATTAATCTAATTACTAGCGGACATGATGTAGGATGCGAGTGGCCAGGGGGCGTAGTTTTCCAAAAAACGACCGCATGTTTTGTACGCTCGTTCAGACCTAGAGGCGTGAACAGACCGCAAAGAGCGAACGGTTCATTTGAATAGCCACCCCTTTTTTCTGAACGAGCGAGTGCAAATAGCGTCCGGCTCTGAATGAGGTCCTCTGTACGTTAATAGAGAAGAGGGGACTCCTGTATTAGCAATGACCTGAGTAATGCTATTCCAAAAGGCACACACCATAGAATACTTCCATAGTAAATGCCTAAAGGTGCCCCGGGCGAGGTTACATTTAAGACACATATCACATATCAATAAAATGAATTCGAATAATAAATAAGGCGCCGAACACTTGTTTGCTGCAAACAAGAAGTCACCGCAGTACCACCCTGAGATACTGAATCATAGTATATAATAAATAGGTTGTGACGACTATACCTGCGCACGGTGTAATAGTAAAAATATATGGAAAATACTTCCCCAATATATGTTGATTCTTGCAACTAGATGTCAACAGATCGTTTCTCCGTGGACATGAAAAACATCAGAGATGTGTACACATCGTGTGATATCGTACAAATAAATTTTATTCACAATAATAAGGGAAAGAAAAAAAAGTGTATATATAAAAAATATAAAATAAAGTAATAAATACACAATATAAATGAAAAAATAATTGAAAAAATAAATATGTAACCTTCAATAATGTGCCAGAAAAGATATTGATATACAGGGCACGTTGAAATGTACCCTTCAATACTAGTTGGCTAAAATATATTAAAATGTGGTATATATATGGAATCCTTCAATGATATGTAATATCAAATTACCAGAAGTCCCATTACTGAGGGCTCGTAGATATAAAGATGGAGGTTTTCCGGATAACCTCTTATCCACTCCTCGTCAGGGAACTCCTTATGATGTGAGTCTCACAAATCCAGTGGTCCTGTCACCAATTGCCAATGCGTTTCGAGAGACAATCTCTCTTCCTCAAGGCTGTGTGACAAGGATACCCCCAGTCTGCCTTATATACCCTGCAGTCAGACCTCTTCCGGGTCAGAGGGTGAATCACACACGCGAGGTTTCTAAATTATCCCTGTATAGAGGGAGTTTTTATAAGTATGACTTTATAATGTGGTAAAACCATAGGATCTTAGAATATCCTACCTTAGGGTGTTTTTAAAAATAGTTATAAATAAATGAGAAGATTCACCCTCTGACCCAGAAGAGGTCTGACTGCAGGGTATATAAGGCAGACTGGGGGTATCCTTGTCACACAGCCTTGAGGAAGAGAGATTGTCTCTCGAAACGCGTTGGCAATTGGTGACAGGACCACTGGATTTGTGAGACTCACATCATAAGGAGTTCCCTGACGAGGAGTGAATAAGAGGTTATCCGGAAAACCTCCATCTTTATATCTACGAGCCCTCAGTAATGGGACTTCTGGTAATTTGATATTACATATCATTGAAGGATTCCATATATATACCACATTTTAATATATTTTAGCCAACTAGTATTGAAGGGTACATTTCAACGTGCCCTGTATATCAATATCTTTTCTGGCACATTATTGAAGGTTACATATTTATTTTTTCAATTATTTTTTCATTTATATTGTGTATTTATTACTTTATTTTATATTTTTTATATATACACTTTTTTTTCTTTCCCTTATTATTGTGAATAAAATTTATTTGTACGATATCACACGATGTGTACACATCTCTGATGTTTTTCATGTCCACGGAGAAACGATCTGTTGACATCTAGTTGCAAGAATCAACATATATTGGGGAAGTATTTTCCATATATTTTTACTATTACACCGTGCGCACGTATAGTCGTCACAACCTATTTATTATATACATATCACATATCAGTCGCACTCCCAGAGTCTAACTGGCGTGAGGTAGGTTCAGGTAGGTTCTATGAAGGATAAAAAAATTGTATTTGCTGGAACCGAATGGAAGCAGTAGAGCTTCTGAGAGATGCCAAGGCAGGAGACCATGTGCAGCCAAAAGAAAGTAATACATACAGGAGAGCAAACAAACCAAGGGATGATAAAAACGTTTTAACAGGAGAATCTGAAATAGGTGGAGGGGCATTAGAAAATAGGGAGGACAGGGCATGTCGTAACTGTAGAAATCTATAGAAATAAAAGGGGCAGGTTAAAGTCACCAGAAAGACTTCAGGACAAAACCGTCATATAAGTGACCTATAGAAAACACACCCTGCGTACCCCACACCTTATCAAGTTGCATGTGGGAGAGTTCAGACAGCTGCCTAGAACCCCACAAAGGAGTGTCCGGGGCCACTTCCCCATATTTCATCAGTGCAGCAGTCAGTTGCCATATTTTAATTGCCTGGACAAAAGGAGGTAAAACCGGTCAGTGGGGATCGTCCCTCAAGCAGGACTTGTAAAGGGGTGTGACCTGGAGACACCTTAGACACCAACAACCACACACGCAAATGAGCCAACTGGGCAGCAAAATAATGTAAACGAAAATGAGGAATGGCCATACCCCCTGCCTGCCTAGATCTAGTAAGGCTACTATTTAGTTGAATTCTGGGACATTTGTCTATCCAGACCAGAGATCAGGCTATTCAGTTTTCTACAAACAGAAGCAGGTATATAAACAGGACACTGCTCAAATACATAGAGAAACTAATACCCCTTTTCCACCAAAATTCCACAAAAATTCCGGGTCTGATCCGGAGTTGGAACAGGGTTCCTATCCTATACGGATCAGACCTGGAATTTAGCTGCTCACACCGCAGTCGGGTCTGCATAGACCCGGCTTTTCCGGCGTGAAAGTGGACGCTTGGAGATGACGTCATCTCCAAGCGCCACTGAAGCCGGACCAATCGGCCGGCTTGCGTCGCACTACAGGTCATCAAGACCTAGAGTGCGCCGTACACACAGCAGAGTTTCACGGGTTACTCCTGTGTTAAACCCTGCTATTTACCTGGGTTGGATTGCCGGGTCACTCCTTTTACACCAAGGAGCTGGCTGGGTTAACCCTGCAATAACCTGGGTTTTAGCTCTGGTGTAAAAGGGGTATAAGGGAGGACCACCATCTTTATCAAGTTAACATGGCCAGTCACCGTCAGCAGTAATTTAGATATGCCAAAAGTGGCTGTATATTCAAGGCATATTTTTATTTCAATAAAATATTCACATTCATTTGGTTTTATTTTATAATTTAATTATAACAAGGCAACACTTATTATGGGGTTCACTTCATGAAATAATAAATGTCACCTGCATTTTAAACAAATTGTCCCCATAATTTCATTATTAAATAACATCCCCACCCCCTTAAAATAATCTGAAAATAATATTGACTTCTTAATATAAAAACATATTAATTTGTCCACCTTAATACATTCATAAAATAATTTTGCCCCATAAGATATATATTGTCTTTGCCCCTTTATTCAGCAATTGTTTGTCCCTATCTAATAAAAAAGAACGCTAATAAAAATGATGTCATCACGTCAGCTCTAATTTGCATGGTGCTACCTCCCAAAGAGTTTAATTAAAAAAATAAACTTCCACACTCTGTGAACAGAAAGAGCTACCATGGCAGGAGCCCGTGGCTGGCAGCCTGCAGCTAGCTGGGTAGTCAGTGACAGTCACCAAAGGCACAGCTTGAGAGCATAAGCTTAAGTGAGAGGGCATGCTGATTCCAGTGCACCTGATAAGGAGTACCCGGTGTGTGGCAGGAACATTCCAGGTGGGGATCCTTGTCCCTGTTTGCCCACACGGGTCCCCAGCACCTGTAGCAGTACCGCCTCTTAGTCCACCTTTTAGCCTGTGTTCTTTGGCAGCCAGCCATGATTGGCCAGGAAAGACAAGTGATCAATGCATCGTTGGAAGGCTCCAACCTCGGAGGTGCCATGGCATAAGGGCTGGGGGGTACGGATTAAAAAAGCATACAGTCTGGGGCCAGGTGATGGGGGAGAGAGTGGCACTTACAACCCATATTGTAATTAATAAGTGCACTGTGCTTATACCATGATACATCTGACAGGAGCCAATGAACTTTGCAATATAGAAGTCTGTCACCAGGTGGAGCCATTACACACCAAAATTGAGACAAGTCAGCAACAGGATAGTGTGTTGCTGGATGCACATGTGTAGTAGAGACCAGAAGATGCAGAGGAGTGGAGTGCAGAGCAGGTCTGCTGTTAGAGACAACAGACTTGGCAAAGTGTTGTCACTGAAGTGGTAGGTGATTGAAGCCACTGAATACCTGATGATGGTTGGCTGCTGCAGAAGTTCCAACTGAGACTGAGAGACAGAGGCAATATTTCAGCAGTGATGTCATGGGAGGGGGGGGGTGGAGGAGGAGGGGGAAGGGTGGCAGCGGGGAGTGGATGCTATGCCCCGAAAATGGCACAAACCAGGGGGCATGGCTTTGTGCAATGAAGTCAAGCCCCCTTTTAAATGCATGCACCAAAGGCACACACAAAGGGCCTGATTCAGAGCCGCTTGTAAGCGGCCGCTCGTTCGTTCCGAGCGATGTTGCCCAACTGCGCATGCGTACGGATCGTTATACGCATGCGCTAACCAGTCAGTGCGGCCGAAATTCATGTGCTCGCAAAATAGCGAATGCCTGCTATTTTGAGTGACAGAAAGAGGCGTATGTGGGTGGTAACAGGGGAAGGTGCTTGAAAATGGGGAGTGGAAATCAGAACGCAGGCGTGCTTAAAGGTCAAAATGGGCGTTTTATGGGTGTGCATATTTAAAACAGCAGCGTCATTGACCACGTCACTGGGTTATTTTAGATTCAGAACTGCTCGCAAAATTGTGGTAGCAAACACCAACCACAAGAATAGCGAGCAGTTCATACCCTTGTTGATGTACTCGATTAATCTAATAAATAGCGGACATGACGTAGGATGCGAGTGGCCAGGGGGCGTATTTTTCCAAAAAACGAACGCAAGTTTTGCTCGCTCGTTCAGACATAGAGGCGTGAACAGACCGCAAACAGCGAACGGTTCATTTGAATAGCCACCCCTTGTTTTAGAACGAACGACCGCAAATAGCGAGTGGCTCTGAATGAGGGCCAAAGTCTACATACTGCTGCAATGGGTGTCATCACACATAGTGACAGCACTGCGTATCAGCACTTGGAGTCGCAGTTGAGATCTGTGGAGGCTGTGAGTGGGTAAAAGCTGTAAAAGGGAGACGTCCTACTGAGCTGCAGCACTACTGAGAATTATTTAGGAGCTATTGAGAACTTTTTGAGAGGTAATGAGAACTGTAACAGAGATATTGTGAGAGTGTATGAAAGATACTGAGACTTATCAACAGATAGAGAATTGCTGAGAGAACTACTATATTTCAAGTACTGTGTAATCCTGACTTGTGCAAGAGACTGAGTTTGAGTAAACAGAGTGATATTCTTTTTGGTTGAGCTACTCGAGAAACAGTGCCTGAGTATGTCAGTGAAAAGAGCGGCAGCCATTTTGTGTGAATACTGAGTTGAGTTAAAGAGCCATTTGGGATAGAGTTATTGCTACTGTGCAGTGCTGAAGATAAGTGGAACTGTGTTTAGTGTGCCTTACCATTGGAAATCCAAAGCTATTGCTCTCTGTAATCAGGAAAAAACAGCATTGGTGTCACAAAATTGGGACTTATTCGCTCTTACCCTGTCATGCAATGCTTCATTAAGGAGTGCTGTCACTTTAATCCTGAGGGTCATGGGTGCAGCCATGCTGGCTCTGATCAGGTGAGCACCAGTATCCAGTCTCTACATATCTCTGGTGCTCACATGACCACCTCATCCTATCCCTGACAAGAGCACCCTGTTAAAGCCTGCACCAGACACTAGCACCTTGTCAGAACAATGTGTAGTTCAATACTCCAGTGTGGTTCCTTTCCTTCCAGTGATCTCACTTTCAAGTGAGTAAATGCTACCTCTGACCCACTGTCGGAAACTGCGCTACTGGAATCCTGCAAGCTGCTACCTCTGAGTCTGCTGCATCCACTCTGCAGCACTGTGCTGTATGCTACTTCCTGCCTACATGTACCAGTCTGTGTTCAAGCACTGGTCCCAGTCAAGCTCAACTACTGTTACCTCCGGTCCCAATTCGATCAAAGGCTGTGGTTCCACTCCAGCTGGCTGCTGCTCTCTCCAGTCCCAGTCCTGTTCAAGCCTGCAGTCTCACTCCAGCTGGCTG
The DNA here is from genome assembly GCA_031769625.1 of Taudactylus pleione. Taxonomy (NCBI): domain Eukaryota; kingdom Metazoa; phylum Chordata; class Amphibia; order Anura; family Myobatrachidae; genus Taudactylus; species Taudactylus pleione. The sequence continues at coordinate 1,028,288 of JAUIMM010000303.1, read as the reverse complement.
CAATTCTTTCTGTCTCCATTCCGGTTCAAGCCTTCGGGTTCACTCTGGCTGGTTACTATCCACTCCAGCTAAGCTGCTGTTACTTCTGGTCCCAATTTGATTCAAGCCTGCAGTTCCACTCAGGCTCAGCAGCTGTTATCGATGGTCCCAGTTCAGTTCAAGTCTCCGGATCCAATCCGGTTCCACATCTGCTACCTCTGGTCCCTATCTGGTTCAAGTAAGGTCCAAGCCAGTGACTTATTCCTATTTCCAATCTGCATTGTAGTCTGAAGTCTCCTGGGCATCCTATGAACTTTCCTAGTGATTCCAAGTGTGAAACATACTACCTAAATTAATCCTGGCTACAAGCAAGTCCTCTCACTTGCTCATTGCGGGTTCAAGTGGAATGTTCTTTCACTGTACTTCAGATTACCTTTCTGCTTTGCAAATTACATTGCTTCCTCTCAGCATTGCAGCTCCTGACCTACTCTGAGTCCCTCTGCTCACTATACCATCTGTACTTCTACCATTGGTGGTTGTTGCCCTAAGGGTCCACTCTTAGCTTATTAGGGTTCATGCTGAGTTTCTGCTCCTGCATTCACTCCAGTTGCTGGGGACTGGGTGGAGGATCTGGATTCTTGAGGGTCCAGGTCCCAGTGACCCTGCTCTGGTAATCAGTTTGCAGCATCTGTCAGCAGATTCCACATGGGCTACTGGTTACCTGTTTTACTCACTGCTCTCAAACACTGGTTCTGACCCCTTATTCCTGTATTTAGGGTAGTTCCACTCAATTGGTTCCAAGGACAGACAGGGAGCCTTCCAGGTGTCACTGACCTCTCTAAAGGCACCAGGCATTTACTGCACGGGTCCCAAGCCATGAGTAGACCTCTGATTTAGCCACCACAATTCCACTACGACCCGTCAGTCCAGTCCGCGGGACCTGACTTGGATCTCAAAAACCTCAAATGTGACAATTAGACACTAAGCTAATCACTATTACCAATTTTGGATTCCGATTATAGGTCAGTCATCATCCAGCAGCAGAGCACTCCAACGACAGAACTTTGTGTGACTTTAGCATAAAATACTGAACAGTTTTGAGGTTTTTGCTAAATGTGCTCAGTAATAATCCATGTTACTATTACTGTATATCTGGGTTTTGCAAAGGTTAATGTGTGTTTAAAGCAGTGGTTTTCAAACTAGTTGCGGTGGCACCCAGAAGTGTCATGGGACAGGTTTGCTGAGGGTTGGTGGTCAAGGACCAAATCAAATTGTTTATGGTCAATGTGTTAGGCAAAACTTGTGCCGCTGACTGCCAATAATAAACTACCCCCCTTTAATAATTCTACTTGGTTATTCTATTTACCAAGGCTGCCACGTTATGTCATGTTATTGTCTGTATAAGACTAGCCTCTGCTACAGCCTGAGGCGGATAAAGCTCATGGAGTCATTGCCAAAGGAGAAGGAGGATCCACTGGAGCTGCCGTCTCAGCTGTAAGGACCATCAACACCTGACTTATCTGTGCCCACTACAACACTCGGGGTACCACACCTCTTCATGGGCTCTATTTATTAACATTATTTTTACTAAAATAAAGTGAAAAAGGGTGTTTTCACACCCTATTCACACTATTTTAGTTTCACCTGTAGTTATTACAGGGCAATTGGAGTAGAATTAGTAAAATTCTACTCCAACCCCTAGTATCACTTATTTTTAGTAAAGCAGATCGCATTTCCCATAATTGTAATGGGAAATGTGATCCGACCAAAGTTACTAAAAATAAAATGTGAAAAAAATATCGGGGGAAGCCCTGTGATAATAACGCCACCTGGAGGTGGCGTTATCCAGGCTCTACCCTTGTTACCGGGCTCCCACTCTGCTCTAACGGGGAGAGCAGAGGCGGGAGCCGGTACCAGTAATCAGCTATGTGTTCTAAACAGACCGCAAGCTGATTGCTGTAAAAAAAAGAAGAAAAAAAATTGAAATTTTTTTTTTTACTTACCTTAATCCAGGGACCGGTGATCGGGCCTCCGGTGATGGCTCCTCTCCGGTCAGCTGGTCTCCCATAGTACACTGCGGCCCGGTCATCAGGTGATCGGGTCCCAGTGCAGTATGGGAGATCACCTGATCGGGAAGCCCGGAGAAGATAACTGGAGGCCAGGAGGATGCAGGTAAGTGTAATGAAGGGAGGGGGGGGTCGCGGGGGTCTGCGATCGCGGGGGGCGGGGCTTAGCATTGTTGGGGGTAGCAGCGACGGTGGGTCGGCGCATGCGCGGGCTCTTAGTCGCGGTATTTTTTCAGAAAATACCGCGACTACAGTGCGGATGGGATCCGCAGGGACAGAGCTTTATCGTAAGCTCTGTCCCTGCAAGGGATTTATAGTAAATCCCTGTGATATTGCCTGAATTCGCAATGCGAATTCACTCGGTAATATCACACTACAATCCGCATTCAATATGCGAATTGTAAATAGAGCCCCATATGTTCCAAATGAGCACATAACTCAAACAACATGCAGTTTGTTATCTCACCTGTCACAAGGCTCTATTTATTAACATTATTTTTACTAAAATAAAGTGAACAGGGGTGTTTTCACACCCTTTTCACATTATTTTAGTATCACCTACAGTTACTAAAGGGCAATTGGAGTAGAATTCGTAAAATTCTACTCTAGGGGTGAGCAGGTTCGGATTTCTGAAATCCGAACCCCCCCGAGCCCCCCCGATCCGAGGCCGATCCGAGTCAGGCTCGACTTTTCCCGCCTGACTCGGATCTGAAATCGAGGCAAAACGTCATCGTCCCGCCGTCGTCTCGCGGGTTTTGGATCCTATATAAGGTACCCCCGTCATTTTCTCACTCGGCTGTGGACAGTGAAGAGGGAGGGTGGGAGTTAGGGCTGGCTGGGCTGTGTAGTGTAGTGTAGTGTTGTGCTGTGCTGCGCTGCTGTTGTCCATAAGTCCATAGGGGCTGGCTGGACTGTGTTGTGCAGTCAGTTGTCCATAGGGGCTGTGTCCACTCCAAAGTCCTGTGCAGTGTCCCAGTCCTAAAGGGGTGCTGTAGTGTTGTCCAGGGGGTGCTCTGTCCATCAGGGGTGCTCCCCCCAAGTGCAAAAAAAATTAATATTTTTTCCGTGTTTGTGAATTGTGTGCGCAGTAGCCGCACGTGCATCAACAAAGTAGTGCCAAGTGTGCGCCTGTGTCATAAGTAAAGGGCCGGCTGGCTTGACCATTAAAGGGTGCTGTAACCCCCAAAGTGCACTCCAAACAAAATAAAAAAATATTTTCTGTGTTTGTGAATTGTGTGCACTGTGACTGCACGTGCATCAACAAAGGAGCAGCGCCAAGCGTGCGCCTGTGTCCCATAAGTAAAGGGCCGGCTGGCTTGTCCGTTAAAGGGTGCTGTAACCCCCAAAGGGCACTCCAAACAAAATAAAAAAATATATTTTTTTGTGTTTGTGAATTGTGTGCGCAGTAGCAGCACGTGCATCAACAAAGTAGTGCCAAGCGTGCGCCTGTGTCATAAGTAAAGGGCCGGCTGGCTTGTCCGTTAAAGGGTGCTGTAACCCCCAAAGGGCACTCCAAACAAAATAAAAAAATATTTTCTGTGTTTGTGAATTGTGTGCACTGTGGCTGCACATGCATCAACAAAGGAGCAGCGCCAAGCGTGCGCCTGTGTCCCATAAGTAAAGGACCGGCTGGCTGGTCCGTTAAAGGGTGCTGTAACCCCCAAAGGGCACTCCAAACAAAATAAAAATATATATTTTTTTGTGTTTGTGAATTGTGTGCGCAGTAGCAGCACGTGCATCAACAAAGTAGTGCCAAGCGTTCGCCTGTGTCATAAGTAAAGGGCCGGCTGGCTTGTCCGTTAAAGGGTGCTGTAACCCCCAAAGGGCACTCCAAACATAATAAAAAAATATTTTCTGTGTTTGTGAATTGTGTGCACTGTGGCTGCACGTGCATCAACAAAGGAGCAGCGCCAAGCGTGCGCCTGTGTCCCATAAGTAAAGGGCCGGCTGGCTCATTTCTTAAAGGGTGGTGTAACCCACAAAGTGCACTAGTGTCCAACAAAAATAAAAAATTATTTTCTGTGCTTGTGTGCGCCTTAGCCGCACATATATATCAATATAACATAAATGGAGGACCAAACTTTCTCCGATAAAAATAAAATAGGGAAAGATCAAGAACCACTTCCTCCTAGTGCTGTTGCTGCTGCTGGGAGTTGTTCATCATCCCAGAGAGGAAGTAGGAACACCACTACTTTTACTAAACAATTGACCCTCCAACAGTCCCTAGCGAGGAGGATGAAGTACGACAGCAGTCATCCTGAAGCAAAACGTATAACTGAGGCCTTGACTGCTATGTTGGTGTTAGACGTGCGTCCAGTATCCGCCATTAGTGCAGTGGGATTTAGACAACTGATGGAGGTAGTGTGTCCCCGGTTCCAAATCCCGTCTAGATTCCACCTGCATCCTCAAAGCAGCAGCGACAAGCGTGCGTCTGTCTGTTAAAGGGTGGTGTAACCCTCAAAGTACGCTCCACAAACAATAAATAAATTCTTATTTTTTTTCTGTCTTTGTGAATTGTGTGGGCTGTAGCCGCACCTGCATCCTCAAAGCAGCAGCGACAAGCGTGCGTCTGTCTGTTAAAGGATTACATCGGTGACAGCATCCAAGTAGGCATGTCAGACAGTCCGTACATGTACTGGTAGGAAAAAGAGGCAATTTGGAGGCCCCTGTACAAACTGGCTCTATTTTACCTGAGTTGCCCCCCCCCTCCAGTGTGTACTCCGAAAGAGTGTTTAGTGCAGCCGCGAACCTTGTCAGCAAAAGGCGTAGGAGGTTGCTTCCACAAAATGTGGAGAAGATGATGTTCATAAAAATTAATTATCAACTCTTCCAGGGAAACCAGCCTCCAGCACGTACAGAGGGACCTGTGGTGGTGGATTCCAGCGGGGACGAATTAATACTCTGTGAGGATGAGGATGTACACAACACTGAAGAGGGTGAGGAATCGGTGAATGAGGAGGATGAGGACGACATCTTGCCTCCGTAGAGCCAGTTTGTGCAGGGCCAGATTAATTGCCAGCTTGTTTTGTGGGGGCCCAAACGAACCAATCATTTCAGCCACAGTCGTGTGGCAGACCCTGGCGCTGAAATGATTGGTTTGTTAAAGTGTGCATGTCCTGTTTATACAACATAAGGGTGGGTGGGAGGGCCCAAGGACAATTCCATCTTGTACCTCTTTTTTTTCTTTGCATTATGTACTGTTTGGGGCCTAGATTTTCAAACTGCCATCCTGTCTGCCACTGCAGTGTCACTCCTAGATGGGCCACGTGTTTGTGCCGCCCACTCGTGTCGCTTAGCATAGTCATCCATCTACCTCGGTGCAACCTTTTGGAAATAAAAACACTATTGTGAGGTGTGAGGTGTTCAGAATAGACTGGAAATGAGTGGAAATTAAGGTTTTTGAGGTTAATAATACCATAGGAGCAGAAAAATCAACACATGCCCGATGTGTGTGGTTTTTTCCTGTGGGGGACTATGTGGGGCTTCATCTTAGTCAGACACAGTCGCTTCTGAATCTGCGTCTTTCCGGTTGCTTGTCTGCAACCTTATGGTGCACATCTGTGCGTCCGAATGTGCAAGGACTGAGACACCAATTTGCAGAGTCTGAAGAACCTGAGATACTGCTTGGTGCGTCTTTAGACCATCTGTCACATCATCGACATTTGCACAAGCCCTATGGCAAATGCAGTTACTCCATCCATGTATGGCCTCCTGTGTGAGCGTCTGTGTATGCAACTACTTTCACCAACATGTACGCGACACTCCCATGACACGCCCATAATTTGGACCATCTCCGTGCATGCGCTAAGCCACCTTCTGGTCACTGCCCAGGAATGCCCACTACATTTTCAATACACTTTTCCCTGTGGGCACCTGTATTACAACTGCAACTCTGCATGGACACAATTGGGAGGCGTAGCAAAAAAAATCGCTCCACTGTGTCTGACATCGGCAATTCATCCGGCTTAGAATAAGCCCCTGTGTGATTTTTTAAATGTATTTTTATGTATAGTATTAATTCTCTATGTTTTTGGAATGGGGGAGGGCAGAGGGGTGCTCCAAAATTTGTTGCACAGGGTTCTAATTGACCTGTAGCTGGCCTTGGGTTTGACAAAACCCACTTTTAATACATTTTCCTCCATGTGACTCAAATTTGAAAGATTCATCACTACAATATATTTTAAAATAGTGATGGTGCACTTGGTCTGGTCCCAAGTGGGCACCGAATATGTTTTTGGGGGGTGGGGTACTGGATGCCGGCAGTCGGGATCCCGGCAGTCAGAATCCCGCCGCCAGCATCCTGTCAGGGTTAGGATACCGACACCTGTCGGTCAGTATCTTAACCCTCCTCCTCACCGGTGCCTAAACCTAACCTCTCCCTCCCCGCACCCTAAACCCCTTAGTGCCTAACCCTAACGCTAGCCCTCCCCCTAACCCCGCTACTTACCTTCGAAATTCCGTCAGTCAGGATGGCGGCGCCGGGATTCTGATAGGTGTCAGGATTCCGGCGCCGGCATTCTGAGCACGGAATCCCAGTGGTCGGGATGACCGCTTCCCATTTTTGGGGTACAGTGATTGTCACACATTTTAACAGGGACTGCCTCTTTAGCAGTTTCACTATAAGGGCACATTGGTACATTTTTAATTTACATTTTCTTACAATTACACATTAGAAGACTAACATGTACTTTTATATCTCTGGAAATTATAGGGACATGACCACGGCATGCTTTAGGAGTGGACAGATTAGAAAAGAGAATGCTACATCACAAAGAAGTGTCTGGCTCTTATGAAAAACAGCCACCCCAAACCATTCTCTCCTACAGTGAAAAAAGAGCAGAAAAGTAAAAAATATCAGTGAATGGTGTTCACGGCACCTACTCACTGCCACTCTACAGTGGAAACATTGTGGTGGTGAGAAGGACGTACATCCTCAGCAGTTGGGGCAAAAGCTCTGACTGTCTGGACAGTCCCCTAGAATCACTACTGTCCCAAATGGAAGGTATGTTAGAAAAACACAAAGCAATACATTGAGCCTGATTCAAAGTCGGACACAATGGTGATTATGTATGCCGATCAAGTGATTGTTTGCCATCGTGCATACATATAAACCGCACTGCGTGTGCGCAGCATTCGCATTGTGATTTCGGACGCACAGGGGATCCATCTCAAAGCGAGTGACAGGTTGTCAGGTTTGGGGGTGGTAACAGGGTGTGGTCAGAAAAATGCAGGCGTGTCTGACTGATTAAACGCTGTTACATGGGCATACATAAACTAGCCCTTGCGATCTCCTACGCAACATGAGAGCCGTCTGCATGTCAGGAGGGCTGCCGAGTTTGCGGCAGCTCAGACTTGCTGCAAGGGCAAGATGGCCACTCGATGTGTGTCGATGCTACCGATATTTATGCATATGAGAAGGCAGCAGCGAGCGTCCTTATGCACTGATAGGCTTAGGAACAATTTGCATATTTTTCGCAGCTGCGTTCAGAGCGAAATGGCAGCTGGGATCGCATTAGCTTCCATCTCTGAATCCGGTCCATAATTCCATGCTTACCCATATGCACAAACTATTACTTACCTAATATACAAAGAAACAGTCACACTTTTACAAGGTCACTAGTCTGGATTTGTGAAAAGGTGCTCACTTTACATATAGTATTATTTGTTTTGTTCATGAATAATTTATTAATTAAAATATATTAATGAGGGTTGGTCTTATGATGAGTTTCAGTTTAGTGGGAGGGCTGAAGAGTACTGAAACAATTTCCATGGCATGGGGAAAAGTGAGAAACATTTACCTTGTCGAGCTGTGTACTCATTGTCTTCTATGAGGCGAGCAAGGCCAAAGTCTGCAATCTTACAGATCAAGTTGTCCCCCACAAGAATATTGGCAGCTCTGAGATCACGGTGAATATAATTCATTCGTTCAATGTATGCCATACCAGATGCTATCTAAAGGAACAAAAATACATTGTTCAGATGCATACAACAGAGTATTGTGGAGAGATTAGCTGACAATATAAATTGACATGGTCGGATATACTACAGAGTTGTAGTGGTAGAAACTGCAACTGGTGGAGAGAGAGAGCGAATACCAAAGACCCCCATACTGGACACCAACCATTGCCCATTGGTCAGCAGTTTAGCAATATATAAGATGCCCATTGACTGCAGAATATAATATGCCCTGCAATTGCCTATCGAGATGCATTATACCCAGTAATTGCCCATAGTTTAGTAATATGCAAAGTATTTTCCCTACAGTAGGAAATATATCTGGCAAGATGTAATTTGTTGAGCTATTACACATCAAAATGTTATTTGCCCAGTAGGGCATTAAGTAGAAAGATGTAATGTATCCAATAAGGATGTTTACTCAACATGTTCTTGACAAATCCTCAATATAATAATAACACCAGCAATTCTGCCTTAGGGCTCTATTTATTAACATTATTTTTACTAAAATAAAGTGAAAAAGGGTGTTTTCACACCCTTTTCACATTATTTTAGTATCACCTATAGTTATTACAGGGCAATTGGAGTAGAATTCGTAAAATTCTACTCCAACCCCTAAGTATCACTTATTTTTAGTAATCAGATCGCATTTCCCATAATTGTAATGGGAAATGTGATCTGGTCAAAGTTACTAAAAATAAATAGTGAAAAAAATACCTAGGGATGCCCTGTGATAATGATTATCCAGGGTCTCCCCCGGTTACCGGACTCCTGCTCCGCTCTAACGGGGAGAGCAGAGCCAAGAGTCAGTCGCAGTAATCAGCTGTGTGGTCTAAACAGACCACAAGCTAATTACTGTAAAAAAAAAGAAAAAAAATGTCAAATTGTTTTTTTACTTACCTGACTCCAGGGACCGGTGATCGGGCCTCCGGTGATGTCTCCCCTCCGGTCAGCTGGTCTCCCATAGTGCATTGCGGCCCGGTCATCAGGTAATCGGGTTCCAGTGCAGTATGGGATATCAGCTGGCCGGAGACATGGAGGACATTACCGGAGGCCCGGATCATGCAGGTAAATGCTATTAACGGAGGGGGGAGGGTTGCGGGGGGGGGCTAGGGGGCGGGGGGGGGCGGAGGGTGCGGGGGGCGAGGCTTAGCACCGGGGGGGGTAGCAGCGGTGGCCGGTCGGTGCATGCGCGGGCACTTTGTCACTGTATTTTTTGTGAAAATACCGTGACTAGTGTGCGGAGGGGATTCGCAGGGACAGAGCTCTCTCACAAGCTCTGTTCCTGCAAGGGATTTGTAGTAAATCCCTGTGATATTGCCTGAATTCGCAATGCGAACTCAGTCGATAATATCACACTACAATCTGCATTCAATATGCGGATTGTAGTAAATAGTACATTATGTGACCCGAGAATGCATGTCAGTGCCAGTGGCCAACTGGAGACTATTAGCACATACTCTCACATTATAGTGGACGATATGAAACTGAATACTGCTAGAGCAGCGCTACTGTCCAGAGACATGCACCAGAGACACACAGCCTCATTAGAGTTTAATGCAAGTCAGCCATAATTACTCCTGCATGACATGCACTGAACTACAAGTGTATATTCCGCTATATGCAGATTTGAAAGGCAGTAACTAGAGTAGTGTGGCCGCACATAGCACACATGCCCTGTGGGCAGAACTGGCCACCTCCAACCGCGATCACCAATCAATCGGGACAATGCACCCTTATTTGCTGCTGCGCGCAGTACAAGCTCCCCGCCATTACCCGCACCGGGTGCAAAGAGAGGTAGGGACAACACTCATATGGAGCATTACTACTGTGGTCATAATGTGTACGGTTAATTCCTACTGTGTGGCATAATGTGTAATGGGTGGATGCGTGCCATAATGTGTAAGGGGGAGGGGATTTCTACTGTGTAGCATAATGTGTAAGGGGGAGGGAATTTCTACTGTGTAGCATAATGTGTAAGGGGGAGGGGATTTCTACTGTGTAGCATAATGTGTAAGGGGAAGGGGATTTCTACTGTGTAGCATAATGTGTAAGGGGGAGGGGATTTCTACTGTGTAGCATAATGTGTAAGGGGGAGGAGATTTCTACTGTGTGGCATAATGTGTAAGGGGGAGAAGATTTCTACTGTGTAGCATAATGTGTAAGGGGGAGGGGATTTCTACTGTGTAGCATAATGTATAAGGGGGAGGAGATTTCTACTGTGTAGCATAATGTGTAAGGGGGAGGAGATTTCTACTGTGTGGCATAATGTGTATGGAGCATTACTACTGTGGTCATAATATGTAAGGTTAATTACTACTGTGTGGCATAATATGTAAGGGGGATTTCTACTGTGTAGCATAATATGTAAGGTGGGAATTTGTACTGTGTGGCATAATGTGTAAGGGGAAGGGGATTTATACTGCCTGGCATAATGTGTAAGGGGGAGAGTATTTCTACTGTGTGGCATAATGTGTAAGGGGGAGGAGATTTCTACTGTGTGGCATAATGTGTAAAGGGGAGGAGATTTCTACTTTGTGGCATAATGTGTATGGAGCATTACTACTGTGGTCATAATGTGTAAGATTAATTACTACTGTGTGGCATAATGTGTATTGAGCATTACTACTGTAGTCATAACGTGTCAGGTTAATTACTACTGTGTGGCATAATTTGTAAAGGGGAGGAGATTTCTACTGTGTGGCATTATGTATATGGAGTATTACTACTGCGGTCATAATGTGTAAGGTTACATACTATTGTGTGTGCATAATCTGTAAGGGGCGCTACTACTGTGTAGCATAATATGTAAGGTGCACTACTATGTAGTGTAATGTGAATAAGGGGCACTACTGTGTGGTGAAACGTGAATTGAGGCTACTATAGTGTGGCCACGCTCCTTCACCACAAGACCACACTCCTTTTTGGGCGCCCGTGCCTGCGGTGCTCACTGTCCCTGTTTACAATATGGGGGCGGCACCAATGCTCTTTCTGGCACAGGGCACCAAAATGTCTAGTTACAGCTCTGCAGATTTGTATGCATTTCTGTGGGTACGCTTGGTTTGATCCCTGTCATCATCAGTACACACTTGCACTGGCCCTATCCATGGTGCAAAAGATATCTACGAACACAGGCATATTTCCGCTTGCAGTCATTTCTGCATAGCCCACACTCAGTTGACATGTTACAGCCCAGTTTCCCCCTTCAGTTGCAAGTGCTTCAGGTAACATCTAATTGCATTTCAATCATGCTGGCTACTTGTCATGGAGAGGGCCACAATTATTATTTTCCTCATACCTCCCAACTGTCCTCATTTGGGCCCAGCAGCTCCCAGAGCACTACGCATGCCCCAAGTATGCCAAAAATGAGGGGCATAGCCAAAGGGCACTTCATTTCTAGCAAGGTCACACCCATTGTCACGAGGCTCCTTTTCCAGACATCAGCCCTTGCACAGTGCTGGACAATCAGAGCATATTTATTTATATCAGTATCTTCCTAAATGAACATTTTACAATAATCATTTTATAGAACCAAACCACACACTGAGGTCAGTTTAGTCAGAAGCCAATTAACTAGTATATTTTGCAACTTTGACAGGAAAAATAGAGCACTCGGATTAAACCAAGTTCTACATAAATAGATTAGCTTAGAACCTGAGTCCCAATATTACAAGGCTGCAATGCTGATCACTGTGCCACTGGAATGATAGCAGTAAAACAATACAATTGTTTTATTTGCCAAACTTGGCTTTCTCTGTCTCTAAATATATTTAACAATGTTTTGTAATCCAAACATATGAAATTTACAGTTTAGAGATTTTATATTCCAAAAAGTGACATTATTAGTGGATAAACTAAAAAAAGTATCAGCTGCTGCTAAGTCTAAACAAAAAAAATAAGTAGTTTGAGCGAAGTTTGGTTTCTTTAGAGGCAGAAGTTCCCACTTCAGCCTGGATAACCCCAGGGGCTCCATAACTGAGGTTTACTCATATGCGGAAGTCCAAGAGCCTGCATATATGGCAGCCCTGATTGAGTGCCTAGGAACAGCATGAAATGTTTCCTGGCTATGTCCCTGGAACTCTGGAAGTGACAGCCTGGCAGCTGTTACAATGTACAGGGATGCATACAGCTGACATAATGAATGTCTGTATGTCCATGGTGGCTCCAAGAGAAGCACATGCTCGTACTCTACACATTTCTGTTGGGAGGTTATTTTTAAAGTGGTAAAAACACAGCTAGTAGTATGGAAGCTAGCAGTATGAATCTAACAGTATGGAGCTAGCAGTATGGAGCTAGTAGTATGAATCTAGCAGTATGGAGCTAGTAGTATGAATCTAGCAGTATGGAGCTAGTAGTATGAATCTAGCAGTATGGAGCTAGTAGTATGAATCTAGCAGTATGGAGCTAGTAGTATGAATCTAGCAGTATGAATCTAGCAGTATGGAAGCTAGCAGTATGGAGCTAGTAGTATGAATCTAGCAGTATGGAAGCTAGCAGTATGGAGCTAGTAGTATGAATCTAGCAGTATGGAAGCTAGCAGTATGGAAGCTAACAGTATGGAGCTAGTAGTATGAATCTAGCAGTATGAATCTAGCAGTATGGAAGCTAGCAGTATGGAGCTAGTAGTATGAAGCTAGCAGTATGGAGCTAGCAGTATGGAGCTAGTAGTATGAATCTAGCAGTATGAATCTAACAGTATGGAGCTAGCAGTATGGAGCTAGTAGTATGAATCTAGCAGTATGGAGCTAGTAGTATGAATCTAGCAGTATGGAGCTAGTAGTATGAATCTAGCAGTATGGAGCTAGTAGTATGAATCTAGCAGTATGGAGCTAGTAGTATGAATCTAGCAGTATGGAGCTAGTAGTATGAATCTAGCAGTATGAATCTAGCAGTATGGAAGCTAGCAGTATGGAGCTAGTAGTATGAATCTAGCAGTATGGAAGCTAGCAGTATGGAGCTAGTAGTATGAATCTAGCAGTATGGAAGCTAGCAGTATGGAAGCTAACAGTATGGAGCTAGTAGTATGAATCTAGCAGTATGAATCTAGCAGTATGGAAGCTAGCAGTATGGAGCTAGTAGTATGAATCTAGCAGTATGGAAGCTAGCAGTATGGAGCTAGTAGTATGAATCTAGCAGTATGAATCTAGCAGTATGGAAGCTAGCAGTATGGAGCTAGTAGTATGAATCTAGCAGTATGGAAGCTAGCAGTATGGAGCTAGTAGTATGAATCTAGCAGTATGGAAGCTAACAGTATGGAGCTAGTAGTATGAATCTAGCAGTATGAATCTAGCAGTATGGAAGCTAGCAGTATGGAGCTAGTAGTATGAATCTAGCAGTATGGAAGCTAGCAGTATGGAAGCTAACAGTATGGAGCTAGTAGTATGAATCTAGCAGTATGAATCTAGCAGTATGGAAGCTAGCAGTATGGAGCTAGTAGTATGGAAGCTAACAGTATGGAGCTAGTAGTATGGAGCTAGTGGTATGAAGCTAGCACTATGGAGCTAGAAGTATGAGCTAGCGGTATGGAGCTAGCAGTATGGAGCTAGCAGTACGGAGCTAGAATATGAAGCGAGCAGTATGAAGCTAGTGGTATGAAGCTAGCACTATGGAGCTAGCAGTGGAGCTAGTAGTATAAAGCGCTAACAGTATGAATCTAGCAGAATGAAACTAGCAGTATGAAGCAAGCAGTATGAAGCTAGCAGTATGAAGCAAGTGGTGAAGCTAGCAGTATGAAGCAAGTGGTGAAGCTAGCAGTATGAAGCAAGCGGTATGAAGCTAGCAGTATGAAGCAAGTGGTATGAAGCTAGCAGTATGAAGCAAGTGGTATGACGCTAGCAGTATGGAGCAAGTGGTATGAAGCTAGCAGTATGGAGCTAGCAGTATGAAACTAGCAGTATGGAGCTAGCAGTATGAAGCATTTGTAAAGTATACAAAGGTTTGCATCTATTGGAAAGCAACATATCCCCTTCCTCATCCTACCACTGTGAACATTACACTGCTTACTCCTGAATGTTAATTTTATATTGTGGTCTAATGTGATGTCTAAAAATTTAGGATTTTTCTTCAGGTTCCATACTTTGTTGTGGTGGCCTTGAAGGTAGCAGATGTAATAAAAAAAACTAAAGGGCTGAGGGGAAAGTGAAGTAATTAGAGTACCACATAGTTTTGGGAAATGTATTATAGATTAGTTGATTGTAGAGATACAGTATATAGTGGTTTGCACTAGGGGGAGAGGTATCAAGAATTTAGGGGGAGATTTATCAAAGCTTGGAGAGAGATAAAGTACCAACCAATCAGCTTCTGTCATTTTTCAAACAGCCTGTAAAATGACAGTTAGAAGTCAATTCATTGGTACTATATATCTCTCCAAGGTTTGATACACCTCCCACTATAAACTGGAGAAGTTGCCCAAAGCAACCAATCAGCTTCTAAATGTAATTTATCTAGCACAGCCTATGAAGCTGATTGGTTACTTTGTGCATCATTTCTAGTTTATCTCTCTCCAAGGCTCGATACATTTCCTCTTCTGTGTTTTAAGGTGTTCATGAGATAAATATTCTCACTCACCTGTGCTGACATGTCCACTAATTGTGGTAGCTTCAAGTATCGCCCATCCTTTTCTTTCAGATAATCTAGCAAGCTACCTGTGGAACAGAACAGACAAGTAGAGGATGGACAAGTTGCTAAAATGTGAAGATACTAACTGACCAATAAGATCGGTAACACATTTAACTAGAGGTGCAGGAGATGTTACATTACAGCAATGCAGAGGGTCACAGAACAAGAAGCAATTTGTTAAAGGTATTTATGCAGACATCATATGCCAGACATGTGATAGTCATCCACAGGAATGTCAGGTGGAATCTGTCAACATGTGGACAAACTTACCTTGTGTCATATACTCAGTAACAATGTATATGGGCTCTTCAGACACCACTGCATATAACTGGACCAGTTTATCATGGCGAAGCTTCTTCATGATCTGAGCCTCCTCCAAAAATGCTTCGGGTGACATAGTGCCAGGTTTGAGGGTCTTCACTGCAACTTTAGTGGTCCCACTCCATGTACCTTGAAATTGTGGAGATAGAAAAAATACTTGAAAATAAAAATTCAAGGAAGGGATTTTAATATAGATGAATGAAATACTATTCTGTAAGCAAGGTAAAAGGATCAATTAAGAGTTTAATACTAAACAAGTAAAGAAGAAAAGAGTAGCACTGCAAATCACTGTACTTACCTCTGTAGCACTGCAATTTAATTCAGTGCTTAGGTCCTCCATGTGGAGCAATAATTATCAGTAATAATCCAAATGCATACACATTGTACAATTGTGGCGGATTGATTCAGTCAATTTGACCAAACTGGCTAACCATTATATTTGTGGGATCACTATCAAAATCAATTCATATTATAGCATGAGAGCTGTCCTAGGTACCAAATAAAGGTCAAATGAAAATGAAATGTAAGGCTGTCCATGTGGACAACTATTTTCTATAACTTGTATCTGGTCACTAAGATTCACAGTCTGTGGATACATGAGGCGATGTCCTCAGAATTCCTACCAATAGCCATCACCTTTCTGTGAAACTAGTGGAAACACTAACATGCAAGGTTTAGAAGACAAAAACATTTTCTTTAGCTCATAGCAAATAAAACACGTTGCCCAATAGTTGCCATAGCATCTTTGTCAATGATTAAGGGTTGGAAAATGACTTCTTACCTTTCCAGACGTCTCCAAAGCAGCCCTGACCCAGTTTTTTGTCTAGGGTGATGGAATCTCTCATTATTTCCCAGGCATCTTTTGCAAGTCCCAAAGTTTGAGGTTTCAGGTTGACACAAGGCTTTGTTAACAAATGGGTTAGACCATCATTGAATTCTATAAAGGTGACAATTAAATTATGTAATAATTGAAGAATTATGCAATATTTTGTTATTATAACATGAAAAAAATCAGTTATTATTAAGAAGTCAGTAGGTATCCTTCAATTTGTAGATCATTATAAGAAAATCAAGTCACTGACTACTAAATAAGTTCTCCAGACTTATAACTTTAACTTAATTGTACAGGTTGTCTTTATTATTGAATTATTGATCATAGAAACATAGAATATGATGGCAGATAAGAATTACTTGGCCCATCTAGTCTGCCCCTTTTAATTTATCCTTTTGGCAACTTCAACCCTATCGTGTGTATTACATATGGTTTACCTTGTGACCTCAGGTCACCTGGCATCTAAGGTGTGTCTGCCAAACTTGTATGCTTCCAGCATGCTGGAGAACTATTATGTATGACTGTCTCACAAGGTTTTAGACCTGCAAATTGTTTCAAGTCAGAATAAGTTTAGTGTCTGGTGTAGAGAAGAAAAGCATGTGAGTTTCAGATATGTCATTAAGTGGTGACATCTTAGAAAAAACATTTGTATGATGGGCACTAGTGTATCAGATTTACTGAGTGTCTATAACTTCAGGTTGCAAATATTTAAAATGACTGTGGTACATCTACAAACTATGACTTTGCAAATAAAATGCATATGGTAGACGTGCACCCATGTAGTTAAAATATGGGATAGTAAAAATTAATAATTTGCTTGAAATAATCAAATATATGTGATAAGTTTCTAGTAGAGAGCACGTAAATGGAGGAGACTTTGAAGCTTCCAATAACACCCACTGCTCAGAGCTGCCCCAAGCTAATCTGTAGCAGGGCCTTAACTCAGGTGGTGCGACCTGTGCCATGGCACAGGGCACTGTTTGGGCCTGTCAATTTTTTGTTTATTATCGTTCTCACTTGTAGCTTCCTCTTCTTTTATCCCCAGAATCTCCTGGTCTCCCCTACCTCTCCCCTGGCCCTTCCCCATTTTGGAGTGTGCTTCTTATGACCCTATTTCAAAAATTGGGGGGTTCCAATGCTCTTTCTTGCACAGGGCACCAAAAAGTCTAGTTACAGCTCTGCTCTGTAGGCCGGGCTGCACAGAGAGTGGCATAGTCTTAGCACTGTCATCAGCTGTGTTTGTGTCACAGTGTCAGAAGTGGAGAGGGGGAGAACGGGAAGGATCTGCAAAGATTCCTCTTCTCATTTTCCCTGCCAGGCACAGCTGCAGCAGGAGAACGGGGGCGTGATCTGCAAAGATTCTGACTCTCAGTCTCCCTGACCAGCACAGCAGGAGAACTGGGTAGGGATCCTCTGATCTGTGTAGTCAGCTGAAGTCCTGTATAGGATTTTCACTGCACGTCAGCTAACCACACAGATCAGTTGATCAGATCACAACAGCAGACCACCAATCAGAGATTTCTAAATGGAAGTAAGTTATATTTTATTTATTATCCATGATGACCATTTTTATTTTATTTATGCATGCAGCCTGTGCACTGTCAGACACAGCCTGATCACAGAAGCCAAATCCAGGCTCTTCTCTGCCTGTCAGATGTCAGGAAGGGCAGAGCAGGACTAAAGGGAAACAGACCAAAGTCTACATAATGCAATCTGAGGATGGCATTATGTAGGTCCAAAAAGTTTTAACAGTTGAAGTTTGTTAAATCTGGGCTGATCACATTTCCAATCAGAGGTATGGGAAATGCGATCAGCATGCGGAGCTGATTTTAGGGCATGGAGGAGATTTTTATGAAATATCCTCCAAAAGCCCTGTGATAAATTTTTGTTAAACTAAAATAATATGAAAAGGTTGTGAAAACACCAGTTTTCATATTATTTTAAAAGATTGATAAATATGCCTGAGTGTTAGGCACTGTGTGAACAGTGGGCCTGATTCATTTCGGATAGCAATTGCAACAGCGTACGCAGTTGGCCGATTGTTATGTACTGCGTATGCTACACTGCGATCACACTGTGATTACACAGAGCACGGTAAGCCATCGCAAAGTGGGTGACAGGTAGTCAACACTTGGGGGTGGTGACGGGGGAGTGGTTGGAGAAACGCAGGCGTGCCTGTCCGTTTGAACACCGTTACATGGGCAGGGCCGGATTAAGGCTTGTGGGGGCAAGGTCGCAGCATACTACATCATGTTCGCGACACTGCTGGGAACCGACTGCCGGCAGCATAGCTGACATGATATAGTACACTGCCAGGAGCAAACGCAGGATTTTGAGTGGGACGGTAGAGAGAGAGAGAGAAGGAGGGAGGGGGGAGAGGGAGGGAGAGACAAGAGACGGGATGCATCAAAGGTAGAAATCCGGTCAAACACCCAAAATGCAGGTTTAACTGCATTTCTCATATACACCAAGCCCTGGAATGAGATGCGAAGATGGCGTTACCCTATAGAATGCTATGGGATTCTATCAGGAGAGTGCTGTGAGAGGGATCCAATTGGATCCCTCCCAGCACCCCCCGCGGCGCGTGTGTCCTTCTGCACATGCGCAGAAGGATGCCAGTCCCTCCAGCAAAAAGACCGCTCTCACCGAGACAGCGGTCCTTTGCGGTGTTCGTCATGCATACCAATGTAGCGAAAGCCGGCATGCATGCGAAAAGCGTCGGGTGCATCGCATCCTGAATGCGTTTCTTCATGTATCGCGCTCAAAGAGGGAGACAGAAAGAGAGGGGGGGGGGGGAGAGAAAGAGAGGAAGGGAGTGAGACATGGAGAGGGAGGGAGACAGCAAAATAGAGGGGGAGAGGGAAAAGAAGAGAGGTAAGGTAGAGGGAGGAAGGAAGGGACAGAGGGAGAGAGAGAGAAAAGGAGGGATAGAGGGAGGGGAGAGAGAAAGGGAGATAGAGAGGTCATGAGGGAGAGAGAGAAAGACAGGGAGGGAGGGAGGGAGGGAGGAGAGAAAGGGAGAGAGAGAGAGACAGAAGGCGGGATGCACTCAATGAAAAATGCGGTAAAAACCCAGTTTCCGGGGTTTTACCGCATTTTCGGAATGCACTAATGTGTTACTGCCGGGTCCCCGATGCGGAGGGTAACGCCAGCTATTGCTGGCGTTACCCTATAGAAGCCTATGGGCTTCTACCGCATCGCGCTGCTATGAGGGATCCTTCCCAGCATGCCCCGCATCACTCTGCAAATGCACAGATAGGCTCCCGGGTCATAGACCCGGAAGTCCACTGTGCAGCTGAGATTGCAAAGGACAGCTCATATCGGAAGAGCCGTCCTTTGCGTTACTGATCGCATATGTTAGTGCATATGCGAACAGTACAATTGCGGTGCATGGCGGTAAGTGGCGCCATATGTTAGTGCATCCCACCCAGAGAGAGAGAGGACGGGACAGAGGAGCTGATTCAGACCTGCTCGCTAGGATGCGATCCCTCGTAGCTGGCCGATTGTCGCTTTCTGCGCATGCATACGCATCGCAGTGCACGTGCGTGAACCAGTGCGAGAGAACGGTAAGTGGTCACTCGTTGTGCCTAGACTGCCCACCAGAGTGAGTGACAGGAGAAGCACGTTTATGGGTGGTGACAAGGGCAGGCCACTAGAAACAGGGAAGTGGAGGTACAGGGAAGTGGAGGTGCGAACGCCGTTTCAGAGGCGTGCATAATTAAAAGGCAGCGTCATTGTACATGTCACTTGGTTGAATTTCACTCTGAAGTGATCACAGTGCTTGCGGCAGAGTATAGTCATCCTCAAGCGCTGCGTTCGCTTCTGATGGTGCTCGACGTACCAAAGTTTTCATGCACTTCCAGGAGATGATGTGCGCAAGTGGGCGTCTTATGAATGGCTGGTGGCCATCTGCTTACACAAAGTGATCGCACGCCAAGACATAGTGGGCGTGCTAATGCCTTGCCGCGCGATCGTCTGCCTTGCTTGGCATGCGCTGGATTTGCATACGCTCAGTGCGAGCGAACGCATCTAGCGACTGGGTCTGAATGAGCTCCATAGAGCACATAGCCACACACACACTAACCAGTGTTTTCAGACTAGCAGCAGCAGCATCAGGCAGGCTTCTGATGGGGGCGGGCAATTCACAGTATTAGGCTCCACCCCCTACCCATACACCCGCAAATCATGGCAGTATGTTAGCAAGGGGGCGGGGCTTCTATCATCAGCCATGGTCCATCAGTGACTGTGCTGTCACTGTTGTCGGGACTTGGAGCCGGGCAGAGGGTGTACGTTTGCCACTATGTGCGGGCCCCTAATGTGTGGGGGCCCCTGCACAACCGCCCCGTCCACCCCCCTATAATCCAGCCCTTTACATGGGTGTGCATAAATTAGCCAATTTCTAAGTCATGGCTGCTGTAATTGTGCATGAGGGGCCGATGGTACTCGATGTTTCCGATGTGTGTGCAGGACTGCAAGGTATTACGGATGTGAGATAGCGGTAGTGGGAAGCAGTGGGTGTCTCTATGCTGACAGTGCAATGGCATTGTGATAAAATTCATTAGCATATCTTTGCAGCATACCTGCATGCGATTACGGAGCTGCGATCGCAATAGGGATCCGTAATGTCGAAGCTGAATAATTGAGTGAGACAAGTTCAGTTTAAAATTTAATCGCAGCGACTCCATCTTGCGAATGGCCGCAAGACTCCATTTTAGAAATGCGATCGCAAGACGCCATTTTGCGAATGGCCGCCTAAGCGCCATTTTAGGTGAACTCACAATATAGTACATGTGGCGATATTTTTATTAGCACTATGCGATCGCTTCTTTCACCATTTTTCATACGCACAATTATACCCACAAGGGCGCTATTAAATAATCGCAATTAGCGAATGCATGAGACTTAGTATGAAACCGCTGAAAAAGTAGCTTTATGCGCTCGCATCTGTCCCAAATTATCTAGCGTCCTTATATCAAACCCCGAATACTCACACACTACATATTCGCACACAAGGTTCCATTAGCATCAAATTGTATGATTCAAGTTGGTTAAGTTAGTTTAAATGCTAAGAAATAAAGGTTTTTGATATCTAAGGTATTATACATGATAAGCAAGGTGTGTTTGTTCTCGTTCTGATGCGTACACTTTTTACAGCATCCCGGTGTTATCGGTGGAGAGATCGCATCATGCAAACTCAAGTTACGGATCGCAGAACTTACAAGCAACAAAATGTTTAGCTGATGAAATGTTACAGGAGGCGTTACCAGAAAGACTCCGGCTGTTAGAGGCAAGGAAAGTCTATTTGAAACAACCTGTTAAATGTGTCGTTTACATATGCTTCTCCTCTGGGAACCAATGAGATCAGCAGGAAGTTCTCCCTTTGTCCTGTTTCAGTCTGGGGGGGAATAAATACATGTGTCCGAACACTGGTTTGCAGATCATGCTGAATATTGGGTGAACTGAGGATATCAAGTCTGAGGTCTATCTCTGGGTCCAGAGGCGCAGCGTATGTATAACTGTACTTGGGTCTGTATTATTTCCTTTTACGCCTAACTTATGTATTTATAGATTGCGTGTAACTGACTGTACTTTTACCTGAATAATACTTGTGCGTTGGAACCACAGATTCCACTCCTGTCTTTATTTTGCGGTTATACTGCGTATGCAATTAGCGTTCTGTTTAGAGGTTTTAGGCAGGCTTTTGTCTTAGAGGTTCTAGGCAGGTGAATCTTAGAGGTTTATAGGAAGGAATATACTAAAGGTTAATACTGACGATTCAACAGTTGGGGGCTCGTAGGTTTATCACACTATCTGATACACAATAACACTCGGTCAGTCCTCTCTCAGCAAAAGGGTGGAGGCGCCTTTTGAGAGACGCATTAGTCTTTCATTACCACAGTGTTGCTGAGAGCGTACTGCCGGTTATTGTGTAGAGGAAGCGCTGATTAGAATCCAGGGACAAGAGAGGAAAAAAGTTTGTTTTTTCCTCTGTTGATAGAACCTTGTGTTTAGAGGGGTGCTGCAGTATTTGCGTACGCAGCTAAAACGCATTTTTGCGTACGCAGTTAAAAAAAGTAATTATACGCTTGTGTGGTAGTCGCATATTTGTGTATGCGGCCGATCGCATAATAGCGTATACGCACTTCCGGTTCTGCTGCCACGTGTTTGAACAAAGCCATTGAGGTTTACATTTTTTTTTCTATCTGCCAATATCTGGGTTAAACGTTTATTTTCTGCGCAGAGAAAAAGTGTGTAACAGTGTGTGTATTGTTGGTAGGGGTAATTTATTCCCTAAAGTTAAGGGTACCGTATGATCCTTAAGGGCTAGGTGCAAGGGTTAGCCTAGTCGCTCGGTAAGCAGCTTTACCGTTCTAAACACAGTAGCAGGTGTACATGTTGTCTTTGTTGTATAGAGGTGCGTGAGAGTGGCCGACATATAAACTCTCATAGGTCTGGATGTTACCTTACTAAAGCTTATCCGGGTCTGGAAGTTGCCTGTTTCAAAAGTTATCTAGGTGTGGAAGTGGCCTTACGAAATCTTATCCAGGTGTGTGGGCGCCGCCGACTTAAATCGTTAAGTGAAAGTATCTTGATTGTCTTTCACCAGTTTAAATTTTTATTGAAAAGCGTAGGAGTTGTCTCAGAATGGGAGCCACGCAAACAGTAGAAATGTTAAGCAATGATGTGCTGCTAATGGAGGCTCCGATTGGATCAGCCCGTCGTATTATGCATATTAAGTACGGTACTTATGCAATAAGGTATTGTGATATATGGTTTAATATGACGAGAAAGAGTGTTAGACCGTTTCCCAGAATTGGTAGTTTTGACAAAAATGTGTTAGATAATGTCCAGGATCACATCAGTATGGTGCGATCCCGAGAGAAAAAGATTAAGTATTTTGAATGTTTAAAAATATGGCAGCATGAAAGGGATGCTTGGCTTAAAAATGTGCAAACGACGCAAACTAGCATTGCGAATGCATTGCCAGAAAATACATCCACGACGCTGAGATGCAATACGGGCGAGCCGCAAATTGGCGCGCACGTGCGGCAAAGTAGCATCATGGAGAGTATTGCCAGCAGTTCACGCTCACCTCCCCCACCTTATGTGGATGGAGGTGCAAGTACAGTTACCAAAAATACCAATAAAAATGTAACAAGTAATTTGTACCCCCTCTTAAGTAACCATAAAGAAAATGTTTATGATGTAGAAGATGAGCCTATTGTAATGTCTGCCATTTCCCATGCTGTACAAATGATAGATGCTGCATCACCACCATCACGGGTGGTGCCGCCATCTCCATCGGTAACAGCAAGGGAAGTGTTAATACACTCTGCACCCATTGAGGAAGTTGTTAATACCATACGTAGCAGCAGCAGATTAAACCCCCAGCCAGGTAACCAGGTCAGAGGTAGCAACGCTGCCGGTCTGCATCCCATTCGGACAATAACTGTTCCGAATGGAAATGCAGATGCAAACGGTGTAGTGCCCACGAGGGAAGTAGTAATGCATTGTCCATGGACAAGAGCAGAACTGAATTCCATCATAAATGATTTCCCCAATCCCAAAAAGGAACAAGCCAAATGTCAAAGATTTTTGAGAAATTTGGGTAGTTCTCATGAGCCCACTAATAAAGATTGGCGTGTGGTGTTAAGGGCCTGCCTGCCACACAATACCGCCGTGACAAAATTTATCACGGACTGTGTATTGGATGGCGACGTTCCCTTAACAGACCAAGTAAACCAAGGTAACATTTCCCGCATTGTGACTCAATTGGGTGTATATTTTCCAGTAATAGTTAACTGGAACAAAATTTTCACAATCAAACAAAAAGAGAGTGAAACTGCAGAAGAATATTGTGACTGGGCTCTGCAGGCTATCACCCAGTACACTGGGATAGAAGAGATTAAAGATAGCACTCACCACAGGGGAATGATAGTCACGATATTAATGGATGGTTTAAAAGAGAATTTAAAAACTCGGGTTCAGACCTCACAGCCTGGCTGGCAGGGACTTACAATAGATAACCTCATAGAGTCTGCCATAGAACATGACAAAAACACCTCAAAAAAGAGGGAGACCCAGAGCGAAAAATTAATGGCTGTCAGTATACAAGCTCTGGAGAGAATGACGTTAACATCACAGCCAACAGACACGCTTGCACTTGCACACACAACACTCATGTCAGAACAAGTTGCTCTCACTAACCCCACTCAACAACTAACACAACTCTATCCCACTAACCCAATGCAACCACAGGTCCCAGAATATCCACCCACTTCTTTTCCCCCACAATACCCTTACCCTCCCTATCCTTACCCATATCCACCACCTTTGCCCTCTGCTCAAACTTCACAACAACACATGCTTTCACCTGAATCACGGACATGTTTTAATTGCAAACAAACAGGACACTTAAGTAGAAACTGCACAGTAAAAAGAGTATGGACCCCACACCAAGGGAAACCTGGATATCCCCATAAGGGATATGCAAAGAGATCAGCAAATATTCAGCAAGCACCAGCTCCAATTGTAGCCGTAAATGCTTTATTGGAGAATGGTAGCCAACGCTAGGGGTCAGGTCATACCTGTAGTCTACAGATAGTCAGGTTAACGGGAAGTACTAGGGAAGAACCGGTCTTGATGGTTGATGTAGCTGGTACTGAATATTCTTTTCTTGTAGACACAGGGGCGACCAAGTCAGTGATGAAATCTCCCGTTAATTTACAGGTGACCAACGAGACAATACCAACAATGGGTAAAGTGGAACGTTATCCTTTAACCAGACCCGCAGAGGTTAGTATTGGGCCGTTGCATACCAGACATTCTATTCTTCTGGCTGCCGCGGCTCCTACTAACCTGCTGGGCAGAGACTTGTTAAGTAAAATGGGATGTGTCATATATTGCACCCCTGATGGTGTATATTTAGATATCCTAGAGAGAATGGTATACGAGGTGCGGGATATGTTAGACACCCCACAAAGGATAATGTACCACTCTACAGTTTTAAAAGAAAATCCATCACAAGTAGATGAAATGTTGTCCCAAATTCCAGATTCCCTTTGGACAAAAGATGGACAGGACACTGGATTAATGGCAAATGTAAGCCCGGTAATGATACACTTAAAAAGCAGTAGGCAAGCTCCAAAAATTCCCCAGTACCCACTAAAACAGGAAGTAGAACTAGGGGTGTTTCCAATAATCGAGCGATTATTGCAACAGGGAATTTTAGTTCGTACAGCTAGTGTAGCCAACAGTCCCATCTTTCCAGTAAAGAAGAGTGGTGGGAGGGGTTATAGGCTGGTGCAAGACCTTAGAGGTGTTAATAAGGTAGTAGAGAGCCAATTCCCTGTAGTGCCGAATCCAGCTGTCATCTTGATGCAGATCCCACCAAATGCAACCCATTTCACTGTCATTGACCTCTGTTCTGCTTTCTTCTCTGTGCCTCTCCACCCTGACTGTCAGTACCTATTCGCATTTACATACAGAGGTGTGCAATATACATGGACACGATTGCCCCAAGGTTTCATAGACAGCCCCAGTATTTTCTCCCAGGAATTGCATGACTGTTTACAAGCTTTTCAACCTGCCAATGGATCAGTTCTAATTCAATATGTGGACGATTTATTGCTATGTTCTGACTCTTTTATGTCATGTGTGAATGATACTAAACTTTTGTTACTTAATCTCTCGCAAACAGGACACAAAGTGGCTAAGGACAAGTTACAGCCGTGCCAGCCCAGAGTAAAATATTTGGGACACTGTCTAACCCAAGGGTTACGACATCTTACAAATGATAGAATCCAGGCCATACAAAACATGACACTGCCGCAGAATCAACAGCAAATTCGTACCTTCTTGGGAATGTGTGGATATTGCCGAATGTAGATCCCAGGTTTTTCTATTTTGGCCTTGCCTTTACAGGAACTATTAAATCAGGGATAAGGGGCTGGGAAAGCACTTCTGCACTAGGTTTAGGTTTAAGAAGGTATATATACTTGTGTAATGGCCCCAATTAGACAATTTGTGGTACATATGAAATCATTCTATGGGGGTGCTGCCAAGGACAATAAGTAGGAGTTTACAAAAAAGAGAAGAAAAGGGTATTAGTCTCTTCCTCAAAGCCCGATCGCGTCGCACACACTGAGGAATCAGAACAGGCTTTTCTTAATCTTAAGGATAGCCTGACAAAAGCTCCTGCATTGGGAATACCCGATTATGAAAAACCTTTTGATTTATATTGTACGGAAGCCGATGGTTGTGCTGCAGGTGTCCTTACACAAAAACATGGTGATGCCAGTAGGCCCGTAGCATACTACAGTGCCCAATTGGACACGGTAGCAAGATCACTCCCCACCTGTTTGAGAAGTGTAGCAGCTACCGCTTTATTGGTGAGTAAAAGTGAGGACGTAGTATTGGGCCATGATATGATTGTCTACACTCCCCATGCTGTATCTGCTCTGTTGAACTCAGCTCAAACCAGACACGTCTCCTCGGCTAGGTTAACCAAATGGGAACTAGCCCTAATCGCTCCTGCAAATATTACAGTTAAACGTTTCAGTACGCTGAATCCAGCAACATACCTGCCATATGTACAACATGATGTACAAAGGGTGGAAGGAGAGGAGTTGCTGGCGGGAGGTGAGTTCAGCAGACATGATGACACTCACAATTGTATGACATATCTGAATCAGACCTTTACTGCTAGACCTGACATACATGACACACCTTTAGAGAATGTGGATGTGACTTTCTATACGGATGGGAGTTGTCATAGACAAACAGACACAGGTGAATTATGTACAGGTTATGCTGTTGTAAATGACAAAGACATCATGGAAGCTAAACCTCTTGGTCCTCCTCACTCAGCCCAGGTGGCAGAGTTAGTAGCACTGACTAGAGCATGTGAACTGGCAGCAGGCAAATCTGCTAACATTTACACTGACTTGAGGTACGCGTTCGGGGTGGTGCACGATTTTGGGGCTCTATGGCATCTGAGAAATTTTATAACAGCAGCAGGCACACCAGTTGCACACTCCCGACACATAAAACATCTCTTAGAAGCAATCCAACTGCCCAAAGCAGTGGCAGTAATTAAATGCAAAGCCCACACATGTGAGGATGACCCAGTGTCACTGGGCAACAACAGAGCTGACGAAGCTGCAAAATGGGCAGCGGGGTTAAAAATGCCTTCTCCAATTGAAACAATTATGTCATTATGTAACCATTGATATGCTGAAATTAATTGAGATGCAAAATTTGTGTTCAATTCAGGAAAAATCCATTTGGAAGTCCAAGGGGTGTGGGCAAGAGTCCTCCGGGCTCTGGAGGGACGGACATGGTAAGCCAGTAGCCCCCAAGGCATATTACCCCAGCCTGGCTGAAGCAGCACACGGTCTGACTCATCTAGGTAAACAGGGCATGTGCAAGTTGGGGAGGGCATACTGGTGCGCACCAGGGTTTTCTTCACAAGCAGAGAAGATAGCAATGTCCTGTCTGACCTGCTTGAGAAAGAACATAGGGAAAGCGATCCCTACCGAACCGTCCCACATTCCACCGACTGATGGACCTTTCCAGGTGATACAAATTGATTTCATCCAATTACCACCCTGCAGGAACCTTAAGTATGTATTAGTGTGCACAGACGTATTCTCTAACTGGGTTGAGGCCTACCCAGCAGCCACTAATACTGCTGCGTTCACTGCCAAGAAAATAGTTCAGGAATTTGTATGCAGGTACGGTATCCCTAGAATCATCGAAAGTGATAGGGGTACCCATTTCACAGGTGATGTTTTCCAAAATATGTGTAAGCTGATGGGTATTAATAGCCGACTTCACACCCCCTACCGACCGCAAGCCAGTGCCAAGGTAGAGAGGATGAACGGGACTATTAAAAATAAGCTAAGTAAAATCATGGTGGAGACTGGACTAGGATGGCCAGAAGCTTTACCTTTGGTCCTACATAGTATAAGGACCACTCCTAGATTTCCTCTGAATCTGTCCCCATTTGAAATATTGTTTGGTAGACAACCTCATTTGATTATAAGTCCACAGGAAGATCTAAAGGGTAACAACGAGGTAACTTTGAAGTATCTTATATCAATGAGTGAGCAGTTAAAGCAACAGCAGCAGAAACTGAAATTGTTGTCCCATGATGTGCCTGAAATGAACTGCCATGATGTTGAACCAGGAGAATATGTAATGATCCGAAATTTCTTACGTTCAGGTTGTTTGACTGATCGGTGGGAAGGTCCGTACCAGGTGCTGCTGACAAGTACTACATCTTTGAAGGTGGCCGAGAGAGATACCTGGGTCCATTCCACTCACTGTAAAAAGGTCAATCAACCGGTGGAGAAACAGGTCGGAGACAAAGCTGATAGTGTGGATCTGTCACTCGCGAGCTTGTTCCGGGAGGATTGAAAAGGTTGTAGTGAGATACCTGAACTGAGAGAAATTTGCAGGTTTGTTGTGACAATGGACGGGCCTGTTGTGTTCATTTTCATATTCTCTTTTAGAGTGTTCACCATCCTGGTCAGTTCGGGAATATCCAGTGTCTGTGATGGGGACCTATTGAGGAAACAGGAGCTGATGGCAGTGCTGATGGAGTGGAGAAAGGAGGAGTGCAATGCCAATC
Organism: Taudactylus pleione; assembly: GCA_031769625.1. Lineage (NCBI taxonomy): Eukaryota > Metazoa > Chordata > Amphibia > Anura > Myobatrachidae > Taudactylus > Taudactylus pleione. The sequence continues at coordinate 999,883 of JAUIMM010000303.1, read as the reverse complement.
AGGGGAGTGTCTGACCAATCTTAGTACTGTTATTGTTAAGAGAGCTATCATTCCGGATACTCGGGGAAGGTGTGAAGGGTTATCGTCTGAAGATTCCTGTATTTGTGAGTTTTGTGGGTCCCTAGTTGATGAGAACTGTATTCAACGGTGCCAACCTAAATATAACCCGTACTGGGGAGGGTATCCTTTAGAGGATTATCACAGCATGGTAGGCAAAGTGTTAAATCAAACCGATTGCTGGGTGTGTTCACATGTGCCACAGGGACAGCATAATGTAGGGTTGGTACCATTTCCGCTGAATATCACGGAAATTTTAGAATTACAGAAGGGGAAACATTGGATGGAAAATTCCTCTCATCCAAACCGCCTCATTTCAAACTCTATCAATTTCAAGTAGATAAATCACTTTTGTGTTTAAACATAACCAACCCCAATAAACCCGGAGGTTGGGAAGTGACAGGGAATAATCAGACGATGACCTTCTCACAAAGAGCTGATAATGAGTCCATAAACTATGATCTGCTACGCTCAATTAAATCAAGTGGGAAATATTTTAGGTACCGGTATACATTGAGTTCCACCAAAGAAATGATTGGTAAAGTACCAGATGGTTATTGTGCTAAAATAATACAACCAGAAACTTGCATATACCAGATGGAAGAGCCTGAGATATGATTGTTTGCAAGAGAAATGTGTTTAATGATAATGATGCATACCATTCCTTATATTCTCCCTGATAATGTATATTTTATATGTGGAAGAAAACCGTATCAATGGCTCTCCCCGAGTTCCGAAGGTTTGTGTTATCTGGGGAGAGTAGTCCCAGAAGTTATGACCCTCACACATGTTGAAATGTTGGGAATACATAAAAACACACCGTCACCATATCTTCACACACAATATGAACATAGAGGCAAGAGAAATATGATACCTGGTGATATGCATAAAGCCGTTCAGTTAATCAGTGAGACAACTGGCTTCCAAGTTTTAGTCGCCCTGGATCCCACCAGAATTGCTAGGGGTACATTAAATTTTAGATATATCCAGGAACTTGCTAAATTAATAGATAATATCACCGAGATGTACGATGACACATTCAGGTACACAGGGAGAGAATTGCAAGCGTACAAGAAAGAACTAGTGCAACACAGGCTAGTGTTGAATTATTTAACTGCTGTTACTGGAGGGTATTGCGTAACGTTAGCCACCCAATTTGGAGTAAAGTGTTGCACTTATGTCACCAATGATACCAGCGACCCTAAGGAGGTGATAGACCAGAAGATGGATGAGATTCTGCAGCTAAAGTGGGAATTTCGTAAGAACCATAATGCATCAGTGGCTGAAGCAGGGGAAAAGATAGAAGGATGGGTGTCATGGCTGAACCCAGTGAAATGGTTCTCGGGTCTAGGAGAGTGGGTCCAGGAAGTGGTCGCCAGCGTAGGCAAATTCTTGATCCTTATACTGATTGTCATCATAGTAATTTGCATATGCGTCCGGTGTGTTCCTATTGTGTTGAAGTGTGGAAAATGTGAAAACAGAGTGAAATGAAGGGATGAAACTATGATGGTGGTCAGAAATGATAATATGTATACTGAGGTAGATACAGAACTGCACTACAACCCTGAGCTAGGAAGTACCATCATTTAAATGTATAATATTTAGACATGCATAGAAGATATTATTGAAATGTTATCTATAGAACACCCAGACAATGTAAAGTCTCAAATTCCCCTTCAAAACTACTGTTATAAGACTGGTGCATTCCCACATCTGTCACATGATCTCCCAAGATCCGCGGTGTGCGTATAATAGTAGTTTTATGCCCCCGCCTAGAGACACATTGTCGATGGATTAAGAACCACCTTGTGCCATCCCATGATAACACTAAATAATATGTGAATGTAAGCCCAAAATAAATTTTTATAGCAGATTGTGATAGCATGTTGTTTGCTATCAAAGGGTGGACTGTCGAAGCTGAATAATTGAGTGAGACAAGCTCAGTTTAAAATATAATCGCAGCGACGCCATCTTGCGAATGGCCGCAAGACTCCATTTTAGAAATGCGATTGCAAGACGCCATTTTGCGAATGGTCGCCTAAGCGCCATTTTAGGTGAACTCACAATATAGTACATGTGGCGATATTTTTATTAGCACTATGCGATCGCTTCTTTCACCATTTTTCATACGCACAATTATACCCACAAGGGCGCTATTAAATAATTGCAATTAGCGAATGCATGAGACTTAGTATGAAACCGCTGAAAAAGTAGCTTTATGCGCACGCATCTGTCCCAAATGATCTAGCGTCCTTATGTCAAACCCCGAATACTCACACACTACATATTCGCACACAAGGTTCCATTAGCATCAAATTGTATGATTCAAGTTGGTTAAGTTAGTTTAAATGCTAAGAAATAAAGGTTTTTGATATCTAAGGTATTATACATGATAAGCAAGGTGTGTTTGGTCTCGTTCTGATGCGTACGCTTTTTACAGCATCCCGGTGTTATCGGTGGAGAGATCGCATCATGCAAACTCAAGTTACGGATCGCAGAACTTACAAGCAACAAAATGTTTAGCTGATGAAATGTTACAGGAGGCGTTACCAGAAAGACTCCGGCTGTTAGAGGCAGGGAAAGTCTATTTGAAACAGCCTGTTAAAAGTGTCGTTACATACGCTTCTCCTCTGGGAACCAATGAGATCAGCAGGAAGTTCTCCCTTTGTCCTGTTTCAGTCAGGGGGGGAATAAATACATGTGTCCGAACACTGGTTTGCAGATCATGCTGAATATTGGGTGAACTGAGGATATCAAGTCTGAGGTCTATCTCTGGGTCCAGAGGCGCAGCGTATGTATAACTGTACTTGGGTCTGTATTATTTCCTTTTACGCCTAACTTATGTATGTATAGATTGCGTGTAACTGACTGTACTTTTACCTGAATAATGCTTGTGCGTTGGAACCACAGATTCCACTCCTGTCTTTATTTTGCGGTTATACTGCGTACGCAATTAGCGTTCTGTTTAGAGGTTTTAGGCAGGCTTTTGTCTTAGAGGTTCTAGGCAGGTGAATCTTAGAGGTTTATAGGAAGGAATATACTAAAGGTTAATACTGACGATTCAACAGTAATGAATAAGGCCCAGTGAACAGAGAAAGTTTCATAGCATTGAGCAGATATCTATGATGAAGTGCACTGTTTTATTTAGCTAAATAACAAATGAAGGGCCTGATTCAGAGATGAACGCAATGGCGATTCCATACACAGATCGAGCGATTGTTTGCCATCGCACATGCATATAAGTCTAACTGCGCGTGTGTGTGCTGCGATCGAATTGCGATTATACATCGCACAGTAATTGACAGGTTGTCAGCGTTTCGGGGTGGTAACAGGATGGTGGTCAGAAAAACACAGGCTTGTCTGTAGATTTAAACGCTTTTTCATTGGCGTGCATAAATTAACCACTGCAATTGCCTATGCAGCATGAGAGCTCTCTGCATGAGAGGAGAGCTGCCGAGTCTGCGGCTGGTCAGACCTGCAGCAAGGGAAAGATGGCCGCTTGATGCTACGCAGGTATGTGTCGTCACACACAGGCAAGAAGGCAGCAGTGGGCGTCTTTATGCTCAGGTGGTCTTTGCAAACATTAGCATATTTTCACAGCTGCATTGCATATGAAAATGCAGCTGCGATCGCGTTAGCATCCATCTATGAATCAGGCCCTAAGAAAAGACTGGTCTGTAAAAATGGCAGTATAGTCCATAAATTGGGCTGCAGCTCCGAAGCAAATAAGAAGGTGCAATCCACAGAGTTGGAACGATAAGGTTTCAACTCAGGTTAACCATTACTTTAGATGGGTTTAGCCGTTTTACACGGCTAAACCCGGTCTAATAGGGAGTGAAAAGGGTGATAATTAATGAGCGCCCAGAACAATTGAATTGCAAAACTGGGCGCTCCTTAATTATCGCTGCCCACACAACAATTGAATCGCCCCCTGTCACGACTCTAGAAAAAGTGGCCCCTGTGATAGAACAGGTTTTGCTGGTTGAGATTCCGGCAGCACAAACTGAGGAGGTCTGAGATATGTTTTCCTCATATGACGGCACGAGACTGGGAGAACTGATTACAGGAACGATAGATGAATACAGACTTTATAGAAGCTGGAACTGACACGAATTGATCTGAAGAATAGAACTTTAATGATAACAGGAATGGTTGGAGGAAATAGTGGTATAGGTACAGAACCAGTCCCAGTAATACGTAGTAGCAATACTGAGTAATATTCCACTAGATAGATGCTTGAAACAGTCCGTGAATAAATCTTTGAGACTGAAGACTGTATGCAGAAGCACTGGGTTGGGCTCAGGTAAAAGACAGTGGGGGCGATTCAGACCCAGACTGAAGCCGTGATCGCTCGCATCCAAAAGGGGCCGGGGAGAGCGATGGCAGAGCGAACGCACGCCGGTCTAAAGACGCCCACTTTTCTTTCTTAACACACGTCATCTCCAGGAAGTGTATGATTAATCAGAGCCATCGAGAGCCATCGGAGCAGCATGCACTGCAGGCTGAAATACAGCCAAGTGACGTGTACAATGACACTTCCATGCAAATTATGGACACCCATTAAACACCGTTTTGACGGCCAGACACGCCTGCGTTCGCACCACCACTCCCCCGTTCACAAGCACCTTCCCCTGTTACCACCCACAAACGGCAATATCTGTCACTTGAAGTAGCGTCCAGTCTGTGTACTACGAGCGCATGATTCCCGGCCGCAGTGACTGGTTCACGTGTCCGGGTCTGAATTTTGCCCAGAGTTCTAGGAGCAAGGTGCTGAGCTATGCTCAGTAAATATCAAAAGTTCTTGGAGCAAGGTGCTGAGCAATGCTCAGTAAATATCAAAAGTTCTTGGAAGCTGGTTTAATTGTACTGAGTCAGGAACAAACATAGATCTGGCAGGAGCCAAAAGGAAACATTTAGGAGACATTGCACAGACACTGACTGAGAGTTCAGGAAGGGTTTATATACCCAGTGCCTGCTACTGGTTGGCCATACACTAACAGCTGATCCCAGAAGTGAATAGGATTGGTACTTGCAAGATCACATGATCAAACCAAGATGGCTGCACCCATGGACAGGACAAGCCCTTGTGGATACAGTGGAGCAGCGCTATAGCAGTTGAGTGAGAACCACTGGGTAGTGGGATTGGACAGTAGGCTCCGTGGCAGTGTTAAACTGTTCCATGTGCCAAACTCCGCTCACAGCTGTGGGGAGAGCGGGCATGCAGGAGAGTGTGCCGGAATCTGGATAGGGGGAGTGCAGCTGACCGGGACTTCTGTTGCGGCCTGACAGTCCGGGTCCTGACACCCCCTATGGCACCAGTAGGGGGTAGAGAGAAAAACAAGTGTTGTATTATGTCAACCAAACCAGTCCCTTTCCTTGCAATCCTTGTACCCATTCAAATGTGACACCATATTGTGGTAATTTGACAGGTTAGAAAAGAGTAAGCTCTGAACTTGTGTTCCTCTTATGGGTAACCTTGGTGTTGAAATCTAGGCTTCTACCAGATTAGGTCAGAACAAGCTTTGATACATTCACTGTTGGACTGCAGGGAAGTGGAGTGTTCTGCATTAACATCTCCATCTGAAGAAGCATGTGGTTCAGAGAGTGTGATTGCCTAGGGTCATTTACAAAAAAAAAGATTGTTATTAAAAGTTTAATGGTGTAAACACAGGAAACATAGTACAGAATAAAACAATATACACAGAAGTGCCAAAAGTCATGGGATAGGTGTCCCTCTCTAGCCCGGCGAAGTGCAGAAACTCGATGTGGCATTGATTCCACAAGAGAAAGACCTCTGGAGAGATGTTGACCCATGCCATATAGATAGCTTCCCACAGCTCCCTGATACTTGTAGGTGCAGGATTTTGGGTGCGAATGAACCTCTCCACCACGTCCCATAAATGCTCTATTTACTTCATGTCAGGCAAAAGTGGTAGCCACACCATTCGCGGGAACTCTCCAGAATGCTCCTTGAACCAATTCTGGACAACTAGAGACTGATGGCACGGTGCATTATCCTGCTGGAATATTCCATCGTTGTGGGGGTACTTGAAGTCCATGAAGGGATGCAAATGGTCATTAAGAAACCCAACCTATGCCATGTGAACACACCCCACACTATTATGGAACCATCACCAGCCTGCACAGTGCCTTGTTGACAACTGGGGTCCATGGCCTCATGGGGTCTGTGCCACACCCAAACCCTACCATCAGCCAAAAACAACAGGATTTGTGACTCATTGGACCACACCACATGTTGCCAGTCCTCCAGAGTCCAATTAGCAACGTCACGAGTAGTGTTAACAGGAGCACTCTGGTGGGTCTTCAGCTCCCATATCCCATTGAAGCTAAAGAACGCTACACTCACCAGCTGGATATTTGTCTGGTTTCTCCTGCATTGAATGTTGATGTGATTTGAGCCAATGTTGCTTATCTGTTACCACAGACAATTCTAGACAGACACAAGCTGGTCACGATCATTAAGCACCCGTGGTCTGCCACTGCTCTGCCCACGGTGGGAGGTAATGTTTTCCATGAGGAAGGCTACACATGTGACACTGTAGATCGAGGAATGTTGAATGCCTGCACAACTTTGGAAATGGAATGTCCCATTCTATGGGTACCCATCATGCCCTATTCAGTTCCAATAATTTGCGTCGCCTTGCCATGAGCAGCGTAGCCGATGTCCAAACTTACTCATGAGATGTCTGATGACAACTGACTGGGCAATTCCAAGATGTCACAGTACAGTGGCACCACCTATGATTTCCTTTACATACTGTCATCCCATGATTTTTGGCACTTCAGTGTATGGTCAACACATATACAGCAATATAAATAAAGTGTAAACAATGGCAGTTCGGTACATATTACACTAAAAGTGTAGACAATTATGTTGACCAAAAAATAGCAGAGAAAGAAAAAGGTATATAAGAGGGGAAGAAGAGACAGAAGGAGGAAAAGGGGGACTACCCAATGTAGGCTAAGGTTAATAAAAGGGTAAAATAAGAAAACATGGAGAAGCTAAACAGTAGCTAAAGGAGGTTTGGCCCCAAAGTAGATGGTCCAGGATGTCCAAAATTTCACAAAGTGGTCAGGTGTACCGTGTATTACAGAAGTGATGCGCTCCATTGAGTATGTGGTCCATTTATCGTAAAAGAAAGAGAAGGAGGGAAGGCTAGTTTCCAATGTGAGGTAATTCTACATTTAGCTGTATTAAGCATAATTTTAATAAGTACTTTTGTTGAAGTGGAAACTTGAGGGAGAGGACAAGAAAGTAAAGAATACAATGGAGAGCTTGGCATTTGGAGACCTACAATTGCTCTAATAAGATCATGTTTTTTTTTCCAGTAGCCTTGAAACTGTGGACAGGACCAATAAATGTGCAAAACTAAACCTCGCTAACCACATGAGTCAGATAGGGACCAGATACCATTGATAATAAAGCGTAATGGAATTGTCTTTAATGTGTACTGAAATAGAACTTTTTGCTATTTCTGTTCTAATTTTTGACCACTCCTCCTGCTCCAGAGTCTCACCCATGTCTCGCTCCCAAACCAACTCATGAATTTCTTTTAGGGGTTGTGTATAGGAAAGTAGAAGTTGATAAATGGTTAAGATAAGACCCTTAGATGATTGACAATGGTGACTTAATGATTCCATGGAAGAGATAGGGGTTACAAATGATTAGTAAAATTACAGATTTGTAAGTATTGGTAAAAAACAAGATCTAGAGGAAAGAGAATATGTTGGGTTCAGAAATTAAATATCCAGTGGTCCTCTCCTGGGGGAAAACAGGGTTATTCCGCAGAGGAATCAGGAGAGGGCGAAAAGAGCGTACATGAAATCTCAAATTGAGAGAGTAAAGCGTAGCGTGATTTTTATCTGATCCCTAACATGCTGGTAGAGGACGATTTGGTAGAGCAACTGAGGTCAGTAATTACCTGCAAGATCATCAAACCGTTTCATCATCGAGAATGTAGAAGAAGGCACATGTTAAATTTAGAAGTCCTCCTCTATCTTTGGTCTCTCTTATGTTACTCCTGGATATGTCATGTTTCATATTGAACTATTGTACTTTTATTTGTATGCAACTATTGACTTTATGTTGCATTGACCACATGCCTATCTTCAAAGGTTCTGCGTTTTTATATTTTAATTTCCAAAACTTGCAAAATGTAATAAAAAGTACTGGATTAAATATAAACACATGAACATATGTATATATACAGTCAGGTCCATAAATATTGGGACATTGACAGAATTTTCATATTTTGGCCTCTATTCACCAGCACAATGGCTTTGAAATGAAACAAACAAGATATGCTTTAACTGCAGACTTTCAGATTTAATTTGAGGGTAATTACATCCAAATCAGGTGAACGGTGTAGGAATTACAATGGTTTCTATATGTGCCTCCCACTTTTTAAGGGGCCAAAAGTAATGGGACAAACTAAACAATCCTAAATCTAACTTTCACTTTTTAATACTTTGTTGCAAATCCTTTGCAGGCAATTACAGCCTGAAGTCTGGAATGCATAGACATCACCAGACGTTGGGTTTCATCCCTGGTGATGCTCTGCCAGGCCTCTACTGCAAATGTCTTCAGTTCCTGCTTGTTCTTGGGGCATTTTCCCTTCAGTTTTGTCTTCATCAAGTGAAATGCATGCTCAATCGAATTCAGGTCAGGGGATTGACTTGGCCATTGCATAACATTCCACTTTTTAGCCTTAAAAAACTCTTTGGTTGCTTTTGCAGTATGCTTCGGGTCATTGTCCATCTGCACTGTGAAGTGCTGTCCAATGAGTTCTGAAGCATTTGACTGAATATGAACATATAATATTGCCTGAAACACTTCAGAATTCATTCTGCTGCTTTTGTCAGCAGTCACATCATCAATAAATACAAGGGAACCAGTTCCATTGGCAGCCATACATGCCCACGCCATGACACTACCACTACAATGCTTCACTGATGAGGTGGTATGTTTTGGATCATGAGCAGTTCCTTTCCTTCTCTTCTCTTCCCATTACTCTGGTACAAGTTGATCTTTGTCTCATCTGTCAATAGGATGTTGTTCCAGAACTGTAATGGCTTTTTAGATGTTGTTTGGCAAACTCTAATCTGGTCTTCCTGTTTTTGTGGCTCACCAATTTTTTGCATCTTGTGCTGAACCCTCTATATTCACTCTTGTGAAGTCTTCTCTTGATTGTTGACTTTGACAGATATACATCTACCTCCTGGAGAGTGTTCTTGATTTGGCCAACTGTTGTGAAGGGGTTTTTCTTCACCAGGGAAATAATTCTTCTGTCATCCACCACAGTTGTTTTCCGTGGTCTTCCGGGTCTTTTGGTGTCGCTGAGCTCTCCGGTGCGTTCTTTCTTTTTAAGAATGTTCCAAACAGTTGTTTTTGCCACACCTAATGTTTTTGCTATCTCTCTGATGGGTTTGTTTTGATTTTTCAGCCTATTGATGGCTTGCTTCACTGATAGTGACAGCTCTTTGGATCTCATATTGAGAGTTGACAGCAACTGATTCCAAATGCAAATGTCACACCTAGAATCAAGTCCAGACCTTTTACCTGCTTAATTGATAATGAAATAACGAGGGAATAGCCCACACCTGTCCATGAAATAGCTTTTGAGTTGATAGTCCCATTACTTTTGGCCCCTTAAAAAGTGGGAGGCACATATTGAAACTGTTGTAATTCCTACACCGTTCACCTGATTTGGATGTAATTACCCTCAAATTAAATCTGAAAGTCTGCAGTTAAAGCACATCTTGTTTGTTTCATTTCAAAACCATTGTGGTGGTGAATAGAGGCCAAAATCTGAAAATTCTGTCAATGTCCCAATATTTATGCACCTGACTGTATATATATATATATATATATATATATATACACACACACACGCATACTTATCTCTATAAGAAAATCTATCTGTACCTTACTGTACTGCATTGTGAACCTAATAGGTGAATTAATTTGATTAAGAACCTGTATCATCTCAAGTAGAGCTTCTTCAGCTCCACACCAGATCAAAAATACATCGTCAATATATCGACGGTAAAAAGCGATACTATCTCCAAACGGTGGCAGGATGTGAGTATTCTCATATCTGTCCATATATAAATTGCCATATGCCGGGGCGATGTTACTACCCATTGCCGTACCGGCCGTTTGGAGATAGTATCGCTCACCGACTCTAAAGTGTATATATGCCTTGGATATACTTATGCTAGATTAATATGTGATATATAAGGTGTGTACCCATCAGATCAGGTATTGTTTTTATGCTTATAGTCTGTTTCTATGTTATACTTGTTAATTAGGGGTGGGTTTAGTAATTAGAGTGGGTGGTGTTTCTGTGTACTGTGAAGGTATAAATGGGTTGTCAGTACTTTGTAATACATCTTGACAAAGGTCCACACTTGGGACCGAAACGTCGACATACTATGATACCTGCTGCTATGTAACATTTAAATAAAGGATTTTATTGGAAGACTGGTGAGTGCACCCCATTTTTTGCATATTTTTGTTCTTTATGGGTGGTTTTTGGACTTCCTTTTGGGTAAGCTACCCCAGCAATTTAACTATGAGGACGTGAGTTTGGACCAACCCAAACTATATATATATATATATATATATGTATATATATCAGCATGGATGGGATATGTTGGATATTGTAACTATATTGTGGCATAGAGGGTACTTTGCCACGAAAGGGGCAGATAGCGTTAAGAATCCTGATGCTTACTACAACAAAGGCCTTACACACTGCTACTCTACCTGCATGTGACTGATTTGATGTGTGTGAAGGTATAAAGCAGGGATGGGGAACCTTAGGCCCAGGGGCCGTATAAGGCCCCCCGAAATCATTTGGTCTGGCCCTCGGAGCTTTTCTCTGCTAGCCTCATCTGTATAGCAGGGTGCCTACAATGGTACCCTGTAGCCAGAATCTATGTAGCAGTGGTGATGATGGTGTGCTGAGAGTTGACACAGGGGGAGATGATGGTGTGCTGAGAGACGACGCAGTGGGGAGATGATTGTGTGCTGAGAGTTGACGCAGAGGGGAGATGATGGTGTGCTGAGAGTTGAAGCAGGGGGGGAGGTGATGGTGTGCTAAGAGACAATGCGGTGGGAAGATGATGGTGTGCTGAGAGTTGATGCAGGGGGGAAGTGATGGTGTGGCTGACAGTTGACGCAGTGGGGAGATTATGGTGTGCTGAGAGATGATGCGGTGGGGAGATGATGGTGTGCTGAGTTGATGCATAGGGAAGATGATGTTGTGCTGAGAGTTGATGCAGGGGGGAGGTGATGGTGTGCTGAGAGATGACATGGTGGGAAGATAATGGTGTGCTGAGAGTTGAGCGGGGGGACAAGATGATGTGCTGAGAGTTGACACAAGGGGGAGATAATTGTGTGCTGAGTTGATGCAGGGGGGGAGGTGATGGTGTGCTGAGAGTTGATGCAGGGGGGAGGTGATGGTGTGCTGATAGTTGATGCAGGGGGGGAGGTGGTGGTGTGCTGAGAGACAATGCAGTGGGAAGATGATGGTGTGCTGAGAGTTGATGCAGGGGGGAAGATGATGGTGCGCTGAGAGTTGACGCGAGTGGGGAGGTGATGGTGTGCTGAGAGACGATGTAGAGGGGAGATGATGGTGTGCTGAAAGCTGACACAGGGGGGCAATGATGGTGTGCTGAGAGACAAGGTGGGGGGAGGCAATGGTGTAGCTGAGAGATGACGCAGGGAGGGAAATTATGGTGTGGCTAAGAGACAATGCAGTGAGATGATGGTGTGGCTGAGAGATGCAGGGGGAAGGAAGTTACACAGGGGGAACGAGTCTGGCTGAACTGCTGTTGTATGATAATGACCTTGTTAATATTCCTACACAAACAGGCATCTTCTGGATGATGTGACCTACATGAATACTGAATACCAACTGAAGACGCCGTCATTCCAGGGAGGATGTATTTCTTCAGAGGTTCCACATTGTGAGAAACAACCTTATAGGTAAGGTGCATATGGAATGGAAAGGAATGTTCCCAGAGTGACAAGAAATGGGTGGCGTGTCATGTTGGCATGCCCCATTTTCAGTAGCCACACCCCTTCTGATATGTGACCATGCAATTTTTTTGACGCACGCAAAATATGTTTTACTATATGGTGAGGGGAGGGGGGGGGGGCGCCAATCTTAAACTTGCCCTGGGCTCTAAAGACCCTAGTTACCCTAGATATTTTTTATACTGCGGTTACTTGGTTACTTTACAGGCCAACTTTTTTCATTTCTTTCATTGTGCACAAGAGTTTCATCTCTTTCACTTAGCGGCAATGAATCCACCTATTCTCACACAGATAAATCCACAAAACATGGCCTGTGACTTAAGAGGTCCTGTGGTATTAAAGCTATGAATTAAAATGTAATACATATTATACAATTTTGTGATAATAACTGTAAATAATGGAATCAAAAGTAGAACAAAATATAAAGACACACTAATATTATTCTACAGTATGTAGTAACTGCTCCTAAAATGTATTTCTAGCCCTTTCTTAACATCCACCATTAAAAAAGGAATAGTTTCATCTAGATATTTGGGCCAGTAGCGCACGCAGGGTGAGTTTCTAAGCCCCCAGAAACCCCCCGTGACGGGTCACATTTTTTTCCAGAGACAGAGACAACCTTGTCTCCGTCTCTGCACCAGCCCGCGGACCACCCACTATCCCCTTCAGCTACCATTAGCGCTGTCAACGCTTACGCGTCAGGTGGCTTTCACATCACCTGACACGGAAGAGCTGACAGCTAAACCGGCAGGGTCCGGACAGCGCACCACAATCTCTACACAGTCCACCCAGAGTGAGCATGGGAAAGCCTGAGGGAGGATTGCTGCCGCCCAGCAGCCCGGCACCTAGGAGGACGTCCGCAGCTAGCAGTAGGAAAAGCTGCTATTAGTATGTTATGTGCGTGTCTGTGTTTGTACATAGTAAGTATGCTTCGTGTGTATGCTTCAATATGTGTATGTATGCTGTTTGAATGCTGTGTGTGTATGTGCTATGTGTGTATGTGCTGTGTGTGTGTGTACTGTATGTTTGCTGAGTATGTCTCACACATATACTATATAAATATATATATATATATATTATATATATATAATCTACACACACAAACACGGTATATATATATATATATATATATATATATATATTATCTACACACAAACAAGGTATATATATATATATATATATATATATATATATACCCCCCCTGCTAAAAATCCTGCGTTTTCCACTGTGGTCCTTTCAAGGTACCCCTTAGTTGCACCACTGGGAATTACGAAAGTTAATAATAAGTAATTAGAAACCAATCAGGGCTGAAGGTGTGTACACAATAGATGATATTATGCACGTTTTGGCCAATTCTGATGAAAGCAGAATTATTATGCCATTTGTGTCACTCCATTGTTTTGTTTGTTGAACGTGCTTTTTTGTTTTTCATGTTCCTGTTCTGTAATCAATGTATATATATATTTGTTTGATTTGCCCACTATATGTCCATGCGGAATATTCAGATGATTATGAAAAATAGATTATAATATTTTTTAGCTGTGTTCTCCGATCGCACTGTGATAATGTAGTTATAGCACGTAAAAAACCAAGGCCTGCTCAAGGACGTAATTTATTGTTTATTGTATTAGATTATATGGTTTTGTATTATGTCTAATGAACAAATGGTTAACCTACATGGATATGTCTGATTTTCTTTTACTGCTGCTGAACTATACTGGTCTGGAGAGGTAAGGGTTAACTTACCACTTTATTAGATCAGTCTGCAAATATGTGCATGAATGAGCCAGACAGCTGTATAGGGAGAAGCAAGAAAAATCTATGTACAATAGGATTTTTCATTCATTGGTAAATCTGCTCCACTGCCTTGGGTATTCAATCCAAAATAAATGGATTATTCATTGAAGCTGCTATGCCAAGTATTGCCACATGATGGCACCATCATCCCATCATTTATGGTTTGTGCTCAATGTACTGTGACTATGGCTAATATTGCAACCTGCAAAGTTGGTAGAGACTTATAGAAACAACTGCAGCGAAAGATGTTACTACAATTAAAACTAGAGATGTGCGCCGAACCCCGTGTTTAGGTTTTGGATCTGGTTCTCCCCTGGTTTTGGATCTGAATCTGGTTTTGGATGTTTTTCCTTGGTGTTTTGTTATTAGGTTTTGTTTTTGGTTTTGGATCTGTATTTAAAAAAAAAAAAAAATTATATAAACAGCTAAAACCACATCATTTGGGCCTGTTTTTGTTTCTACAGTATTAAGAACCTTAATAACAATCATTTTCAGGCATTTCTAGGCATTTTTAACCACCTCACAGCTCACAATATTGATTTCACTATTTTTCACCAATACAGGCCAAAGGCTGCAGCGAGCTGGCTGGCTAAAGTAAGCAACAGAGCAGCAGCACAAACGCACGGCAGTTCAATAAAATATAGGACATCTATGAAATATTGCCACACAGCAGTGGCAGACAGGATGGCAGTTTAATAAACTATAATATAGTCAGTCGGCAATGCCCCAAATTGTGACAAATGTAAAGGAAAGAGGTGCAAGATGGAATTGTCCCTCCCACCCACTCTTATGTGGGATATTAAAAAGGACATGCACAGTTTAACAAACCAAGCACTTTAGCCACTAGGACGGACACTTTCGTGGCTGAACTCCTTGGTTTGTTTGGGCCCCCACAAAACTTTTTTTGGAAGGACTACCTTCAATTATTAAGGAGGAGGTTGATGATGAGGGTGTTGGTGGTGGAGATTACATGTCCTGGTCCACACTGCTGGTAGCTGATACTGAACTGCTTGTTATTAATTTACGAATTATAATTTTGTTAAACAAATTGCATGAACTCGCTGCATATGATATGACGTAACAGGGAGGAGGTTCCTAGATGGTTAATGTCCCTTCCTCTCCTAACTTTGGCTTTACAAATGGAACAGATGCCTTCACAACTGTTGTCAGAATTTAGATTAAAATAATTCCACACCCAAGACGTTGCTTTTCTGGCTTTCTTTTTATCATTAGCAAGAACTGCTGCCACTGGTGGCTGATTTATGCAAACCACATTCTTATCATCAACATCCACATTAGCGTCAGGTAGGACAAAAATTTCCCCCTCATCCTCCTTTTGCACTTCCTCCACACTATCATTCTAATTTTTTATTATTTCACCATCTAATACTAGCACAGCCGTCATGGCGTCAGTGATCCACTGTGAAACTGGGTGACAGCTATTATACTTACTTCCTCTATCAAAGGACTGTTTAATAGTCAATTGTTTTTTTTAAATTACTTCCGATCACGAATGAGGATGTTGATGATGATGCAGGTTTTGGTGTTGGAGATCGAAGGCGTTTGGATCCCACAGAGAGGGAGCAGGTAGGTGACACTGGACTTGTTATGTTTTGAGTTTTGGAACTTGGCGACATACACTTTGATATTTGATGAATGTGCTCCAAGTGACGTAACAAGGAGGAGGTCCCTAGGTGGTTTAGGTCCCTCCCTGTACTCACTCTTGCTTTGCAAATGTTACATATGGCTTGACAACTGTTGTCCGGATTGGGGTGGAAATAATTCCACACGTGATAAGTGGATTTTTTTGTCTTTTGCCCCGGCATGACAACAATGGGCTTTGGCCTTTTCAATCCATGTGCAACAGCTGTTGCCTTTCTTACACAAAGGACATCCTCGGCATCAACATCCTCATCACCAACATCTTCATCATCAACATCCTCATCATCCTTAGCATCTTCAACTACCAAAATATCCTTCTCCTCCATGTGCAATTCCACAGAAGCATCCTCGATGACTACGTCTGCAAGATGTTGACTTTCCTTCCCCACATTTACAGAGGGCACACAAATGTTGGAACTTGGAGGATCCTCCAGTACACTAGTATTTAGGTCTGGCTCACACATGACAACTGCGGACACACTTGCACTCTCCTCGGGGATTTGTGATTTCTTTTTCCTCAGGGCACACAGTTGGTTTTTCCGGAGCTGTCTTACTCATTTTAACAACTTTAAATGTTTTAATGGTACCACCACCACTACTATTACAAGCAGAAGGGCTATCAGAATCAGCAGTCTTCATAAAGAATGGCCAAGGCCTTATCCTTTCCTTTCCACAACGTGTAGTGAATGGCATATTGCCAATTTTATGTATATCTAAAGGCAAATTTCTTTTCAATTGTTTTTTCTTAAGTTTGGTAAAAGTAGCGTTACCATATCGATGGCGTGACTTAAGCCCTGGGGCATTGGCCTTCATAGAGGATGAGGAAGTTGACAGCCTTGCACTACTGGCGGCAGCTACAACATGTGGTTCTTGGCCTTGCTCTCCTGTCATGTGACAGCCCTCCAAATTTTCTGTGGTCTTGAAGCAGTGTCACAAGCACCAATAGTGCAGACAAGGTGCGGTTACAAAATTCACACACATGCAGTCGTGCGCACACACTAAAATATTAGACCAAAAAAAGACAATTTATTTCAAAACATTTTTCAGCTCCAGAACTTGGGCCCAGAGCAGCGATTGATCACGACTGGAGTGGGGCAGCACTAGGTTGCAACTTAACTTGCATTGCTAGCTGGTTACACGCACACACACAGACAGTAAAAGATCCAAAAAAAACCAATTGATTTTAATTTTTTTTATAATCAAGAACTTGGGCCCAGAGCACAGATTAATCACGACTGGAGTCGGGCAGCACTAGGTTGCAACTTGCATTGCTGGCTGGATCTTGTGCGGTACTGCGGTTAAGCCTAACACTAGCCTTTTTTTACTATATATATATTTTTTCTTTTTGAGTCCAAAACTTGGGCCCAGATGGACACAGCACCAGCCCAGATGTATCTGCAGATCTGTACCAGCCTATGGACACAGCAGACAGCAAAGCACCAGCCCAGAATGGATCAGCAGCACCAGCCCAGGACCATACTTGCCTACTTTTGAAAAAACATTTCAGGGAGATTGTGAAAGCAGCACCTATGAGCACATGTTACAGTGGGCGTGTACTGCTACATCTGAGAGTCGTGTCCTAAACCTGACTTACATCTAAAATGTAAACCAGCCCAAAAGCAGTTAGTAAGATCTGTTTGTTGATGAAAACACACTAATACTTTGCAGAAATTCATAGGGATCATTGTGCCTTATAATAACCAATGCAAGGAAATTACACTAATGATCCCATTTGAATGTATATATCTCTGTTTTTTAATATAACAGCTTCATAATGGGGTAAGGATGAAATGAGGGAGATTGCTAGACTCTTCAGGGAGACAGGGATATTGCTACTATTTCAGGGAGCCTCCCTGACAATGAGGGAGAGTTGGCAAGTATGGCCTCCCTGTTCAGTCTCCACAGCTGGAGTGAAATGGCGTCCATCGCGTGGTCCCTTATATGCTACATTGATCATAAAGACGAAAGCTCGCGAACCGCGAGATTTCAGACTCCATAGTTTTGCCTCGGCTTGAGATCCGAGTCAGGCGGGAAAAATTGAGCCTGCTTGGATCCAACTCGGATCTGCTAAGTTCGGGTGGGTTCGTATCTCTGAAATCCGAACCCACTCATCTCTAATTAAAACAAGGCGGTGAACACTTAGCCAATATCACTATCTGTTTTAAACATTACTATTATTATTATTATTATTATTATTATTATTAACAATAATTGACTACGGAATATTTATTTTTTTAAATACAATGTATTTTGTGTTCAAAATCACAATTACTATTGGTCCTTGTGTACTTTACGGACTCATTGCAGAGAGAACCCAATGAATGTTTTAAATGGTACCTGCATACTTTATGTACACAAGTACCGAACGTTGTCCCAACCTAAAGAAGAAAATTGTCTACTCGTGGGTTGTCCCCTCCTAATGAAGAAATATGTCCCCTCGCGGGTTCCTGCGCTCGCCACGCTTCGGGCTCAGGTTATATTCCCCTTCTATGCCCACTTGGATGGTAGGGAATGACACTGGACACTGGGAATTATGCTGGACACTGGCTGCTGATGTCAGAGTCCTCTCCGTGAAGGGGATTTACACATTACCATGATTGATAATAATAATGATTGTAGAACACTTGGGTTCTTTCTGCAATGAGTCCGTAAAGTACACAAGTACCTTACTTTTTATCACATAAGTCCCAGGGGGGGTAACCCTATCTGACGGGCAAGGGGGCATGGTTAGGTGTAGAATGAGGTGCTGTACAGGACCTCTGACGTCACAACCATGTGACCCATGACAAAAGGGGGAGGGGCAAGGTTCAGAACGGGGGGCCAAAAGTGTCCTCTCGCGTGTTCGCTTAGCTCACCACAGGTTTATATTCACCCTCTATGCACACGTGGATAGTAACACTGGTAGCTGACCCGCCCTGCCGTAGCGGTCACATGGTTGTGACGTCAGAGGTCCTTACTTCAACTTGGATCTAGCAACAACCAAGGGGGCATGGCGCCGTATTCTTGTCATAATGGCCCCATCCCCGCTGTAAAAGCTACATTCCTGTAAATGTCATTGTGACCCCGTTGTTCAAATTGCAGTATTTTACAGCTGAGGACGCTGCTAGGATGACACAATTCTATACGAATCATGTCATCCAAACTCCTGACAGCGCACTTCAGTAGGGAAGTGGACGGACACTGGGAGACTCATCAACTTTGTCGGGAGGCTGACATACTTACTTCCCCTCTACTGTACACTCAGCCACGATTTCCAGCAAAAAATATGGCAAAGTAAATAAGTTTATTTATTTATATAGTACTCAGTGGCACTTTCAGGGGTGGTTTCTGAGTACCTACAACTCCCCCCGAAAGACCAAATTTATTTTGCCCATGATCGTAGCACCACCCCCTCGCGACCGTGACTTGTGGGTCTGTGGATGAGGGAGCAGAATCAATTTGACGTGATTCTATGAGAATTGTATAATTTTGGTCATAGGTTGGGTACGGTATGACGGCACTCAGGATCCCGGCAGCAGAATCATGACGCCGGTATCCCGACAGGGTTAGAATACTGACACCTGATGTTAGGTATCTTAAACCTACCCCTAACCCTCTCTCCCCACACCCTAAACCTAACCCTCCCCCTACTGCCTAAACTTAACCAACCCACCCCGCAGCCTAAACCTTAACCCTCCCCCTAGTGCCTAACCCCTATCCCTCCCCCTAACCCCACTACTTACCGTCAGGATGCCGGCAGTCACAATGTCGGCAACGGGATTCTGACTGGTGTCGGCATTCTGACGGCAGCATTCTGAGCATCGGTATCCTGCACGCCGAGATAATGACTACATCCTCCATTGATGCGCAAATTATACCATTATGCTAGGGGGCTGGGCCTAATGATACAAAGAGCCCAGCCCCGTCCCCATCAACAACCTCCTGCAGCATCTCCATAAGTTAAAGTGTGTGTATGTATATTAACTTGAAAATCTATCTATGTACACATGCATGCAAGGAGACCCCTTTACCAATCCTGCACTTGCCCCTGGTACCACCATAAACACAATTCTGTGCAAAGAATATTTATAATTCATATCACTGCCTTCCCCTTTGGAGCTTACAATTATTTATTTATTAACAGTAACTTATGTAGCCCCAGCATATTCTGTTGCACTTTACAATTGGGAACAAAACAGTAATAAAACAAGACTGGGTAATAATAACAGATAGACATTCTAAATCCTGTAACATACAAGCACATACACTAGGGATAATCGGGTTAGAGTCCAATTAACACACAAATATGCTTAGGGGGGGTGGCAAACCCGCGTGAACAGGGAGCACATGCAAACTCCACATGTATAGTGCTTGGATTAGCCTGAGCCCTGGTTGGGAACTGAGCTCATGATCTCCGTCCTGTGAGGCAGTAATACTAAACACACTATGTCGGGGTTCTGCCTAAAGTTATTGAAAAGCAACAGTCATGGAAAAGGAATAAGTAAATACAATTTTTACAATTTGCTACACCATTGTTAAAGTAATGGTATACTTTTGAGAAATACTAAATTAATGTGGCCAGGCAGGATACCTAACAGCAGTCCAAACTGAAACAGTGTCCAAAATTCGGCCATTCCCCGATACACTAAATACCAAGTCACAGCCAATGCATGTCACACCCACTTACAGTCAGGCCACACCCAGTATATGCTAGACAACACCCCTGTGACCTTTTAAAATTGGGATTGTCCCATGAAAATCATGAGGTCTGAGTAAGTTCATTTGTGGCAAAACACAATTAAAAAATGTATGGGTGACCTCATTTGGTGCATTGGGAATGGTTACACCATCTATAAGGTCTGCTGACAGAGCCATATGCAACTGCCCCCTCCTCTGGGCAGCCCCCCATCCCCCATCTTACCTTGCTCCGGCAAGCAGATCCCTCTTCCTCCACCATCTTCCCAGTGATAGTCGGGAAGATGGCGCATGTGCACAAGAGAGCACAGGCTCTGGCACAGTGCCAGTGTCTTTGCTCTCACAGTGCGGCACCATCTTCTAGAATATGTCACCTAGGGGCCCATGCCCAAGGAGACAAACATCAGGAGTCATATACATTGTGTCTGTAAGGTGCTAGGTATATGTAAGCACAGTGGGCTTGATTCAGAGATGGGCGGTATTGCAGCCGTGATTGTGATGTTTGCGGAGTTGTAGTGGTGGTAATATGCAATGTCTAGTTTCAGCCTTCCCCTTGTGCGCTAGCATGCGCTGGACTGTGCCCACTTTCAATGCCCGTGGACAGTGCAACTCTGTCGGTGGTTATGAACACTCCACCACCCGCGCACCATCACGTCCACCATCGACCCTTGCACCAGCCTATGGATGACATAGTGTCTCCTTCTGAAATTGCTCTAAACCTATCCTCTGTGGCTGTGCGTCTGGGAACGCATCCGCTGTTACTGACACACCTGTGACACTCCCATAACACACCCATCAGACAGCCTGTTTTTGCATTCCCCTCAGGCCACCTCCCAGTCACCATCCAGGAAAGCCCATGGTCTTGCGCCACCAGTTCTACTGCCAGGTGCCCCGTATGCAACAACACGCATCTCAGTTGCCCTCCACACACCCATGATAGCACAATTACGTATTGTTCTTATTATGCCACCTTGCCACTGTAAAAACGCTTATTTTTTATAACATGATTGTGTTCATAAAATGTAATTACACATACCTTTGTAATGTTGTACCAGCTCTTGTACAGTGTCAAACTGGGCTCGTGTTGTGATGTAAAAGCCGCCATTGTCAATCTTTCGGACCTTGTAATGTTTGACATGATCGCCTTTTCTATTATCCCAGTCACGGATAGAAAGGGAGAAAGCACCTAAGAGTAGGAATGAAAGAGAACATGAGTGACAAAGAAAAACAGAACAAAAATGATCAATAAGAAAAAGGTTTTATCATGTATCTCCATATATAAGATTGCAAAATAATTGATGGAATTTAAAAGAAAAACAGAAATGTTTGGTTAGTCACTTATTGAGTCTATGTACTAAGCCTTGGATGGAGATAAATTGAAAGGAGTAAAGTACCAACCAACCATCTCCTAACTGTCATTTTTCAAGCCTGTTACATGGCAGTTAGGAGCTGATTGGTTTGTACTTTATCTCCGTTCACTTTATCTCCATTCAAGGCTTAGTAAATAGACCCCAAGGGAGCTTCTCTCCACAGAGGGCCTGATTCCGAGATTTACGGAATGCTGATATATTCGCAGATCGAGTGATCGTTTGCCATTGTGCATGCCGCACTGCGCATGCACAGTGATTGTATTGTGATCCCGCTCGCAACAGAGGATTCACTCACATAGTTAGTGACAGGTAGTCAGCGTTTGGATGGAGGTAACGGTTGGTCAGGACCGTTTACACACCGTATCATGGGCGTGCATAAATTAGCCATTGCATTCTCCTGAGCTTGAGAGCTCTCAGCATGTCAGGAGAGCCGTAGTGATTGAGGCAAGTCAAACTTGACTTACAAGCTGCATGGCTGACCGATCTGCATTGATGTTACTGATGTTCACATTGTTGTATGCCGTCAGCCGGATATGAGAAGGCAGCAGTGGGCGTCCATATGCTCGGCTAAGCTTTGGAAGGCATTAGCATATTTTAGCAACTGTGATCTGTAAGAGATTGCAGTTGCGATTGCATTAGTGTAAATCTCGCAATCAGGCCCAGAGACTACACTAGTGGATAGTTGTGCATTTGGTTGTGGTATGTTACCCTGGTCTGTGTTCACACTATGAATTATCGCTGATACTTTCAGATGAGTACACATTTGCATCTGTGGCTAATGTTTATTTGTGGATATTCAGCTGGATTCTCAAGTTAGCTCATTTAGGTGTCTATTCATCATCACTTCATGTTTACAAAAGCATGTGAAAATGAACTATTTCACCTGCAATTGTAAAAATTAAGTGATCGGGCCATTCATTAAGAGGGTAAAGTAGGAGATATCACAGATATCTCCTACTTACCTTCCTCTGACGGAATGGCCCGCTGTCCCCATACACTAGTATGGGGACAGAATTCATCAAGCTCCGAAAATACAATATTATGGCGAATGCTCCCGATACCTACTGCTTCCCTATGGGAAGGAGTCCCAGGTTGCGAAGAGGGATCCTTTCGGAATCCTCCGTCCCTTTTAAAATTGGGATTGTCCCTGGTGCGCATGCGTGACCTGTAGGAGCAAAGGCGAAAGGAGCAGTGAAGGGTCTAAGTGCTGACATCTCTATGTCACACTAACCCCTGGTGTAATGAAGTTTCCCACAGATGAAGTCAGATAAAGAGATTTAACTGGTACAGGAGGTACCATAAATCTTGTCTGCTTCTAAAATATAAATGGTGATATAGGTACCTATTCATCAACACTAAAATAAAATTTTTAAGGACATTTTCCTTAATTAACATTATTTTATTATTCATTAACACACTTAGCACAGGAGATATCACTGATATCTCCTGGTTAAGTCCCCCTGCGTTAATTTCCCCACTCCCCATACATTAGTATGGGGATGTAGAAATTAGGCTATTCATCAAATTCCGAATATTATGTATTTTCAGAATTTGATGGTGTTACTATACGCCACTCTCAGGTGGCGTATAGCGGGTGATGCTGGTCTACTTTCAGCTGGGCTGGTACTCCTCTGGCTCGCTCCGTCACTCCCTCGTCCCTCCTCCGGTTGCTGCTCCGATTGTGTTCTCCTGACAGAACACAGTAAAGTTTTAAAAACAAAATAATAATAATATATATATGTTTTTAACTTTACTGTTTTCTCGTCTTCAGACAGGAGGTCGGGTTCCGCAGCTGCAATGGCAAGGTAGGTGGGGGTCAGGGAGGTGAGCAGAGGGGAGGAGGGGGTTACAGAATTACCGCAGCTGTAATCAGTGCTGCGCATGTGCTGCTTTTGTGAACGTAACGGTGCATGTGCAGCACGGATTCCAGCTGCGGTAAGTTAGTTTACAGAAAAGTATATATTTCCTGAAAAGCTGTAATCGCAAAAATGACAGCTTTTCGGAATAGATAGTTATGGAGAGGAGGAATGATGTATTCCTCCGGTAATTAGGTAGAACTCCATGCCAGTTCTAAACCTAATTACCTCCATCAATTTTTTTTTTTAAAGTAAATATTTTATTATTGAATCACCATGAAAGTAAAACATACATATTGTAACTGATATCATAACAGTTGATCATTGAATAAAATGAACAATCACATCAATTTACACCTTGTTTGTGTATATTAAAATAATTTGTATACATAATCAAAAAATAATAAACACAGATATTTCAATAATACAGATAAATCTCTGATGAGACCAAAATCTTGTAAAATATAAAACAATGATACCTGTTGTACTCTTATACATTGTTCTAACAGTATATATAACATACCAACCATCGAAACTAGAAAGGAAAGCTGCTACAGGGACAAGACGCCAAGGGGGGAGGACATGGGGAGGAGGGAGGGGGGAGAAGGGGGGGGGCGGGGAGTTTAACCAGGAGGCATTCTCCCTTAAGAGTCCAACCTAATTGGAAGTTCCCCAGATATGGATCGGTAACAATACCATTGGGTACATTTGAATGATTCATAAATTCTATGGACCTCATTCAGAGTCGGTCGAAGCGGCCGCACGGTCGTACGCCATCGATGTTCGCTATACTGCGCATGCATAAAGTTCGCAATGCGCGTGCGTAAACTAGCCGCTACGATCAGAAATTTCTCTCTCCTTGAACACAGCCAGGTTGGTAGTTTGATTGACAGATTGAGGCGTTTGTGGGTGGTAACAGGGGAAGGTGCTTGAAAACGGGGGAGTGGATATCCGAACGCAGGCGTGCCTAATTATGCGAACGGCATTTTATGGGAGTGCATACGGTTTATGGGAGTGCATAATTAACAAAGTAGCGTCATGGCACATGTGACATGGGAGGTTTTTACACTGACATGAACGTAGAGCTTAAGATATGGTATGGTCAACCTTAAGCTCTACGACCAGTTCCGATGGTTCCCGATGGTCTAGATTAATCCTTATATGCCCGGAGATGACGTGCAATGCGTACGAGAAGGGGGCGTATTTTTTGGAATTCCGACTGCTTCCTCCCCTTGGTCGGCCAGCTACCGATCCGAACTTAGGGACGCAACTTGCGAGGGAATAATTTGCATATCCGGCACCTTTTCCCGTACGACCGTGCGGCCGCTTCGACCGACTCTGAATGAGGTCCTATGTCTCTGAGCTAAAGTCAAGGTGCCTATGTAACTCTCCCAAGTTAAGAAATTTTTTCTAAACGAGTCTCTTTCTCTATTATTGTCTCAATCCAATCCATGTTAAATACATGAATGAGTTTTTCCTTAAAAAGACGCAATGTAGCTGGTCTCTTACAACCCCTTGCCACTTGCTGACCTTCGAGAAGTATCCCAAACAGAGTACATATATCTGTGAATGGTACATAATTCACCAGGTGCTCAAGGGCGTATTTCCTTATTTGTAGCCAAAAAGTTCTTAAAAGAGGACAAGAACAGAAATAGTGGTACAAATTGGCTATGGCGGACTGACAACGAGGACACGAGGCCAAGGAGCTCATACCCGCTAAATATTGTCTATGTGGGGAGAAGTATGCTTTTTGAAAAATATTCATAAACATTTCCTGGTATTGAATAGCTGGGAGTAAATTACATGATAAGAGAAGAGCTTTGTTAAGAATTTTGCATGATAATGCAGGAATCACCGGCACCCACCTACTCATTCCAATACGTACCACCTCATGTTGTATGGTTTGTCTTAAAAAGGAGTAGTGTATTGATAACGCCTTTTTTGTGGTTGGATCCGAAAGAAGTATAGTATTAAATGTGTTTTCCCAATCCGAATTCGAGAAACATTTAATGAGTGAAGCCACATAATATTTAGCCTGCATAAATGTGATGGGATGAATGCGAAATGAGGGAAACCTTTCCAACGCCTCCTCATACTTAAGTGAGCGTTTTAATGGTATGTTAAGGAAGATACCTATATTAGTCAGCCCTTCTTTATGAAGTTTAGTGAATGGGAATGCTGCCCTACCCCCCTGAAATTCCGGATTTGCTATAAAAGGCAAAAATATAGATTTATAAGAATTTAACTGGCAACGATGATGAAGAATATGCCACACTTTTCCTGTGGACCATAAGAGGGGATTATCTCTTATATGATTTGGAATTTCTGCGTCCTGCATATGTAGGAAGCTCGCCAAGTTGCAGTCTTCTAAAATTGGCCCTCAATTGATGAATTTGCATAAAGGTCTCAGCCATGGATCCAGTCACGGAGATACCTTAATATTGCAATACGATTATAATTTAAGATATGAGGAAAGTTAATACCCCCGTTTGCTTTTGTTTGCTGTAGTTTAATTAACCCAATCCTTGGGCTTTTGGATTTCCAAATAAAATTTCTAAAGAGAGAGTTCAATAAACGTAAATCTCTTTGAGTTAAAAGAAGTGGAAGAGAATGAAACAGATATAACAGCCTTGGGAACATTACCATCTGGATAAGGTTGGCTCTACCCATGTAGGACAGGCATAGATGTTTCCAACCCTCCAATTCCTTAGTTATATGTGTAATTGCTTTCGAGAAATTAAGTTTATACAATTCAGCTGGACATTTGGGAAGTTGAATTCCCAAATAATCAATACTCAATTTGGCCCATTGCAATGGTAAATGGGAACCCCAGCGAGGCACTTGTATATTGGGATGGAGATAAAGGCCCACCAATTTGGACAGATATGCCACATATCCTGAGATCTTTCCAAAGCCTGAGAGTTTAGACAGTATTTTCCCCAAAGAATTTTCAGGATCACTATTGTAAAGTAATAGGTAATCCACAAAAGCAGATAGTTTAATCTCTGTTGCCCCCACTTTAACTCCTCGGAATTCTGACCAAGTCTGGAGGATTCGAAACCAAGGATCAATATATAAATTGAACAATAGCGGGGAAAGGGGACACCCCTGTCTAGTTCCTCGATACAGTACGATCGGATCTCCTTGAACCCCATTAACTAACAAAGTTGTAGTAGGATGAAAATAAAAGGTACCCATTAATCCAATAAACAAAGAATCAAAGCCTCTTTTTTCCAATACTGCAAGTAAGTGTGGCCAAGCAACCGAATCAAAGGCCTTATGGGTGTCAAGACTGAGTTGCATGCCTCCTGGTCTCTCCCGACCTATATTTGCCAGAACCGCCGCTAGTGCCATACGGATACCCCTAACCGAGTGTCTGCCTTGGACAAATCCCGTTTGATGTGAGGTTAGCAAGTCAGGCATCATAGTTTGCAGCCTATTAGCCATTATCTTGGTCAACAATTTAAAATACGATATCGTCAGGTTGCTGCATGTTGGGGAATGGGGGAGAGAGTCGGGCGCTGAACGATATCGTTAATGATATCGTTCAGCGGGTGTGCTCAATGTCATGAACGACATTGAGCACACCCTGCCAGGGACACACTAGATGATATCGCTCAGGGAGCATATCGTCTAGTCTGTATGCTCCTTAAGCCTCTGTAAATGAAGGGAAAGCCGGGTTATCATGCAATATTTTATTAAATAATTCTACCAAAGTGGGTAATATGCTGTCTTTTAAGATTTTATAATAAGAACCTGAGAAATCATCAGGTCCAGGCAATATATGAGGTAGTAGCCCAGTTATAACACTACTTAATTTTGCCTCCACAATATCCTTTGATAACATATCCCGTTGGTCTTGGGTTAATACAGGTAATCGGGCTGCCGAGAGAAGTTGTTCCCGTAAGTCATCCTCCTCCTCGATTGGTTGATAAAGATTTGAAAAATAAGAGTGGAAATGGGATAGAATCTCTTTGGTATTCAAATGTGTAGTATTAGATGAAGGGTCCTTGATTGCTGTAATATAGGATTTTTATGTCCATGGCTTAGACATGAGTGCTAGTAGTTTGCCAGGTTTGTTGCCCCATTTATAAAACATTTGCTTAGAATAAACTAGGCGGGTTCTAGCCTGAGCAGATAAGAAAGAATATTTTTAAGATATTCCTCCAAGTTATGCGCAGACTGATTGGCTTGATAATGTGGAAATGCTAGCGCCACTGCAGTATGCAATTCCAAGTATTGTTTTTTTGATTCCCTTCTAAGTTTAGATACATATTGTAAAACATGACCTCGCATAACTGCTTTGGAAGCACTCCAAAATAAAACAATGTCTTGCCAATGTTCCAAATTATCATCCTGATAGTTAGACCAAGATGTAATTAAAAATTGTCTAAATTGGTCTGATTTAGCTAAATATTGTGGAAAGCGCCATTGGCGATCCGCAGGGGTTGTGGAGATATGCCATAAGTCCAAAGATACTGGGGCGTGATCCGATATTAAGATCTCATGGATCTCTGACATATGTACCTGGGTCATCAAAGAATATGAAATAAAATAAAAAATCAATCCTAGATAAAGATTGATGAGCCTGAGAAAGATGAGTGTACGTACATTCCAAGCCATGTATAAGTCTCCATTGATCAGACAACTGGTGCAGAGTCTTAAGAGACTGTATAAAGTACCACGAGGGTGTATTAGACCTATTTATTAAAGAAGACCTATCAACACTAGGGTCATCCACTTAATTATAATCACCCGCTAATATTAAGTCATATACCATTCTGTGTGCCAATATCTGAGACAGTTTAGCCAGAAATTGATGTGGGGATATATTTGGAGCGTAAAGATTAACTATGGTATAATTACATACTTCAATGGACAAATCTATCAGCAAGAAGTGACCCTCTGGGTCTATTATCTAATCCAAAATGGAGTATTTTAAATTTCTATTGAATAGGATTGCCACCTCTCTTTATTTAGACCTGTAAGCAGGGCCGGTGCAAGGTTTCTTGGCACCCTAGGCATTGCTTCAACCTTGCACTCCCCCCCACCCTCACCCTCGGATAGCTACACAAGCCCTTATACAGTTCCCCTTATACAGTGCCCCCAGTAGTGGTCCTCCTATTCAGTGCCTCTTATATAGTGCCCCAGGTAGTGGTTCCACCAGTGCAGTGCCTCCAGTAGTAGTCCCCCCAGCAGTGCCCCCAGTAGTAGTCCTCCCAGCAGTGCCCCCAGTGGTAGTCCTCCCAGCAGTGCCCCCAGTGGTAGTCCTCCCAGCAATGCCCCCATTGGTAGTCCCCCTCCAGCAGTGCCCCCATCAGTAGTCCCCCCCAGCAGTGCCCCCAGTAGTAGTCCCCCCCAGCAGTGCCCCCAGTAGTAGTCCGTCCACCCCCAGCAGTACCCCCAGCAGTGATCCCAGGGCCAGACAGACACACACGTAAAAAACCCCAAACCTCCACCTACCTTAATCCCCGCTCCGGCATCGCTCCTCTGTCCCCCCGGGCCCTCCCGCTCTGCATGATGGGAGAGACGTCATGACGTCTCTCCCATCACCCACTGCTGGAGCCAGAAAATGGAGCTCATGAATGAAACAAAAATAAACAGAACAATGGAAGCACAATATATCAAATGAAGAACATTAAATCATTGGTACCATATGTGGAACAAAGCATAAGAAAGGCAATATGTCAAATAAAAAGCATATTTAATAAAGGCATTATAATTGAATTGTAATGTAAAACATATCAATATAAAATGTGTAGATGAATCAAATAGATTATCTGCACAGTGATGTGTCACAATAGACCTCAGAGTAAGACAATTAATATATAGATAAAATAAATAGAATAAAATAAAAATTGAAAACAGATAGCAAAAAAACGTCACTACATAATGCAATGGAGAAAACCTAATGAACTCCTTGGGTTGTTTACATACACATAGTGATATGTCTGAATGTTGATTTAGGAGTTGTAATGTTCAGATATAAATAGTCAGAATGGAAGTTATTGTGTATCCAAGTGGGTAAACTTCCACAATGTGGTAGGTATAGGTGGCTGACCTGTGAGGAAGGTAATAAATGATACCTGTGATCGGCGTACTAATAGCCGGATGAGGTAAACGGAGGGCAGTGTCCGGATTGCAGCTCCGAAGATAGTGGCTGCCCGCTCTTCCTGAGACTAAGGACCTCATTGGGAGTCGGTCGTTGCGGCTGCACGGTCGTACGCCACCGATGTTCGCTATACTGCGCATGCGTATAGTTCACAATGCGCGTGCGCAAACTAGCCGCTACGATCAGAAATTTCTCTCTCCTTGAACACAGCCAGGTCGGTAGTTTGAGTGACAGAATGAGGCGTTTGTGGGTGGTTACAGGGGAAGGTGCTTGAAAACGGGGGAGTGGAGATCCGAACGCAGGCGTGCCTAATTATGCGAACGTCGTTTTATGTGAGTGCATACGGATTATGGGAGTGCATAATTAACAAAGTAGCGTCATGGCACATGTGACATGGGAGGTTATTACACTGACATGATCGTAGAGCTTAAGAGAGGGTATGGTCACCCTTAAGCTCTACGACCAGTTTCAATGGTTCCCGATGGTCTAGATTAATCCTTATATGCCCGGAGATGACGTGCAATGCGTACGAGAAGGGGACGTATTTTTTTTTATTCCGACCGCTTCCTCCCCTTGGTCGGCCAGCTACCGATCCGAACTTAGGGACGCAACTTGCGAGGGAATCATTTGAATATCCGGCCTCTTTTCCCGTTCGACCATGCGGCCGCTTCAATCGACTCTGAATGAGGTCCTAAGACCCGTATAGTATAGATGAGGCTCTGGTTGGTGAGCGCTTTGAGTCCGGGTGATGTCATATAGGTTAGTCGGTCTGCAGCTGTGGTGGGTCCCGCTATGAAGTGAGCTCACTGTAGCGATAGCGCCCGGGTGATGGGATGTTTAATGCATCTGAAGTGCATGCAGTGATAGAAATTTCTTGGTTGAATCCACCGGTAAGGTAAAACTAATGCATTTTTCGGCCTTAGTGGGTCTGGCCTTAATCCCCGCTCCGGCATCTGCTCCTCTGTCCCCCCCGGGCCCGCCCGCTCTGCATGATGGGAGAGACGTCATGACGTCTCTCCCGTCACCCACTGCGGGAGCCAGGAAATGGAGCTCATGAGTGAGCTCCAGCCAGGCTCTGGCAGTGGGCGCAGCAGCCGATGAGAGTCTGTCTGACTCTCATCAGCTGCTAAAGCAAACACACAGCTGCCGGTGCCGGCGGCTGTGTGTTTGTTACTAGTAGTGTAGTGCGGGCTGCACTTATGTGCTGTACGCACTACACATTTTTCCTGAGGCGCCCTGCAGCGGCCGGCACTGTTAGGCAACTGCCTAATTTGCCTAGTGGTAGCGCCGGTCCTGCCTGTGAGATGCAGTTATACATTCTCCAATCCATCTGGCCTTAAGTGTACCCTGCTCTCCCTGCGCCCAATGCGTCTCTTGTAATAATACAATATCTGGGTACAGGGGGTGCAGGTGATTCGCTACCTTCTTACACTTAATAAGGGTACTCCAAACCAAAAAAAAAATTATTTTCTGTGTTTGTGAATTGTGTGCGCAGTAGCCGCACGTGCATCAACAAAGTAGTGCCAAGTGTGCGCCTGTGTCATAAGTAAAGGGCCGGCTGGCTTGACCGTTAAAGGGTGCTGTAACCCCCGAAAGTACACTCCAGTCCAAACCAAAAAAAAAATTATTTTCTGTGTTTGTGAATTGTGTGCGCAGTAGCCGCACGTGCATCAACAAAGTAGTGCCAAGCGTGCGCCTGTGTCATAAGTAAAGGGCCGGCTGGCTTGACCGTTAAAGGGTGCTGTAACCCCCGAAAGTACACTCCAGTCCAAACCAAAAAAAAAATTATTTTCTGTGTTTGTGAATTGTGTGCGCAGTAGCCGCACGTGCATCAACAAAGTAGTGCCAAGCGTGCGCCTGTGTCATAAGTAAAGGGCCGGCTGGCTAGACCGTTAAAGGGTGCTGTAACCCCCGAAAGTACACTCCAGTCCAAACCAAAAAAAAAAATATTTTCTGTGTTTGTGAATTGTGTGCGCAGTAGCCGCACGTGCATCAACAAAGTAGTGCCAAGCGTGCGCCTGTGTCATAAGTAAAGGGCCGGCTGGCTTGACCGTTAAAGGGTTCTGTAACCCCGAAAGTACACTCCAAACCAAAAAAATATATATTTTCTGTGTTTGTGACTTGTGTGCACTGTGGCTGCACGTGCATCAACAAAGGAGCAGCGCCAAGCGTGCGCCTGTGTCCCATAAGTAAAGAGCCGGCTGGCTCATTTCTTAAAGGTTGGTGTAACCCACAAAGTGCACTACTCTCCAGCAAAAATAAAAAAATATTTTCTGTGTTTGTGTGCGCTTTAGCCGCACGTATATTATATATCAATATAACATAAATGGATGACCAAACTTTCTCCGATAAAAATAAAATAGGGAAAGATCAAGAACCACTTCCTCCTAGTGCTGTTGCTGCTGCTGGGAGTTGTTCATCATCCCAGAGAGGAAGTAGGAACATCACTACTTTTACTAAACAATTGACCCTCCAACAGTCCCTAGCGATGAGGATGAAGTACGACAGCAGTCATCCTGAAGCAAAACGTATAACTGAGGCCTTGACTGCTATGTTGGTGTTAGACGTGCGTCCGGTATCCGACATTAGTGCAGTGGGATTTAGACAATTGATGGAGGTAGTGTGTCCTCGGTTCCAAATCCCGTCTAGATTCCACCTGCATCCTCAAAGCAGCAGCGACAAGCGTGCGTCTGTCTGTTAAAGGGTGGTGACACCCTCAAAGTGTGCTACACAAACAATTAAAATATTGTTCTTTTTTTTTTTCTGTCTTTGTGAAATGTGTGGGCTGTAGCCGCACCTGCATCCTTAAAGCAGCAGCGACAAGCGTGCGTCTGTCTGTTAAAGGGTGGTGACACCCTCAAAGTGTGCTACACAAACAATTAAAATATTGTTCTTTTTTTTTCTGTCTTTGTGAATTGTGTGGGCTGTAGCCGCACTTGCATCCTCAAAGCAGCAGCGACAAGCGTGCGTCTGTCTGTTAAAGGGTGTTGTAACTCTCAAAGTGCTCCAAAAAATCTAAATATTTTTTTTAATGTGTTTGTGACTTGTGTGCGATGTAGCCACACTTGCATCCTCAAAGCAGCAGCGACAAGCGTGCGTCTGTCTGTTAAAGGGTGGTGACACCCTCAAAGTGTGCTACACAAACAATAAAAATATTCTTCTTCTTTTTTCTGTCTTTGTGTGGGCTGTAGCCGCACCTGCATCCTTAAAGCAGCAGCGACAAGCGTGCGTCTGTCTGTTAAAGGGTGGTGACACCCTCACAGTGTGCTACACAAACAATTAAAATATTGTTCTTTTTTTTTCGGTCTTTGTGAAATGTGTGGGCTGTAGCCGCACCTGCATCCTTAAAGCAGCAGCGACAAGCGTGCGTCTGTCTGTTAAAGGGTGGTGTAACTCTCAAAGTGCTCCAAAAAATAAAAAACTATTTTCTTAATGTGTTTGTGACTTGTGTGCGATGTAGCTGCACTTGCATCCTCAAAGCAGCAGCGACAAGCGTGCGTCTGTCTGTTAAAGGGTGGTGACACCCTCAAAGTGTGCTACACAAACAATAAAAATATTGTTCTTTTTTTTTCGGTCTTTGTGAAATGTGTGGGCTGTAGCCGCACCTGCATCCTTAAAGCAGCAGCGACAAGCGTGCGTCTGTCTGTTAAAGGGTGGTGTAACTCTCAAAGTGCTCCAAAAAATAAAAAACTATTTTTTTAATGTGTTTGTGACTTGTGTGTGATGTAGCCGCACTTGCATCCTCAAAGCAGCAGCGACAAGCGTGCGTCTGTCTGTTAAAGGGTGGTGACACCCTCAAAGTGTGCTACACAAACAATAAAAATATTCTTCTTTTTTCTGTCTTTGTGAATTGTGTGGGCTGTAGCCGCACCTGCATCCTTAAAGCAGCAGCGACAAGCGTGCGTCTGTCTGTTAAAGGGTGGTGACACCCTCAAAGTGTGCTACACAAACAATTAAAATATTGTTCTTTTTTTTTCGGTCTTTGTGAAATGTGTGGGCTGTAGCCGCACCTGCATCCTTAAAGCAGCAGCGACAAGCGTGCGTCTGTCTGTTAAAGGGTGGTGACACCCTCAAAGTGTGCTACACAAACAATAAAAATATTCTTCTTCTTTTTTCTGTCTTTGTGAATTGTGTGGACTGTAGCCGCACTTGCATCCTCAAAGCAGCAGCGACAAGCGTGCGTCTGTCTGTTAAAGGGTGGTGTAACCCTCAAAGTGTGCTCCACAAACAATAAAAATATTCTTTTTTTTTTTCTGTCTTTGTGAATTGTGTGGGCTGTAGCCGCACTTGAATCCTCAAAGCAGCAGCGACAAGCGTGCGTCTGTCTGTTAAAGGATTACATCGGTGACAGCATCCAAGTAGGCATGTCAGACAGTCCGTACCTGTACTGGCAGGAAAAAGAAGCAATTTGGAGGTCCCTGTACAAACTGGCTCTATTTTACCTGAGTTGCCCCCCCTCCAGTGTGTACTCCGAAAGAGTGTTTAGTGCAGCCGGGAACCTTGTCAGCGAAAGGCGTAGGAGGTTGCTTCCACAAAATGTGGAGAAGATGATGTTCATAAAATGAATTATCAACTCTTCCAGGGAGACCAGCCTCCAGAACATACAGAGGGACCTGTGGTTCCAGCAGGGACGAATTAATACTCTGTGAGGATGAGGATGTACACACTGAAGAGGGTGAGGAATCGATGGATGAGGAGGATGAGGATGACATCTTGCCTCCGTAGAGCCAGTTTGTGCAGGGACAGATTAATTGCCAGCTTGTTTTGTGGGGGCCCAAACGAACCAATCATTTCAGCCACAGTTGTGTGGCAGACCCTGGCGCTGAAATGATTGGTTTGTTAAAGTGTGCATGTCCTGTTTATACAACATAAGGGTGGGTGGGAGGGCCCAAGGACAATTCCATCTTGCACCTCTTTTTTTTCTTTGCATTATGTACAGTTTGGGGCCTAGTTTTTCAATGCCATCCTGTCTGCCACTGCAGTTTCACGCCTAGATGGGTCACGTGTTTGTGCCGCCCACTCGTGTCGCTTAGCATAGTCATCCAGCTACCTCGGTGCAACCTTTTGGACATAAAAACACTATTGTGAGGTGTGAGGTATTCAGAATAGACTGGAAATGAGTGGAAATTAAGGTTATTGAGGTTAATAATAGCATAGGAGCAGAAAAACCTACAAATTCTGTGATTTTAGCTGTTTTTATGCTTTTTTTCAAAAAAATACAGATCCAAAACACAAAACCCAGAACCCAAAACACGGAAGGGTGGTTTTGGCAAAACCAATCCAGATCCAAAACACGAAGAAAGATCCAGATCCAAAACCAAAACACAAAACACGAAAAGTGGCCGGTGCACACCCCTAGTTTGGACTGGAGTGTACTTTCGGGGGTTACAGCACCCTTTAACGGTCAAGCCAGCCGGCCCTTTACTTATGACACAGGCGCACGCTTGGCACTACTTTGTTGATGCACGTGCGGCTACTGCGCACACAATTCACAAACACAGAAAATAATTTTTTTTTTGGTTTGGACTGGAGTGTACTTTGGGGGTTACAGCACCCTTTAACGGTCAAGCCAGCCGGCCCTTTACTTATGACACAGGCGCACGCTTGGCACTACTTTGTTGATGCACATGCGGCTACTGCGCACACAATTCACAAACACAGAAAATAATTTTTTTTTTGGTTTGGACTGGAGTGTACTTTGGGGGTTACAGCACCCTTTAACGGTCAAGCCAGCCGACCCTTTACTTATGACACAGGCGCACGCTTGGCACTACTTTGTTGATGCACGTACGGCTACTGCGCACACAATTCACAAACACAGAAAATAATTTTTTTTTTGGTTTGGACTGGAGTGTACTTTCGGGGGTTACAGCACCCTTAACGGTCAAGCCAGCCGGCCCTTTACTTATGACACAGGCGCACGCTTGGCACTACTTTGTTGATGCACGTGCGGCTACTGCGCACACAATTCACAAACACAGAAAATATATTATTTTTTTAGCACTTGGGGGGAGCACCCCTGATGGACAGAGCACCCCCTGGACAACACTACAGCACCCCTTTAGGACTGGGACACTGCACAGGACTTTGGAGTGGACACAGCCCCTATGGAGAACTGACTGCACAACACAGTCCAGCCAGCCCCTATGGACTTTGAAGTAGTGGACACAGCCCCTATTAACAACAGCAGCACAGCACAGCACAACACAGCCAGCCCCTATGGACTTTGAAGTAGTGGACAACAGCAGCACTACACTACACTACACTACACAGCCCTAACTCCCACCCTCCCTCTTCACTGTCCACAGCCGAGTGAGAAAATGGCGCCGACGCGGGTACCTTATACAGGATCCAAAACCCGCGAGACTCGGAAGGCGGGATGATGACGTTTTGCCTCGATTTCAGATCCGAGTCAGGCGGGAAAAGTCTAGCCTGATTCGGATCGGTCTCGGATCGGGGGGGCTCGGGGGGGTTCGGATTTCAGAAATCCGAACCCGCTCACCCCTAGTTGCAGGGTACCCGCTACTTAATTTCCTGAGGGGCCATCTGTAGAGAATAATGGGGGTGAAGGGGGAGACGCAGAGGCATTTGATTTTTGACAGGTTCTACCAATGGTTCTCTCTGAGGATGAATTGGAATTATGTGGCGGTGGTAACTTCTCTATGTACCTGTCCATGCCCTAAGTTGGACAGGCCAAGAGATATAGCTTTACTGAACCGTCTACTATTTATTGCAAGTTAAGCAGAAAAATATATTAAATGGACCTGTTTATGTCTAATTCGGCTCTTTAACCCTTTAGATTCTGTTAATTACATTTTATATATTCTATGTATCCAAATAATTATTTCCTGAGGGTATATCCCCAGAATCCAATTAGTAGAATCTCCGTCACAGTTTTACAGAAATATCAGTAATAAAACTCTATGGTATAATAATCGAGCAAAATGTTATACAATTATTAAACTATAAATATTGTTTTGTGTACAGAAATGTAAGATACTAAAATATCACAAGAATTATGCCTG
Source organism: Taudactylus pleione (assembly GCA_031769625.1). Classification (NCBI taxonomy): domain Eukaryota; kingdom Metazoa; phylum Chordata; class Amphibia; order Anura; family Myobatrachidae; genus Taudactylus; species Taudactylus pleione. The sequence goes on along the minus strand of JAUIMM010000303.1, from coordinate 963,266 downwards.
TATTGAATTTGTAGTGAAGATATTATCTTTACTCAAGGATTACATCTTGTAAAGAACAAACTATAGTTTGTAAAGAGCCTGTAATTAGAAAAAACCCCACTAGATGGAGACAGAACTTTAGAAATAGACCACTAGAAGGTCTTTACATTTGATCTCAATATTTCCATGTTATGGATATCTTTTCCACAGGAGATATGTTAAATTCAATCAGGGATTTCACAGTCCTGCTAGTGAAGGTTCTTCACCTTATGGACTCTATTTATCAGGGCCGTAGCTAGGGTAGTTAGGCCGGTGCCATCGTACAGGGTACCACAGGTCAGGGGGCGCTGTTTGGGCCTGTCAAATTTCTGTTTATTGTCATTCTCACTTATAACTTCCTCTTATTTCATCCCCAGCATCTCCTGGCCTCCCCTATCTCTTTCCTGGCCCTTCCCCATGAGGCAATTCCCCTTTTTTGGGTGCATTATGTCCCTTTGAAAAATGAGGGGGGCGCCAATGCTCTTTCTGGCGCAGGGCACCAAAAAGTCTAGTTTTACTAAAATAAAGTGAAAAATGGTGTTTCCACACCCTTTTCACATTATTTTAGTATCACATAAAGTTACTACAGGGCAATTGGAGTAGAATTCGTAAAAGTCTACTCCAACCCCTAAGTATCACTTATTTTTAGTAATCAGATCGCATTTCCCATAATTGTAATGGAAAATGCTATCTGTGTGCAAGTTACTAAAAATAATTGTGAAAAAAATACCCGGGGAGGCCCTGTGATAATAACGCCATCTGGAGGTGGCGTTATCCAGGGTCTCCCTCGGTTACCGGACTCCTGCTCCGCTCTAACGGGCAGAGCAGAGCCCGGAGCCGGCCCCAGTGATCTGCTGTGTGGTCTAAACAGGGATGTCAGCTGCCCGGAGCCATGGAGGACATCACCGGAGCCCGGATCATGCAGGTAAGTGCAATTAAGGGAGGGGGGGTTGCAGGTTTTTTTTCCCCGTGATTGCGGAGGGCGGGGCTTAGTGCAGGGGGGTGGGGCTTAGCATGGTGGGGGGGTAGCAGCGGCGGCCGGTCGGCGCATGCACGGGCAATTGTCACTGTATTTTTTCCAAAAATGCTGTGATAAGGCTGCAGAGGGGATTCGCAGGGACAGGGCTTTATGGCAAGCTCTGTCCCTGCAAAGGATTTTTAGTAAATCCCTGTGATATTGCCTGAATTTCGCAATGCGAATTGTAGTAAATAGAGCCCTTTGTCTTGTATTAGAGATTCACAGCAGTCCTTGCAAATCCTCAGTTAGCCAGAACTGGCTGAGAACATTAACATCCCCCTACGTAACTGCAGGTGTGGAGGTAATTATGGAGGGATTGTCAGGGGATACCCTTATATGGAAAAGAGATAAGCAAGGAATATAGTGAGGGAAAGTTATGTATCAGGGGGGGTAATAGAGGTATCAAGTGGGGTCAGGGATCACACACAAGGAGGGTAGGAAGTGGAACCAAGTATTGGTTAAAGTAAAGGGATATTTAAGAGATATTAGTAAGGGAAGAAAGACAAAACAACGTTAGTACCTGGGGGATCCGAATGGCCACGTCTCCTCCTCCAGGCACCGCTTTCCCCTCAGATTCTCCAATTATCCCAGGTAAAAGGCATCGAGAGGTCAGGGACAAGCTAGACCCATGGAGCGGTGTTTCTTTCAGCACCAGAGCAATGATGTGCAGCCCAACTTCACACTCCCAATCACAGGATCCTCGCAGTAAACAAGCAATCTGATCCGTCACCGCGAACCGCGTCTCTCCGTCAGAGGGACGGTCAATCAGAGGAGGGGTCCCAGTCGGCAGTGGCAACCCCCGCAGCCAAAGTAGCGGCTCTATTCAGCGTCTCCAGACAACAACCATAAAGGGCCGGCAGCAGGTAAGGGAATCCTGTAGGGATCACAGGGGAGCTGTCCCAGCAGTCAGCGGCAGCTTTCCGACAGCATGGCAATAACTCACAGTCGCACCACTCCCGGTCCCCCCCGTCCAGTACTCGGAACAGAAGGAATACCAGTGAGTAAGGCAGGGGTTGGTTAACTTTCTGTAGGTAAGAGCCCGACAAGTAGCCCCCTCTCCCCACGCCAAGTTTTCGCACCAGTTATTTGGCAGTCATACAGGCCAGCAATTTGCGTGGCCAGACTCAGGTGGATATAAATATCCTGCAGAGACAATATAGGTCTCAATCAGGTCACCCACTTTCCAGCTATCAGATAGATCAGGTATGGGGATCCTACGAACCCTCAAAATTGTGGATTATCCTTGATATTATGAGCAAGACTAAAAGGCGGCCATGCTTGATGCCCCGCCCACTGGAAGTCGCCGCCATTGATTTTTTTTTTTAGTTATGGTGAATAGGCCCCATAGTCTAGATTTTACTATCACTTAGATTTTCCCTTCACTTATATATTGGGACACTCTGTACAACATTGCTTTAATGTTCTTTTTCTACATTATTCTGTTTTTTACTGAAAGTTCATGTAAATCCAGTTATAATTGATATATATGTATGATAGCTGTAACTCAGCAGCATGGTTACTGTGACATCATACACCTATCCTGTGACATCACAGTGCCTCATCCTGTAATATCCTGTCTACAGTTGCTGCAATTTACAGTTACTGGCCAGGAAGGAGGAAGGTCAGTCCTACATAGCAGGGGATGATGGAGGTGGGTAAGGAAAGCAGAGTGCAGTGTATTAGGGTGAAAGACAGGACAATATAGAACAGGGAATATATGTACAAGGAAACAAAATTAGGAGAAGTACAGGAAGGAATAACACATTTAGGAACAAATATTCATAATGTAGTTTTAGAGAAATCAAGAGGGCAGTATGGATGATAAACACACAAAGTATGTAGCTGGAAGAACAGAGACTTATAGCATGGATGAGGAAAAGACAGGAAAACTATCCACGTGAGACAGTGCAGAGTGAGGGCTGGCAGAGGGATCATTAGTAATACAATGGGCTGTGAGGAGAGACAGGGACAAATAAATGTATTTGTAGCGGTGGGGTGTGGGGGTGTGATGAGAGCACAGTACAAAACAGAGACTCAGGTGGGGGAGAGTGGACAATATAAAACACGTAGATATGTAGATGGGGACCAGCACATATAGATGTGGGGCATACTTGCCAACTCTCCCTCATTGTCAGGTAATAGCAGCAATCTCCCTGTCTCCCTGAAGAGTCTAGTAATCTCCCTGATTGCATCTTGCCCCCACTATGTAGCTGTTATATTAAAAAAAAGATATATATATATATATATATATATATTCAAATGGGATCATTATTATCAGTTCCCTGCATTGGGTATAAGGTACATGATCCCTATGCCTACATGTGTTATCTGAAAAGTATCAGTGTGTTTTCCTCAACAAGCAGATCTTACTAATTGATTTTGAGCTCGTTTACATTTGGATGTAAGTCAGTATTATGACTCGCCTCTCATATGTAGCAGTACACGCCCACTTTCCCGCTACACTGATAGGTGCTGCATTCACAATCTCCCTTTTCAGGCAAGTATGATGTGGGGGCACAATACAAAAACAGAAATACACAGCATACACAGATCGGGGGGAGGGGGGGGGGGGCAGGACCCCATGAGGAGTGCCCATTATGCAGGCCCCCCTGTAGCAGTCAGTGCCCATTATGCAGGCCCCCCTGTAGCAGTCAGTGTCCATTATGCAGGCCCCTCTGTAGCAGTCAGTGTCCATTATGCAGGCCCCTCTATAGCAGTCAGTGTCCATTATGCAGGCCCCTCTGTAGCAGTCAGTGTCCATTATGCAGGCCCCTCTGTAGCAGTCAGTGTCCATTATGCAGGCCCCTCTATAGCAGTCAGTGTCCATTATGCAGGCCCCTCTGTAGCAGTCAGTGTCCATTATGCAGGCCCCTCTGTAGCAGTGCACCTTATACAATGCCCCCCTGTAGCAGTGCCCATTATTCAGGCCCCCCTGTAGCAGTGCCCATTATGCAGGCCCCCCTGTAGCAGTCAGTGTCCATTATGCAGGCCCCTCTGTAGCAGTGCACCTTATACAATGCCCCCCTGTAGCAGTGCCCATTATTCAGGCCCCCCTGTAGCAGTGCCCATTATGCAGGCCCCCCTGTAGCAGTCAGTGCCCATTATGCAGGCCCCCCTGTAGCTGTGCCCATTATGCAGGCCCCCTGTAGCAGTGCCCATTATTCAGGCCCCCATGTAGCAGTGCCCATTATGCAGACCCCCCTGTAGCAGCACCCCTTATGCAGCCCCACTTGTAGCAGTGCCCCTTATGCAGGCACCCCTGTAATTGAGCCCCAACCCACCAGTACTTACCTGACTCGCCGCCATCCGGAATGTCCCTCACTTCCACGCTGACTGGATCTAACATGATCTAGCAGGCTCTACAGCGCGCGGCTGACGTCATGACATCACCCGCACACTGCCTGACTGGGAACGCTGGCCTCTGAAGCGATCGGAGGCTTCCTTAGCCTCCGATCACTTCAGAGGCCAGCGCACTCAGTCATGCAGTGGTGAAGCAATGGCCCCCGGTGCCCCCAAGCCGCTGCGGGGGCTGTAGTTACGCCACTGGTGGGGCATCTGATAGGCCTTATAAGGGCCACATGAGAAGCACCTGGACCTGGGGAGACTATTTTTCTCTGTTCGCTCCCCCTAAGCCACTGATCTACAGATAGTGAAATGCCTGGCCTGTATTTAGATTAGGGATGTGCAGGCTCGGTTCTACTCGGTTCCGTAGTCAGTCAGACTAATCAGTGCATGCGTAGTGTGAGGTAGTCCTTACAGACACCTCAGCTGCAGAGGGAAAGTATCATTTTTATCAAAAGCTTACTACGGAAAAATAGCAGCTTTTCGGAAGTGATACTTTTCTCAAAGAGGCTTGATGATAAGTGATAATTATGTAATGATGAATGCCTCCAAGAAAAATGTTTAAACTCGCAGCTAGTTTAGAATATGAATATGCTTCTTAGGGCCATTCTCCTGTGGATACTTTGCTGGATTCTCCAGTTATCCCTGTGGTTACTCTGCTGTGCTCTCAAGCCACTGTTTCCCAGCAGTCCATTCTCTCCAACTTTCTCCTATAGAGATCCACTGGCTATATATAATACCCACTTCACTCTGACTATACATTTAGCTATCGACTAGTGTTGTTTCATGTATCCAGAGGGCTGGATACATGAAATACTGCAATGAAGCCCGAATTCTTTTGAGGAAATCCCTGGTTAAACTCTATGCCCCTGGGTTGTTCCTACTGTGTGATGACACTGAATCCTATTCACACCAGTCAATCCTGACACTCTGCCTTTGGCAGGACCACAGAGAAGAAAATTTAGTGGTGGTTTCAGTTTTCACACAGGCTTGATCCTGAACCTGTCCAACAGAAGTAGTGAGTAAGTCTAAAATAGATGGTAGATCCAAGACCAAGCCTGGGCTCCCTATTTTAAGCCAAACTGGTACTCATAGTGGTGTGACTTCAATGGGGCTGAATCTGCAGTAGATATCACCTCTTCACTGGGTTGGGTTATTGCCTAACAGAGGGTGGCTACTGTACATCCTCAATTTCTTGGATGACAGTTCAACTCTAGGAAGTCTGGCTAGAGTTGGGAAAGAACAAAGCACACCCATTGGCTTGAACATAATGTATAATTTACTTAAGTCCTTGTCCCAATCCAAATATATTTTTGATCAAATGTAATCAGCTGACCGGAATTTCAAGCTTATCATGACTGACTGCTAGTGATAGAAGTACCACGCAGTCTTTGTGTACTGATTGGCACTACTTCTTTGGGTGCCCCTTGAGGACTGGGTGTCTATGAACCTAGTATCCATAGTCTGTTAACGGGATGTGATGGAGAATTTGGCAGTACCTGAAGATGGGGGTATGGGCAGTATTGTTATATGGGGCCTGAAGTGACGGGGGCCTGCTACATGTAGGTGCCAATGAACCCGATTGCAAAATGGCTCTTATTCACAGGCAGTTGTCCACCTGTGAATAAGAAGCAGTTAATACGTGGGATCATCAGCATCGGCATGGAGCGCCATCATCAGCACTGGAGTAATTGGAGAGGTTGGATGTTGGGGACCGTATCTGTATCATTTGTTCTCTGCCCCACCAGTTCTGAAGACAGCCCTCCCTGCGGAACCAACCTGGTGACAGAACCTACACACCGCACTTTAACAAACAGCAATAGCATAAAAACTCAACAACATATAAACTCAACAACATGCAGTGCTAGGTGAGATGGGTATGCCAGGGCATATAAACTCAACAACATGCAGCATGCAGTGCTAGGTGAGATGGGTATGCCAGGCTGTGTTAACCTTTACTATCAATATGCCCCGTACTCTCTACAGCACCAATGCTTTTAAATAGACCATCCAGTGCACATCAAGGTGCATGCTTATTCTCAGCCTTTGGGAAATATCTCTGCAACATAGAACTTGTATAAGCTGCCTAATTGCACCGATGCTGTGTGCTTTGGTTGGCATCTAGGCACGTGTGGACAAAGCAAGGCCTATGGAAGGACTTGTTTTGCTTTGCCTTGGCTCACCTGTGCTTGATAAGCTCCTGATCTCCTATGTGTGCAAAAATATATAACAGGTGGGGATAATTTATAAAGACCATATTGAGTTTGTTCATGGTCTATGTATGTATTCAGGACCTGATTCTGAGTTGCACAAAATGCGGTCTCAATTCGAGAAGCCTATTACGTTCATAAATTCTATGCAACAATCACACTGCCCTTGTTCTCAGGCCCCAAATGCAGCCGTCATCACTAGTAACAGCACTTACACCTACCGATTGCTAGGTGAAGAGTATGCAACTGAAAATGGCATGCACAATCTATACACATGACTCAGGATAGGTTACAACTCTAGCTACATGCCCATGACACTGCTACAGGACATTTCTTTAATGGGAAAATGCCTACTTGCCACCCAGTACTGCCCTTTCAGCTGTCAATGAGGAGCAACTGAGAAGTATAGCTTGTGAATGCTATAAGATAGGTATATGTTGGCTGTGGCACATGCTCGGTTTGTGAAAAATTGCTAAATACATTTGCATTCAGATTCACATGTGTCTCAGACTTGTGTACCCTCAATCTGCACCATCACATCAGTTTAGCAGGTAGAACCCATTTAGGTTTGTCTTCAACAAATGATAATGTTACCAGTAACATAAACACAGTATATTTTCCCATTTTGTCATTGTCTTCACAAATTTAAACTTTTCCTAGCAGTTGTTTCACACTAAGGGCTCTATTTATTAACATTATTTTTACTAAAATAAAGTGAAAAAGGGTGTTTTCACACCCTTTTCACATTATTTTAGTATCACCTATAGTTATTACAGGGCAATTGAATGTGATTCGTAAAATTCTACTCCAACCCCTAAGTATCACTTATTTTTAGTAATCAGATCGCATTTCCCATAGTTGTAATGAGAAATGTGATCTGGCCAAAGTTACTAAAGATAAATTGTAAAAAAATATCGGGGAAAGCCTTGTGATAATAACACCACCTGGAGGTGGCGTTATCCAGGGTCTCCCCCGGTTACCGGACTCCTGCTCCACTCTAACAGGGAGAGCAGAATCGGGAGTCGGTCCCAGTAATCAGCTGTGTGGTCTAAACAGGCCGCAAGCTGATTACTGTAAAAAAATGAAAAAAAAATTGTCAAAAAATATTTTTACTTACCTGACACCAGGGACCGGTGGTCGTCTCCCCTCCGGTCAGCTGGTCTCCCATAGTGCACTGCGGCCCGGTCATCAGGTGATCGAGTCCCAGTGCAGTATCGGAGGCATGGAGGACATCACCGGAGGTCTGGATCATGCAGGTAAGTGTAATTAAGGAAGAGGGGGGGTTGCAGGGGGGGGGCAGAGGGGTCGCGGGGGGTCCGCGATTGTGGATGGTGGAGCTTAGTGCTGGGGGGCTAGCAGCGGCGGCCGGTCGGCGCATGGGTGGGCACTTTGTCACTGTATTTTTTGCGAAAATACCGTAACCAGTGTGCGGAGGGGATTTGCAGGGTCAGAGCTTTATCGCAAGCTCTGTCCCTGCAAGGGATTTGTAGTAAATCCCTGTGATATTGCCACACTACAATCTGCATTCAATATACAGATTGTAGTAAATAGAGCCCTAAGGGGCCTATTTAGTAAGCCCAAAAATTCAGTCAATCCTTCTAAAACATCTGCTTTTGAAGGATTCATTCATTTTTTATCATCAGGGGTATTTATTAAGGGGGTAATATTGCAGATTATGGAGATATCAGCTTTGTTCCTCCTTTCTACTATCGCAAATAGCAAATGCAGTCTGCATAGTTTTCTACAGGTTCCACGGAAAAGCTCGATTTACCAACCTCTGACAGAATCAGCGGTTTGGAGATTAGGAGGTCTATTTACTAAGCAGTGTTAGGAGAAGTGAAAAGTGAAGAGTGAAAAGTGATAAATTGACCCCTAGCTGTGGTGTCCTTAGCCCAATATAGCCTATTGGATATAATTTGCATTAGCTGGAAGCTAGCAAAGTATTGATTTGTGCTTCCCTCAAGGTGTTGAATGTTCCAGGTCCATTCAATATATCAGATAGCCAAGAAGCACCCCTCAAATTACCAGTGCAGTAGGCACATGATCTGCTGTTTCATTGCGTGCATCCTGCATCATTGAGAAACGGTATCCAGTCACATGGTATACAGTTACCATGTCAACACACAATGCATTAGAGAATGAGGACATGGTTTAACATGTTGATGGGAACCATGTTAACATCCTCAGAATGTTTTTGGATAGCGGTAAAATGATTAGGGATAGGGAAAAAATACTCATCGGAACGCCAATCCATCAGACGTCTCCACCGGATGTGCTGGTCTCATGGCTGCTGGGACACTGATAATCATGGCTGCTGGGACACTGATAAAGAGGCTGGAGACACGCTTAACGACTGGACCAGGTAAATAACAGCTAGGCCACCAAGGACGTTAGGTCAACATTCTATCATGTCGCCATGTCATTCGTATAGACAGGATAAATTTCGACATGGTTACTGTCGATCTAACATACCACACCCTTGAGAGACACCCACATTCGCCCATCTTTCACAAACATTTGCTCTCTCAGCAGGACACTACTTTGCCATGCATATTCATGCACTGCTCCATATAAATAGCTAGATGGCTCAAAAACTACTAATTTGTTATATCACAACAGCTTGTGCTGGCTTTTTGCTTTGTAGTTTGTACCAGTGGTTCGTAAATGACCCAGTGTATCTGTCGAAGACCATACTTGGCATCTCTTTTCATTGGAAATCTGGACAAAATAGCCCACATCCCTCTGCATGTAGCAATGATTTATAAACCCCAGTGTAGTAAAATGCAGGGCAGAATTTGCCACTTGAAAACGTAGCCCATATGTACTGTGTGTAAACTGTGAACTAATTTATCACTAATACACAGCTTTGCTCTCACCCTTTGTAGTTTCACTTTCTCTGATTAGGAAGCTTCCTTGCATGTTTCCTTCACCCATGAGCTGCCTCTCAGCATCCTTCCTGCCAAGTTTACCAAAATACCACCTAGATAAAAAATAAAAATCATACACTTCAGCTAGACTCCATACAGACATGTTAGGGGACTTTATTAAAAACAAGATACAAAGGGCGGGATGTGCTAAGCATGGCATCCCGCCTGTCTTCTGGTACATGCTGCGGTTCATTACCACGATATGTACCTAGAATATTGCAAAGGACAGCTCTCCCGATAAGAGCTGTCTTTGGCGATCCCCCTGGATAAAGGTACCTCCGGGTTTAACACCCAGAAGTCCCACTTCTGGCCACGGGGGGGGGGGGTGGGGGGGGGGTGATGGGAGGGATACGATTGGATCACTCTCAGTAGGAGCCTGACTGTAGAGCGGCCTTGATTGGCTGATGGGCCTGGCTAATACCTGACTAATTGACTGACGGGCCTGGTTAACACATGCATCTCTACATGTCCGATGGCTTGGGAAAAAGCATTTTGTTGTTTTTACAAGACCCGTGGAAACTAATGGAGAAGGGGACAAAGCAATGCCAGGAGGTAGGTGAGTATTGGATTTTTTATTAACAGGAAAAATCTCTTAATTCGACTTGGAGAAGGGGACCGAACATCTAGCAGAAGGTAAGTATGTGTGAGTGTGTTAGGTATGTAATAAAGTTATAATTTCTACGGTGTGTGTGTACTGTCTTTTTTTTACTATTTTTTATTACAGTGGTGGTACGGGTGCCGGCCGCCTGCTGGCACTTGCTGTTCCACAAGTGCCAAAGGGCAGGCACTCTGGCACCTGTAGAACAATAACAATAGTACCAATCTATATTTCACTCTATTACCCCTGCATCCACCAGCCAGGGGTGCAGGGAGGAGCCACGGGCTTCAATGTAAGCCTGGGGTGCTTAAGAGAGGGGTATCCTTTTATTGGGGGGTCCCCACCTCCCCTGAGATCCCCGGCTCGGACTGACTAGCTTGGTGTGTTAATTCTTTGGCCAGGGAGACCCATTAAAAGGGTCCCCTGGCTGTGGCATTACACCCCGGCTAGATTTGAGTCCGGTGCTGGTTTTAAAAATAGAGAGAACCCCATGCCATTTTTTCCCCCTATTTTTAAAACCAGGACTGGCTCTGGGAGCCCAGTGCTGGTTCCTAAAATATGGGGAAACCTACACGTTTTTTTCTCCCGTATTTTTAGAACCAGGCCTGGGGCTGGTTATGCTTTGTGTTTTAACAATAAAAGGCAGACACATACATGGATCACACTGATCTGTGTATGTTTCTGCTAGACACACTGCTCAGGAGGGGGTCTATTTGTAAGTATTTTGATGCCATGTTTGGTTTTATTACACCCGTGATGTGATTACAATCACGATTTTTGGTTAATTCCCGTGTTGTATTCCTGGATATGGAAAGTACTGCCCTGTTCAGACGATGGTGTATTCATTTCTAGTTGTATTTTCGGGGGAATTTTAACTTCAAATTTGTCTGTTATCACCTCTAAAGATACAGAAAAATGTCAATTTACCCCGGACCAACACGGTTCTTAGTATATTTACCCGTAAGTCTTCATCCATAGCTAACAATCACATTTCTTAAAAATACTGGTCTTCAAACAGATTAACAAAGCAATTATCTGACTGAGCAATTTATTCTATGTTTGCAAATCATATTATTTACTTAGTTATTTATTGCCAAGTCAGGTATTAAGAGAGGAATTCCAATTACCCATGATGAACTCATGGCGGGAGTAACTGCTGCTGTATTCTGCACTTATGGTACCTCTGAACTAGCAGATTTTTATTCACAGCCCCATAGGGCTGCATTCATAAATATGCAAGTCTGGCATGAGAAGGGTCTGCTAGGGGTGTAAGTTCGGGTGCCGTTGCTGGCGTTTGTATGCCGCTGCAATGGCAACTCGCTCAATTCACGGGTAATTGGATTCCCCCTAAGTGTCTTCTTGCTGTATACATTATTGTACTCACTCTTCGGCTTGGATAGAATTCACTGGAGCCACATAGTTACTAGGAACATATCCTGTGACCCCAGAGCGCAGCGATCTTGCCTCCCACCAGTCCCCTTCACTGCAAAAAGAAATAGTCTAAAAATTACATTATATATTTTAACATACACACTACATTTACACATGTAATCAATGATTTTTATAAACACATCTCACATTGATATTAGAAGAAAGTAATTGTAATTGTTAAAACATTATAACAATCTATCCATTAGGATTCATACCGTCTTGTGTAAAATTCAGGTACTGTACTACAATTTTTAACAAGTACAATGCACAAAAGTGCTTTCAATTAGCTCATACCCACTTGTGATGTTTAAGGGCCCATACATGAGCAATCACAAAAGAATGATTCATAGAACCTGTGATTTCCCCCCCAATCTAAAGATTCTACAATCCACCAATCTGTGCCCATACATTACAAATATGTTTCAGTGATTTGCAGATCATTTTCAGGAAAGACCGATCTGTCAATCTTGAAAGACTCATCATTTTACTAGTAATGAACTGCAAATCTCCTGATTGTTACCATAAACCAGCAATCTACAGCCCCATTTGGTTGGTGAAATCCAACATGTTGGACAACCTGATATACTGATTCCGATCACTTTTCGGCAATTGGTGTATCCCATACATTGCAGATTTTTTTTGCCCTAATGATCTGCAAAACATTGCAATGTGTGGGGGCTTTTAGTAATTTTCTGCCCTTTTCCATTAAATGCGCTTGACACCAATTAAACACCTCTGACAATTATATCCTCATCTAAGATATATGTAATTGTCGCCATTTTCATATATTTTTTTATTTACACATTCTCAGAAAAAAAATATGGAGCACAAACAAAGCCTCATCACCGCTATGCTAAACAGAAAGCCCATACACATAAAAAGGTAGTGCTTGGATATGGAATTTCCTTAATTAATTACACAATTTTATACAAACAGACATGGACTAATGATCAACAATTATAATTCCGTTTTTGCATCATTCATCACAGGTAAATGTGAAGTTAGTGGTCCTGTAAGGATTTGGTAGGACTATTTGGTCATTGCATGGTGTACAGCCCAGGTCTTTCAGGATGGATTCATTGGGCTGATAACCCTGTGTTCGATGTCTTTGGTAATGGATCTTGGGATGCAGTCATAATGTCAACATTTACAATGTCGGCATTAATAATATTTACACCACAATGTCAACAGTTATGATTTCGACATTGTTGAAATGTTGACATTGAAATATTGGCATCTGCAGAATGTCGATACGTTCTCAATGTTGACATATGAAATTTTGACATACCGCAGGGACCAGAGAGTTAGGGTTAGGCTGCGGCAGAAAAGGGTTAGGACTAGGGTATGGCAGAGGAAGACTCGGGTCAGGCACTAGAGGGAGAGTTAAGTTTAGGCTATGGGAGGTGAGTCACTAGGAAGAGGGTTAGGCTACGGGAGGGGAGATTAGGGTTGGGCAGTAGGGGGAGGGTTAGGGTTAGGCTATGGGAGGGGTATTAGGGTTGGCCAGTAGGGGGAGGGTTAGGCTACGGGAGGGGAGGTTAAGTTGGGCAGTAGGGGGAGGGCTAGGCTACGAGAGGGGTGGTTAGGGTTGGGCAGTAGGGGGAGGGTTAGGGTTAGCCTACAAGAGAGGAGGTTAAGCTTTAGGCAGTATGTGGAGGGTTAGATTTGGGCTACAGGAAGGGATGTTAGGGCTAGGCACTAGTGGGAATTAGGGCTAGGCGTTAGCAATACTCACTGCTGGAACTGCTGAAGGATAACCCAGTAGTCATCATGATTTCACCACTGGACCCGGAAGACAGGGCTGGAGCCTTTGGACCCGCTGTCCCACAAAAGTCACTGCTAGGCCACTAGGAACGTTTTGTTCACATTCTCTTTAGGTTGACATTTATTCAGTGTCTATGCTACGACCACTTCGGCTTTATGAATGTCGACATGATGAATGTCAACAAAATATACCACACCCAATGGATCTCATGTGACCAGCTTCCCATAGTGATTGGGTTGATCCAATAAAATGTTATGTCTGAATAACTAAATTTGTTAAATTTAGCCCTCTACCTATGGATCCAAATTGTTTAAAGAATATGAATGCAACATGCATGAGTAGCATTAATGTACCTTACATTAGCCCACTGTGGTGAATTACAGAAATTGTTACAAAAGGCTTGTGGGACTACTATGGAAAATAGCAGATTCTAACTACATAAGTATAGCTCCTCCCAATAGTAGGTTACGTACGAATTGTTTATTATGTGGAATTTGTCTCCCTTCAGAAAACTCAGATCATCTTCAGTCCGAGCTTCATAATCATACAGCGCAATGAAGGCGGTTGCTCCTCCTAAGCAGAGGGAGAGAGAACAGAGTGTAACTCAGTGGACATAAGATAGAGAAAAGGACTTTCAGTCTGATTCAGAGTTGGACGTAAACACGATGGTTTGTGCACAACTCCAATATTTAATGATCGGCACATGCGCAAGTTCGGTACTGTGCCTGTGCCAATCACTGACTGCGCTGGCTGCAACAGTCCAACCGCAGCATGATCGGGGGTGGGGAAGTCAGCGTCCTTGAAAATGGGGACATGTCGGCCCTGTTTTCAAAGCGTGTCAAAGCCAGAGTCTGCGTCTTCCAATGCTTTTTCCTGGCCCCGCCAGTGAAAACACAGGTTGTTCTGCGTAACCTGAGGGTTTCTCAGATGACTGATGTTTTCACAGATGATCCAATGGTGCTTCCTCGGATGCAGCAGAGGATCAAAGAAGCTTTCAGGAGGCGTCTATTTACACAACACGCTTCCTGCAGCATTAGAATATTTCCACACAGTAGCTGCATCCAAAGCCCATCTCTGAATCAGGTCCTTTGTCCCGCATATGATTTCCTACAGCAACTGAGAGAAACAACGAACAATATTGTGCAGTACATGTTTAGTTGGCTATTCTTTTTTAATCACTGACGTGCCACCATCAAACATCTAACAGATTAGCCCATCCTATACATGGTTATAAAATGGCATTACTTGGACACTGCATCATTCTATATAGTGTCCACAGTAATGCCATTTCATATCCATAAATAGGATGAGCTAATTAAATTGTTCATCATAGGGGTGAAAGTGATTATTTCATATGACTTTACAGTGATTAGTATTTTCCTTTTCTTCTAAGATGATAAGTTGACCTAAATTATGCCGGGTTTAGATAGTCAATGTCTAGATAGACAACAGATGTTAGACAGGCAATAGGTTGACAGGGACCATATCTGTCGGGGTAAGTGCCTAACCCTCCCATATTTGGTGCCTAACACTAACCATTGGGGTTAGTGCATAACTGTAACCGTCCTTTCTAGTGCCTAAACCTCCGGTAAGTGCCTAACCCACCCTCCTGGTGCCTAACCCTAACCATCAGGGTAAGTGCCTAACCCTAACTGTCCCTTCTAGTGCCTAACCTAACTCTCCGGTAAGTGCCTAACCCTTACCCACGCTCCTGGTGCCTAACCCTAACCATCGGGGTAAGTGCCTAACCCTAAACCTCCGGTAAGTGCCTACCCCTAACCACGCTACTGGTGCCTAACCCTAACCTTCGGGTTAAGTGTATAACCCTAACCGTCCCTTCTAGTGCCTAACCCTCCGGTAAGTACCTAACCCTAATCCTAACTCTTAAAAATAATTGTGACCATTATTGTTTCGCCCATTTTCATGGCGACCTTTTGATAATGTCGACCTTTTCTGTCAACCTTTTGTCCCTGTCGACCTATTGCCTGTCTAACATCTGTTGTCTATCTAATTACTGTCTATCTATTGACTGGAACTCGATTATGCCCTGCACCATCAGAAATCTTCACCTTCTGTAAGTGTATAGTTCTTTTGGCAAATGTACTCATGCCGTAATTGAGAATAGGGTGAAGGCTAACTTATATGAGCATATGTAGACTATTTTCTTGTACTAAACTGAAAAATGCGGTAAAACCCCATGAAAATTCAGTTTTCAGGGGGTTTTACCGCAATTCCCATATGTACTAAGCGCATGTGATGCATTCCGGTGCTTCTTCCTGGTGGGTAGCACCATCTTCAGGTGGCATTACCTAATAGAAGCCTATGCCTATAGGCTTCTTTTTGGGACCCCCCCTGAGAGTGATCCAATCGGATCCATCCCATCTCCCCCCACAGTGCAATCATCTATCCAAGGTTGTCCTTTACGATTTGAATTGCAGTTCTAAGTACATACTGGGGTAATTAACCCCGGTATGTACCTGATAAGAGGATTGAGGATGCTGTGCTTAGTACATCCTGCACTCTATGTTCTTTGCGTCATGTACTTACAAGAATACTTTTTCAGATATAAAAATGAACAAACTGCTGCATTGAGCAACCCTCTCTGTTACCTTCTTGAGAGGTGTACTTAGTAATTGAGTTTGCACCTGCCCTATGTAAATTTTCCCAGTCTAATGTCTCAAAAATGTACATCTGTTTTGCTATGTATTTCAAACGGAATCGGTATGGGATGCCAGCAGTCGGGATCCCGGCTGTCAGAATCCCAACAGGGCTAGCATACCGACACTTGTTGTTTGGTATGCTAACCCTCCCCCTCTCCCTAACCTAACCCTCCCCCTTTGGTGCCTAACCCTAACCTCCCTAGTGCCTGAACCTAACCCCCCTCCTTGCACCCTAAAGCTAACCCTCTCCCCTTAGTGCCTAAACCTAACCCTCCCCCTAGAGTCTAACCCTAACCCCCTCTGGCTGGGATACTGACTGTATCCCATTTCAAACAGATGTACAAACACAGACAATGGCTACAGCAGGCAAGGATGCATATTGCTAATGCCTTTCCTTCACACTTCAGTGCCACGATTACCTTTGCATGTGTCCTTATGAATAATTAATAACGTTTATCTCTATAGTACCAGCCGACCATGTCCAAAAAATCACCCTTCCTCTAAGTAATTACAGTCAGCACAGTCCATTGCTTATATATGTGCCCGTGCGACGTGAAGAAGCATGTCTATGCAGTTCCAGAAGCCACTGCCAGGCGGTATTGGTGAGCAGCGCCCACAACGTAACAAAACCCTGCCGAACTTCAAGGGTCCTGGAGCAGCCACAATCTATCACCCGGCACAGTGGCGTGTGTCTAAAGCCGGGTACACACTAAACGATGTAGATATCTAGTGTGCACCGACCTCACTCGCCACGGGACCCCGTGGGGTGCCGGCATCGGCAAGTGCATGCACACTTGTCGATGCCGGTAGTGACTGAACGATAGCGGGGGCCATGCTGCATTAGGCAGCTTGGCCCCCGCTAACAATATCGCCTGTTGGACCTACATGTAGGTCCAATGGGCGAGGTCACTGATGACACATAGGAGCGTGCATCATCAGTGACAAATTTGACGTAATGATCGGTCGTTACCTACAAATCAGTTTACAATGTTGTCTAGCCCCAGCCTGGGCGCGCATTCCTGCAAGCGAACACCGCACCGGCGACAGTCAAGAGGCTGCCCTGAACTGATGTAGAAGCACCGTGGTCCCGTTTTGTTATTTTTTTTGTCTATGAGTGGGCCAGGTTTTTTATTATTATTTATTTTATTATGTATTTAAGTGCATTAAGGAGCCCATTTATTATTAAATATTTTCGTCTTATTCCCAGAAAACACCCATTTTGGGTGGTAAACGTAAATATTTAGTATCACCCCATGTATGAAGTAGAGATTCTTTTATTCCTGCCAGCAGCCGCAGCCCCCATAGGTTTCTATGGGGGATGCGGTGCTGCCAGATTTACCAACTTCCGGAATGCGAATCATTCCGGAGATTGGCCCCCACTGCCAACGCCATCTGAAGATGGTGTCAGCCTTTTGTAGCCTATGGGCTACAATTTGCATAATTAGCTGGCAGAGGGTGCCCATGGAACCCATCCCAGCAATGGCGGCCGTGCATGTGCTGTCAGCGGGACTCCTTTTGGAGCCCCTGCCCTGTAGGTCCTGGACAGGGCCGACTCCAGGGGTAGCCGCGCCCTGTGCTGGAAGGATGTCAAGCGCTCTGCGTGACCGAAAATTGGGGGCATGGCCTAATTACCATAGACCACGCCCCCTATGTGACATTATTTGGGGTCATGACTGCACGGAACGCCTCCCATATAACGTCAGGCTGGGGGCAAGCCCAGCACTTCGTCTCTAGCTGGCCTTCCCCCAGCCCTCTCCTGGCACTGAATGGATGCCGCACGCATGCACACAGCATCCATTCAGCTACTCCGGGGTCCGGCACCACAGCACAGCTGCGGCGGTGGGAGTTCCCAACCTCCCGACCAGACCACCCGCGGGACACTTCATCCCATGGGTGGGACAGTGCTGTCCCGTTGAAATCGGGATGCTGGGAGGGGTGCACCCTCTATGGTGTCGCACTGGTCGAACACCCATAAAGCCAGCCCTTTTCCTGGATAATACATTCCAGCGCTACGATCACATCTTGCAATGCAATCATGGGCAGTAATATCATGCCCAGATCGCACTGCAAATGTGATCATTAATAAATGGGCCCCTAAAGGAGTAGTGGTCACTAGTTTGGGCTCCGAGCGTCTACAGTCCTGGAATCTCTATCACAATGGAGATGGGGGCTAGGTACATCATACTTGCTGTCATGTCCCACTATATATATATGTTTCATATGCTGTTAGTTTCTGTCATGTTATTATTGCAAGGCTTTGCATCTTGTTAATTTTGTCCTTCCTAGTTTTCTGTAGCTAGGATCTGATGTCATCAGCCCTCATTTCTTCCTGTCTGTAGCTCAGTGTGTGTGTCTGTCATTTTAGCTTGCAGCTGCACTTGTTGAGTTCTGGCAAATTATCATCTTTTCACCAACTATGTTATGCATAACTACAAGAATATCAGTTTGAAATAAACCCTCATCTGGATTCTTCATATGTGCCTTACTAATTGAGTTGACACTGTCTGACAAAGGGCCTGATTCAGACCCGCTCGCAAGTGGGTCGATGTTGTGCACTGCGCATGCGCATGACGGTGGGAGCTCCGTCGTGCGCATGCACCAGACGCGACGAGCGAAGGACTTTCCTTCGCTCGTTGTGTCTGATCAAAGGGGGCGTGCTGTCGATGTTGATTGACAGCACGCCCCCTTTGGTGGGCATGCCGGGGGCGTGCCTCCCAGACGGGGGCGTTCCCAAGGGAACGCCTACCGTCAGAAGCCGGCCCACTGACATCACTAGTGATGTCAGTGGGAGTGATTTTGGCTCTGATAGAGCCAAAATCACTCCGGGCCTTGCGGTTGAAAAACTCAACCGCAGGCTCCGGCTCGCAGTGGCGATGGTCGCGATGGTCAAGACCATCGCGGCCATCAAACTGCACGCTCGTATAGGCTGTGGGTGGTGACCCACAGCTATACGAGCGTCCAGGAGGACGCTCCATAATTATGGAGGGCGGCCCTCATTCAGAGCGTGCGCTCTGCTCAGAGCGTACGGCTCTGAATGAGGGCCAAAGTCTCTTGGTGTAAGTACTGGTTCAATACAGATAAACACAGAGGAATTATCTCAGGGGCCTTACACTTACAGCCTGGTTATAAAGTCAGATTACTTGCCAACACTCCCTGATTGTCAGGGAGACTCAGTGAAATAGTAGCAATCTCCCTGTCTCTCTGAAGAGTCTTGTAATCTCCCTGATTGCACCTTACCCTCATTATAAAGCTGTTATATAAAAAACAACCACAGAGATATATATATATATATATATATATATATATATATATTACATTCAAATGGACTCATTAGTATAATTTCCCTGCATTAGTTATAGGGCACAATGATCCCTATGGCTACATGCATTTTCTGAAAAGTATCAGTGTATTTTCATCAACAAGTAGATCTTACTGACTGCTTTGGGGCTCATTTACATGTGGATGTAAGTCTGTACACACCTCTCAGATGTAGCAGTACACGCCCACTTTACCGCCACGCTCATAGGTGCTGCATTCACAATCTCCCTGAAATGCTTTTTCAAAAGTAGACAAGTATGAGGTACATATTACCCGGCCTGGCCTCTATAGAGGCGCAGTAGTGCTGGGGAGGTGTGCTGCCAATAGCCCTATAGAGCAAGCGTGCGGCACCTTACTGCCACAGTGCAGCATATGTGTCCTGCCATTACCTCTACTTGCCCTTCATTGTACTTCCTCTGAAGTGCAGTGAGACTGGACTGCGCGGTGCACAGGTACAGGATTTATAGGACAGCGAACTTAGCAGGCAGCCGCCAGGGGCTATGTGCACACGTGATACAACCAGGGGTGTAACTAGGTATTTCAAGGCCCCATAGCAAAAGTTTGTAAGGGCCCCTATGTACCACCCAATGGTGAAAAATTTATATAACCATAGGCGGATTCCCCTGTCGTTTAGGAGACTTTAAATTTTTTTACCTTTATTGCAGCTACACGGCCGCCACCAGGATGAGGCTGCTGTCAGCCTTCCTTCCCCGAGATATGCAGCTACTCTATGATTGCCGGCCTTTCAATAAAGTTTTTTTCTCTTTTAAGACCCGGTGCAAGTGACGTCATGACGTCATGCCGCAGAGAGGAGCTGCTTCACGTGAGGCAGGCCATGAGTAGCAACAAGGTAAGTGTGGGAGCTACTGGGGACAGAATGGGGGCTGCATACACAGAAAGAGGGCTGCTGGGGACAAAGAAGGGGGGCTGCAGACACAGAAGGGGGGCTGCTGGTGCTGAGGACACAGAAGGGGGGCTGCTGGGGCTGGAGACACAGAAGAAGACATGGCTGGGGAGACAGAAGTGGGGCTAGCTGGAACTGCTACTACTCGATGGTCATCTCGCCATGTCCATCCTTATGCGTAGCCACGCCACGTTGAATGCATATGCAGTAAAGGCCGGGGCATAGGCAGCACAGATGCCAAACCAATGCATGCTCTGAAGAGGCCTCCAATCTAGATGCATTGGGGGAACGAAGACATCGGAGGAGGGGGCCACACCATTGCCCCTCTCATCTCCCTTAGCAGCCACTAAAGCAGCCAGGTATTTATGCCACTTGCTTCCATTTTTCTAACTACACAGTGACTGCTACAAGCTGAGATACTATTACAATACTCATCTCCAGAGGTGTAACTAGACTTTTTGGTGCCCTATGCCAGAGAGAGCATTGGTACCCTGGGGAAGCCATGAGATGCTGGGGATAAAAGAAGAGGAAGCTACAAGTAAGAATGATAAGATACAGGAAAATTGACAGGCCTAAACTGAGCCTCCTGCCCTGCATTGCCCTGTGCCATGGCACACTACAATAGTTACGGCCTTGCTCATCTCATCCATTGACTATCAAACGTCTATCATCCAACCACTTGTTTCACTAACTACACCAACCGCAGCTTTACTGTGGACATAGCCAGAAGAGAAGGATGTTCTGATTAACTGTAAACCCATCCCTCCTTACCATCGACATTGTAAATGGGATGTTGCTTCATTATCTATTATGTAAGACAGAATTAAAAAATGATGGTAAATGAAACACTGACATATTTTCTGCATTGTTTACAGTACTCTTCTCTTTATACAAATAATCATATCACCTTCATCTTTGATTTATGATGTGATGATGTCATACTGTTTCCAGCAGACAGCCTTTTACCTATAGATCCTGTGACACCCATAACTCTCTGTCCTCCACCTATAAAAGGTCCTCCTACTATACATATGGAATTGCTGGCGGAAATGCCGATGTCTTGGTTCCAGCGTGATGTTGTTGTTGTTGTAGGATCAGGGAAATAGTGCTGACTGGTAACAGCATCCACATTTACATCCCCTGCTTTTTCTTCCGTGTTCTTTTTGCACTGTGCACAGCCCATCACCTGCATGGAGAGTGAAAGCATCAGTACCCTTGTAGCATTACTAATGTAGCACTGCTGATACAATCAGTTCTGCATTGTAATTCTCTTACTTTGATCATTGTGATAATTACATTGTTTTTTTCTGCCATATTGTACCATTGTTTTAGCCCTTATACCCTTTTTTCACCAAAATCCCCAGTCTGTCCCAAGCCAAATCAGACCCAGAATATACCCCACTCCCACTGCGGCGCCGCCCTGGATGCAGTGCCGGCTCTTGGAGAAGATGTCATCACCTAGCGCCGGAAACTCCAGCTCTCCGCTGAACACCAGACTGGAGTGATTCGGCGACCAGGGGAGGGGGTCAGGGTCCTTCCTGGGTGGGAGGGGTGTCCTTTTAGGAGGATGTAATCTCTCCCTCCCTGGTGACAGCTGTCATAGACACCTTAAGAATACCACCCAATCAGCATGCTGTAAATGGGTCCCGGATCGTAAGACCCGGGTTACCCATTTCCACTAAGCTTGACCAGGGTTTTACTCAGGTAAAACCCTGCACGAGGCCCAGGAAGAAATGCCGGGTCAATCGACCTGGGATTTTTTTGTAGGAGCCTTTTCCACTGAGTCGCTACCCGGGTTGACACGGCAATAACCCGGGTATTTTGGCCAGTGAAAAGGGGTATTAGATACCATGGTCTGCAGGGTAGATCACTCCAAGGACTGTCAATGATGCCACCCATAGTTGAGGTATGGCAATTTCACACAATTCATAACCAGTGGCGTAACTATGGGGGGTCGAGCGGGGCTTGTGCCCTGGGCGACGTGGCAGGCCCAGCAGAGGGGGGCGCCAGCCAGGGCATTGTTACCCGCACCGCCCGCTCTCCGCTCCCCCCCGCTTCCCCTGACGAAATCTACTGTACACAGTACAGTGTAGTGAGTGACTACAACAGCAAGCTGAGACCTGAGAGGCTAAGAGCTGCTGCCGGCGCCGGGTGACACGGATAGTAAAAGTTCTCCTTCCCCAGCGCTCTGCAGCTTCACCACTGGTAAGTATTGGGGGGGAGGGAGCAGGATGTCAGCATGTGTGTATATGCATCAGCGTGTGTATCTGTTTCAGCATGTGCATGTGTGTATCTGTGTCAGCATGTGTGTATCTGTGTCAGCATGTGTTTGCATGTGTCAGCATGTGTGTATCTGTCAGCATGTGTATATCTGTGTCAGCATGTGTGTATATGCATCAGCGTGTCTATATATGTGTCAGCATGTGTGTATCTGTGTCAGCATGTGTGTATCTGTGTCAACATGTATGTATATGTGTCAGCATGTGTGTATATATGTGTCAGCATATATGTATCTGTGTCAGCATGTGTGTATCTGTGTCAGCATGTGTGTATCTGTTACTGTCAGCATGTATGTATCTGTGTCAGCATGTGTGTATATATGTGTCAGCGTGTGTATCGGTGTCAGCATGTATGTATCTGTGTCAGCATGTGTGTATCTGTGTCAGCATGTGTGTATCTGTGTCAGTGTGTGTGTATCTGTGTCAGCGTGGGTGTAATTGTGTCACCGTGTGTGTGTATCTGTGTCAGTGTGTGTGTATTTGTGTCAGTGTGTGTGTATCTGTGTCAGCGTGTGTGTATCTGTGTTAGTGTGTATCTGTGTCAGTGTGTGTATGTGTCTGTGTGTGTCTGTATGCGTCTGTGTCACCGTGTGTGTGTATCTGTGTCAGTGTGTGTGTATCTGTGTCAGCGTGTGTATCTGTGTTAGTGTGTATCTGTGTCAGTGTGTGTATGTGTCTGTGTGTGTATGCATCTGTGTCAGCGTGTGTGTGTGCGTATCTGTGTTAGTGTGTCTCTGTGTGTGTCTGTCTGTGTGTGACTGTATGTGTGTGTGTCTGTGTCAGTGTGTATGTATGTGTATATGTCAGTGTGTATGTTTGTGTATATGTCAGTGTGTGTGTATATGTGTCAGTATGTACTGTATGTGTATATGTCAGTGTGTGTGTATATGTGTCAGTGTGAATATATGTCAGTGTGTATGTGTATATGTCAGTGTGTGCAGCGCAGTAGCAGGACGGCAGTGCTCCCTGTGCTGCACTTCCGCCCCTCTCGCTCACCCCCACCCCCCTCCTCCTCCTGAGCGCTTACCTTTTCCTCTCGGAGGTGGGTGGAGGGCGGGGATCTTCGCCGGCATCGCTGGTGTGCGCCGCGCAGCACTGCAGGTCACTTTCTGCAGACCTCTCCGGAGACGGGCAGTTCGTGGCCGGTGCCGCTAGAGGATTCCGCCCTGTGCGGAGGCACCGGCCGCACCACCCTCCCTACGGCCCTGAGTGTGTGTTTATGTGTCAGTATGTACTGTATGTGTATATGTCAGTGTGTATGTCAGTGTGTGTGTATATGTGTCATTGTGAATATATGTCAGTGTGTATATGTCAGTGTGTATATATATATATATATATATATATATATGTGTGTTTTATACATGTGTCAGTGTGTGTGTGTGTATATATATATGTGTCAGTGTGTGTGTGTATCTGTGTCAGTGTGTTTGTGCTGAGAGAGAACGCGGGGGGAAGATGATGGTGTGACTGTGAGACGACGCAGGGAGGGAGCTGATCGCCTGAGAGACGACGCAGGGGGGAGCTAATCGCCTGACTGAGAGATGACGCGGGGGGGGGGGGGGAGGTGACGGTATGTTGAGAGATGAGGCAGGGGGGAGATGATGGTGTGCTGAGAGTTGACACAGGGTGGCGGTGATGGTGTGCAGTGAGACGACACGGGGGAGGCTATGGTGTGGCTGACGGATGATGCAGTGGGATGATGGTGTGGCTGAGAGACGCAGGGGAAAGGAAGTTACACAGGAGGCACGAGGCTGGTTGAACCGCTGTTGTATGATGATGACACTGTTATTATTCCCACACGAACAGGCATCTTCCGGACGATGTGACCTACATGAATAGTGAATACGGACTGAAGACGCCATCGTCCCAGGGAGGATACATTTCTTCAGAGGTTCCATGTTGTGAGAAACCACCGCAGAGGTAAGGTGCATATGGAATGTAAAGGAATGTGCCAAAATATGGGTGTCGTGTCATGTTGGCACGCCCCATATTCAGTATCCACGCCCCTTCTGGTAGGTGACCACACCCATATTTTTGGCGCACGCCGAAGGCGCGCAAGATATATTTGTAGTTTGTGTGTGCGTGTGTGTGTGTGTGTGGGGGGGCGCCAATCTGAAACTCGCCCTGGGCTCTGCAGACCCTAGTTACGCCACTGTTCATAACATAATGAACCCAAACTGTATAACTCTTAACAATAGTATTAAACTGATTAAATATGAAATGACTTTAAAACAGTAAGGGGAATTACAAAATACCTTAACCCCCTCTGGGGAATATCATACCTACTGATAAGGTCAGAAGTCAGACGAGTGACGTCAGAGATAGACAGTGAAATAATCTGCATCCTATTAGGTTTTCTACTTTACATCCGATTTATCTGTCTGTTGCTCCTTTTCTTTTTCTGCAGACCTCTCACTTCTCACTGGTCCCTTTTCACCTCATATTGTTGTATATTTATTTCTGCTCCCTATTATCACTGTGGCAGTGCGTCACTTCCACTTCAGGATCCCTGTGACACAAGGGGGTAAATTTACTAAAGTGAGAGTTTTTAGAAGTGTAGATGTTGCCCATAGCAACCAATCAGATTCTAGCTATTATCTTCTAGAAGGTGCTATTTAAATGTTAAGTAGAATCTGATTGGTTGCTATGGGCAACATCTACACTTCTAAAAACTCTCACTTTAGTAAATTTACCCCAAGCAGTACAGCGTGTTTTCCACACCATAGGGGGTGAGCCAGATATGCTTACTTATATTTTTATTCTGAAACAATTCAACCTATCTATCCGACCATTGCTAAGGGTGGGAATCCTACTTATACACAGATAAGCTCTTTCTGTTCTCTTTTCAAGATATTTACAGTGTGCTTTACTTCTCGTCAGCAGAGTGTCCTTATATAAACCCACGGACTCGCGATTCATGGCACTTTGCCACAATGGTTGCGGGACCTAATGATGCGAAGAGCCTGGCCCAGCCCCCAAAATAGTAATCCTCTCCGCGAGGGGGGAGCCAGGTCTGCGTCGACATCACTGCAGGGGGACATGGTCTAGCAATGGATGGGCAGTGCGGAGGGGGGATGGTGGCTCAATCGCATCATCGTGGCCCCACCCCCCACTGTACAGAGCCGATATTACAGGCATTGTACAGTGGGGGGTGAGGCTACAATAACACGATTCAGCACAAGTCGCGTCATTGGCCCCTCGGCACTGCCCTCTTTTGCTCAGGTAGTGGGCAGCCACAGGGGGGTGTGGGCAACAATGGGGGTGATAAAATAGAATATTCTGCAATATTTCTCAATTCTTGGATTCTATTGCTATGAGTAATGTGGAGTCATATAATTGTATGTTTTTTGTCTCCTAGGGCTCTATTTACTACAATCCGCATTTGGAATGCAGATTGTAGTGTGATATTACCGAGTGAATTTGCATTGCGAATTCAGCCAATATCACAGGGATTTACTACAAATCCCTTGCAGGGACAGAGCTTGCGATAAAGCCCTGTCCCTGCGAATCCCCTCCGCACACTTATCACGGTATTTTCGCAAAAAATACCTTGACAAGTGCCCGTGCATGCGCCGACAGGCCGCTAAGCCCCGCCCCGCGATCGCGACTGCCCTCCCTTAATTACACTTACCTCCGGTGATCGGGGCTCCAGTGATGTCCTCCGTGGCTCCGGTTAGCTGATCTCCCATCCTGCACTGGGACCCGGTCAGCTGACCGATTCCCAGTGCAGGATGGGAGACCAATTGACCGGAGGGAGGATATCACTGGAGCACCGACCACCGGTCCATGGACTCAGGTAAGTTGTTTTTTTCACTATATTTGTTTTTCTTTTTTTTTAGCAGTGATCAGCGTGCGACCCACACAGCTGATCACTGGGGCCGGCTCTGGGCTCCGCTCTGCCTGTTAGAGCGGAGCAGGAGTCCGGTAACTGGGGGAGACCCTGGATAATGCCACCTCCAGGTGGCGTTATTATCACAGGGCTTCCCCCGGTATTTTTTCACAATTTATTTTTAGTAACTACCAGACAGATCGCATTTCCCATTACAATTATGGGAAATGCAATCTGATTACTAAAAATATGTGATAATTAGGGGTTGGAGTAGAATTCGTAAAATTCTACTCCAATTGCCCTTTAGTAACTTTAGGTGATATTAAAATAATGTGAAAAGGGTGTGAAAACACCCTTTTTCACTTTATTTTAGTAAAAATAATGATAATAAAAAGAGCCCATAGGGGTCTATTCAGCATTGATTTTTTTTTACATAAAAAATACGGAAACTATGATTTCCGTATTTTTTATGTAACTCTCCTATTCAGCAATGAGATAATGGAGAAGATAATGCAATTATCTTCTCCATTGATTCCCATCTCGCTGAATACCGCACTGTAGGGATCAGCCATTGATCTCTACAGTGCTTTAATGTTTTCTGCTATTCAGCAAAGCAAGAAGTGTTATCACTCGATAAATATTTTCTTTATATAATGCCATTTCAGAATGGCGTTATACGAAGAAAATACTTAAATATCCCGAAAACTGCAGGGACAGAGGGACATTTTCCCATAAATCCCTGCAGCATCTTGTAAGCCCGTACAGTCTGCGTCCTTGCTTCACGGTGATCGGCGGCGGGTAAGTCATTCTAGAGCTTTTTAAACCTCCCGAAATTGTTTGATATGTGTATACAGGCTTTATACTATCCTGTATACATGTATATTTATGTGCGATTATATTTTACATTTATATATAAAAGTTAAATATTAAAGCACATAAATATACATGTATAAAGCCTGTATAAAGCCTGTATACACATATCAATCAGGTTCGGGAGGATGGAGCTGTACTTGACCTCTACGCGGTCACCGGGAAGCCAGGATGGAAACTATTCCCGAGCGCATGACTGAGCATGCGCAGAGGAACAAACAGAAGGGATTGTTTTCGGAATCTCGAAAACAATACCTTCTGTGACATCGCCGGGACAATGTGTTACCGCAACCACTCCCCCTGCTCAAAATATTGGTGCATAGCTTCCATATTTTATCAGAATTGATAAAATCTCATGACGATGTTGCCCAATAATATTCTGGGCAACATCGTTGCTGAATAGACCCCTTAATCTCTGGTTTTATATTCACAGAAGTGAAACCTATTTTATTTATATTTTTGATTATTTTTAATTATTATTAGCTACCAAATTGATGCATTAGTCATTTTAGATTTTGAAGAAGCATTATTTGTTTTAGGTTTGTGACCATACTCAAACCATGTCTAAGGGGCCTATTCATCATCACTTAATTCTTACAAAAGCGGGTTAACATGCACATTTTCACCTGCAATTGTAAAAATTACGTTATTGGGCCATTCATCAAGAAAGTAAAGCATTGGCAGAATAGCCTGTTGTCCCCATACACTAGTATGGGGACACAATTCATCAAGCTCCGAAAATATATTTTCGGAGCTTGACTGCGGGAGCATTCGCCATCTTCAGATGGTGAATGCTCCTGCTCCGGGCTCGCAACCCGCTCCTTCCCTATGGGATGGAGGTCCGGGTTGCGAAGAGGGATCCTTTTGGATCCCTCCGCCCCTGTCCGGCTCCTTCTGCCGGACATCGGTGCTCTTGTGCTCATGCGTGACCCGAAAGGAGCAGTGAAGCCGCTTGCGGTTACAGCTGATTTTGCATCAGCTGTCACAGTGCTGGAGCAATGATGAATTGCTCTGGCAGCCGCAGCGAGTTAGGATGTTAATTATCGGGGTCCGTTCGGACCCCGATAATTAAAATCATGAATAGGCTCCTAAATCATTCACCTTCCATACGGTGGTTTGCCATATTGCATTTGCAAGCCACACCCTGATAAATTGATCTATTTGTGATGTTTCTTGGGTCTAAAGCTACTTACACACTATACAATTATTTTGTTGATTTGTGAATAATCGGGTGATCGGCCTGACTTATTGCATAGTGTGTATGAATGATCGTTTCAGCGTTTCACCGATAAAATGGTAAGAAAACATCCACAAACGCATTCCTTCCATTATCTGATCTGTCGGTCAAGAACGAAAATCTCGTCTTCAAATTCCCGATACCGAGCAGTGTCTGTGCATTCTCAATAATCTGCCCATATTCCTTATATTCCCCTGTCACTATGTCATCATCCTTGTGGGTGGACATATGCAAAATCAGTGTGGTGTGGTGAAAAATCTCTAGCTTCTATGGAAAAATTGCATACTGTGTAGCACAGATATTGGGACAGACAATTTGCTGTCTAAGCAGATTGAGCAATTGTTAGCCATTGCGGATGTGTGTAAGCCGCACGCTGTATACGCAGCAATTGTATTGCGATTATGCTCGCACAAAGGATTTATATGGAAAGTGACTGACAAGTAGTCAGCATTTGGGGAAGGTAATGGGAGTGAATAGGCAAACACAGGTGTGTAAGGACCGTTAGACACTGTTTTCTGGGCGTGCATAAATTAGCCACCCTCTGTGTCCGATATTTCTGGTTTAGTGCATGTGTGGCGGATGTGAGATGCTGTCAGTGGGCGTCTCTATGCACTGGATGGTGGGTGAGTCATTAGCAAATTTTCGCAATTGCGATCCATGAGAGATCCACAACTGCGATTGCATTAGTGTCCACATCTGTTGAAGCCGGATAACTAGCTGAGGCAGGATCAGTTTAAAATTAAATCTGCGCAACATCATTTTGCGAATGGCAACAAGATACCATTTTGCGACTGGCTGCCCAGCGCCATTTTAGTGAATCTCGCCCATTATAAGTACATACAGCGATGCTATTATTTAGCGTTGTGCGATTCCCACGCAATAGAAAGAAGTTAAAAGTCCTCATCATATAAATATAGACAGTCGCCAAACCATATAAAATGATTATCCCTGCAAAACACATACCATGGTGTACTCCACAAACACATAGTCGCACAGCACTAACTAGTGTCTTTTCCCAAAACCCCAATACTTACAACACTGCACACTTACATAAAAGGTTCCCTAGCATTAAAGTGTAATATTCAAGGTTCATTCAGTAATTATTAATGCTGTGAAATAAAGGTTATTAGATATCTAAGGTTTAGTACATGGTAAGCAGACCGTGTTTGGTGTTGTACTGATCCACTGTGTCTCAACAGATTTCCGGTATCATCTGTGAGAAGATCGCAACATGCGTCTGCAAACTATGGACTATAGAGAGTTAAAACATTAAAATGTACTCTGTAATGTTATCAGCTTAGATTAGCATGCAGCGGGAAAAAGGACACAAAGGGCTGTTGGAGGCTGTTTGTATCCAGTTGAATTGACCTATGAACTATACTGTAACAAGAACCAGGAAGAAGAACCAATGGAATCATGCCAAACTGTTCTATTGTATGCCTATCCCTGTAAAGAGTATATATGTGCGCTCTCTGAACTCAGAAGAGAGTCTTCTTGCTGTGCTGTTGACGGAGGTTTCTATATTGATGCCGGTATCTGGGTCCAGAGTGCGTGCGTATGTAACAACTGTACCTTGGGTCTGTATGATTTATTTGCGCTAATTGTCTTTAGATCACAGCGTGTAACCATCTGTTTTTTATATTGAATAATAACTTTTTGTGCTTTGGAACCACACTCAAAGACTGAAAACATTTATTTCTTGTGCGACTCATTACGCTAAATAGCGACAATTATTAGAAGGTATAGGCAGGATTTTAGAAGGTATAGACAGGATTGCATAGAGGTTTTAAATAGGTATCCATAGTTGAATCATGCTATCGGTCACTTGGTAACACTCGGTAGCGATCTCTCAGCAAAAGGGTGGAGGCGCCATAGCAGGAGAATGCATTGTGCCTTCGAAAATCTGCTACCACTTTGTTGCTGAGAGTCCGCTACTCGTTATTGTGGTCTAAGGAGCGCTGATTAAGAATCCAGGCACAAGGAAGGAAAAAGTTTTCCTTCATTGATAGATTTTTTTTTTATGTTTAAAAGGGGAAGTCGCACAATAACGTAAGGGTATTAATGCATTTTGTGTAGTAGTCGCATTAGTGTGTATGCGACTAGTCGCACAATAGCGTATACATATTTCCTGTAGTGCTGCTACGTGTTTTAAACAAAGCCGTTGAGAGCGCACGGTGATATTGATAGATAGCATTGTTGTAAATACCTTGATCAGTGTTGCCATAGTCTGGGAAAATGTGTATTTGTCTGCGCAGGAAAAGGGTGTGTAACAGTGAATATTTGTTGGTAGGTGTAACATGTTCCCTAGTTAAGGGTATCGTAGGACCCTTAAGTGCTAGGCGCCTGGTGTCGGCCTAGTGGCTCGGTAGTAGATACTGCAGTCTATACACATAAGCAGGTGTAGTTGTTGTCTTTGTTGTAGTTTCAGCTCTCAGTGTGATTACAGTATTCAGTGATCAGTTAGGGTTATTTGAGTATTGTAATTGAACCGCACAGTTTTGGCTAAATTGTGATTGTGAACTGAGCAGAGGGTGGTGAAATCACTGAAAAGGGTAGGTGTTATTGGAATATCTACATGCTAGCAGTTGAAAGGTAGTCAAAGAGGGATTAGGTGCGTGGAAGCAACCTGGTTATTCTTCCATAGGTGTGTGTGGGCGCATCCTGTTAATATCGTCCGCAGGTAAGTGAAAGTATCTTCACTGTCTTTCACCAGTTTAAATCTCTGTTGAAAAGCTTAGGGTTCTCCCAGACTGGGAGCCAAGCAAATGGTAGATATGTTAGATGATGTGCTGCTGTTGGAAGCGCCGCTTGGGTCGGCACGGCATATTATGCATACTAAATACGGTGCTTATGTGACTAAGTATTGTGATGTATGGTTTAAAATGACGATGAAGAGTGTTAGACCGTTCCCCAGAATTGGCAGCTTTGATAAGGAGGTATTGAACAATGTCCGAGATAGCATCTGTATGGTGCGCTCTCGAATGAAAAAGTTAAAATATAACGAGTGTTTAAAATTATGGTAGCGTGAGGGGGATGCGTGGCTTAAAGGTGTGCACGCGACGCAAACCAGCATCGCGAGCACGTTACCGGAGGGTACACATGTAGCGCTAAATAGCGCGCATGTGCAGCAAGGTAGCGTAGCGGAAGGTATTGCCGTGGTTCGCATGCACCACCACCGCCCTATGCGGATGTGGTGCAGGTACAGTTGTTGTAAAAACCCATAAAAATGTAACAAGTAACTTGTACCCTCTCTTGAGTAATCACAAAGAAAATGTTTATGATGCGAATTATGAATCTATTGTTATGTCTGCCATTTCCCATTCTGTACACATGTTAAATGCTCCATCACAACAAGCACAAGTGCTGCCATCTTCATCAGTGATAGTACAGGAAGTGTTAACATCCACTGCACCTGTAGAGGAATTTGTTAACCCTATAGCAGTAATGGACTACATCCCCAGCCAGGTAACAAGGTCAAAAGTAGCTGTGCGGCCGGTCTGCATCCCATTTGGACAATAACTGTTCCGAATGGGAATGCGGATGTGAACGGTGTGGTGCCCACAAGGGAGGTAGCAATGCATTGTCCTTGGACAAGAGCAGAGCTAAATTCCATAATGAATGATTTCCCTGATCCTAAAAAGGAATTAGCCAATTGCCAAAGATTTTTGAAAAATTTGGGTAGCGCTCACGAGCCAACCAATAAAGATTGGCGAATGGTGTTAAGGGCTTGTCTTCCACAAGTTTCCATTGTTTTCCACAATACCAATGTGAAAAAGTTTATCACGGATTGCGTATTGGATGGAGATGGTCCCGTGACAGAGTAACCAAGGTAACGTTACCCACATAATAACTCAGTTGGGTGTATATTTTCCAGTAGTAGTTAACTGGAGCTAAATTTTCACCATAAAACAAAGAGAGTGAATCTGCAGAGGATTATTGTAACCGAGCTCTGCAGGCTATCACCCAGTACACTGGGTTAGAGGATATTAAAGATAGCACTCATCACAGGGGAATGATCATCACTGTACTTATGGATGGTCTAAAAGACAATCTAAAGACCCGAGTTCAGACCTCACAACCTGGCTGGAGGGGAGTTACTGTAGACACACTCATAGAATCCCCTATTGAACATGATAAAAACATCCTCAAAAAGAGAGAGACCCAGAATGAGAAGCTAATGGCTGTTAGTATTCAAGCTCTAGAAGGAATGACTGTAACATCACAGCCACCAGACACACATGAACCTCCACAGCTATACTTCCTCACCAATCCTGCACCACCACAAACACAGCCCTACCCCACTTATCACACACAGCCTCAAAACCCATACTACCCACAACCACCATATTACCCTCAACATCCTTATCCACACCCACAATCTTTCCCTACCGCTCAACCCACATAGCAACCCTTTCACCCACCCCACTCATGAAGGTGCTTTAACGCAACCAAGTGGGACATGTAAGTAGGAACTGTAAGGTGAAGAAGGTGGGACCCCCTAACCAGGGAGTACCTGGATATCCCCATAAGGGATATACACAGAGTACAGGAAACCCACAACAGTCACCAGCTCCAATTGTAGCCGTAAATGCTGTATTGGAGAGTGAGAGTCAACGCTAGGGGTCAGGTCATACCTGTAGTCTACAGATAGTCAGATTAACGGGAAGTACTAGGCATGGTTGATGTAGCTGGTACTAAATATCCTTTTCTTCAAGACACAGGGGCGACCAGATCAGTGATAAAATCTCCAGCTAATTTA
This sequence comes from Taudactylus pleione, assembly GCA_031769625.1. Lineage (NCBI taxonomy): Eukaryota > Metazoa > Chordata > Amphibia > Anura > Myobatrachidae > Taudactylus > Taudactylus pleione. Next base: position 930,101 of record JAUIMM010000303.1, on the reverse strand, counting down.
CAGGTGACCAGCGAGACAGTACCAGCAATGGGTGTAACGGGTAAAGTGCAACATTATCCTTTAACTAAATCCACAGAGGTCACTATCGGGCCATTGCATATCAGGCATTCTTCCCTCCTGGCAGCAGCAGCTCCTACTAACCTACTGGGAAGGGATTTGTTATGTAAGATGGGATGTGTCATATATTGTACCCCTGATGGTATATTTCTAGATATCCCAGAGAGAGTTGCGCACGAGGTGAGGGATATGTTGGACACTCCCCAAAGGATTATGTATCGCTCTACCGGTTCAGGTAAAAATCCATCTCAGGTAGATCAAATGTTATCCCAAATTCCAGATTCACTTTGGACCAAAGATGGACAGGACACTGGATTAATGGCAAATGTAGCTCCCGTAATGGTAAACCTAAAAAGCGATAGGCAAACTCCAAAAATTCCCCAGTACCCATTAAAACAGGAGGTAGAGTTAGGGGTTTATCCCTTAATTGAGCAATTATTACAGCAGGAAATTTTAGTCCATACAGCAAGTGTAGCCAACAGTCCCATCTTTCCTGTGAAGATGAGTGGTGGGAGGGGTTATAGGTTGGTACAGGACCTTAGAGGGGTTAATAAGGTAGTAGAGAACCAATTTCCTGTAGTGCCAAATCCAGCTGTCATTCTTATGCAGATCCTACCAAATGCAACCCATTTCACTGTCATTGACCTCTGTTCTGCTTTCTTCTCTGTACCTCTTCATCCTGACTGTCAGTACCTATTAGCTTTTACATACAGGGGTGTACAATACACATGGACACCATTGCCCCAGGATTTCATAGACAGCCCCAGTATCTTCTCCTAGGCCTTACACGACTGTTTACAATCTTTTCAATCTGCCAATGGATCTGTTCTAATACAATATGTGGACGATTTATTGTTATGTTCTGATTCGATTATGTCATGTTTAAATGATACTAAACTTTTATTGCTTCATCTCTCGCAAACAGGATACAAGGTTGCTAAGGACAAACTACAGCCATGCCAGTCCAGGGTTAAATACTTGGGACACTGCCTAACCCAGGGGTTACAACATCTGACAAATGACAGAATCCAAGCCATATAGAACATGACAATGCCGCAGAATCAACAGCAAATTCGTACCTTCTTGGGAATGTGTGGATACTGCAGAATGTGGATCCCAGGTTTTCCTATTTTGGCCTTGCCATTACAGGACTTAGGGCAAAATTTAACAAGTGGCGGTTTGACGGTGGTTTTTATTGTATTCTAAACCCTGGCGGTTTGGTGGCAGTTTCTATTCTATTCTAAACCCCGGCGGTTTGGTAGCTGTTTCTATTCTATTCTAAACCCCGGGGGTTTGGTGGCGGTTTTGCAGTGGTTTCTAAATTACAGCCCTGTTCTATTCTATTTTAAAATGTGTTTTGATGGCAGTTTTGCAGCGGTTTTGGCCCTAGTAAATCTGCAGAAAGCAAAACTGCCACCAAACCACAGTAAAAACACATTTTAGAATAGAATAGAACAGGGCTGTCATTTAGAAACTGCTGCAAAACCGCCACCAAACCCCCGGGGTTTAGAATAGAATAGAAACCGCAGTCAAACCACCGCTTAGTAAATTTTGCCCTTAGTCTCTTAATCAAAGCCCGATCGTGTCATACACACAGAGGAATCAGAGTAGGCTTTCCTTAATCTTAAGAGCACCTGCATTCGGAATACCTGATTATGAAAAACCATTTGATTTGTATTGTACAGAAAGCTAATGGTTGTGCAGCAGGTGTCCTCACACAAAAACATGGTGATGCCAGTAGGCCCGTTGCATACTACAGTGCACAATTGGACACTGTGGCAAGATCACTCCCAACGTGTTTAAGAAGTATAGCAGCAACTGCTCTATTGGTTAGTAAGAGTGAGGATGCGGTACTAGGCCATGATATGATTGTCTATACTCCCCATGCTGTATCTGCTTTGCTAAACTCTGCCCAAACCAGACATGTCTCCTCAGCTAGATTCACAAAATGGGAACTAGCCTTAATAGCACCTGCAAACATCACCATCAAAAGTTGCAATACATGAAACCCAGCTACGTATTTACCATATGTGCAACATGATGCACAAAGGGTGGAGAGAGGTGAGTCGCTGGCGAAAGGTGAGTTCTGCATGTATATTGATGCACATGATTGTATGGAATATCTGAATCAAACCTTTACTGCAAGACCCGACATACGGGATACACCTCTAGAAAATGTAGATGTGACATTTTACACTGATGGGAGTTGTCATAGACAAACTGATACTGGAGAGTTATGTACAGGTTATGCTGTGGTAAATGATGAGGTCATCATAAAGGCCGAACCTTTAGGCCCACCACACTCGGCCCAAGTGGCGGAACTGGTGGCACTAAAGACGGCGTGTGATTTAGTGGAAGGTAAATCTGCTAATATCTACACTGACTCTAGGTACGCCTTCGGAGTAGTACACAATTTCGGCGCTCTATGGCCGAGAAAAGTTATGACAGCGGCAGGCACACCAATTGCACATTCCAGAGATATAAAAGGACTATTGAAGGCAGTCCAATTGCCTAAGACAGTGGCGGTAATTAAGTGTAAAGCCCATACATGTGAGGATGATCCAGTGTCACTGGGCAACAACAGGGCAGACGAAGCTGCAAAATGGGCAGCAGGGTTAAAAATGAATGTACCAACTGAACAAATGATGACTTTTCAAACGATTGACATGCTGAAATTAACTGAGATGCAAAATTTGTGTTCCATACAGGAAAAGGCAGTCTGGAAGTCCAAGGGATGTGGGCAAGAGCCTTCTGGACTCTGGAGAGATGGACAAGGTAAGCCAGTGTCTCCCAAGGTGTACTACCCAAGCCTGGCTGAGGCAGCGCACGGTCTGACTCATTTTGGAAAGCAAGGTATGTGCAATTGATGAGAGCATACTGGTGCGCACCAGGTTTTTCTCCTCAAGCAGAAAAGAGAGCAATGTCCTGTCTGACCTGCTTGAGGAAAAACATTGGGAAAATGATCCCTACTGAACCATCCCACATTCCTCCGACTGACGGACCTTTCCAGGTAACACAAATTGATTTCATCCAATTACCACCCTGCAGGAATCTCAAGTATGTATTAGTGTGCACTGATGTATTTTCTAATTGGGTTGAGGCATATCCAGCTGCCACTAATACTGCTGTGTTTACTGCCAAGAAAATTGTTCAGGAGTTTGTATGCAGATACAGTATCCCTAGATTTATTGAGAGTGATAGGGGTACTCATTTCACAGGTGATGTTTTCCAAAATATGTGTAAGCTGATGGGTATTAATAGTCGACTTCATACCCCCTACTGACCGCAAGCCAGTGCCAAGCTGGAGAGGATGAACGGTACTATTAAAAACAAATTGGGTAAAATCATGTCGGAAACTGGACTAGGTTGGCCAGAAGCGCGACAACTTGTCCTTCATAGTATCAGGACAACTCCTAGACCCCCTCTTAATCTGACCCCTTTGAAATACTGTTTGGTAGACAACCTCATTTGATCATAAGTCCGCAGGAAGATTTGAAAGGTAACAACGAGGTAACTGTAAGGTATCTTATAACAATGAGTAAACAGTTAAAACAGCAACAGCAGAAACTGAAATTGTTGTCACATGATATGCCTGAAACAAACTGTCATGATGTTGAACCTGGAGAATTTGTTATGATCAGAAATTTCTTGCGTTCAGGTTGTTTGACTGATCGGTGGGAAGGTCTGTATCAGGTGTTGCTGACGAGTACAACCTCATTGAAGGTGGCGGAGAGAGATACCTGGGTCCATTCCACTCACTGTAAGAAGGTCAACCAACTGGTGGAGATACAAGGCGGAGTTGGGGCAGATAACGTGGACCTGTCGATCGTGAGCTTGTTCCGGTAGAGGTTAAAAGGTTGCAGTGAGATATCTGAACTAAAGAAATTTGCAGGTCCTTGCTACGGCAATGGACTGGTCTGCTGTGTTTATTTTTGTATTGTCTTCCAGAGTTTCCATCATCCTGGTTTGTTCGGGGATTTCTGGTTTCTGTGACCGGAGACCGATAGAAGAGATGGGAGCTAATGGCAGTATTGATGGAGTGGAGTCTAGAGGAAGAGTGTTATGCCAATCAGGGGAGTGTCTGACCAATCTTAGTACAGTAATTGATAAGAGATCTGCTATTCTGGATACTCGGAGACAGTGTGAAGGTCTATCGCCTGAGGATTATTGTATGTGTGAGTTCTGTGGGTCCATAGTCAACGAGAGATGCATCCAACAGTGCCAACCAAAGTAAAACCAGTATTGGGGTGGATATCCTTTAGAGGATTATCATACCATGGTGGGCAAAATTTTTAACCAAACCGACTGTTGGGTGTGCTCTCACGTGCCCCAAGGACAGCATAATGTAGGATTAGTGCCATTTCCATTAAATATTTCTGAAATTTTAAAATTGCAAACGGAAGACACTGGATGGAAAATTTCTTAATACCAAACCACCCCATTTTAAACTCCACCAGTACCAGGCAGATAAGACACTTTTATGTTTAAACATCACCAACTTCAATGAACCAAGAAGTTGGGAGGTGACTGGGAATAACCAGACGATGACCTTCTCACAAAGAGCTGACCGTGAGCCTGTGAATTATGAACTGCTATGCACAATTAGGTCAGGTGGAAGACACTTCCGGTATAAATATACACTGAGTAACACCAAAGACATGGTTGGCAGAGTATCAGAAGGGTACTGTGCCAGAGTTATACAACTAGAAACATGTATTAGCCAGATGGGAGAATTTGAGATAGGATCATTTGTTAGGGAAATGTGTTGGATGATTATGATGCATTCTATTCCTTATTTTCTCCCCGATGATGTATATTTTATATGTGGAAGGAAAGCGTATAAGTGGCTCTCTCCGAGTTCTGAAGGTTTGTGTTATTTGGGAAGAGTAGTTCCAGAAGTTATGACCCTTACACATGGTGAAATGCTCCACACCATCACCATATCTTCACACACAGTATGAACACAGAGACAAATGAAATATGATACCTGGTGACGTGCATAAAGCCACAGAGTTAATTAGTGAGACAACTGGCTTTCAAGTTTTGGTAGCATTGGATCCCACCAGGATAGCTCGGGGTACACTGAATTTTAGATATATCCAAGATCTTGCTAAATTAATAGATAATATCACAGAGATGTATGATGACACATTCAGGTATACAGGTAGGGAGTTGCAAGCTTACAAGAAAGAACTCGTGCAACATAGACTAGTGTTAAATTATTTAACAGCTCTCACTGGAGGGTATTGCATAACTTTGGCTACCCAATTTGGTGTAAAATGTTGCACTTATATTACAAATGATACCAGCGATCCCATGGAGGTAATAGACTAGAAAATGGATGAAATTCTGCAGTTAAAATGGGAATTTCGGAAGAACCATAATGCTTCAGTGGATGAAGTAGAGGGGAAGGTAGAGGAATGGGTTTCATGGTTGAACCCAGTGAAATGGTTCTCAGGTCTAGGAGAGTGGGTCCAGGAAATAATTGCGAGCATAGGTAAACTCCTGATCCTCATACTAGTTGTCATCATAGTAATTAGCTTATGTGTCAGGTGTGTTCCTACTGTGTTCAAATGTGGAAAATGTAAAGATAAGGTGAATCAAAGGAATGAAATTATGATAGTGGTCAGTAGTAACAATATGAATACTGAGGTAAATGTAGGACTGCATTACAACCTTGAACTAGAAGGTACCATCATATGATGTATAAGATTTAGACATGCATAAAAATGTGTTATTAAAATGTTATTTTAAAACATCTTAAATAATGTAAGTCCCTATTCCCCCTCAAGACTTCCTTTATAGGATTGGTGCATCCCCACATCTCTCCCATGATCTTCCAAGATCCGTGGTGTGCGTATAAGGGTAGTTTTATGTCCCCTCCTAGAGACACATTATTGTTGGATTAAGAACCACCTTGTACCATCCCATAAATTAACATTAAATAATATGTCATAATGTAAGCCTAAATTAATTTTAAAATCAGAGTATGATAGCATGATGTTTGCTATCAAAGGGTGGACTGTCAAAGCCGGATAATTGGCTGAGACAGGAACGGTTTAAAATTAAATCTGTGCTACACCATTTTGCAAATGGCAACAAGACGCCATTTTGTGACTGGCCGCCCAGCGGTATTTTAGTGAATCTTACCCATTATAAGTACATACGGCGATGCTATTATTTAGCGTTGTGTGATTCCCACGCAATAGAAAGAAGTTAAAAGTCCTCATCATATAAATATAGACAGTCACCAAAACATATAAAATGATTATCTCTACAAAACACATACCATTGTGTACTCCACAAACACATAGTCGCACAGTGCTAACTAGCGTCTTTTCCCAAAACCCCAATACTTACACACTGCACACTTACATAAAAGGTTCCCTAGCATTAAAGTGTAATATTCAAGGTTCATTCAGTAATTATTAATGTTGTGAAATAAAGGTTATTAGATATCTAAGCTTTAGTACATGATAAGCAGACCGTGTTTGGTGTTGTACTGATCCTCTGTGTCTCAATAGATTTCCGGTATCATTCCGGTGAGAAGATCACAACATGCGTCTGCAAACTATGGACTATAGAGAGTTAAAACATTAAAATGTACTCTGTAATGTTATCAGCTTAGATTAGCATGCAGCGGGAAAAAGGACACAAAGGGCTGTTGGAGGCTGTATCCATTCGAATTGACCTATGAACTATACTGTAACAGAAGAACCAGGAAGAAGAACCAATGGAATCATGCCAAACTGTTCTATTGTATTGCCTATCCCTGTAAAGAATATATATGTGGACTCTCTGAACTCAGAAGAGAGTCTTCTTGCTGTGCTGTTGACAGAGGTTTCTATACTGATGCCGGTATCTGGGTCCAGAGCGCGTGCGTATGTAACAACTGTACCTTGGGTCTGTATGATTTATTTGCGCTAATTGTCTTTAGATCACAGGGTGTAACCATCTGTTTTTTATATTGAATAATAACTTTTTGTGCTTTGGAACCACATTCAAAAGTCTGAAAGCATTTATTTCTTGTGCGACTCATTACGCTAAATAACGACAATTATTAGAAGGTATAGGCAGGATTTAGAAGGTATAGACAGGATTGCATAGAGGTTTTAAATAGGTATCCATAATCTGAATCAGGCCTACTGTCTGCATGGTCTGCCAGTACTAGAAACATTAAGCAAAAGGTTTTCTGGTTAAACAAGACAAAACTGAAAGGTTTATTAAATGAAACAGCTACATGTGGTGGTTGTGTTACATTTTGTTTCTCATAAATAGGAACACTGCAAATTATAGACTATATACTTCTGTGTACTGAGGACATAACTCTAGGACAAAATGCACTCCTCAGAAGGATATATGTTTTTCTTCCTATTGAATTATCAGTTATTGCCAATAGCATAATATAATTGCATACCTCCGGTCATGCCCCAACACACTGACTGCTGCTCTATATGCTAACCAGGCCCACAGACAGATTATTATTATCCTTTATTTATATGGCGCCACAAGGGTTCCGCAGCGCCTTACAAAGTACGTAAACAAATGAGCACACAAAAGATAAGTACATAGACAAATGAGCACACAAGAAAAACAGTTATTAACAGTACAAACAATGCAGGACAAATACACGATTTATACATTGCTGTATAACACTTAAATAAGCAGCATGGCGTCAGCAACCAAGGGTTAGGTGCTGTTGTAAATTAAAGTAGGAGTAAGTGAGGGAGAAGCACATGAGGGAAGAGGGCCCTGCTCGTGAGAGCTTTCATTCTAATGGGGAAAGGGGCAGACAAACAGGGGTGACACACATGGGCTGGATTGGGAGGAAGGAACATGGAGTAGTGGGTTAGGATGAGAGCTGGAAAGCTTTGAGGAAGAAAGGGGTCTTGAGAGCCCATTTCAAGGTTAGGAGCCAAGAAGAAAAGTTAACATGGAATTTTGAGTTAAGGCCAGGGGGACGAGAAAAGTCAGCTACTCGAGGAAGTCGGAAAAGGCAACTGATATGAGCATTGAATGCAAATAATGAAGTGGAGAGTTTAGAAGGTAAGAGTTGGTGGGAGTGACCAGATGATAGAAGTACCCCAACACCAACACTGTGGCAACCTCCAGGCCAAGGAGTGTGAAAAAATGTGAGGCTTCCAAAGGAGATAGCTGCAGGAGAAGTGGTGTCAGATGGGTAAGTCCAGGATTTGGTGATGGCTAGGAGATTGAAGGAGTTGGATATGAAGCCGTAATGGACAGGGACCAGTTGATTATAGACAGGACTGGCATTCCAGAGGAGACAGGAGAGAGGGACAGAGTTGGGAGGAGAGAGGAGATTGTTAGGGTTGCTGTAGTGTGGGGTTGAGATTGATTTAGATCAGGGGGATAAGGAGAATGTGGGTATGTGGTGGGCTTCTGAGTGAGGAATGGTGACAGCAAGTGGTGGGCAAGGTGGAGATTTAGTGTGGTGTGGGTTGAGAAGAAGAGGTGTAACTTGGAGAAAAGGGAGGGTGTGGGGCTTATGAGTTATGGGAGGTGTGAGTACTAGATGGGATGAAGGGAGATAGAGGAGAGGAGGGAGGGAGAGGAGAATGTGGAGGAGACTATGGAGGGAGAAAAGAAATGGGAACTGGTGGTAGAGGAAAGTATTATGTAGCTTCTGAGAGAGGGGGGAGTAGAAGAAAAGAGAGACATTGCGTAGATGAGGGATTGGAGGGGAATAAAACAGCAGTAGTAGTGATGAGAGTGAGATACAGGAATTGCACAGTTAAAATGTCTAAAAATCAGATAAAAGGAAGAACAGTGTTAGTAGATGTAAATGCACAACTACAAGAGTATATAATAAACAAAATTAGTTTAGAGCTGTTAAAGTTGCAGGACTTTAAATTAAGGATAAAGCATTCTTATAGATGAGAAGGTGTTTAAAAATGGTAGATACTACAGTGGTGTAGAGATAAATTGACAGTGGTATAGGAATAATAAACATTATAGGGTCAAAAAACATACATTCAAAAATTAAAATGCAGCAATCCAACTGGTAGTTGCTTGCAATGCTGAAGCAGGCTGTCGGCAAAAGGTGTGTTCAGGTTATAATGAAAGCTGGTGGCTGAGTTGCAGGGTATCCAGAAGCTCAGAAGATCTTTTTCAATTGTTTTCAAGTTGTAAAGAGTTCTTTTTTAAATGTTGTCCTCCTGTCTTCCTCCTTTTTAACTCTTGACTAACTCTTTAATTTATTCTGTGCATATAATACCACTTAGAAAAATAAAACACTTTGAAATAAAAACCTAACCTAACAGATATGCCCCATCCCGATACAAGGTCAATGCCCTTATTGCTGATAAAATTCGACACTGTCCCACAAATGAAGGACAATTAAGGATTATTGTGAAGGAACCAACACTCAACTAGTCTTGAAGAAAAATAAGCCCTATTTCAGTGAGACATTATCAGAGTTCTGTTTACATTGAATTAATAAATATTAAACAATAAATAACAAAAAATCATCTTCCTCGCATGGCTGTAAATTAAGATATTTTTTAAGTTATACAGTATATCATTAAAATATTTTTACAAACCAAATCTAAACCTTAAAAGCAAAATGTCCAATATCATTAATTAGAGGACGTTATTTGCAAACAAAATATGAATGTGCATTGACACATGTCAACCACTTGGATCAGATTTTATTCATTGTAGGATATTAATATTTACACTGTTAGTAAATAACCAACAAAGAGCCTGATTCAACTGTTGGTAAATAACCAACAAAGAGCCTGATTCAGACATGGAAACAGATGTGCAATACCGTCCAACTAATATTCTAATGCAGCAGGCGGTGTCTGTAGGAAATAGAGTCCTCCTGTTAGCATCTGCGATCTGAGTACTGCGTCCAAAGACGCAGCCTCAGATCACCATTGCAACCATCGGAAGCTTACTCAGAATGGCAATGTGCATTCTTAGCCAGGGTCAGGGAATCTGCATTGGAAGACACAAATCCCCAGCACTTTCCGGAAGCACAGGCCAACCATGACCCTGCTTCGCCCCTAAACATCAGCAGCATATTGGGGGCACAGTGTGGGATGATGCAGGACCCATTCTGCACATACGCAAACCCCCAACAAACGGAGATGTACGCAACCCATCAGGTTCGCGACTTAGCGTACATCTCTGAATCTGGCCGAAAAGCTGAGCGATCATTAAGCAATGGTGACTCTCTAAATTAAAAATTAGGACAAGACAGACCAGGGTCGGGATGCACTAACATAATGCGCCACTTACCGCCAGGCTTCGCATTTGTACTGAACGCATATGCACTAACATATGCGATCAGTAAAGCAAAGGACAGCTCTTCCGATAAGAGCTGTCATTTGCGATCTGCCCTGCACCGTGAACTTCCGGGTTTATGACCCGGGAGTCCATCTGCGCATGCGCAGTGACGCAGCGGCCGTGGGGCATGCTGGGAGGGATCCCTCATAGCAACACGATGTGTAAGAAACCCAAGTAAAATTTATTAAAGATTTGGAAATACAAATATATAAGCACAATATTAAGTCATAATATTTAAACCATGACAGTATACAAAGCAAATTAGCAAAAATGTTACAATTTATAGGCTGTATGGACAACCAAATAGTATAGCTTTGCATAAACCATAAGATGGCAAAATATAAAATTAAATTAATCATCTAATATAACAAATGCAAAGTAGTGGGATAGAAAGAAAAAGAAAGGACAGGTATGAAAAAGAGGGAGAACAAGATTGGGGGGTGGTGGTGGTAGAGGAAGAGAGAGTATACACCGGGAACCTAAGGACCACGAGACATATGTTAAGTGATTTAAAGGCATGTGGGAATCAGAGTTACAAGACTCCCATCAGGGATATATAGCGAGCAGACTCGCAAAATTCCAACCAATAAAACCACACCTTCAGGTGATACTTGGACTTATCAGCAGCAGACAGTATAATATCATCCATTGAGCGATATAGTTCGATCCTATGAAACCAATCAACTATAGTCGGGGGGAGGTGGACTTCCATCGCACGGGTATAACGGCCTTGGCAGCACTATTAAGGTATTTCAAAAGGGATTTTTTTAAATGCAGATAAAGGTATGGTACTTAAATTCAGGAGCCAAAATTCAGACCCAGCTGGAACATCCGAGCCCACAATTTCCCGTGCAACGGAGACCACCCCATCCCAAAAGGGCCTCAGAACCGGACATGACCGCCATATATGGAGGGGATTATCCAAGTCTTTACCACACTCCAAGGTATATTTTGGATAAGACTGATGGACAGCGGTACCAACGAGAGATTACTTTAAAATGGGTCTCAAAAGTTAGTATGTTGTTAGAGCTACTCCAAGAATTCTCAAAAATACTGTAGATGCCCATTGAGTATCACAAATTTCTATACCAAGATCTCTCCCATTTTTTAGTAAAATTTGGCATTAAGGAAAATGGTTTTCAATCAGGAGTGTGTATATAGTATAAACAACATGGATGTTGAAGACAGAACCAATTGCTTAAAGGGCAAAAGATTATGAGTTCCTGAGGAGGAGAGATTTCGTGAATGGAGAAAATGTTTAAAGTGGAGGTATCGCCAAATCTTGTTGTTGGGTAACTGCTACTGTGCTTGGATATCATGAAAAGACAGTACTCCGGAGACACCCATCAACTGACCAACCCTAGATATCCCTGCTTGCTACCAGCATTTGAAAACCAGTTTGGAAACCCCCGGGGGAAATGCTGGATTGGCAAATATCGGAGTTAGAGGAGATGGAACCGTGGTGATACAAGTCTAGTCCCCTAAGCCTTTTCCAAGTCCCTAATGTAGGTCATATAGTTGGATGTGAAATGTTAGGTAAACGTGACAACCAGGACACAACATTCAGGGACAACCTCAAAAAGGAGCCTTCAACAGAAACCCACTGTTTGACAGAATTTGCCCTAGACCAGTCAAGTATTCTACTAAGCATAACAGCATCATCATGATAGGCACTGAAATGTGGGAGCTGGAATCCTCCTAAATGACTTAGTCTAAACGTCATATTTGAACTGAGGGGTTCTCCCGTCCCACCCAAAATTTTTTACCACCCGATGAAGATCTGTAAACCAACCATGGGGAATAAGTATTGACAAAGTTTGTAAGAGATAGAGCACCCGAGGTAGAATATTCATTTTTATTACATTAATCCTCCCAATCCATGAGATACCCTTACGTGTCCAAGCAGTAAATTCCTGATGGATTTTCGCAAGTAAAGGGGCAAAATTGAGTGAGTAAACCTTAGATAGGTCTCTAGGGAGAAGGAGTACTAGATATTTTAAATGCGAGCAGACTAGAAAGAACCGAAGTGTTAACAGCGAGATTCATAGCTACCGATTTGGAATAATTAATTTAAAAAAAGGAAAGTTTGCTAAAAATTTGAAATTCTTTCATCAAGTTAGGAAGGGAGATTACAGGGTTTGTGATGATTGCTAGCAAGTCATCAGTAAAGAGGGCTAATTTATATTCCGAGTCCCCCACCCTTAATCCAGAAATATTAGGATTTGGCCCAGGCAAGAGCCTCCATGCATAGCACAAATATCAACGGAGACAGCAGGCAGAAAAGCGATCCATAGTGAATCAGGCCCATAGAGAAGAGCTCTCACAAAAACCACAACAGCAAAAAAGCATATAGAAACAATAACACCCAAAATTTGGTTAGATATACAAGGTCCCGGTGGAGGGACTGTAGCACAGTGTCCCAGCAGGAGGAGGGATCAGCGGTCACACGGCCAGCACACTCCTCGGATCACCACAGCTACCAGGGAGGCAGAGCAGGTCAGCAGGCAACAGGTAGACGTTGGAGAGGGAGGACAAACAGCTCCAGACCCCCGCAACAATGTAGTGTTCTGGATGGATCGTGTCCAAAATCGAGGCCCCAGCTTCTGCAGGTTCAATAGGCTGCAACCCGCAGAGATGCAGGAGTTATACCCCGGCTCTGCGGACTTTACCACTCGGCGTGGATTGGCTCAGAGAAGGTGGGGGAGTAAAGGAAACTTAAATAAATTAGTTTTTTGTCGCCCAGGATGGAGCTCCACCAGAAAACATCCTCTCCTGTCAGTTGCCAGGCCAAGACCCTCAGTACAAACATTATCACTGTCTGCTGAGAGTTGGGCAGATCATGTGTGAGCCATAATGCATAACCAAATAAATGGCCTGATTCATTACGGATCGCAACTGCGATTGCAACAGCAATTACGCACGCAGTCTCACTGCGATAGTATGCTAATCAACTGCGATTGCTATGCCATTGCAGCACTACATAAGGACGCCCACTTTACCATACACACATCCATAATGTTTAGCAAGACTGCGAAACCATCTGTACCATCGAGTAAAATAGCAGCCTCACACACACTTGCACAAGGTCTGATCTTACTTAGAAATTGCTAACCTCGTCACACACAGTGACTACACAAGCTGTGTATGGCAGAGCAGTGGATAATTTATGCACGCCCATGCAATGCCATTCAAATTCACTGGCATGCCTGCGTTTTGCCAACAACCCCTCTGTCACCACCCACAAATGGCACTTCGTGTCAATCACTCTGCGATGGATCTGCATAGTCACTGCGATTGCAATCCCAATCGCAGTGGAGTGTTCGCGCACGTGCACTGCACTACATACACATGTGCAGAATGCAACAGTCGGCCAATTGCATGCGTAATCACAGTTGCAATCCTTGCTGAATCAGGCCCAAAGTTGCAATATGGGTGTGTGGTTTTGAAACTCAGACTGTGCTAATAAATTATCAAGATAAAAAATGTGCAATATTATTTTTCTCTTGTACTGTGTGATGTATTCAAACAGTGGAGCTGATTCTGAGTTGGACAGATCTTTGCACGGAGGCAAACGGAGAGTTTCTGCATACAGCACATGCGCAGATGCGAATATCAGCATTTTCCGCATGTCCGTCCTATTCTGGCCATATCTGTCTTCATGAAATTGGCCGTTTTGGGATGGGAACTTGATGGTGACAATGTGATTGCACAGAACCTCAGCTTTAATATCGTGGAGGTTTGCATTTTAGGTGATGTAATTGTATAATTACATTGGTTTACTGCTTTCTTGTTAAGCCAGCAATGTTAGGGGCCTATTCATAATCAAAGGCCATACAGCCACCGATGATGAAGTATTAGACTCGCTGAGAGGGATTCTTTAGTATCCAACTCGCAGCGGGGAAGCCTGACATCAGAGCAATTCATCATTGAGGGGACAACTGCTCCGAAAAACAGTTGTCCCCGTGGAAAGTATCACGGCTACATTTGTAGCTGTGTTACTTACCTGATCCCCGTCATCCCGGCTACGCATTTGTGACCTCGGGTTACGCATGTACAAAGCCGCCAGGATGGAGAGAGGAGGCGGCGGAGGGATCCGCTCGGATCCCTCTTGGCCCCCCGGAACTCCTTCCCATTGGAAGGAGCGGGGATCCGAGAACAAGCGCCGTCTGGAGATGGCACTTGTTATCGGCAGCAAACTCAGAAAACTTTCAGTTTTTGGAGTATGCTGAATACCGGGGGGGCCTATCAGATCCCTAATGATGAATGGTTACCAGGCCATTTATCAGTTGATGAATAGACCCCTTAATCTTTAGTCCAAAATAAAATAATTGTGTGGTCATTGAGTCTGCAAAAGGGGGAAATCTACACAGGTTTGCCTCTCTGTCACGTTGTGCTGTTCCTGAGCTTTTGGCTGAAGAGGGCTCAAGTGGTCTCCTCTGAGAGAAACTGAGCGTACACCAGGGGACCTGGGCCTTGTGAGTAACACAGAAGAGCCACTGGGAAAAGAGAGAGCAAACAAGAATACCACACACCATGGGCCTGATTCAGACCTGCCCGCAAGCGGGTCAATGGCCGGGCAGTGCACACGCGCGGCGTGCGCGTGAGCCCCGGAGCAAGCGAGAAATTACTTGCTCCGGCGCTCGCATCCAAAAGGGGCTGCTGTCGATGTTGATCAACAGCTCGCCCCGTTTGGTAGGCGGGTCGGGGGGGTGACTGGCCAAACGGAGGCGTTCCCGAAGGAACGCCTACCGTTTGGGGCGGCCCCACTGACATCACTCGTGATGTCAGTGGTCAGCTTCCGGCTCTATCACCTGGCCGCTTGCTAAAGCTGTGGGTGGTCTGAATCAGGGCCCATATGTTTGTGCACATATATACGTCAATATAATTTTTGTTGGCTAATAAAGGTGTCCTTGTGCTTCTGGGCTTGCCGTCATCGGACAGGTATGTGAATGACAGCCTATGAATGGCTGGCCATTTCTTTTCTCATCCTATTTCAAATTTGAAGGTCTTACCACTAGGCATCATCCCAAAAAAGATTCAGGGGTTTGCAAGATTATTCATCACGTCTACTACCAGTACCACATCTCCTATCCAGATGGGTGTTTAGTCAACACTGCCATAAACCTGATTTATGTTGTCTAGTGTACACCAGCTTTGACTCTGCCATGTCTATGGTGAGAGGATTAATTACTAGGGCCCTATAGCCCTATATATTGTCACACACCACCGTGCTAGGCTAAGGTACCTGATGCTGCTTTTCAGTCATCATGAACCTGGTGGGTCACTGCAAGCCTTCCCCGCTATCAGCCCCTTCAGTCAGCCATGTGGGTATAGTTCCTGCTACATCCTTTCCTGCACCATCTCAGCATGAGTGCCACCACTTTGGCATAGACACATGATATCATATCCACAAATTAGGTCAGCAGTTCTCACCACCTGACTTGTACAGTCTATTGGGTTAATGGGCACCCTATTTAAGTTAGCTCCTGCGTTCTGACCTGTGCCAGAACAACAGAACAGAGGCTCTAATTGCAGTTCTGTTTCTATTCAGTTCACCTGTGTGGTCACCATCAGCCTTGCAGTCCTGTTCTACTCATATCACCTGAGCGGCCTCAGCCACAGTTCTGCTCTGTTCTGTTTACAGTTCTGATGTCGACATAGTTAAAATGTCAACAGGCAATGTGTTGACATTGTCAGAATGTTGACATGTGAAGTGTTGACATTGTCAGAATGTCGACATTAAGGTTAAGCTGTGGAACGGAGGCCTAGGGTTAGGCTGTGCGGGGAGGGGAAGGTTAGGGTTAGGCACTAGATGGAAAGTTAGGGATTAAGGTTAGGCAGGGGAGAGTCTGAACTGCTCGCAGTGCTTGTGGTTGGATTTTCCTACCGCAATCATGCGAACAGTTCAGGCTAAGAAACAACCAAGTGACGTGGTCGATGACGCTGCTTTGTTAATTATGCACACCCTTCAAACGCCTGTTTTGACCGTTTGGCGCACCTGCGTTCGGATCTCCACTCCCCGTTTTCAAGCACCTTCCCCTGTTACCACCCACAAACGCCTCATCCTGTCACTGAAATTAGCAGGCACTCGCTATTTATCGAGCGCTCGATTTCCGACTGCAATGACTGCTTGGTGCATGCGCATTACGACCCATACGCATGCGCAGATGTGCGAACATTGCTCGGAGCGAACGAGCGGCGGCTTACGAGCGGCTCTGAATCAGGCCCTCTGTTTGATACATAGACCCTGTGTAGAGATTCCTAGTTACATTGGGCTGAGGAGTGGCTGCATGTTGGTTTCATGGATGGACCATATACTATACTCAGTCTATTTGGAGAAGATATGCATAAAGCTGCATACAGACACAACGATTTAGTAAATGAACGATTTTAGTAAACGATTTTAGTTCATTTTTTCAAGGGAAAAAGGAACAAAAATCGCTTACTAAAATCGTTCATTTGCTAAATGTAATCAACGATTTTTTTGAACTACAAACGATTTGTGCATATTCCCTTACTGAAAATTGTTGAGTTTGTCAGTCTGACCGAACTACAAACGTGAACGCGCATGAACGATAATCGTTCATCGTTTTAACTCAGAAAGTGAACGGATTTTTTCAACGATTGAAAGATAAACGATATCACTATCGATAATCGTTAAAAAAATCGCTGTGTGTGTATGCACCTTTAGACTCACAGTAAATCTGAGATTGCCAGCCCTTGTAGGACTGCCCTATATCTTACTGGGTGCTGCTACTTCATGTTGGAAAGATTGCTTTTTTTTATTATTCTCATAGACAGCTGCTTAATAATTTGATCAGAGATTTTTGCTTGATATAGGGGCAAATGCACTCAGAACTAAGTCTTGGAGAGTGATAAAGTGGAGCGTGATAAAGTACCATCCAATCAGCTCCTAAGTGTCATTTTTCAAACACAGCCTGTAAACGGACAGGAGCTGGTACTTTATCACTCTTCACTTTATCACTCTCTAAGGCTTAGTGCATCTCTCCATTAGAGACTATTAATACTAGGGCTATTAACAGGGGCTTAGGAAGGTTAATAAAAATGTGTCAGATTATCACATAGGGCACAGAGTGCAGAGGTTCGGTGGGCGGCAGCGTTGCCCCCACCTGGAACTTGCTCCTGGCTAGCAGGGTGTCTAGAATGGCATCCTGCAGCCAGAATTGCTGCTGCAACACCCGCGGAGCACGCCCGGTCAGCTCTGCATTTACAGCAGCAGCCAGTCACGCCCTCTTCTGCGAAACGTAATGATGTCATGTGCGCAACGTCATGACGCTGTGTGCTCAGTGGGTGGGGCCGGCACAGGGTGCAACCATGCCCTGTTATGGCTCTGATTGGCATGATGTAATGCCAATATAGGTATTTATATTTTTAATTTGTATCTAGAGAAGGCAGTGAAGAGGGCCTTAATCTTGTTGGGAAGAAAATGACAATATAGGGAAGGAGGTTTGGTGAATTTGAGGGAGATGTATCAAGCCTATTAAAGAGTTGAGAAATTACCCATAGCAACCAATCAGCTTCTACCTGTAATTTGAAAGAATGCACAAGATAAATGCCAGCTAGTAGCTGATTGGTTACTATGAGCAACTTCTCCAATTCTCCCTCTTTGTCCTGCATGCCTGAGATCAGCAACACAAAATGGGCTCGATTCAATTCACCGGGATGCAGAATAGCCCCAGGAGCTCCTGTAGCTATTCAAATCACTACTCTGTTTGGTCCGACTAAAGGATTTATTTTGTTTTCCGGCTTAGCTAACAGTCGAGTGGCCGGCACTTTAGTCGGAGAATGCAGGTTTTCGTGACTAAACAACCATGTTAAGTCGCAAGAACTGTCATTCTCCAGCTGAACTGGCAACTGTCAGTTCAAACAGCGCAGTGGATTGAACAGTTCTGGGAGCTCCCTCCCGGGGCTACTCCGCATTGCATTGAATTGAATCGAGCCCAATGGGGACTGTGTCAAATGAGTATTGGAGGAGACTGGCTTTACTGACGTTCTGAAAGTTTCTCCTTCAAGTGGAATGTGAACTGCTTTGAATGAAATGTTGTGTGGTATGTGGCAATTGCCATGTACACCCTTGCTTTAAAGTGTTGCATAAAAAAGGGCTGTGACTAGTTTCTCCTCACTGTGTTGTCTGGTCATTGCCAGTAGTTGTGGTCCTCATAGGTTTGGAGTCTAGGGAATACATTTACTAAAGGTCAATTTAGATAGATTTAGATACATTTTAAATAAATCTACATTGACAGACTTTCCGATTGCAAAATCTGCATATTTAGTTTCCGTAGGATTTCAATTTCAATTGAAGTTGAAAGCTACAGATGATAAATGCCTGGATTTAGGGCCTGATTCAGAGCCGGTCGCTATTTGCGGTCGTTCGTTCAACAAAAAGGGGTGGCTATTCAAATGAACCGTTCGCTCTTTGCGGTCTGTTGACGCCTCTATGTCTGAACGAGCGAACAAAACTTGCGGTTGTAATTTTGAAAAAGACGCCCCCTTGCCGCTCGCACCATACGTCATGTCCGCTATTTATTAGATTAATCGAGTACATCGAACAGCGTATGAACTGCTCGCTATTCTTATGGTTGGTTTTTCCTGCCACAAATTTGCGAGCAGTTCTGGCTATAAAATAACCCAGTGACGTGGTCAATGACGCTCCAGTATTAATTATGCACACCCTTAAAACGCCCGTTTTGACCTTTAAGCACGCCTGCGTTCTGATCTCCACTCCCCGTTTTCAAGCACCTTGTTACCACCCACATACGCCTCCTCCTGTCACTCATATTAGCAGGCATTCGCTATTTAGCGAACAAACGATTTTCGGCCGCACTGACTGGTTCGCGCATGCGTATTACGATCCTTACGCATGCGCAGTTGGGCAAACATTGCTTGGAGCGAACGAGCGGCCGCTTACGAGCGGCTCTGAATCAGGCACTTTGTGCTCGGAAAGACTGTCGATGTTGATCAATTTAGATCGATTTTAAATCACTCTAAACTGACCTTTAGTAAATATACCTCTAGGTGTACATATAATTTGTAGACATGAATCTTTATCTTGTATCTTTTTTAAATAAGGAACTTCTACTTGCAGTTCCTAAGCAATGGGGAAGGCATAGTTTTGTTATTTATGGTCAGGGCTGAAACTGAGACCTAAAAGTTCTCATTTTGTTCACTGAGTTATATAATGTGTAATGAATAGTTTCAAGTTTAAGGAAATATTAGCTAGCTTGTGGCTCTGCTGCTACAGTATTATTACATTTATTGCTCACATACTGAATGACTGTGGGGTATAGTTATCAAGCCTAAAACCTTCCAGAAACAGATGTTTCTGCATGGTTGAGCAATTTGAGGTATTAGGGCAATTTCTGAAATGCCTAACACAGAATACATCAGAGATCTCTGTTGCATTGGGCAAACTAATGTTGAATACATCAAATTATCAAGCTCCATAAAACTTAACTTTTCTTAACCTGTCTCTTAAACTTTTCAGAGTGCAGCCAAGGATATACTGAGAGCAGTCACAGGCCTGGCTCTTGGGGGAGAGTAGCCCAAAGCTGGGGAGATGTGGCATATGCCTTCCAAAGAAAAAGTAAAAACCCTCAGTTTTCTTGGCGCCCCAAAGCAGCCATGGCGACTGCACGATTCACTGATGGCCATACATTTGTCCCCCTTAGCAGATGACACGGACACAGACAGGGCCCCCACCAGACCCCTACAACAATCCCGGGCCAAGGTATTGGTATCCGTCACCCCTCTTTGCACCCGGGAGTGTATCCCATAGGCTACAATGGCTGAAGATTGCGTTAACTACCAGGAAAAAACTCCAGAAAGCACAGCTTGGTAAATGTCACAGTTTAGCAGCCACCATAGAAACTTATGGGCTGCTTTTGCAATCAAAAATGGAAGTTTGCAGCAGATTTCGCTGATATCTGCTACGGTCATACATCCAATGCTTAATATTTGCAGATTGCCTCTGAAAGCCAGTATTTTCAGGGATATTCCATATATTGGACCTCATTCAGACCCGCTCACAAGCGGGTCGATGTTTAGGTCCTGCGCACCCGCAGCGGCCGCACTGCACGTGCACAAGCACCGGAGCGAGAGAGAAATTCTCTCGCTCCGGAGCTCACTACAAAAGGGGCGGCTGTCGATGTTGATCGACAGCTTGCCCCATTTTGTAGGCGTGGCAGGGGGTAGTTTCACAAATGGAGGCGTTCCTTAAGGAATGCCTACCGTTTTGTGGGCGGCGGCACTCACATCAGCAGTGATGTCAGTGGGGAGCTTTCTGCTCGATCAGAGCAGAAAGCTTCCTGGGGCTTGCGATTGCCGGGACCCAACCTTAGGGTCTCATCGCAAGCCCCGATGGTCGCGATGGTCTTGACCATCGCGACCATCATACTGCTCGGTCGCTAAGGCTGTGGGTGGTAACCCACAGCTTAGCTAGCGACCAGGAGGTCGCACTTTAAAAGAGAAGCGGCCGTCCACATTCAGAATGAGCGCTCGCATTATGCGAGCGCCTCTGAATGAGGGCCATTGTTTTGTTAAACATGGCCCTTAGTGTTAGAAGATACTTCCAGTCTCTTCATTAGCTTCATTATTGTTCTGTTAGTGTTTTGCTTTGGTTGCTGTTAGATGGTGATGTTTGGATCATTCATAATCAGTCATTCCTACCATTTTACTTAGCTTCAATAGACAGCCCTGACAGCTTATGAGTAACTAAAAAGAATTGTGTTAGAGCTTATTTCTTTTGCGTTATATATTAACCAACCAAGAAGAACTGTATCAAAAACACTGGAAAGGTTGTCCAAGGGAGAAATATATGCCCCAGGTTTTTAGATTCTGTCTGATAGACAGGAGCTGATTAGTAGCCTTGATTGCCACACAACCTGTAAGAGGCTGATAAAGGGTGTGCCAGTCTCTGTAGTCCATCTCACTGCTTGGGGAACAGGTCAGAGGCCTGTTGAGAGACGAGGTGATTATTGAATGTAAGTGCTGTGCTAAAGACTTCTGTTTTGTGAGAGGGTTGTTAGATCCTTTCACTCTGAGAGGGGGAATAATTTTGTTTAGTTAAGGCCGGAAAGGCCAGGATTTACTTTAATGTTTTATTTTTGTGTTGCTAATAACATTAATTGCGTACAAATGTACCAAGACCATGGACTGGTGTACTGCTACTTGGCTGTTCAGGACAAGTGCAACCATTTACCCTAGGAGATGGCACCCTTACCCTGATCTTACCACAGTACCTACATTGCCCTGTTTTCATATTCAAGAGCTTCAACTGAACCACAAAAGGGGACACTTCAAATGAATTCGTTCTGCAGTGCAAATCTGGATGTTTGTTTTCAAGCTGTTTTATGTGTTAGATACCATGCATAGATTATTAAACAAAAGGGCAAATAAATACTTTACAAACTCTTGTAGTGATGAAAAGTATAACTCCCAGTTGGCAGTTTGTACAGATCTAATAAACAAAAGTCTTGTGTCATCCATATGAACGTGAAGAGCCATCCTGAATGTTGTTTTTCTTTATATTCTTTGTTCTCAATTATTCCATTTTGGCCAGCACATTTACATCTGCCAAATTTTGTTTCTTGGGAATAGTTTTCTTGTAGACTTCAGAGTAACTTCTCAAAACTCATGCTCTAACCTTGCATTAATTTCATCTAGTCCCAAAGTACGTTGTCTTGGAGTCATCCTGGACTCTTCCCTCTCCTTCAAACCACATATTCAGAACCTCTCGCAGTCCTGTCATTTCCATCTCAAGAATATTTCCAAGATCGGACCCTTTCTCATCAAAGATGCCACCAAAACCCTCATACACTCACTGGTCATCTCCAGATTGGACTACTGTAACCTCCTGCTATCTGGCCTCCCCAAATCCCATCTCTCTCCTCTCCAGTCTGTGCTCAACACTGCTTCTCAGCTCATCTTCCTCTCCAAAAGCTCTACATCTGCCTCCCCTCTCTTACAAGCCCTCCACTGGCTCCCCTTCTCTTTCAGAACCCAATTCAAGGTTCTCACACTCACTTACAAAGCCCTCACCCATTCCTCCCACATTTACATCTCTGATCTCCTCTCCCCTCACTCTTCTGTCCGCCCGCTTCGTTCACTTAATACACGCTGCCTTTCATGCCAATTGTTTACTTCCTCCCACTCCCGCCTCCAAGATTTTGCCCGCACTGCTCCCCACCTTTGGAACTCCCTCCCTCTCCCCATCAGACTCTGCACCTCTCTACAATCTTTCAAACGAGCTCTTAAGACTCACTACCTCATTAAAGCCTTCCAGCTCTCATCCTAACTTGCTGCTACATCTTCCTTCCTCCCCGCCTACCCCATCTGTGTCACTCCTGTTCGTCTGCCCCTCCCTTATAGAATGTAAGCTCTTTCGAGCAGGGCCCTCTACCCTCTTGTGCTTCTCCCTACTGTAATTTATCTCTTGCTCCCCACTAGGGCAACCAACATTTGGCTGCTTATGAGGGCGTAAAGGTCGCTAATATAGCAATGCTTATTATACATGTCCATGTCCTGCTTTGTATTGTAAGTCACTGGTTACTTATTTGTTCATGTACTTTGTAAGGTGCTGCAGAACACTTGTGGAGCCATATAAATAAATGATAACAATAATAATAATCATGCTGCTTGTATTATTCCTCAATTTAGCATTTGAAAAGAGCAAACCTCAGTGATATATGTGCTTTGACTGTTCTGCTTACACACTTTCCTGCTGGAATTTTAGATACAACATTCTCAGCATACAGTACAGAAAAGGTGGCTTTAATGACTGTACAGCCCAAAAATTAACTAATAACTCGAAGCATTGTTATTAATTTGGCTCTAAGATTCCAGTTATTTGATGTCTTTTTTATCCATAGCTAGTGCCTTATTTGTCAACAAGTTTTATCATATGCAACGAGTGATAAAACCAGTTGCGTATGATAAATGGTGCTCAAGCCAGTCAGCTCCTAACTGTCATTTTCCAAACAGATGACAGTTGGGAGCTGATTGGCTGGGGCAGCATTATCATACACAACGAGTTTTATTACTCGTCGTGAATGATAAAACTCGTTGATAAATAAGGAACCTAGGGGTCTATTTACTAAGCAGTGTTAGGAGACAGAGTGAAAAGGGATAAGGTACCAGCCACTCAGCTCCCAACTGTCATTTTTCAAACAGCCTGTGACATGGTAGTTAGGAGCTGATTGGCTGGTACCTTATCACCGTTCACTTTATCTCCTAACACAGCTTAGTAAATAGACCCCCTAGTTTTAAAATAGGCTTATAGACACCAAGATCCAACAGTTTTTTTAGGGGCTAAAACATACGTTATGATCTTCAACTTCTTCATGAATGAAGAAGTGTCGGTATCCTAACCCTGTCGGGATACAGGTGTCAAAATTTTGTCAGGATTTTGACCACTGGGATACAGTGCGCAGGCATCCCATACCCATCCCAAAGTTCCTTTTTTTTTTTACCAATAATGATGGTATAACTTTTAAAACAGTAAAATATATAAAATGTAGTTAGTAACCTTCCTTGATATTTTTCTTGTGCTGATCATAAAAGGTCCTTAGAAAATTTTCCATATTACCACTCTGAAAGCAGTTATTGACCAAAGTCTGAGTCTGTAGCTGTGGCCATCTTGAATTTGTTTTGTCAACTTGTCACACAGGCAATTTGCCAGAAAATTCTGTCAAAATCCTGGTAGTACATGATAGTACATTATATTAGCACTGTATCCTAAGTACTCATTCTTTCCCTTCAATCAAAATCCCGCAAAATTAAAGTACATATATCCTTATACTACTGAATGGAGAGTCACTTGCAGAAGGCATACATAGTTCATTATAAAGCAGCATAGGGATAAAAAAGTTTTCAACATATCAATCCTCTATCTGGGGGAGATGTATCAAACCGTGGAGAGAGATAAGGTAGACAGAGATAAAGTACCAACCAATTAGCTCCTAACTGTCATTTTTTAAACACAGCCTGTTAAATGACAGGACTAGCCTGCTCGCAGACTCCTGCGTCAGCTAGCTCCCATTGGCCAAAACTAGCTGCGGTCCGGCTAATCCAGCACACCTGTCAATCACACAGAAACCCTTCTGATTTTTCCCTGGAAAGTTTAATGATGATTCCCCAGCAGCAGCATTTTGGAGTAGACAAACGGCACCACCCCCTGGCAGTTTTGTTAACGGCTGCAGTTTCCACCGTGCAACCGCCACTGATCATTTAAAATTCCTAATACAGTGGTCGGTCAACAACCTTAATTGGGGTGTGAGCAACTCAAGATAAATAAAACGTCCTGAAGAGCTACTAAAATTGTAGAAAAATAAATCTGTAGTGTGTCCACGTTAAGTGGTCTAGCAACTTATTTTGTAACAGGGCCGTAACTAGGGTAGTGCGTCCAGTGACATGGCACAGGGCACCGCAGGGCATGGAGCGCTGTTTGGGCCTGTCAATTTTACTGTTTATTCCTACTGTACTTTGTAACTTCCTCTTCTTTTATGCCCAGCATCTTCTATGGGTTGGCGACTACTGTCCTAATACATTAATGTTTAGTTGAGCACTAGGGAAAGCATCCTTTAAGTAAAAACCATCAACCAACTTCCTTTTGTGATTTACTCGAATAGGGTATCAGTCACGGTCTCTGGCTCATCCTAACGTAACACTGCAAGTGTAACATCATCCACATAGGCAAAGTGGCGTAACTACTGCCCCCGGAGCCCCCGCGGTGGCTTGGAGGCGCCGGGTAGCTTGGGGGCGACGGGGGCAGTGGTTACGCCACTGCAACTGTGAGCACTGGGTTCTGAAATGATCGGCGGCTAAGGAAGCCTCCGATCACTTCAGAGGCCAGCGTTTCCAGTAATGCAGTGCGCGGGTGACGTCATAACGTCACCCGCGACCTGGGGAACCTGCGCGGCCGCGTCTGCTGGATCTATTTAGATCCAGACAGTGTGGCAGCGGGAGAGACAACGCGGATGACAGCGCGCAAAGTCAGGTAAGTGAGGGAAGGGGAGGGGAAGAGAGAGGATTGGGGAGGCCACAACTACAGGAGAGGCCACAACTACAGTGGGCACTACTAAAAGGGGCACAACTACAGGGGCACTACTAAAAGGGGCACAACTACAGAGGGCACTCCTAGAAGGGGCACAACTACAGGGGGCACTACTAAAAGAGGCACTACTAGAAGGGGCACAACTACAGGGGGCATTACTAAAAGGGGCACAACTACAGAGGGCACTACTTTAATGGGCACAACTACAGGGGGCCCTGCATAATGGGCACTACTACAGGGGGCATTGCATAATGGGCACTATTATAGGGGGCATTGCATAAGGAGCACTAGTATAGGAGGCATTGCATATGGGGCACAACTACAGGGGGCACTACTTTAATGGGCACAACTACAGGGGGCCCTGCATAATGGGCACTACTACAGGGGGCATTGCATAAGGGGCACTATTACAGGGGACATTGCATAAGGGGCACTATTACAGGGGACATTGCATAAGGGCACTAGTATAGGGGGCATTGCATATGGGGCACAACTACAGGGGGCACTACTTTAATGGGCACAACTACAGGGGGCCCTGCATAATGGGCACTTCTACAGGGGGCATTGCATAAGGGGCACTATTACAGGGGACATTGCATAAGGGGCACTATTACAGGGGACATTGCATAAGGGGCACTAGTATAGGGGGCATTGCATATGGGGCACAACTACAGGGGGCACTACTTTAATGGGCACAACTACAGGGGGCCCTGTATAATGGACACTATTACAGGGGGCATTGCATAAGGAGCACTATTACAGGGGGGCATTGCATAAGGGGCACTAGTATAGGGGGCACTGTATAAGGGGCACTAACTTGATACACGCAGTTTACAGGTTATAAACTATGTTCCCAATAATCTGGTTCTAAACGGACATAAAATCTGTGCAACCTGTCTTGAGCTGAGGTGACAGACTGGCAGAAGCAGAGAGGAGGGTTGGTGAAGTAGATCTGTCAGGGTGGGATGTAATGGGCATTACTGTTTGGCATAATGCGTATTTGGCATTACTGTGTGCACAATGTGCTATTAGGGGCATTACTGTGTGGCATAATGTGTTGTATGTGGCATTACAGTGTGGCATAATGTGAAATAGGGGCATTACAGCGTGGCATAAATTTGTTATAAGGGCATTACTGTATGTCATTATGTGTTATATGTGGCATTATTGTGTGGCATGTGTAAGGGGATTGCTGTGTGGCATAATGTGTTGTAAGGGGCATTCCAGTGTGGTACACTGTGTTATAAGTGGCATTACTTAGTGTGTCATAATGTGTAAGGCACGTTGCTGTATCATGTAACCACACACCTTTAACGTCGTCTTTGGGTGTGTTTGATCTTTGGGCGGGGAAGGGGGCGCCTGAAACTTTTTATGCATGGGGGAGCAAAATTTATAGTTACGCCACTGCATAGGCAGCTGCCATTACGGTTTTATCTGGGTCTAGAAACAATATCAGAGGGTCAGTGGCAAACACATTCAGCAAAGGGCTTAAGTTAACCTTGCCTTACTCGCGGATCTTCACTGAAAGTGTCACATACCTAACCATTGATCAGATGAAAGCTAGGTGAGTGTCTCTAGAAGCCAATCTATAAAATGCTCTGGGAAACAATATCTACCAGGGACAGCCCAGAGATACTCAAGGTTAGCAAGAGTCTCTGTTTGATCTATACCCAGAAAGTACTCACCCAGCCTCCCAGACTAGCACTGTTCCTGGGTGTCCCAGGCAACAGGACAAGGACAGGTCCTTTTTTCTTCACTGAAGTGTTGATAATAGAAGGACAGCCACCCTGACTGTCTTTCTATCAGAATTGGGAAGATTCTGGTTGAATGGTTCAACATGCATAGCAAAATGTTCACAGAGGAAGCTGCTCCGTTTAGCCTAATTTATGACTCAGTCATGAGACTGACGGGAAAGCAAGATTGTTTAATTACATACAGCAATTGTGTTTATTATGTATCTGTTTGTTATTGGCCAGAATGCACCTACAAGTGTGCATGTCACATGTATGAGGGGATAACAATAAAGTCCCATTAAAAGTATAGGACAAAAAATAAGAAAAATGAAAGTCCTTTTGTGAAGTGAAACATTTGCTGCTATACACTTATATAACATTCAGAATCTTGCACTGCATAAGGCAACTTTGATTCACTGCTCTGCGGAACTTTGCTAAGTAAGAATCTACTACACCCAGCTCCTCCACTCCGTCTGCAGTTGTATGGTGGTCCAAAGCTGCTTTTGTTCAGCATAACAGATGTTGAATTCATTAACTACCACTGACCATCAAAAAACTCCATTTATTTGGGATTAGTGCCATTACTCATCTAGGTGTAACAATTTGTTTCTGTCTCAACCGGAACAGCCTGGTCATTCATTGTGATATCAACTGATAAATTTGTTCAAACACAATGGAGCAGATTTACCACAATCCACATTTGAAATATGGTTTTGGTATGATGTTTTCGACCACAATCGCAGTGCGGTAATTCACTTTACAGCTAGAATTTATGGAGGTGCCAGGACACAGCCTGAAATTAAAAGTGAAATGGAGTGAGGGCGGAAGTGCCGTTCCATGCCCTGACAGTGCTGTTATTGTGTATAGTCAGGGAAATGGGGAAGGAAAGATCGTCACACAGGCTGGGATTTAAATGGAAAAATTAATTAAGTGAGGAATAGAAATCCACTTTCCCCTTGTTATTAAACTATTGATAGTCAGATATTAGGGTAACGGTGGTGCTCACTAGAGTTGGGATATTAAGGTATTGGAGTAAGGTTAGAAAGAAAAGAACTCTGTTGGGTGAGCACTCTGAGAAATGTAATGTTATTAACTTAAAATGGGGTAGATGTATTATAGCGGCACTTAACGTGCCGCTATAACGCTTCCCGCTTCGCCTCTTTACCGAGGTGCAGCAGGAAGCACTACCGATGAGATGTATAAACATCTCATCGGCAGGAGAGGGGGAGCGTTAACTCCCCCCTCCGGCGCTACCCGCTAGAGACAGCAGCGCATCAGCCTAGTGCTGATGCGTTGCTGTCTCTGTCCCGGCCGGCTCCACTGAGCATGCGCGGGATCTCGCAAGTATCGCGAGATCCCCGCATGGAGCCCTGGAGCCGGTAGCCGCTGCAGCAGGGACAGCGCTGTCCCTGCTGTGGGGATAGGCTAGCGCCAGGCTGTAGCTGTCGATAACGACAGCTACAGCCGGCCGAACGGTCAGACGATCTGACCGTTCGTTCGTAGCCCAGGCTATCAGCGCTGCTATCTTGTAGATAGCAGTGCCGATAATGACAGGGGCACATAGCTCCCCTGTCATTTACCGCCCAGATCCCCGATCATACATCGGGGAGAAACGGTATCAGCGCACATAACGTGCGCTGATATCGTTTCTGGGCTTCATACATCTCCCCCAATATAACTTGTAATGCATTATAATTAATATATAGCCCTACCACGATAGGCTAGTAGATTAGTATAAGCATAGAAAATGTTATGCACACTATTCCTATCTAATACATATACAGTGTACTTACTTAAAAGTTAAATATATATAAAGTTAGAAGTGATTATTTTAAATGTATACCTCTTATATGTCAAAACTCACATAGCCGACAACTGAATAAATAGCATATAAAATGGTGCCATAAAACATTTTTATCAAACAACAAAAAATATTTTCAAAGACCTAGGTATATTCTAGGAGATGATGGTTCCCCCTTACCTAGCTATTTATGGCAAAATATCAAGAACGAAAATCATAAACATATGTTTAGCTTTAATTGCCAACTACTAAAAACATAAGTTTGTCCCCGTAGTAAATTTATTGAATCAGGATGGTCAGGATAGAGAAGCTGCTATTTCTGATTCTACTGCTCCTCACCTTGGCCTGAGGCTATCTATGAGGAGTGAGAGATCATTGAAAAGCAGGTTGCCCTTAGAAACAACAGTGTAACAGTGACATTCCTCAGGTTTTCATTTCTGCCGTTAGAGGTCTTACCAACCGGCATTGGACCCTAATGAGAGAATTACTTATCCTGAGATAATCAGCGGTTAATAGAGGAATAGAAAGAAGTTGTGGTGACCCAGATATGACAGTGAATATAGTGACAGTGAATATAAGTTCAGAAAAAACGACATCAAGCAATAATCATAAGCTACATTGTTAATTGTTTTAATTTAATATTAGTAAATGGTAGTACTGTCTAATCATACATTGTTTCCATCACAGTGTCAAAATGTTAAACCTTCTCGTATCTAAAATGGTGTGTTGCAATGTTTCAAACCATGAATCAAAGAAAACATTAGTAATGGTGGGTACACACTACACGATATGCTCCCTGAGCGATATCGTGTAGTGTTGTCCCCGGCAGGCTGTGCTCAATGTCTTTCATGACATTGAGCACAGCCGCTGAACGATATCATTAACGATATCGTTCAGCGCCGGGCTCTCTCCCCCATTCCCTGACATGCAGCAACCTGACGAGATCGTCAGGTTGGCCTGCATGTCAGCCCGATGAACGATAATGACGAACGACCCGCAGGAACGCGCGTCGTCGTTATCGTTCATCTTTTTGGGGTTAAAAATGGACGATAAAGTGGACGACTGAACGATAACGATATCGTTATCGTTCAGTCGTCCACTTTATCGCCCAGTGTGTACGCACCTTATGGTGCGTACACACTGGGCGATTAAAGTGGATGACTGAACGATAACGATATCGTTATCATTCAGTCGTCCACTTTATCGTCCATTTTTAACACAAAAAAGATGAACGATGACGACGACGCGCGTTCCCGCGGGTCGTTCGTCATCCTCGTTCATCGGGCTGACATGCAGGCCAACCTGACGACCTCGTCAGGTTGCTGCATGTCAGGGAATGGGTGAGAGAGCCCGGCGCTGAACGATATCGCTAATGATATTGTTCAGCGGCTGTGCTCAATGTCATGAACGACATTGAGCACAGCCTGCCGGGGACACACTAGACGATATTGCTCAGGGAGCATATCGTCTAGTGTGTATGCACCTTTAGACTACAAAAATTACTCATGCAGGATATAATGGGAACGATTATTCTCTTGTATACAGTGTAGCCATATATATCTATTCTCATACTGGTATACTATAATGTTGCAATCCATGAAAAAAGAACACATTTTAGTTATCACAAAATTTAGCATAGATCATTTGTAATATCCCATAGTAATATACGGTAGGGAGACTACTAAAAAAATGTTTATACAGGGTGTAATAGGAACGTTTAACCTATTTCATACAATATGGCAGTCTATTTCATTCAAAGTGGCAGTATATGCTATGGTCCTAAAGATGGTTCTTGAAGCTCACAGAACCATGAGAATGTTTCTTCAAATTAGGAACAAGTTTACCGTTATGTCCCCAAAAAATAAGCGCGATATTCAGACTGTAAAGAATGATTTATACAGCATATAAATAAGAACAATTCCTCTATTTCATTCAGTATACAAACACCTTTTTTGATCTTGAAAAAGTCTTTTACACTGATGCGACCATATGGACATTAATGCAGATAGTGTAAGGTACAAAATGAACCACTTTTTCACCAAGACAGCATATATTTAGTTGTTAAACATATGCAGCTAAACTGGAAAAAATCCAATAAAGTCCCAAAGCACCCTGCATTTTGTGTTCAAACTGCACATGTCATACATATAGGGCTGGTAGTTAAATAAACAAAACCCCCTTAGGGTAAGTACAAATATAACAGTGCTGTGTCCATAAGTAATAAACGGGGTTACAAACTTAGCGTAGGGGTGTCCCGTGCTGCGCAGCCACGGGAACCCTTGCTGCTGCTTCCGACGCACTTTTCGCCTTTGTGGCTTGATCAAGGAGATACTATCAAGGGTTCCCGCAGCTGCGCAGCACGGGACATCCCTACGCTAAGTTAGTTTTGTTTTGGGACATAACGGTAAACTTGTTCCTAATTTGAAGAAACATTCTCATGGTTCCGTGAGCTTCAAGAACCATCTTTAGGACCATAGCATATACTGCCACTTTGAATGAAATAGACTGCCATATTGTATGAAATAGGTTAAACGTTCCTATTACACCCTGTATAAACATTTTTTTAGTAGTCTCCCTACCGTATATTTCTATGGGATATTACAAATGATCTATGCTAAATTTTGTGATAACTAAAATGTGTTCTTTTTTCATGGATTGCAACATTATAGTATACCAGTATGAGAATAGATATATATGGCTACACTGTATACAAGAGACTAATCGTTCCCATTATATCCTGCATGAGTAATTTTTGTAGTCTTACTAATGTTTTCTTTGATTCATGGTTTGAAACATTACAATATCCCATTTTAGATACGAGAAGGTGTAACATTTTGACACTGTGATGGAAACAATGTATGAATAGACAGTACTACCATTTACTCATGCGGGCCATACACGGGACGATTTGAAAAAGTACGACACTTCGGTACGTTTTCAAATTCAGCCTGATGCATCGCATGCTGCTGTGAATGGTAAACGATGCATCTTACAAGATGCTTCGTTTACCTATTTAACAACATGATGGATCACAGATCTAATGGTTTCTCCATAAGATCTACGATGCTGATGTACGACGGCGGGGACGTGTATCGCCGTTGTACAGCATGCCAAACCACACATGATATGCACGATTGATTGTTGCGATCGATCGAAATCGTGCACATCGTATAAAAAATCTTATCGTGTATGGCCGGCATCATACTAAATTAAAACCATTAACAATATAACATGATTATTGCTTGATGTTGTTTTTTCTGAACTTATATCCACTGTCATTTAACATTTGTATATCTGGGTCACCACAATTTCTCTCTATTCCTCTATTAACCGCTGATTATCTCAGGATAAGTAATTATCTCATTAAGTGTCCAATGCCGGTTGGTAAGACCTCTAACAGCAGAAATGAAAACCTGAGGAATGTCACTGTTACACTGTTGTTTCTAAGGGCAACCAGCTTTTCAATGATCTCTCACGTCTTATAGATAGCCTCAGGCCAAGGTGAGGACCAATAGAATCAGAAATAGCAGCTTCTCTATCCTGACCATCCTGATTTAATAAATTTACTACGGGGACAAACTTATGTTATTAGTAGTTGGCAATTAAAGCATAACATATGTTTATGATTTTCGTTCTTGATATTTCACTATAAATAGCTAGGTAAGAGGGAGCCAACACCTCCTAGTATATACATAGGTCTTTGAAAATATTTTTTGTTGTTTGATAAAAAATGTTTTATGGCAGCATTTTATATGCTATTTATGCAGTTGTCGGCTATGTGAGTTCTGACATATAGAAGGTATACTTTTAAAATAATCACTTCTAACTTTATATATATATTTTTTACTTTTTTGGATGCCCGGCACTCACCAGCAGCAAAACAACAGTGCAGGTGCCCCTCCTGCAGCAATATTAACAAATAGAGCTGATATGTATAAACCCAGCATTGGATGGCACTCCGGAATACAGGTAATAAAGCAGACCAATCTAGTGTGGTATTCAACGTTTCAGAGGTTCTCCCTCTTTTATCAAGACATATATATATCTCCACAGTACTGCTGGCTCTCAGAACAAAGCTGCAACAATTTGATCCTGTGCCAGAATCCAATATCATACATCTCCAAAAAACAAACGGCTCTAGGACACTGGTGTAAAGAACAATAGCTTGTACTGTAAAAAGATTAACAGTTTGTATGGTCCTTATGACGGTGCGGCATCTCTGAAACTGTTGATTTTTTTTACAATACAAGCTATTGTTTTTTTACACCAGTGTCCTACAGCCATTTGTTTTTTGGAGGTATATATATATATAATTGTGGCTAGATTTTTTTTCGGATTTGGAAACCCCCCTTTCAAATTCCTGTGTTTGCCACCTCCCACAAACGGCACTTCCTGTAAATCACTCCGCGAGGGGTTTGCGTAGTTACTGCGGTCGCAGTCCCGATCACAGTGGCCGATCCATGCACACGCACTGCGATGCATATGCATGCGCAGATTGCAACAATTGGCCGATTGTGTGCATAATCGCAGTTGCGATCCGTAATGAATCAGGCCCTTAACCAGGTGTTCTGTTTGACCTGTTTGAACGAAGTCCCAGTCTGAAGTCTGCCAGCTGGAGTGAGAGCAGAATTTCCTCCAGACACCTGTGGTAAGTCCCTTTCTTTTCCACAATTACTGAATCATGAATATCTTTACAAGTGAAAAAAAAAAATGTAGTAACAAACTAGTAGTCCCTTCAATCATTTTTCTAATATCGTTTATATTTTCCATCATATTTATTTATTATTTATTTATTTGTTAACAGTTTCTTATATAGCGCAGCATATTCCGTTGCGCTTTACAATTTGAATCAACATTAATAGAACAAGACTGGGTTGTAAAAGACAGACATAAAGGTAAGAGGGCCCTGCTCGCAAGCTTACAATCTACATATATTATATTTCAATACAGTAATATTTCAAGACTGTCTCTTATTGTGTTTGTTGGATAACATTATAGCTGTGGTTTCTGGCCTCGGTACTGGAAGCTCCCTATGATTAGACCTGCAGAAATATAAAGTTTCATACTTAGGCCCATATTCAATTTGAGGCGAAAAGCTGAGATTGGCGAAAAAGTTTCTCCGATGACGTCATTTCGGCAGGCGAAAAAGTATCGCCGTATTCAATTTGAAATACTTTCCGCCTAGGCAGAAAGCCAATGCAATGTAATAGGTGAAAAAGTTTCGCCTATGAATAGCAGACAGAAAAAAGTGCATAATTGTGGTTTTGGGGTGCAACATTGCGGGAACCCCGTGCAGCCTTAAGACAGTCCCCCAAAGGTAAACTGTCAAAAATAAAACAAAAAGACTTAAGGACACCCCAAAAAATGGCTTTCAATTTGGGGGTGAAAAAATCCAAAGTTGGGGACAAAGTTAAAAACTAACAAAATAGACTCCAGGGGGGTCCCCAAGTATGCCCCAGATGTTTTTTCGATTGTAGGTGCTTGCCGCAGGTGGATTTTTCACGATTTTATTACCTACACTTTAGCAACTTTTAAATATGCTACCCCCCATTTTCAAGTACCCCAAATTTGCTGGGACTAGCTATTTTCTTCAAAAAACAATGCTAAATGGTATTCTTCACCACTTCTACAAAAACGCTATATAGCACCACTTGAGACCATTTTAAGTGGCCAAATACCTTCAGCAGGTCTACTCGGGGGACCCATAGTGAGCCC
Source organism: Taudactylus pleione (assembly GCA_031769625.1). Classification (NCBI taxonomy): domain Eukaryota; kingdom Metazoa; phylum Chordata; class Amphibia; order Anura; family Myobatrachidae; genus Taudactylus; species Taudactylus pleione. The sequence continues at coordinate 895,414 of JAUIMM010000303.1, read as the reverse complement.
CCATGTCAGTGCATCTTTTGGGGGAGTGTCAGGCTGAATTCCCCAAATCTGACAGCACTTTTCTCCTGTTTCAGTTTCGCCGGGTGCCTTTTTCGCGTCCTTTCAAATTGAATACAAGGATGAGTGCAATACTTTTTCGCCTGCAAAACACGCGATGTAGGTGAAAGTCGGGCAGGTGAAAAAGTAAAGTGGGTGTGAAAAATATTGAATACGGGCTTTAGCTGGAAGACAAAGAGTATCTTTAAGTATCTAGTTTTCAAGAAGTCACAATCTTTCATTTATATCTACTTACTATATATTATTATGCAACATAATTATATTACTTGTCTGAATAAACTGTTGTCACATCCTATTGCACAAGGATAGTGCAGTATGTTTTACAGCAGCTATTATTATTATTATTATTATTATTATTATTATTTTGTTGTGACACAGTATTAAATAATTAAGAACTAAAGCCTCTGAAGCAGTTTTTTTTATAGAGGAAGGAAGAGTGGGCGGGTGTGAGAAGTGGAGACATATCTTCTGCATGTTTAGCAATCGACTAACCTCAATGACCTTTTCATAAATATACTATGTACAAAAGTGGACATTTTCAGCATATACTGTATGTATGGCTTCTTTTTTCTGAAGACGAGTGACCTGCAGGGTAGGAAGGGGTGGTAGCAAACTTACCTCTGCTGAGGGAAGGGAGTTGGAGGTGGGGTCTTGTATCCTAAGCCACTGGCTTCCATACACTTGACGAATGTTCAGATGTTTATTTTATTAAGTTCTGTAATTATTTCACTGATATCTTCCTGTTTCTGGTACTAGCTATATAAATTAAGGTATTTTGGACTACATCAAAATTAGTCACTCACTTGTAAAAGATCTTGGGTCACTATTCAGGGCTGACAGAAAAGTGCTACAAGCTCAGATGCAGGACTTCGGTTAGATGTTAGATCCCTTACACTGAAGATATCTGGCAGGGACAAAGCTAGGTGAGCATGTGGGGCACGTGCCCTAGATACCAGGGTGCTAGGGTCAAATTACTTAATAGGCGCCCTGGGGAGGCCAATACCTATCACTGCCATGTGGCCAATAGGCAAATTTCACACCTCGTGGCAGTAGAGTGACTATCATAGTGACTATATGTGAGAGGACGCATGCGGGGGCCACCACTCTCACAGGCATCCAACTTTATGCCACACATGGTGCTTGGCCCTTTCCAGACCGGGGGTACACTGCATGACACTTCACTGTATCGACACAGGAGAATGCATTGACTAGACTAACGCACAGCAATCAAAGTAGAAGTACAACTGATGGGCATATATATACCTGGGGAAGGACATATCTTAATGCTATAGGCTAGGCTCACATCATCAAACCTAAAATCCACAAACAAAACATTTTGTTTTTGAATGAGATATGGAAATATCCTGGTTACGGGGAGCTCTGGTGGCAAGCTTGTGGATCTGAAGGGTATGTGTGAAGGTCTGATGGTATATGGTGGTGGGTCTTGACTGACTTGTAAATAGCATATGGGTAGGTCTGATGTACATGTGGAAGAGGTCTGATGGTAGATGGTATATAAAGGGCATTTGCAGATGTCTGATGGGCCTATGGTGGAGGGGTCTGATTGGCTTGTGGGTGGTCCGATAGACATGTGGGGAGATCTAATGGGCAAGTGGGGAAGGTCTGATGGCATATAAAAGGCATGTGGAATTTCTGATTGTATGTAAGGGGCATGTGTTTTGGTCTGGTAGGCATGTGGGGGTGAATTAAAAAAAAAGTTATTCCTAAATGGGGCACTCGCGGATCGGGACTATACAATATGACAAATTATTGTCAACTGAATCAGGGAAGCACTCATATGTACTAAATATCACTTTTATTTCTCTTATCTAAAAATGCAGTTCATGAAATATAAAGAAAAATTAAATATAATCAAATTAAAATTAAAAATTGTGTGACTACTACTAGTTTTCTGTGTTATTTCTTTGTCTGTATATTAATCAGCATGATATAGCCCAGTGGCTTGTTATGAACTAATCAGACTGGTGTCTGTAGAGCAAGGGACATATAACACCTCATTAATTCAAATTTATTAGATATAAGTTGTGTATCTCCCAAGGGTCCTATTATCTGACCTTTACTGTCGACTCTATTCGCATATAGGTAACTATGGACCTGATTCAGAGGCTCGCTCTGAAACAGGGCGGGCGCTTGGTTTTTAAGTTGCGGCCTCTTGGCCGCTCGCATAGCTGTCGGGCTTGCGACGAGACCCTTGTGGTAGGGTCTCGTTCATCACAAGCCCCAGAGAGCTTTCGGCTCTAACAGAGCCGGAAGCTCTCCACTGACATCACTTGTGATGTCAGTGGGGCCGCCCCCAAAGGCAGGTGTTCTCATGGGAACGCCTCCGTTTGGGCAGCCACCCCCCCGGCCCGCCCACCAAAGGGGGCAAGCTGTCACTCAACATCGACAGCTCAGCGCTCGCAACCGGGTCTGAATCAGGCCCTATGTCCTCTTCTAGCCCCCTTGTCTCAAAGGCAGAGTACTGTTAATAAATCTCTATGATGAATGAAGTATCAATTGAGCCGATGTGATCATCAGTGGTTATCTATCTGATAACACAGTCAACACTGTAATTATTATCATACACTGTGTATCTATAGCATATAGGAATTTTGTAGAATCCTATATATACAGTCAGGTGCATAAATATTGGGACATTGACAGAATTTTCATATTTTGGCCTCTGTTCACCACCACAATGGCTTTGAAATTAAACAAACAAGATGTGCTTTAACTGCAGACTTTCAGATTTAATTTGAGGGTAATTACATCCAAATCAGGTGAACGGTGTAGGAATTACAACGGTTTCTATATGTGCCTCCCACTTTTTAAGGGGCCAAAAGTAATGGGACTATCAACTCAAAAGCTATTTCATGGACAGGTGTGAGCTATTCCCTCGTTATTTCATTATCAATTAAGCAGGTAAAAGGTCTGGAGTTGATTCTAGGTGTGACATTTGCATTTGGAATCAGTTGCTGTCGACTCTCAATATGAGATCCAAAGAGCTGTCACTATCAGTGAAGCAAGACATCATTAGGCTGAAAAATCAAAACAAACCCATCAGAGAGAGAGCAAAAACATTAGGTGTGGCCATATCAACTGTTTGGAACATTCTTAAAAAGAAAAAATGATACATAGATCATGAAACAAAGTACCTAGTAATCTCCTGAGTACTATGTGTCATGTGTGCATGTTTGAAGCATCCCAGCATCTAACAGACACCCTCCATGTACATTCTTATCTCAGTGTCACAGTGGATTCAACACATATATAAATACATAGCACACGCTGGGTAACTTGCGCCGCATGTCTCCTGATGCATGTTTCACATCTACAGCTTTTTCTAGGTCAACCTCAGTGTGCCAACTCTGAAATGGAAAACAAGCAACCTATAAGTAAAAAAACAAGCCCAAAACAAGCACAAACCAATCCTAAAAAGCCCAATAAAAATACCCAATTTCTGGGGGTGTCCCTTTCTCCTCACTCTCTACCTGCCTAACTTCCTTTATTCCCCCTATTCTCTAACTTAAATATTTTAGTGTGTGAAGTGCCTTATTATCTGCCTGTATTGATTTTCTCCCTCTACACCAGCCTCCATACTCTTACCTCCTCCCTCTTTTCATACCTCAATCCCTTGCAAGTCTTCAGCTGGGTACACACTTGCCGATGTGTGTACCCAGTGATGCAACGCCCGACCACGCAATATATATCCGGTGGTCGATACATACTGCACGATGTGGTGACCAAACGTCCGATATGTCAGACACTGGCTCCATCCACTATACCAGTGTCGGCATCTGAGTCGCTCCATCGGCCCTACATGCAGGCCGACGGAACGACCCGATGGAGGAGTGCGCATGATCACGCATAGTTGTTACACACTGGCTGATGTGGATATGTCGGCCCGATCAGCAGGATCAGGCGACATATCGTCTAGTGTGTACCCACCTTTCCTTTATCTGACTCGTCTTCTCCGCATTTCTTTACCTCCTTCATTCCTGTCACCTGTCTAATTCCATTATCCTGTCTTTTTAACAGCCTCAGTCATTTTAACTCACCCCCATGTACCTGCCTCATTTCTATAATCTAGTTCACAGGTTCTCAAACTCGGTCCTCAGGACCCCAAACAGTGCATGTTTTCCATGTCTCCACACTGAATCAAGTGAAATAATTAGCTCCACCTGTGGACCTTTTTAAAATGTGTCATTGAATAATGATTACACCTGTGCACCTGCTGGGTGACCTGCAAAACGTGAACTGTGTGGGGTCCTGAGGACCGAGTTTGAGAACCACTGATCTAGTTTACCTCTCCTTCTTGTCTGCCCCCTACAACTTCACCCTGTCCACTGCCCTCTATTCCCCAGACACAACCTTCCCTCAGTCACTACCAGTGCAAAACACACACACACACACACACACACACACACACACATTACCTCCAGGGGTGCCTCGGTAATGCACACAAAAAAAACAAGCCCAAAAACAAGCAACCTTAAAAAAACAAGCCCAAAAACAAGCAACAAGCAACTTGCAAAAAAAAGAAGCAACTTGCAAAAAAAAACAAGCCAAATTCCGCTTGTTATAAGCGGACTTGGCAACTATGGTCAACCTGTCTCCCGGGTTGACAGTTCTTATATAGCGCTTGCCGGCCAATCAGAGCACTATCCTGGTTGATGGATATGTTCTTCAGCCAGTCCCTGTTCCTCCCTATGTTTGACTCTTCGTAGAACCTGTCAGCTTTTCTATTGGTCCATTCCCAAGTCTCAAGAAACTTCATAGTAAACAAGCAGGTAGGATCCATCATACGAAAATGTGTAAATGTATTGTATCAATCCATGGTTATTGGGTCTAATAAAGAGCTCAAAGTATACATCATTATCTGTTAAAGTTAATTCATATTTTAAAATTTCACTATCGATATATCATATATCCATCATTCAACAATATATGTTCACAATTATATATAGTTCACAATTTTTATGATTTATTGTTTAGATTATTATTATTAGTTAGAGAGACCTATATATAATATTATTTTCGGAATAGTATACAATTAAAAGCCCTCATAAGGATCGGAATATGAAGACACCTCTATATGTGAATGCAATTTTCAATTATTTTATTCTATAGGTATTCATATATGGTTGTGGTATGAGACTCATGATTGGACCAATAGAAAAGCTGACAGGCTGCTCTGATTGGCTCTATGAAGAGTCAATCATAGGGAGAAACAGGGATTGGCTGAAGAACATATCCATCGACCAGGATAGCGCTCAGATTGGCATATCTATATCTATAATTAGTACATATGAGTGCTTCCCCGATTCAGTTGACAATACATTGTAATATTGTATAGTCCTAATCCGCGAGTGCCCCATTAAGGAATAACTTTTTCTTCTTTTTGTATTCACACTGTTGGTCTTATTCCAGGTTGCATTTCCTTGAAATTACGACAAATCATTGTACCATAGATATGCTTACAACAAGGAAGGATTCATGTCAAATTTGTTTGTATATATCTGTGTGGGTAATTCAGTTCTCCTAGTATAAGGCATGTGGGGGTGTCTGATCGCATGTGGGTATATGTGAGAGGCATCAGGGGACGAGGGCGATGTCAATGGAAGCATTTGCCTCTGGCCACCAGCTCTCAGAGAGGCACAGACAAATACTTCTATAACAGCTGCATTTGCCATGCTAATCACTGCAGCGGGACAGTCAACAGTTATAGCTGGATCTATCTGTGGGGTCCGGGCAGCTGCTGTCACTTGACTGCGACAGCCTGGTACAATAGTGTTTTTTATTTTCTTTATCGTGACATGGCACTGCTGACAGAGGAGCTGACGGCACTGCTGACAAGGTAAGTGTGTGTGGGCTGCAGGGGGCTGGATGTGTGGGCTGGCTGGAGAGAATGAAGGGTGCTGGCTGGGGAGACAGAAGAGGGTTAGCTGGAGATACAGAAGGGAGCTGGCTAGAGAGACAGAAGGGGCCTGGTTGGAGAGACAGGAGTGGGCTGGCTGGAGAAACAGTGGATGCTGGCTGGGCAGACAGAACAGTGCTGTGTGAGGAGACAGAAGGGGGCTGGCTGAAGACACAGAAAGGGGTTAACTGGGGATACAGAAGGGAGCTGGCTGGAGAAACAGAAGGGGGCTGGCTGGGGAGACACTGGGGCGCTGTTGAGACAGAAGGGGACTGCTGGCTGTGGGTCCTCTATCATCTACCACCTCCGGAGGTCTGGTATGAACGTCCCTTATTATATATATACTCATACTCTCTACTGCATAATTGTAGCATTCATCAATGCAATGTTTATATATATATATATATATATATTTACTGTATATATATATATATAAAAGATAAAAATAATAAAAAAAAAAATATATATATATATATATATATATACGAAAAAAGGTGGCACTCAGAGACTTCAGTAAGGAGTGTAGCAAGTACCCACTGCGGGGTAACTTTTAATGTGACAACTTCACAGCATCGACGTTTCGGGGATCGTATCCCCTTTCTCAAGACAACAAAGGGGATGCGATCCCCGAAACGTCGATGCTGTGAAGTTGTCACAATAAAAGTTACCCCGCAGTGGGTACTTGCTACACTCCTTACTGAAGTCTCTGAGTGCCACCTTTTTTCGTATATGCATTCGGGGAACCTTTCCCCTTTGGAAGGCACCGGAGCGAGGTACAATGGAGAGGACTGGTGAGTGCCGGGTCACTATTGGATATATATATATATATATTTTATTTATATATCCCTATACTTCAACAACTGTATAAAGTCTGTATATACTGTACTAAGCCACATATATACTGCTGCCCAAGTATATGTAATACCCCACTGTGTACTGGGAGGTAGAGGTGGAAGTGATTGTTTATTACTTATTACTATTTATTTATTTTTATTAAAAATGGCGCCACTGGACCCACTATACTTTCCTGTTGCTGGACAAACTAGGCAAAAGCTAAAAGGACCCAATATATAGGGAGAGAAGATGCCTCACCTTATTTATGGTGCCGGAACTGATATTTGGGGTGAAAAAATGTGGAGTGAGACTGAGGACCTCATTCAGAGTCGGTCGAAGCGGCCGCTCAGTCGTACGGGAAAAGGGGCCGGATATGCAAATGATACCCTCGCAAGTTGCGTCCTTAAGTTTGGATCGGTAGCTGGCCGACCAAGATGAGGAAGTGGCCGGAAGACAAAAAAATACGCCCCCTTCTCGTACGCATTACACGTCAACTCCAGGCATATAAGGATTAATCGAGACCATCGGGAACCATCGGAACTGGTCGTAGAGCTTAAGGTTGACCATACCCTCTCTTAAGCTCTACGATCATGTCAGTGTAAAAACCTCCCATGTCACATGTGCCATGACGCTACTTTGTTCATTATGCACTCCCATAAACTGTATGCACTCCCATAAAACGCCGTTTGCATAATTAGGCACGCCTGCGTTCGGATCTCCACTCCCCCGTTTTCAAGCACCTTCCACTGTTACCACCCACAAACACCTCAATATGTCACTCAAACTACCGACCTGGCTGTGTTCAAGGAGAGAAATTTCTGATCGCAGCGGCTAGTTTGCGCACGCGCATTGCAAACTTTCCGCATGCGCAGTATAGCGAACATCGGTGGCGTACGACCGTGCGGCTGCTTCGACCGACTCTGAATGAGGTCCTGTGTGTGGCTGAGGTGTACCACTTACACAGAGGACATCGGGCGGTGCTGGGTAGCCCCACCTGAGAGACAAAGCTGCAGCCAGGAGTGGCTATGGGTGTCGCTGGGAGTCAAGAGGTTTGCTGCTGACCTATTACTCCTTTGAAATCATAAACTAGAATTAGGATCTGTTCCTTAGCCAGTTCGCCAGCCTTGCTAATACTAGCCAGTACTAATTATGGAAATATTTAAATTGTGACCTAAGGGCCTGATTCAGAGCCGCTCGTAAGCGGCCGCTCGTTCGTTCTGAGCGATGTTTGCCCAACTGCGCATGCGTATGGATCGTAATACGCATGCGCGAACCAGTCAGTGCAGCCGAAAATCGTTTGTTCGCTAAATAGCGAATGCCTGCTATTTTGAGTGACAGGAGGAGGCGTATGTAATAATCTAGAGGCACTCCTGATCCAATTTATTGTGGAATATTCTACTTTTAATTGTTGTGTTTATGTTGCAGCATTAAATCGAATAACTATTTAATAACTGCACCATTGTATTTACACTGTATTATGGGCCTTATTAAGATATGTAGAATGGGTTCTGCGTCGATGCACCCAGTGCCCCATGAGGTGCAGCCTGATTGACAGGCTGCGCCCATTTGGAGGCAGGTTGGGTCCAATTCTGGGTCTATTCTGGAAAATGGGGGAGTTTCACCCTTGTTTTCTGGGAGTGCCAAGGCCAAGGTTTGCGTCCTTCCTTGCCTTAGCTACGGAGCTGCGAAGGCCAATTTGAGAAACTTCAGGGTTACTCAGGTGGCCGATGGTGTACCAAAAGATCCAGTGCTACATCTAAGGATGCAGCGCTCAGAATCTGCAATCAGGAAAAGTCTTTTATCTTCAGATGCCTCCTATGGCATTAGCATATGTTAGCATCGCTGCTATGTCCAAAGACTCAGCAGTGATGCTAACAGCATCCATCTCTGAATGAGGCCCTACATTCTGTGTTTTGTCTCGTCAAGACTTGATGACTAAGTTCTTTTGTTACGTTTTCATTATTACTTCCATATATTTTGAATAAGCTTAGACGTGGTTATCAAAATAGTGAATGTTACATTTCTTTATTCATTTATTTAGTATTTGTATTGTAAGTTTCCTGAAGAGTTGTAACTGCCATGGTGGATGAAAGAATGGCAGCTTGGTGGAAAAGAAGCCGAACAGACCTTATGTCCTATTCACAGCTTCATAGTAGTTGAAGTTACATTAATATGAACTATTAACCTAAGTATCTATCTCATGAAATGCATTGCTATATTGCGTCAACTAACTCTTAACAAAAGAAAAACTTGCCTAATTTATTTGTATGGGTTTGGGGAACCTGCCTCTCTGCTATGATGATAAGGAAGAGAAAAGACAGTCAACACTGATCAAAGAATTCAAACCTGACCTGTCGCTCATCTGAGTATACTATGAATAGATAGCTCCGGTTCCAATAATTGTATACTCGGGGGCGTGACATAGCTAAGTGGTGTCATGAACAGCATCAGAGACAAAAGCAAGGTTTCCCTAAAACACAACATGTTGACATAAACTATCACAAGCTCAGGGAGGAGTTACGGCTTTTAGGATCCTATCACCATGATGTATTATTTTGGGGCTCAGTGGCTGCCCAGTTATTCTGGGGATACCAGCAATCTGGAAACCGGGGATCTTACGGAATTTAAAATGAAGATGTTGTCAATGATATTTTCCACATTTACACACCCAATAAATCTAAAACAAAATAGAAAAACTCCTGGGACAACTGAAGGGAGCAGCTTTGAGTGAAGTGAATTCTTGTCCAGCCCATGAAAAAGCCACTCTGGAAGAATTTTCTGACAAATTTTTGAAAGTCAATTTCCTATGCTAGGAAGCAACAACATGAAGAATCTATTTGGCATTTTGCCATTAACCTGCAGGAGGCCTTGAAAGCTATTAGACAGGTGTGTGAAGATGAGATCAGACAAGTCAATAAAACTTTAATAGATCAAATTGTCAAAGGTATTAGCAGAAAGTCCAGTAAGGCTCAACTGTGATTGCTTAAGTTACAATTTCCAAACTATTCATTTTTAGACTTTAAAGAAGCTGCTATTTGGGTAATTGGTCCTAATGTCAATCTAGAACCACCATGTCCAGAAGTCCTTGCTGGTCACCACTAATCAATGTGCCCAATCACAATCCTGACTCTATTGAAACACTGAGTTCCCAATTAGCTGATCTTACCCGGGAATTATGGGCCGTTCAACATCCTATAATTCTGAAGCCAAACACAGAAACTATAGTATGGTGTAAAAGCAAGGTAGACCCTAACGGACAGGATTGTGATACGGTTGTTGAAGTTGAGCCCAGGACCAAAACATCTACCACTCTTATTGCCTGAAGTATACTGAGAGTTGAAAAGGGAGACTCCTAATTCGGGTTTTAAATCCTCATGGTCATCTGGTCCATCTGTTCCGCAATCAACTCATGTCTGATTTGACTGTAGTAGATTCCCAGAAAATTCATCTTTTATCGCCCAATGTGGAAACAAGTCCCAGGTGGGAGGAAATTCAGATAGGAGACCATGAAACCCCAAAGGAGTAGAAACATGGAGTGCTTGAAAAAGTGTGGAAGAATCAGCAGACTTTTAGTCCGCATATGGGCAACTTTGGTTGTTTAGACATTAATTAGGGAAATAAATCAACCATTGGCACCTGCCCTTTATCAACCTCTGAAACAGATGCTAGAGGAAATGAAGTCTACTGGTATAATTCGGGAAAGCCACAGCCCTTGGGTAGCACTGAGGGTACTGGTTAAAAAGAAGGATGGAACATTGAGGTTCTGTGTAGACTACCAGAAATTAAATCAAGTAACACATAAAGACTCATACCTATTACCCTATTATTAACTGAAATTAAATCTGAAGCTTTCTTTTCCAATCTAGACCTCACCGGTGGTTATTGGACAGAGAGAAAACAGCCTTCACGACCCTAATGAATCTATTCAAATTTGATTGTATGCTGTTCAGACTGAGCAATGCACCTGGAAAATGCTAATGTGTTATGAAATATTGGCTTGGTCAAAAACACTATGACATGGTGCTATTATACTTAATTATTTTTTCCAAAATCTACCAGGATCATCTATAACATCTAAATGATGTGTTCCAACAGCTGGCTAAATACGGCTTGAAAATAAAGCCTTCTAATGTCATCTGTTAAAGGCCTAGGTGTGCTTTCTGGAATATATTGTTAGCGCCCACGGAATAGCCCCAGATCCAAACAAGATGCAAGCAGTGAAAGACTGGCCTGTTTCCTTTACAATTTCTGGGATCTGCCAAAGTTGCTGCCCCAATTCACACATTATTGAGATGAGTACAACAAAATGGATCCTTCAAGAGTAATCCCATAAACTGGACAACTACGCAACAAGCAGAATTTGAACAATTAAAGCAATTGTTGATGACAGCTCCACTTCTAAGTTCTGACCTATCCCGACTGTGATCAGTTGTTCCATTTATATATAAATGCTAGCACTCAAGGACTGGGAGCTATCTTAGCTCAGGTTCAAGATGGCCAATAAAGTGTCATCGCTTAAGCCAGTACAGGATTTACTAAGACCAAACAGAACAATAATAATTACAGTGAGTTTAAATTAGAGTTCTTGGCATTAGCCTGGGCGGTGACAGATAAGTTTAAGTATTAACTGGCTGCTATTCCCTTCATAGTATTTACAAGCAGTAATCATCTTTCACATATACATACCGCCTGCGTAGAAGCAATGAAACAGAGGTGGTCTTCCCGGTGAGCTAATTTTAATTACTCTCAAGTACCGGAGTAGATGCTTAAACAGTAATGCGGATGCACTTTCATGCTTACCCACTGAAGAGAAGAAGGACAATACAGATGAAAGGTAGTGCAAATCGATTCTTTGTCTTAATATAAAGCCAGGTAGTTTGGAGAGGAGTCACTCAGAAGGACGAAGGCAACATCTACAGGAAGCTAGTCCTGTGATCCAACATTTGAAAAAATGAATAACTGCTGAAGGAACCCTAAACAAAACTCATCAGTTTTCATCCGAACCTGAATTGAACAAACTGTGGCGGCAGAGAAAAAAATGAAGGGTTGAAAATAACTTCCTGATTCATAGTACTGCACATCCAAAAACCTATTGTCAATGTGTACAACGACAAGTCAATTCACTATTAGAGGCCTATCATGACCACTCTAGTCATTTTTGAAGTTACAATACAGAAAGAATCTACGAAAGAGGTTCTATTCGGTGGACATGAGGCAAGATGTTGAAAAGTGGTGCAATGAATGTCCCACGTGTAATGTGAACAAGTGGGGTACAATAAAAAAAAACCCGCCATCCAATCAGTACCATTAGACCATTGGATTTAGTGATCCTGGATCACGTTAAACTAGAAAAGGTCAACACCAAAGACCTATTCAGATAAGTACAAAGCCTTGCAAACACCTTCTGTTACAGGTGGAAAAGACAGTACATCTGTACCTTACAGCCAAGGACAAGTGGCAATTTGCCAAACCTAACTTAAAGCCTGGTGGCATTATGCTGGTCAAAGATTTCCAATCACAACGTAATGAGTGGTACATTACCGTAATGAGTGGTCTTGTCACCAAAATGTTCTCAAGCAAGATGAGAAGGTCCATAAGGTCAAGGTCAAGATCTGCTAGCAGGGAGAGACTAAGTTGTTTCTTAAACCAGGGTCTGAACAGGTAATTTTGTTACCTTCTGAGGTTTAAATTGTGTTATCAGTCAGCTCTGTAATAAGGTTTTACGGCGCCCTGTGCCAGGTCACAACGCCGACCCCATGACGTCATGACAAGGGAGTGAGGCTGCCAGTGATAACTGCTGAAGGAACCTTAAACAAAACTCATCAGTCTTCATTCTAACCTGATTAATTTAATAAAGATCCACTACTCTATTAGCATGTGCATGGAAATCCACTTGCCGAAACTTTAACCTCACACAGTTCCCAAAACTTAAAAATCCACCCCTGACTTTGAACTCCCATATTCCACTCAAGTAATACAGGAATATCACAGTCAGCTCTTTGCATGAATATAAACCTAGCAACCACAGGAAACGGAACCTTAAATAAATATGTGCATATGTTACAATATATTTTTGAAGAAAATATTGCCAACAAGAAAGCTTCAGCAAAATGCAAATAAAATTGAACTTGAATAAATTGTATAAATGCTAGTAATGGGGCATACACACTAGACGATATGCTCCATGAGCGATATGTTAGTGTTTGGCTTTGATCACCAGGGCATATGACATTTAGCATACATACTGAACGATATCATTAATGACAATATCATTCAGTGACGTCACCCTGCACTTCCCAGAACATGCAGTTCCTGATGATATTGTCAGATTGACCTGCATATTTGGACAACAACAGACATCGTGGATGACCCACAAAAGCACGCATCATCCATCATTTTGAGCATACACACTGGACGATATGAACGATATGAAAGACAATCGTTATCGTCCATATCATTCAGTTTTATCGTCTAGTGTGTATGCCCCTTAACTTTATGTAAAACAGTGGGGATTGGGAGGTAGCCTTTTGATGATAGTCCTTGGCAGACTATGTAGGTACTTGTTCTACATGGAGCTTAGGTTTAGGGACCTGTTTTTTTTTCTTGATCTCTAGTCCAAGTCAGCAGAGGTCCCAGAGAAGAAGGGCTTGGGAAAGAGAATTGAAGACAGGAAGGGAGAAGACAGGCCGCACAATTATACCTACTGTATTTTATCTTGCACCTTGCCTGTCACACATGAGGTTTGGAATTGGTTGGGACATGCATGGGAGGCTGAAGAGGAGACTTGGGAGGCATGGATGAAGCTTGGTGCTTGAGCCAGGACTACTGTGAGAAGGTAGATGAACTGTAGAGACCGATGTTGATAAATTGAAGAACTGATTTGGTTTGAGACCGTTGTTGATGAATTGAAGAACTGTTTTGGTTTGAGACCGATGATGATGAATTGAAGTACTGGATCAGTTTGAGACCGATGATGATGAATTGAAGTACTGGATTGGATTGAGACTGATGATGATTAATTGAAGTACTGGATCGGTTTGAGACCGATGTTGAGGAATTGAAGAACTGGATCAATTTGGGACCAATGATTGAGATATCAGATGTGAGCGATGATTGGAGATATCGGATGGGACTGATGATTGGAGGTATCGGATGGGACTGATGATTGAAGGTTATCGGCTGGAACCGATGGAGGCAGATATGAACAAGTCTCTAAGATTGGAGTGTGAGATGGAATAGGAGACTAGGGGGTCTATTTAGTAAGCCTTGGATGGAGATATAGTGAATGAAGATAAAGTCCTAACCAATCAGCTCTTAACTGCCATGTCACAGGCTGTGTTTGAAAAATTATAGTTGAGAGCTGATTGGTTGGGACTTTATCTCCGTTTACATTATCTCCACCCAAGGCTTAGTAAATAGACCCCTAGATTACCAGACTTGGAACTTGAATGTAACAGACTGGGACCATTCAGATACAGAGGCCCTCATTCAGAGGCAGTCGTTAGATGCAAGCGGTCGCACTGAAACAGGGTGGCCGCTTGCATCCTGAACGGCCGCCTCCTTGTCGATCGTTAAGCTGTGGGTTACCACCCACAGCTTAACGACCGACCAGGTTGATGGTCACGATGGTGATCACCATCGCGACCATCGGGGCTTATGACCAGACCCTAAGGTTGGGTCTGGGCACTCGTAAACCCCAGGTAGCTTTCTGATCTGATGGAGCAAGAAGCTCCGCACTAACATCACTGATGATGCTGCCCACAAAATGGTAGGCATTCGTAAAGGAATGCCTCTGTTTTGGAAACCACCCCCCTGGCCCGCCTGCCAAACGGGGGCAGCTGTCGATCAACATCGACAACCGCCCCTTTGGTAGCGAGCTACGGAGCAACAGAGTTTCTCCTTGGCTTGCGCATGCGCAGTGCGGCTGCTGCACATGCGCAGGCCTAACCATCGAGTCGTTTACGAGCGCCTCAGCGCTCACGACCGACTCTGAATAAGGTCCAGAGTACCTGGGAGCTCAGCACAGAGCTGTAACTTCAGCAGAAGCTATGTTGTACTGGCAACAGGAGCCAGTAAGGAATTGGAATTTATAGGGGTGGATCCCCAGGAATTGGATGTTGTGATCAGCTGGTCTGGAAGCAGGAGTCCAACATGGCTGCACCCATACTGTGGTTTGTAGGGAACTCTGGTGTGAAGCTTGTGTACCATCATTCTGGTGAGACACGCTGTGAGCAAGGGACTGCGAGAGCCACCTCCATGCTCAGTTACAGGACACTGAGCAGACTGGGCAGGAGCAGCACAGATAGACTTCAGTATCAGTTGAGAGCAATGTTCAGCATGAGCGGACCTCTGTGCTATACGGGAAAGATGCACAGCGCAAATGGACCTCATCGCTAGCCTTGACAGACACCAGAGAAGGTGGCTTTTAGAGTCTGGAGCGTGACACTGCCTTTATACTATAAGGCTCTATGTATATGTTTACTGTAGAAACTATAAAAAGAGAAAGAAAGAAAGAAAGAAAGAAAGAAAGAAAGAAAGAAAGAAAGAAAGAAAGAAAGAGAAATAAATACATTTTGGACTCTGGGTCCACCTGGAAGCTAAGCCGCGATTGCTTGCTATGGGTGCCAGTCTGCGCATGCGTATGTGAACCAGTCACTGCGATCGGGAATCGTGCGCTAGTAGCACAAAGACTGGGCGCTACTTTGAGTGACAGTGCCGTTTGTGGGTGGTAACAGGGGAAGGTCCTGGAAAACGGGGGAGTGGATGTGCGAACACAGGCGTGTCTGAGCGTCAAAATGGCTATCTTTGGGCATGCATAATTAACATGGAAGTGTCATCGTACACGTCACCTGGTTGTATTTCAGCTTGCAATGATCGCAGTGCTTGCGGCGGGGTAGGGTCTACCTAAAGCGCTGCGTGAGGTAGAAGTGTATGATTAATCAGTAACACGGAGATGATGTGTGCTAAGAAAGTAAAGTGGGCGTCTTTACACCGGCATGCGCTTACTCTGCCGTCGCTCTCTAAGACATAGAGGGCGTCCTTACACCAGACAGTGCGATCGCGGAATTTGCATACTCGGCCCCTTTTGTCTGCGAGAAAGCGCTGCTTAGCGTCCGGGTCTGAATCGCCCCCTCTATGTGGTATATTTACTAAGGTCGTTTTTAATGGATTTAAAATCGATGGAAATCGATCATCATCAATGTTGTGTTTCTGGGGCTAAATCATACATTACAAACAGACATTTTTTTTTTAAGTATTCGGAAATGTATGATATAGCCCCAGAAATACAATATCGATGATGATCAATTTTCATCAATTTAAAATTGATCAAAATCAATTAAAATCGACCTTTAGTAAATATACCCTAATTATCAAAGGTTGAAAGTCCTATTGTTGGGGAAAATGGGCTTTTGCTTCACTTTGCCCCTGTATCTCTGAGGTTATACCAAGTTCCAAAATATATATTTATAAAAGTGTATTTGGAGTAAAAGTATTTCTTATTTACACCATATACAGTATATCAGCTGTCCTACACCATTTTTCAATCCTTGACCTGGAAAATGTGTTGAAAATCTGACATCATAGGCTGTTTAAAACATAGTTGTGGCATTCACACTGCATACACAGGGAAGACAACTGAAGGTAATTGTCACCGGATGAGACTGATTGTGATTTATTTTGTGCTTGCATCAGATTTAAGACTTGTGTTGTAATTTTCTGTAAATATGTTTAGCAATGTAAAGGCACATTTCCAGTTAAGTGTTAAAAGCAAAACGTCATCTTTCACGTATATCTTGGCACAGATGCCAGTGAAAGTTGATGTTTCGCCTCGTTCTGAGATACCAACCCAAAACCCAACCATCCCTTCCTGGAATATATGGTGATAGTAAATGTAAATTTATTATTTATTAATAACACTGTCTTATTTATGATACTTAATTAAATAACTGTATTGTGCAAATAGTTGGCGACATCCTGGCTGACTCCTCCTGGAGGGTGCAACTAGGTGGAAGGACTGGTGGATGTGAAACAGCAAGATACCATATACAGTCATGATTCCTGGTACTGTGAAGCGGGATTGGGGCCATGATGATGTGATTCAGCGCAAATCATGTCATCAAGCCCATTCGGGAAGTGGCAGACAGTGGGTGGCAGCGAGCAGCCTCTGGGAGTCTTGTCCACTTTTCCAGGTATCTTGAAGAGCCACCTGAGCTTTGTGAGTCTCCCGGATATTGAGGGAGAGCACAGTCAGACAGGTCTTCCCAGGAAGGGGTGGAGTATTCCCCGGTGGGCCTCACTGAGTCTACTCTGGTACAGATGGCTTGACAAATGTTGTCAGGATTTTGGTGAATATAATTTCACACAAAAGAGGTGGCATTTTTGGTCTTATGCCCTGAAATTTCAGACTCACACATAGCACTCGTGGACACACTTAGAGGTAAATTTACTAAGAATCATGTTTGGGCGAGATTAAACTCAAACAGGTTCCCACAAACACATGTGAGTTTTCCCAGACCAAACTCACAAATTTACCAAGAAGTGAGTTTTGCAAAATCATGTTTTTCAATGGTGAATGAAAACGAGTTTTGTCGTGTGAGTTTTAGGTAAAACACACATGAGAATGGATGTGCTTATAAAACACACAGGAGAATGGATGTGTTTAGAAAACACACAGGATAATGGTTGTGTTTATAAAAACACACTGGAGAATGCATGCATCAATTAGAAACATGTTCTGATTGAAGCAGTCACATCACGTATACATTGTCTAAGCGTATAAAAACACCACAAACAGCCCAACCTTTGAGGGTTTTGTTGGTTGGAGGTTGCAGAGGGACAGTGATGAGTGTGTTTAGTTATATAGGAGAGTTTTTGGCTACTGGAATAGATTGCAGCTTGGTATGGAAATTGTTTTGTGCTTATTGATTTGTTTGTCTAATTTTTCTGTCTTTCACAATTCTTAGTAAATTTACCCCTTAGACTCTTCTCAGGGATTTGTGAAATTTGTTAACACACAGTTTGCTCTTCAGCCTTAGGTTTTTTTTTTGTGAACTGATTTGCCTGTTTTAAAGATGACATATGTAAATTTAGAGTAAGATGGTATTGCATGTGAGGTTTCAGAAGATGCCTTCTGAAACCCGGCTTCTGGAATAGACATTATAGTGCATGAAAGAGCAGTATCAGGACCACCATTGGCAAAATAAGGTCATAGCCCGAGCCTTTCCTTGCAACTAAATGTGGTGTATGGAATGTTGGCAATTTTACATTTTTCGGCAGCAAAATTTCCCTATATTATTAGAAGTGATGTTTTCTTTAACATTGTGAAATATTGTTTCGATTTCAGGACCACCTCTAGTAGATATTGAATACTGTCATGACTGGCAGCAGCACTAGCACTGTGTTGCTGCTCTAGCTCTTCTATCGACTGATCCATATCAACTCACAGCACTCCTGGTAATGGTACCCTAATGATGTTATCTTTTTAATACAGTGCCTAAACACACAACACAGTATCTCACAGCGCTCCAAGTACCGGGTTGCTGCTCCTACTCTTCTATCAACTCATACATATCGACTCACAGCACTCCTAGTACTGGCACCCTAATGATGTTATTTTTTTAAAACAGTGCCTGCACACACAACAGTTTTATTTTAAGCTTTTTTAACACAGTGCCTGAACACATGACACAGTGCCTCACAGCGCTCCTAGTAATGGCACCCTAATTACATTATTTTTTAATACAGTGCCTGAACACACAACAGTTTTATTTTAATATTTTTTTTAACATAGTTCCTGAACAACAACACAATGCCCGACAGTGCTCCTAGGGCCTGATTCAGAGCTCCTAGTAATGACACCATAACAAACTTATTTTTTAACACAGTGCTTGAACACACAACACAGTGCCACACAGCATTCTTAGTAATGGCACCCTTTTTATGTTATTTTTTAACACAGTGCCTGAACAGAACACTTTTATTTGAATACTTTTAACACAGTGTCTGAGCACACAACACAGTGCTGAAAGTGCTCCTAGGGCCTGACTCAGAGATGTACGCTAATGCAATCGCAGTGGCATTTCATGTGAAATCGAAAATATGCTAAGGTTTTCAAAGCTTACCCGAGCATAGGGATGCCCACTGCTTCTCATATCTGTCCGACAATGTACAACAGCATAAACATTGGTAACAGACACACATACCTCCCAAAATTTCAATGTTGGAAGGAGGGACAGGTCGCGCGCCGAAGGAGGGACAGGTTGCGCGCCATCGGCACGCGTGTCCAAAAAGGGTGTGTGGCCTAATAAAAAGGGGTGGAGCCTATTAAAAATGGGGCGGAGCCTCGCGGCTTCCCCCGTTTTCGGCACTTTGGGGGCGTACCCAGCACTCTCCGAGATGCTGGCTAGCCCCCAGGCAGTCCGTTCACACGAGAACAGATGCCGTACACATACACACAGCATCTGTTCTCCTCCAGCACACCCGCTGCTCTCCCCAACTTCTCCCCCACCGCGGGACACTGAAGCTCGTGGGCGGGACAGCGGGACAGTCCCAGAAAAATGGGACTGTCCCGCTGAATGCAGGACAGTTGGGAGGTATGGACACAGATTGGCCAGCCACGCAGCTTATAAGTCAAGTCTGACCTGCCTCAAACACTATGGGGTATATTTACTAAAGTGTGGGATTTTAGAAGTGGAGATGTTGCCCATAGCAACCAATCAGATTCTAGCTATTTTCTTATAGAAGGTGCTGGATAAATGATAAGTAGAATTTGATTGGTTGCTATGGGCAATATCTCCACTTCTAAAAACTCGCACTTTAGTAAATATACCCTTATGGCTCTCCTAACACACAGAGGACCTCATTCAGAGTCGGTCGTAAGCGGCCGCTCGGTCGTACGCATCCGATGTTTCCAAACCACGCATGCGCACGGTTAGTTGTGCGCATGTGCGTACGAGGCTTTGTGATCCAAAATGCTGTAGATCGTACGGCTTACGAGCAGGAAGTGGCTTCCAAGAGTTGATTGACATGAAAGGCCGTTTGTGGGTGTTGACGGGGGTGGTGGTCTGAAAACGCAGGCGTGCCTCAGCGTTTTGAGGGTGTTTTTTAGGGGCGTACATAAATTACCTGCTACGACCGACATAGAAGGCCAGAAGTAGTAAAACGTCACTCTGCGAGCAGGTTCGAGGCCTGGCAAGCCCTAGAGTACAATCGATACTATCGAATGTTATTGATGTTAGGATTAATATTTCTATTTTGAGCCACACAATGCAACCAGCTAATAATCGATTGATGAAGCTAATAACACTGCTAATTGGCTTGTAATTGATTCAGCTGCATTTGCATTAGCGAATAATAAGAATAAATAAATTTCATGGGGATGGCTTTTTCTATGCGTTTTTTTTATTTTTGTGGGCATCAACACAACACAAGCGGCCGCAACCATCAGAAGAAAATTAACATACAGCGACTGACAACGATTGACTTGATCGCTAGCTGCTATCACTCGCTAGCTAGTGGAGGTGTATTGTTCATGTATGGGCGTCACTGTGGTTGCGACCGACCGGCCGTGCGATTGCTTCCTTTTTCAGTTTCTCGGTCGTTAGGCGTACGACCGAGCGGCCGCTTACGACCGACTCTGAATGAGGTCCAGAAAGCTCTCATCGTGCGAAGGAGATTGCAATTACTAATTTATGCACACCCAGGAAATGGCATTTAAACAGTTAGACATGCCTGCATTTGCCTAACCACCCTCCTTTACCTCCCCAAACGCTGACTACCTATCACTTACTTTGCGAATAAATCCTCTGTGTGAACGCAATTGCAAAACAATCGCTGCATATGCACAGTGCAGCTTACATGCATATGCAATGGCAAACAATTTCTCAATATGCGTAAATATCGGCATTATGTAAATCTCTGAATCAGGCCCCTATTAATAGCACCGTAATCATGTTATTTTTTAACACAGTGCCTGAACACACAACACAGTGCCTCACAGCGCTTCTAGTAATG
Source organism: Taudactylus pleione (assembly GCA_031769625.1). Lineage (NCBI taxonomy): Eukaryota > Metazoa > Chordata > Amphibia > Anura > Myobatrachidae > Taudactylus > Taudactylus pleione. Next base: position 874,593 of record JAUIMM010000303.1, on the reverse strand, counting down.
AAACCCTAATGATCTTATTATTTAATGTAGTGCCTGAGCACACAACAGTTTTAATATTTTTTTAACCTAGTGCCTAAACACACAACACAGTGCCTCACAGCGCTCCCACTAATGGAACCCTAATGATGTTATTTTTTAATACAGTGCCAACACACAACAATTTTATTTTAATATTTTTAACGCAGTGCCTGAACACAGCACTCTTTGTAATGGCAACCTTATGATGTTATATTTCAACACAGTGCCTAATCACGCAACAGATTTATTTTAATATTTATTTTAATAACACAGTGCCTGAACACACAACACAGTGTCTCACAGTGCTTCTAGTAATGGCACCTTAATGGTGTTTTTTTTAACAGTGTCTGAGCCCACAACACAGCGCCTCACTGTGCTCCTAGTAATGACACGCTAATGACATTGAGCCTGATTCAGCAAGAAACACATTCGTTCATATGCACGCAATCGGCCGATTGTTACGTACTGCACATGCGTGTGCATCGCAGTGCACAAACTAGCCATTGTGAGTGGCAGTGCGTTTGCAGCAGCTATGCAGACCCATTGCAGAGTGATTGACAGGAAGTTCTGTTTGTGGGTGGTGACGGGGGATGGTGGGCCGAACGCAGGTATCCCTGTGCATTTGAATGCCATTGCGTGGGCATTCAGAAATTATCCACTGCGATGCCCTACGCATCCTGAGGCCTCATAGCGTGTGCTGAAGTTTGCAATTTCTGAGTAAGGTCTGACCTTGTGCAAGTGTGCATGAGGCTGCGATTGTACTCACTGTTACCGATGGTTTTGCAGACTTGCTAAGTATTAAGGATGTGTGTAAAGTGGGCGTCCTTATGTTAGGCAGCGACGGCATTGCGATTGCAATCATTAGCATATCTTTGCAGTGAGACTGCGTGTGTACTTGCTATTGCGATCGCAGCAGCGATCCTTACTGAATCAGGTCCGCAGTGCCTGAACACATCACAGTGCCTCACAGTGCTCCTAGTAATAGCAACTTAATACAGTGCCCCTTTAGCACAGTTCTCCTAGTGGCTTTTTTAACACATGGCCTGATTCAGAGATGTACACTAACCCGATGGTTGACATTTGCGGGGTGGAGCGGGGGTGTGGTCATACCATTCCCCAAAACAGGGGCGTGTTGCCACACTCTTCCAGGGGGGACGAGGCCAGGGTCTGTCTCATTGGATGCAGATTTCCTGGCCTCGCAATTGACTAGGATCCAATCAGGCTGCTCCAGCTACTCAGTCTGGCCAAAGGAGCAACTCACGATGGTTGTGATGTTAATCCCAGGCTGAGACCTCGGTCGCAGCGCTGGGATCGCATATGCAGCAAGAAGATATCAATTCCTTACAGACACCTCCTGCTGCGTTAGCATTTTAGATGGCCTGAATTGCACAGCTGTTTGTGTGCGGCGCTGCAATTCAGTCCATCGCTGAATCAGGACCACAGTTCATGTAGTCCTGAACACACAACACAGTGCCTCTTTATGGCATTTTTTTTTTAATAACACAGTGCCCTTTAACACAATGGCGTTTTTTGGTGCCTGAAAGTGACGTTTTTTACCACATTGCTGCAGCCCACAGTCCACACCCTCTACCTCTGATCTCTTGTGTGACATGGCACCCGATCACAAGGGAGGGACTTTTATATGCAATCCAAAACACGCGAGATCCGGCCCCGGGGAGATGACGTTTTACCTTGCTTTGGGATCTGAAGTTGGCGGGAAGACCTGAGCCAGCACTCGGTTTGGCTTGTAACCCCTAAGTTCGGGTGAGTTCATGTTCAAGGAATCTGAACCTGCACATCTCTAGTATTTAGGGCCTGATTCAGATGTGGACAGTATTGCAGAGCTGCAAGGAAGCGGCTGTGCAATACCATCAGCAAATATTTAAATGCTGTAGGAGGTGTCTATAGATTGCAGACGCCTCCTGACAGCAATTACGATCCCAGTACAGCGTCCGTAAACACTGCATCGGATCACCATCGCTGCCATCGGTCACGATGGCGGCAGCACCGGCCAGTCTGAGTAAGCTTCAGCATACTCAGACTGGCAGCTGGCGAGGTCAGGAAATCTGCATTATTCAACTCAGTCCCTGGCCTTGGCACTCCTGGAAAACTGCCCTGCTCTAACCCTCAAATGCTGCAGCATGTTGGCCACTTATACAGCATTATAAACCCCATTCATATATCACACCAAAAGTCTGTGTGATTAAAAAAGCACATCTAACATCATGCCGATTGCAAATACAGTCTGTGAAGTAAATGCCAAGATTGCCTGAAGTGGCACGATTCATAAAACATGATGTGGCACTGGCACATCTGATTGGTACAAGAAAGGGAATGAACAATAGGTAAGATGTCAGGGGCATCATCACCCAACCAAGACCATCAAGACCATCGCGACCATCGGGCTTGCGACGAGACCCTTGTGGTAGGATCTTGTGGCCGCAAGCCCCAGAGTGCTTTCGGCTCTAACAGAGCCGAAAGCACTCCCACTGACATCACTTGTGATGTCAGTGGTGCAGGCCCCAGACGGTAGGCGTTCCCGTGGGAACGCCTCCGTCTGGGCAGCCATGCCCCCGGCCCACCCACCAAAGAGGGCGTGATGTCACTCAACATCGACAGCATGCCCCCTTTGGTACGAGACCCGGAGCAATGGATTGTCCCGTCGCTATCCGGGTCTCACGCATGCGCAAAACGGAGCTGGCTCTGTCGTGCGCATGCGCATTGGGCTACCATAGCACTTGCAAGCGGGTCTGAATCAGGCACTGAGTCAGAGGTGGACACTAATGTGTACGCAGCCGCACATTCCCACGCTCATAGCTGTGAAAATATGCTAATGTTAGCAAAGATCACCCGAGCATAAAGACGCCAACTGCTGCATTCGTACTTGCATGCGCAATCGCATCGGTGGCCATTTTACCTTTGCGGAAGGTCTGACCTGTCGCAGCCTAGGGAGCTCTTCTGCCGCACAGGGCTGCGTATGCACTTGCAGTGACTAATTTATCACGCCCATGAAACAGTGTTTAAACGCCCAGACATGCCTGCGTTTCCTTAACCACCCCCCATCAACACCCCCAAATGGTCACTTCCTGTCAATCAGCAATGGGTCTCCGTGGTCTGCGGGCTCGCACGGCGATCGCTGCGGGATTGCACAGCTGCCTTCTCGCACACACTGCGATGCATATGCATACGCTATGGCCAACAATCACAAAGTCTGCATGCGAATTGCAATAGCGTCCACCTCTGAATCAGGTCCATAGTGGATACAAATCATGGAGTCATATATTTGTACACATTGCTAAGCTTTGGAAGACATTAGCATATGCTTGTCTATATTTATAGTATGCATAGGACTGTCCTCGCAACTGGGTCGATGGTGGCCCAGAGCGCATGCGCACGCTGGAGTCGGCTCCGTCGTGAACATGCGCGAGACCCGGATAGTGACGGGCAATCCGTCGCTCCGGGTCTCGTAGTTGAGTGACAGCACGCCCCCTTTGATGGGCGGGCCGGGGTGGGTGGCTGCCCAGACGGAGGCATTCCCATGAGAATGCCTACCATCTGGGGGCGGCCCCACTGACATCACGAGTGATGTCAGTGGGAGAGATTTCGGCTCTGTTAGAGCCGAAATCTCTCTGGGGATTGCGGCCACGAGACCCTACCACAAGGGTCTCGTCGCAAGCCCGATGGTCGCGATGGTCTTGAGAGAGTGCTCTGTCAGAGCATCCGGCTCTGAATCAGGGCCTCTGTCCCTCCTTCATGATTGCTGGGCAGTTAGGGAGGTAGAATCCATTTACAGCTGCTTTGCATGCAGAAAACCTGAGGGCCTTGAGGGTGCTGGATGAAGAGAGCTCTGGGTTACTCAGTCCATGCTTTAAGACAGTAAACTGAGACGGTGGCCTGTAGGACCTGCTCTAGCTCCTCAAGAGGTCCGACCTCTGACATGCGCTACTGCATATGCATGGCATCTCTGAGCTTCTATCTGGCTGATGTTCCTCATGGACAATTGTTACCCTGAGACTCTCCTTCTGTTTGCTGTGTGCAGAGCCTACAAAGTTAACATCCGCCAGTGCTTTTACCACGAGACACCTGACACACTACACTGTCCAGAAATACCCATAAGCTCCAGGCTGCTTCTACACTGCTATCATGCCTGTTATATCACTGTGTCTTATGCTACCTTCCTTCTGAATAAACCGTCACCGACTTTGGGCGGTATTCAATTGTTATAGTGTGCCCCATCTCCCATCTAAAGTGACAGGAGATCGTGGGCCACTATTGTTGCTGTTTTTCGTGCTGATCACATCCAAAGTGGTCGGGTTTAGCCGCCTGAAATGGCTACCCCCGACCAAAGTGCTGGGCGCGATCGCGAAAAGTGCTGTTTAGGTGCCCAAACAGGTCACTTTTTGCCCATTTCAGCTCGCACCCCCCTAAGGCTACAAGCTGAAATGATGCGCTGGCAGCTGATCGCACCCAACAGGAGCAACAACTGAATATTTCCTGTCGGGTGCGTAAAGGGGCAAAACAATTGAATACCCCCCTTTGATGGAGAAACGCGTCATAGATTTGATCTGGGACTAGATGGACTTGTCCTTAACCTCCTACTTGGTTTATTACAAATGAGAACTAAGGGCCTGATTCAGACCCACTCGCGAGCGGCTGTACGCTCGCAAGTGGGTCGATGGCCTGCACTGAGCATGCGCACGACGGAGGGAGCTCCGTCGTGCGCATGCGCCAGACACGACGAGCGAAGGACTTTCCTTCGCTCGTTGTGTCCGATCAAAGGGGGCGTGCTGTCAATGTTGATTGACAGCACGCCCCCTTTGGTGGGCGTGCCGGGGGCGTGCCTCCCTGACGGGGGCGTTCCCACGGGAACGCCTCCCGTCAGAAGCCGGCCCACTGACATCACTAGTGATGTCAGTGGGAGTGATTTTGGCTCTGATAGAGCCAAAATCACTCCGGAGCTTGCGGTTGAAAACCTCAACCGCAGGCTCCGGCTCGCAATTTCGATGGTCGCGATGGTCACGACCATCGCGGCCATCAAAATGCACGCTCGTATAGCCTGTGGGTGGTGACCCACAGCTATACGAGCGTCCAGGAGGACGCTCCATGAAAAAGGAGCCCGGCCCTCATGCAGAGCGTGCGCTCTGCTCAGAGCGTACGGCTCTGAATGAGGGCCATAGGTATATAAGTCTTATCACACTTCCCTTGTCAACTGCTCCCACCTAACAGCTGTGGAACTCCAGTTGCCATTTGCCCCCACTGAGCAGCCAGTACGCTGTGACAAGCTTTCATCTCACCGAGCTGGTTCATGTGATTGGGCGACGGTGGCTTTCAGGAGATGCTTTTTATGATCTCTGCCAAGTATCTCTGCAAGTTACATCTGCTGGCTACTGCATCTAATGTGAGAGGATTCTGTGACCCGTTCCTTTAAGTTGGACCAGCGGCTGTTCCCTTTGCCTCAGGGTATCTACTGGGGAATTTGCCGATGACATTTCTGGATCACAGGGAGAACCATAAATATATCAGTTACCTTCTGCAGACATCAACCTCTTGGAAGGAGCAATTTACTTCATCCTAATAATACCTTCAGTATACATTTAGGAGGTGGGCATAATTAAGGTTTTGTGTGAAGCTGTATAGTGCTGTGGACAGTGTACTACCTAATATTATGGAACTTATTTTACCCACATGGACTGGTTCATCTGATTAGCATTTAAAATTATGTTTGTGGATTGTACAGTGGGTGGAAGAGGCTGCACAGCCCTTAGGTTGAATCCGCCACTGGTACAATTATTATTATTATATTTTATTTATAGGGCGCCACAAGTGGTCCGCAGCACCGTACATACAGTAAAGGGTACACAGAACATTACATTACAATACAGTAACCAACTTATAAACAGAGCACAAGTAACAATTAGCAACACAATTCTCCATACACAATACAGCTGGGAAGGTGAAGGCTGTCATAGAAGTGCTAGAGAAGAAGGCTGTGAGACAGTGGGGAGGAGGACCCTGCTCCTAGGAGCTTACAATCTAGGGGAAAGGGGAGACAGACAGATGACATGAGGCAAGAGTATGTAGAGGGGGACCTGAGTGGAGGAAGTAAGCAGGGTAGAGATGGCTGAGGTGGGAGGGATAGAGACCTGGTAACATGGTTATGTGGTGGAAGGGTATGCTTTGGTGAACAGGTGGGTTTTCAGTGCACGTTTGAAGCTCTGCAGGGTCAGGGAGAGCCTGATCGAGCGAGGGAGCTCATTCCAGTGAAGGGGGGCTGCACAAGCAAAATCTTGGATACGTGCATGAGATGAAGTAACCAGGGCGGAGGAGAGGTAACAGTCATTGGCAGACCGAAGTGAGCGGGAGGGAGTATGTAAGGAAATGAGGTTTGAGATGTAGGGAGCAGTAGAGTTAGAGAGGGCCTTGTATGTAAAGGTGAGGAGTTTGAAGAGGATTCTGTAGGGGAATGGGAGCCAGTGCAGGTTTTGGCAGAGGGGAGCAGCAGAAGTGGAACGGCGGGAGAGGAATATAAGTCTAGCTGCCGCATTGAGAACAGACTGGAGGGGAGCAAGATGGCAAAGTGGAAGGCCAGTAAGGAGAAGGTTGCAGTAGTCAAGCCGAGAAATGATTAGTGAATGAATAATCAGTTTGGTAGCATTCTGGGAGAGGAAAGGCCTAATACGAGCGATGTTGCATAGCTGGAGCTGACAGGATTGAGTCAGAGATTGAATGTGGGGTGTGAAGGAGAGGGTGGAGTCAAGGGTGACACCCAAGCAGCGAAGTTGGGGGACAGGGGAGATGATTGTGTTGTCAACAGTGATAGCGAGATTGGTTGGAGTGGAGACTCTATTAGGGGGAAAGATGATGAGTTCGGTTTTGTCCATGTTGAGCTTCAGAGAGCGCTCTGACATCCAGGAAGAGATGGCGGAGAGGCAACTGGTTACCTGAGAGAGAACAGAAGGGGAGAGTTCAGGAGAGGATAGGTATAGTTGTGTGTCATCGGCATAGAGGTGGTATTGGAGGCCAAAGGAGCTGATGAGTTCTCCTAGTTTAGAAGTGTACAGGGAGAAGAGCAGTGGGTCCAGGACAGAACCCTGTGGGACACCAACGGGAAGGGTGGAAGGGGGGGAGGTGGAGCCGGAGGAAGACACAGAGAAGGAGCGGTTGGTGAGGTAAGAAGTGAACCAGGCATGGACGGTGTTAGAGATCCCAAAGGTCTGAAGGGTGCGAAGGAGGAGAGTATGGTCCACGGTGTCAAAGGCTGCAGAGAGGTCCAGGAGGATGAGCAGAGAGAAGTGGCCCCTGGATTTGGCTGTAAGCAGGTCATTGGTGACTTTGGCCAGGGCAGTTTCAGTGGAGTTACGTTGGTGAAAGCCAGATTGGAGAGGATCAAGGATGGAGTTGTCAGAGAGATAGCTGGTGATGCGGCTATAGACAAGCCTCTCAAGTAGTTTGGAGGCAAAAGGGAGAAGAGAAATAGGGCGGTACAATGAACAATGAAGCCAATCACAATCACACAGCACATGAAGCTCTCTGTGGTGAGCTGCAGAAGAGGGGATGCCCTGCTTTGATTATTTGATTGTAGTGTGGGTGAGTCATTCTTTTTTCTGATGAATATTTATTTCTCCATATGAACTACCATGAATGAAAGAATACTTTTAAGAAAGTGGTGGCCAGGGTTTTCACAGAGGCTTGTATTTAAGTAAAGCTTATTTGAAAGCTGACTGTGTTTTTTATACCTTTGTACACTGTGGGCTTTATTTACGAAGCAGCAGCTATTGTACCGTAAGTGTAAGGCGAAAATTTGAAACGGCACCCGCGGCATGCTGGGCTGTACACAGACTGCGACCCACCGGGAAGCAGCAGCTTACAATAGCCGCTGTTTCGTAAATAAAGCCACAGAATTTCTGGAGTTTCACAAACTCAGATTGTCTTATGCCTTATGTGTTTTTTTGTACTTGAAATTTGGGACTTCATATATGGGGAATGGGGAACTACATATTAACAAATAGGCAAATTAGGTCACAGCACTGAGTATGCCACCTATATGTACTTTAGTGGCTGTTCACACTGTTTTTTATGTGGTTTAAAATTTAAATATGTAGTTACCATGTAAAATTCAAAGGGGCCAAATACATTATGTTGACCTGCATGTTATATTGTACAGTGTTATTTACCACAGAATACACATGTTACTTGCATGCATGGCATAATAGCAGTATCATTTTACAGATAATAGCACAGTACAGTTATTTTAGACAGTTAGGTTAAAACAATATGTCTTGCACAGTGTTGCATACTCACTGTGAGCTTACTGTACAGGAAATGGTCACGTCCTGTGGACACATCTTATTGTAACTTATCCCACAATATAAGGTACTCTAAATATTATTTGGGGTTAGGTTCCTCTGTCTATATAGCTTTGTCTGCATTATCCCTTAGTTATACAAGTGATACATTTGTGCACAAATCACACAGAGGGTCTGATTCAGTACAGATCACAATTGCATATGCAGCTGCAAATTTGCACAGAAAGCAGCTGCTAAAATATGCTAATACTTCCCAAAGCTCAGCCGGCATAAAGAAGCCCACTACTGCTTTCTCACATGCGTCCACTGTTGCTCTTCTGCGTAAATATTGGTACCATCGATGCACATCGAACACCCATGCAGCATTGACAGGTCAGGTCTGGTCTGTCGCAGACACTGCAAGTCTCTTTGCATGCATTGGGCTCTCAAGCTGTGTATGCAATCGCAGTGGCTAATTTATGCACACACAAACAACAGCATTCAAACAAACAGACGCGCCTGCATTTTTCCGACCACTCCCTCGTCACCACCCCCAAGCGCTAACAGCCTGTCACTCACTCTGCGATGGATTCCTCTGTGCCTCCGTAATCGCAGTGCGATCGCAGCACACACGCAGTGCGGCCTATATGCATGCGCAAGGGCAAATAATCGCTCGATCTGCGTACGTAGTTGCACTTGCAATCGGTACTGAATCAGGCCCTGAGTTAATAGAAATCTGTGATACGTTTTATATTTACAGTAATAATGTAAAGTCCATTTCTGCTCATCAATAAAAGAAATAACAGTGGACATCCTGTTCTTTGCTTACTAAAAGTGGAAACCAAGAGAAGATTGCATTTCTCCTGCAGTTCTGCTGTAGATCATAGTTTAATACAACAATACATTCAGTTCTTTCAATAAGCTCTATGGACCAATGCAATGTTGCTCTGGTGTGTAATAGGTACATGTTAGTTTTTAAATCGTATAAATACATTGTACCATTTATGCATTAACAAGGAGCCCTGGATTGCTGATAAGTACAGATATGGGAGGCTAACATAATTTGACTGGACACACCCTTTAAGCATTACTAATAAATAATGTACTGCATAGGCCAATAATTGCTATACACAGCCAGCTACTAGCAGAACCAGCATTCGACCTGCCAACTGTCTTGATGTGTGAAAACACACCTATATATCTGTTGAGGCATATATATATATATATATATATATAAAATTATATATCATATATATATATTTATATTACTGGATCAAACTTACCAACGTTTGTTGATAAGCAGAATGTTGCCGAGGCTGAGGGGAGTTAAGCATGGAGAGGGCATTCCTATCAAAGTGCAAAGGGTCCTATACTTCAATGGCACCCGTTGTGTGGCTTCATGTTGCACCTTGGTGGAAAAGTACATTTCCAGGTACACTCTCAGCAATGTAATAACAAGCTTCATGCACAGAAAATTTGCAAATGTCATTCTCCTCTCATTGTTTTAAACCATACATGAGGCTAAACTGAGCAGTGTTTGAGGAGAAAATGAAAGGGTTTGTACTACTACTTTCCATGCTATAAAATGTTTGGAAGGCGGACTGGATGTGCCACTTACACCCAGAGGCGTAGGAATCAGTGGCGTAACTACTGCCCCCGCAGCCCCCGCGGTGGCTTGGAGGCGCCGAGTAGCTTGGAGGCGCCGGGGGCAGTGGTTACACCACTGCAACTGTGAGCGCTGGCCTCTGAAGTGATCGGAGGCTAAGGAAGCCTCCGATCACTTCAGAGGCCAGCGTTCCCAGTAATGCATTGCGCGGGTGACGTCATGACGTCATCCGCGCAGTAAGGAACCTGAGCGGCCGCGTCTGCAGCGCGGGAGTGGGCACTACTTGAAGGGGCACAACTACCGAGGCACTTCTTGAAGGGGCACTATTCTAAGGGGCATAACTACAAGGGGCAATACTTTAAGGGACACAGCTACAGGGGGGCACTACTTGAGGGGCACAACTACAGGGACACTACTTGAAGGGGCACAGCTACAGGGGCACTACTTGAAGGGGAACAATTACAGGGGCAATACTTGAAGGGGCACAATTACAGGGGGCACTACTTGAAGGAGCAGAATTACAAGGGACACTACTTAGAGGAGCACAACTACAGGGGCAATACTTTAAGGGGCACAACTACAGGGGCACAGCTACAGGGGGCACTGCCTATGGGCACAACTACAGGGGGTCCTGGATAATGGGTACTACTACAGGGGGTATTGCATAAGGGGCACTATTACAGGGGGCATTGCATATGGAGCACAACTACAGGGGGCACTATATAATATAAGGGGCACTAATTTAATAGGTTAGAAACTATGTTCCCAATAATCTGGTTCTACATGGACATAAAAGCTGTGCAAGCTGTCTTGAGCTGAGGTGATAGTCTGGCAGGAGCGGAGAGGAGGGTTGATGAAGTAGACCTGTCAGGGTGGGATGTAATGGGCATTACTGTGTGCACAATGTGCTATTAGGGGCATTACTGTGTGGCATTATGTGTTATAAGGGGAATAATGTATAAGGGGCATTACTGTGTGGCATAATGTGTTATGTGGCATAATGTGAAATAGAGGCATTACGGCATGGCATAATTTGTTATAAGGGCATCACTGTGTGGCATGTGTACAGTGCATTGCTGTGTGGCATAATGTGTTGTAAGGGGTATTATGGTGTGGCATAATGTGTTATTGGGGCATTCCGGTGGGCATAATGTGTTATAAGTGGTATTACTTATTACTTATTACTGTCATAATGTGTACGGCACATAACTGTATCGTGAACATGAAACCGCACACCTTAAATGTTGTCTTTAGGTGTGTTTGTTTTTTGGGCGGGGGGCGCCTTGAACTTTTTTGGCATGGGGGAGCAAAATTTATAGTTACGCCACTGGTAGGAATGATTTTATGTCAAGGGGGCAACATAATAAATTCTAATAGTTGGAACGATTTTAACAAGAAATGTAACAAAAAAATAGGGGGCCCGCAATGCTCATCAAGCACCCACTCCAAATGCTGTCAAACAAGGATACAGCACTACATCGCGCATAAATAAACAGGGGACTCCAGGGTAAATCCGCCTGGACATTCCTAGACTGAGTAGGGCCTAAAACAAAAAGACAGTTGCCATATTGCAGCATCAAGAAGCTCAACATATTGTGGCACCTTTACTAGAGAGACTACAAAAAGTCAATTTTTGGCTTCAGCTAAACAATCTGGGATGAGATCGCAACTGAAATCACTTTCACTGGGCATGCTTTGCAGCAGGCTGAGGAGGATGACAGATTGACTGCCACCATGATCTTCTAGACACCTGGCCAGGGACTGGGTCAGCCTTACCATGGTTGGGAAATTACCCATTATATTACTATTTCTATTGTGGTCATGGTGTGGGCTGGGGAGGGGGGTTTCCAGGCAGAAGGAAACACCCCCTGTGTTTGTCTATGGGATTATGGCCAAGGGTCTGGCATCCTGGCCGCAATCTCCCTCATTCCTTGATATAGAAGAGCAGCAGACTCATGGATGCAGGCCATTAGGGCCTCTTTCAGTCTCAAGAGAGTTTTTAAGTTCCTGAGGAAATCTTCCTTCATCTCCCAGAGAATGGGATCATTGGCGTAGAGGTGTGGCACCCACTCTTTCTCTCAGGGAAGGAGTTCCTGTGTTGCTAAGAGGAATCCTTTTGGAAGCCTCCTCCCCTGTCCAGCTCCTTCCACCAGACACCTGGGCTTTGTGCGCCTGCATGAACCCTAGTTCACGCAGGCGCACTAGCACTGCCGAGTCAGACGTAGCATTATTAATTTTCACTGCTATGAAAGCAGTGAAAAGATTTGTGGAGACAGCTGATGCTCAAATCATATATTTTGTAATACATAGTAGGAAATATAAGTAGTAATAGTTGCATTAGTAGGTAGCAAACATAATGTAATCAGTGATTCCGTTACCACAGCTTGGTGATTACATTACTTTCTTAAAAAATGTGCCCAGGTTACACAAATTCTCATACTTTTACCAAGTTTATGTAGATGTATCCCCTGGATTTCCCCATCTTGCAATACAATTGTGAAAATCTAGAGTTAATTCTGGAAGCTGAATTTTTCCATTTTGTGTACACACACATGAGATGTCTCATGAATGGCGATTCCATTACTGTCAATGAAAGTAGACTGATTTCTCTTAGATAACTTACACAAGATAACGTCAGCTATTTTGATAGTATCATACATTGGGTTTATTGTGGGATGTTGGTTTATGATGATTTGGTCACATTAGTGGTAGCAGTTGTATAATGAATAGAGTTTATCACTGTAAAAAGGTGATTCCGTTACCATTGGAATTGCCAAATTATTATTTACAACAGTTTTTATATGATGTCAGGCATTTCACAGGTAATATGCTGGTTTTAATGTATGCTTAGTTTTGCCATATCTGTGTATAACCATGTGAAACTTAAGTAAGTTTTTATAAAAACTTTTGTTTGTTTTGTTGAACATATACAGTATTCTGCGTCATTGGCCTACATCAGGCTTGTGCTTGATCACTACCCTTCTCCTCATCCTCGAAGACACCAATTCCGATGTCACCAGCCAATGGAACACATCTACCACACACGTGTTTTGCCTTATGGATTGCCTGAATATGAGATGATGATATCGACTTAGGCTTCCACCTCAGATCATCTTGGAAACTCTCCAAATAGCGGAAAGTGGCCTTAAATCATTTATTGACATTCCTACAGCAACCCCACGGGATGTAGTCAGCTGAACGGGATGTAGTCTAAATGCCGACGCTGATAACCCGGCAAGGGAGTTAAGATAGGTGTAGAAACACTGACACCTATCTTAATCCCGACGCCAGAACACAGATGGATGGACGCCCGAATGAGGCAAGTCTGTGGCACCCGTCCTCTTAGCCGCGGGGGGGGAGGGGGGGGCGGGTATGGTGTTAGGGTTAGGGCAGGCAGCGGGATTAGCGTTAGATTTTGGATGGGAGGTTAGGGTTAGGCACCCCTTGGGGGAAGGGTTAAGGTCAGGAACCACTGGGGGCGTTAGGTTTAGCCACTAAGGGGGGTGGGTTAGGTTTAGGCATGAAGGAGGGGGACTTAGTTTCAGGAACTAACGGGGAGGTTTAGGGTTAGGGTATGAGATGGGGAGGGTTAGGGTTAGGCTACCAGAAGGGAGGGTTAGGGTGGGAGGGGGTAGGGTAAGTATACTTACCCGACCCCTGTCGGGATACCAACCATCGGGATGCCGCTGTCGGTATTCTGACAGGAGGCATCCCGACAGCCGGCATATTATACCGATTCCCAACCCCACCACTGACACAGTTATTGTCACCTGGGTACACACCTATGCAATCAATCGGCTGATGGAGTAAATTCTCCCAATCAGCCAGTACTGTGTACCCAGAGTGACACCCTGTGAGGCCCCTGTGAGGCCCGTACACACTGTGCTAGAAATATAGCTCAGTGTGTACGGGCTTCTATGGGATTGGGAGGTCGGGTTGATAAATATTAAACCGAGCATAAAATGGCAATCTCCCAATCCCAACCATTGGAGGAGTATTATAAGCCATTTATCAGCTAATGCTCCTGCAATGGTCCTGCATACACAACCTCTACAATTGTCAGCCAGATTACCTGATATCTTACACTTCTGCACTTCAGAATCTTTCCAAACCATGGTGGCTGTGGCTGCTGGAATTTCCCAGCAACTTTCAGCAAGACTCTGAAGTTCATAGTAACTGCCATCAAGGTGCGCCACAGCCAGTTTGTAGACATGCCTTTGGATGAAGAGCTGTGGCAAAGAAGCAGTTTAGGGAGTTTGCAGACTTTCCCCACGTTATAGTGGTTCTGAATGGCACCCATATTGCCCTAGTGCCACCCAAGAATAATATGTGTGTGTATATAATGTATATATATATATATATATATATATATATATATATATACAACAGGCTTAATCCACGGCACTCAACCATCTGGGGTGCCCTTGGTATGTGACCGCACCATCTACATTAAAAATATCATACAAACTCGGCACTCACATGCTTTTCACACTGCAACTCCTTTGAAAACAGGGAATGTTGGTTCCAAAATATTGCAATAATTTGTTAAGCTGACCACCGCTTCACGGTCATTCCCATCTGGCCAGTCCCTACACTGATTCTCAGATAAATGATCTTGGTCTGCCACCTTTGGCTCAAGCTTGCATACATTTTAAACATGAATGTGTGTCCTGGCTTAAAGAGACAGGACCACACCCAGGGCTATCAGTTAATAAGCACCTGGAAAAAGAAAAAAAATTGTATTACATTTGAAAAACAGGGTGCCCTAGCAAGTGTTACCACAACCTTTTTAGAGATGGCACAATTTTTGAACACATTGGATGGTCCAATTCGATTTACCTATTTATGTGACAGCAAGGAAATACATTTTTTGGATGTTACTGTCTTTAAAGGCCTTAATGGTCTGGAATACACCTTGTTCAGAAAAGAGACTGACAGGAACACTCTTTTATGGGCTACAAACCACCACCCGTTGTCACTTTAATCCCAATTTATTAGGATACTACGGAATAATTTGATTCCTGAGCGTGCAGAGATACAACTACGTGAATTGTGTGATCGTTTTGCAACTTGGAGGTATACCAGGAAAATTATTGAGAGATGCCTCGCCAGGGCCCAAAAATTTTTTTTACAGGAACGACCAACTCGACGGGCTATTGACACCAATACGGTGATCCTGAGTGCTAAATGTGACTCCAACCTATTACATACACAGGGCTATTAAGAAATATTGGCCCATTGTGTCTTCAGACCCATCTTTTAAGAAAATTGCGAAGAGTTCCCCCCTGTTAAGTGTGAGAAAAGGTCCCAATCTCAAAGATGTCCTGTTAAGACCTGATATGCGCTGAAAATAACAATGTGATACACAATGGCTATGCCAACACAATGGCTGTTTTAAGTGAGTGGGCTGCACTACATGCAGAGTATTAATTACAGGTCAATACGTTTGTCACCCATTGAATGGGAATAGGATCTTTCTTCAATATCACCTTACGTGTTTGTTAGACCATGTGATATACTATTTGGTGTGCCCTTGTGGTCTATTTTATGTGGGAAAGACTGTTCGGACATTTCGGGAACAGATGTCGCAGCATCGTTCCTCTATTAGACTGGCATACGCAATGGGGAGTTCTGATAAGCCAGTGGCACAACATTATTTGAAAGAGAAACATCAAATCTCTGCATTACGATATATGATTATCGATTGGGTCGCACCAGCTCCGAGAGGCGGAGATCAAGGATGTACTCTATTAAGGAGAGAAGCTAAATGAATCTACCGATTGGGCACATTGGTGCCTAGAGGACTAAATTAGGTGAATCCTCTCAATATTTTTTTATAATTTTTTTATATAATATTTTTCGATTCCTAAGTGACAATACTCAGTATATTAAATCCTCTTGAAGATCATAGGACATTGTGTTATCTATTTTGGTATCTAGCATTTTTTCTGGACCTGTTGACCAATAATGTATATTTTATATGTATGTTATATGTTGTTTGTCTATTAGTCACTTAAGTTGGTGATATCGTTGGTTGCTATGGTTACCCGGTTAGGGTTGGGAATCGATCCATAAGTGATCACACTAGCGTCCAAATATGATGGTAGAATATGCTGTGAGGTTATGCTTATTAAGTGAGATGGGCTTATATGCTCTCATGTTCTAGCTGATTGAGCGTTTTAGGCAAATTATTAATTAGTTCCAGTAAACATGATGGTAAGAGACGCTGGTGACTAGTTGAGTTGGGCGCCATTTGCGTTCCATGGTGTGGAATGCAAGCTCGTGTTGCCATGACGGTCAGTGACGCTTTTGGTGAAAGGATGTCCGGTGGCTGTGTCATGTGACTATCGGCATTATCGCTAGCAGTGACTAGCGTGATGTACATTTTGTCGCAGTTCAAGTTAGGACTGGCGTGAATGACGTAGGTGTATATGTTGTTTGTTAATGCAGCTGATGACTAAGGGAATGTTTAATTAAGGTAACATGATTGATGGCACGATGACGCCGCTGAGGGGGATGTGTCCAACCCTGATTTTGGGTTTATAAGGCAACTTGGTGGTGGTGGTTAGATATTGTTCTCTCTGTCTCTGCCACTTGGTGGTCTTGATAAAGGTCCTGCTGTGGGACCGAAACGTCGACCTGTATTATGATGTAAGCGAATAAAACTACTTTTTTCTACTTTGGATTACAAGCCTGGTGAGTGCTCTCTCTTATGGACTATATATATATATATATATGTATTTATATATATGTATATATATATATATATATATATATATATATATATATAGTGTATATGGACCATAAATATGCCACTCTATTAATGTTAAAGTTGTATGTGGTGCCTCCTGTTTGCCAGTTTTGCAGCAAGTGCACATGATGGTTCATCATCCAGCAATCAGGGTTATGGCAGGAATTATCTGTGAAGCAAGGCACAGATGCATGATTGCTGTATAAATATTTTTGTACTTGTGGTTTTGATTTGTACCTCCGAATTATATATGTTTCTATCATGTGATGTTTCTTAATTTAAGGAGATAGTGGATACCCTTGTTGCCCATGGCTCCTGTCTCCTGGCTTGCAACATAGAGGCAGAGATATCCTACAATCCACACATATAGTTACCAGGCAGATCACTGAATAGACCTTTGGCCTCTTGAAGGCCAGCTTCAGGTGCCTTGACTGGCCTGGGGGAGCCCTCATGTATGCACCAAATGTTGTTTGTAAAATAATCGCTCTATGTGTGGTGTTTCACAACATCGCCATAAAAAGCAGGGTGCCATGGGATGAACCGGCCATTGAGCAGGAGGATGCGGAGGTTGTGGAAGGAACACTTGATTTACCATGGGGTAGGGAGTTTCACCAATATGTACTGGATAATTATTTCTTTTAAATTGACTTTTAATCTTAATATATTTATCAATAACATTGCAGTTTGATTGCTCACAGTCCAATACATTGCAATTATCTGTAATGTTTAGTTGTGCATACTGAATAATATAGAGTACCAGAACTGTAAGAGTAAGTGTAGTCATACATAATACTAGCTGTTGCCCACAGCTTTGCCCACGATGAAATCGCTTCTGCCAACATTTATTTTTATTTGAGGCCTTCTTCTTGTATTGCTTTGCACAGGGGCCCTGTCAAGGGAGTGGCCCACGTGACCAGTAGCGCTATACAGACTGGTGGCAGCAGCACCTTCACCGACCACTCACACCAATGTCACTATGTGCCCTGTGCACAGACTGCTATGTAGGCTATCCTAATCACCGACCACTCACACCAATGTCACTGTGTGCCCTATACACAGAGGGCCTGATTCAGACCCGCTCGTGAGCGCTATGCGTGCTGTCGATGTTGAGTGACAGCACGCCCCCTATGGTGGGCGGACAGGGGGCTTGGCTGCTCCCATGGGAACGCCTACCATCTGGGGCTGGCCCCACTGACATCACAAGTGATGTCAGTGGGAGTGCTTTCGGCTCTGTTTGAGCCGAAAGCACTCTTGGGCTTGCGGCAACGAGACCCTACCACAAGGGTCTCATCGCAAGCCTGATGGTCGCGATGGTCTTGACCATCGCCACCATCATCATGGCCGCTCGCTATAGCTGTGGGTGGTCACCCACAGCTATGCGAGTGGCCAGGAGGCCGTTCTGACAAACCAGAGGGCCGGCCCTGATTCAGAGCGTCCGGCTCTGAATCAGGCCCTGAATGCTATGTAGCCTATCCTATTCATCCACCACTCACACCAATGTCACTGTGTGCCCTGTGCACAGACTGCTATGTAGCCTATCCTATTAAAGTGAACGTGGGCCCAAAGCACCTCTCCCTTACTTTACTGGCCGCACAAATGGTGCTACATCTATCTCTTGTATTGATGATGTCAATAAATGTTGTTTTTGTTATTACTCAGTTTTAACTTGACTGATCAAGATAAAATAAAGTTCAGGTTATTTCTGGGACTTTCCACTAAATGATGATGCAGTTTTCATGAACATTGGTTCAGTAGTTTTTGCAAAAACTTGGAACAAACAGACACAGCATCCTTATATTAGTAAAGATATTACAGTATATTTGCTATGTTAAAGATTTGTCTCTTTTTTTTACAACCAAATAATTACAATTTATGAGGAAAGATTGTACATGAGTACATGTAGTTATGTTGTACACAGTGTATAAAATAACTGTTTAAGTGCCCCATTTGTATAGCTAACATATGCTGCTTATATCCACCATTTGTATGTAGAGACCCTTGTGTTTTGCACAAATGTGAGGTCACACGTGTCTGTAATAGCAAATCACAGCACAGTACTCCATATATATAGTGGCACTGGTGTCCATCACTGCCATCATGAGAGCCGCCAGCTTTAGACGCCAGGAGCTCTGCATTCTCACAGAGGAGATTGATACTAGACTGGGGCTGGCAGTACCGTAGTCACCAACGCGGTAAAATTATCTTCGTATCGAATGGTTCGCAGGAGGATCCACTGGTGGAGCATAGTTCAAGCTTGAATGCTGATGGAGTGACCCCCGGCACAGGCAGCCGGCAGTCCTAGCGAAAACACCAGGAGTGCCCAGTGTAAGCATGCTATAAAAATTTTTTCTGTAAGTGTAATCAAACAATGGACCTGATTCAGACCCGTTCGCTAAGCTGCGCTTGCTCGCTAGGAGCGATTGTCACCCGTCTGCACATGCCTCTAAGTCGCAGTGCGCATGCGCAAACTAGCATCTGCGATGTTCAATCGTGTGCTCATAGTACACAGACAGGACGCTACTTTGAGTGGCAGATTGTGCCATTTGTGGGTGGTAAGAGGGGAAGGTGCTTGTGAACGTGGAAATGGTTGTGTGAACGCAGGCGTGTCTGACCGTCAGAACGGCGTTTAATGGGTGTGCATAATTAGCAAAGTAGCGTCATTGCACACGTGACTTGGTTGTTTTTTAGCCTGAACTGCTCGCAGTGCTTGGGGTAGGTTACGTCAACCCCAAGCGCTGCGTGCAGCTCCGATGGCCCTCGATGTTCACGATTAATCAGACACTTGTGATGACGTGTGCTGCGAGTGACAGGTGGGAGGTTTTATAGTCCAGCGCACGCTAACTGCTGTCGCTCACTAAGACATAGAGGGCATCCTTACTGTTAACCTTGGCACACAGCACATCAACCCAACAACATTATTTTCCTCAGCTCCTTTACAGTGTTGGATAGCCCAGGGGCACAGCTAAGAGGGAGACAGAGGGGTAGACATGCCCCAGGTGACTGGACGTCGGCAGGAGGAGGTGTGATCTGGGCAGGGATGGAATGGCCGGCCGGGGGGCCCGGGAAGATCCTTTTTGCAAATGCGCAAATTGGTCAGACTGGTGCGCACGCCTAACTGTGAAGAGAGGTTGATCAGTGATGGGCTGGTTGCTAGGTTAACTGACAGCCCATTTTGACATGAAATACTCTCCATAGATTCCAACAGAACTGTATAAGGGCCCATACACCTACACGATCAGCATCCGATCCGATTCACATCAGATTACCCTGCAGTCCTGTCGACACCATTTCTTTTTTTTCTTAGCACAAGATCTGTCGTAACATCGATCCTGTGCCTCACGCGCTCATTATGGGAATATGGACAGTCATTGAAATGACTTGAATTGCCACACAATGGATCGCATGTAAAAAAAAATGCCACGTTCTGAATACGATAAGATCGAACATATGTGCTGCACATATGATCATAAGATACGATTGAAGGACCCACGGGAGCATCGTATGAAAACATGCACGATTTCAACAAGACTGAACGTACGTCAAGTCGAATATCGTGTGATCGTCTAGAAATCGCGTAGGTACATTGGGGCCTTATCACTATTAGCTGAATTTCAAAGAAAATTGTAGACTAAAATTTCATTCCAGGAAAAGTCGTGAAATATATATATCCATTTCCAAGATATTTTCTATAGTGACTCTCACATGGGGCTGTATTTATTGACATTATTTTTACTAAAATAAAGTGAAAAAGGCTGCTTCACACCCTTTTCACATTATTTTAGTATCACCTATAGTTATTACAGGGCAATTGGAGTAGAATTTGTAAAATTCTACTCCAACCCCTAAGTAGCACTTATTTTTAGTAAGCGGATTGCATTTCCCATAATTGTAATGGGAAATGTGATCTGGCCATAGTTACTAAAAATAAATTGTAAAAAAATACCAGGGAAAGCCCTGTGATAATAACGCCACCTGGAGGTGGCGTTATCCAGTGTCTCCGGGCTCCTACTCTGCTCTAAAAGGCAGAGCAGAGCACGGAGCCGGTCTCAGTGATCAGCTGTGTGGTCTAAACAGACCAGAAGCTGATCTCTGGTAAAATAAAAAAAAAGTAAAAAAAAAAAATGTACTTACCTGACTCCATGGACCGGTGGTCGGGGCTCTGGTGATGACTCCCCTCAGGTCAGCTGGTCTCCCATGGTGCACTGGGGCCCGGTCATCAGGTGATCAGGTCCCAGTGCAATATGGGATATCAGCTGACCGGAGGCATGGAAGACATCACCGGAGCACCGATGACTGCAGGTAAGTGCTATTAAGGGAGGGGGGGTTGCGGGAGGTTCCGCGATCGTGGGGGGTGGGGCTTAATGATGGGGGCAGGGCTTACCGCCGGGGGTAGCAGCGGCGGCCGGTCGGCGCATGCGCGGGCACTTTGTCACTGTATTTTTTGCGAAAATACCGTGACTAGTGTGCGGAGAGGATTCGCAGGGACAGAGATTTCTCGCAAGCTCTGTCCCTGCAAGGAATTTGTAGTAAATCCCTGTGATATTGTCTGAATTCGCAATCCGAATTCAGTCGATAATATCACACTACAATCTGCATTACAAATGCGGATTGTAGTAAATAGAGCCCATGGACTTGTTGGCTCAATTAAGCTATGTCTACTGTATATTTACTGTAGATGTATTACATAACTTCTATAGAAAAGTAAAGTGAAAGCAAACACTGTTCTTCGATGTGTAGGGATTCCTTTTATGACTGTACTCTTAAGTTCGCTGTGACAATGAAAACGTGAAAAAATTTTCAGCTTTACCAAATGTCAATTAAGATAACCAAAAGTAGACACTATAAGGCACTATTAGGGAAATAAACAGTAAACTATCTGTTTTCATTCTATAACTAAATTGCTAAATTATTCCTATTCAAATCTACCACCAGTCTCGTAAAACCCCCAAAAATTTTTCACCAGAGCAAATTTTGCAGCTAGTGGTTAAACCTCTGGACTTGCTTATCTTATGACAAAGGAACCTGTTATCCTGTTAATGACTTAATTCTTCCAGGTTCCCAACCTTCTTCCAGTTACAGTATCATCTCCAACTTCAGGCATGGGAGCAGCCTTTCAGTCATTTCCAAGCATGAAAATATTCCATTGGCAATTGCTGTACTTCACAGATATCATCCTGCACATAATATATACATACTAAAAATTATGTATCTTACCTTCTAATGTGAGATGGCTATCATCCGACACCTCTCTGACAGTTACTGTCTACTTATCTCTTACTTACACACACTTTTACCTCTCTTTTACTGTCCCTCCTTCTTATAGATCTACCCTTTACCTCTCTTCTCTTCTCTCTCTCTCTCTCTCTCTCTCTCTCTCTCTCTCTCTCTCTCTCTCTCTCTCTCTCTCTCTCACTCACTCTCACTCTCTCTCTCTCTCTCTCTCTCTCTCTCTCTCTCTCTCTCTCTCTCTCTCTCTCTCTCTCTCTCTCTCAATTCTCTAGTTCTCTCTCCCAGCTAATTCACACCCTTAGAAAACTGTCCCTCAAACTTCCTCCTTTCTCAGGTTCCTCTTTGCCATCTAACGCCTTCCTCTATTATACAGTATACCGAGAGACACACAAAAAATTCAGTCTTTATAAAAGGATGTTAAATGTTTAAAGGAAGCTACGCTTGTTAATGACGTATTTATAATCTATATGTGGTACCCCCATAGCTATGGGTTCACCCCAACTGTCAGGGTTTGCATGGTAACAGACCCATTTAGCACCAGCATTTTTTTTTTAATTATTATTATTATTATTATTATTTTAGTAACACTTTCCAGCAGCCCCATTAGGTTATATGGCAGGGCTGCTTTGAACTCTGGGCCTGATTCAGACCCGGTCGCTAAGCTGCGAATGCTCACAAGGGACCGGGTATGCAAATCCCGCAATCGCACTGTCTGGCTTAAGGATGCCCTCTATTTCTTAGAGGACGACGACCCATCGGAGCTGCACGCAGCACTTGAGGTAGCCCCTACCCCACCCCACCGCAAGCACTGCGATCAGTTCAGGCTAAAAAACAACCAAGTGACGTGTTCAATGATGCAACTTTGCTAATTATGCACACCCATTAAACTCTGTTTTGATGCTCAGACACGTCTGCGTTCGCACATCCACTCCCCCATTCACAAGACCCTTCCCCTGTCACCACCCACAAATGGCGCTGTCACTCAAAGTAGCTTCCAGTCTGTGTACTACCAGCGCACGATTCCCGGCCGCAGTGACTGGTTCGCACTTGCGTACTTTGACGCATATGCATATGTGCGATAATTGCCCCTAGCGAGCGTCCGCAGATTAGCGTCCGGGTCTGAATCAGGCCCTCTAAGTGACACCTCTCACCAGGGGCTCTATTTACTACAATCCGCATTGGTAATGCAGATTGTAGTGTGATATTACCGAGTGAATTCGCATTGCGAATTCAGGCAATATCACAGGGATTTACTACAAATCCCTTGCAGGGACAGAGCTTGCGATAATCCCTGCTAATCCCCTTCGGTGCCTTATCACGGTATTTTCGCCAAAACTACCGTGATTAAGTGCCCGCGCATGCGCCGACCGGTCGCCGCTGCTACCCCCCTCCGGCGCTAAGCTCCGCCCCTGGTGCTAAGCCCCGCCCCCCGTGATCGCCCCCCCCCTGCGACCCCCCTCTCCCTTACTTACACTTACCTGCATGCTGAAGGCCTCCGGTGATGTTCTCCATTCCTCCGGTCAGGTGATCTCCCATACTGCACTGCTGCCCGATCACCTGATGACCGGGCAGCAGTGCACTGTGGGAGACCAGCTGACCGGAGGGGAGTCATCACCGGAGGCCTGATCACCGGTCCCTGGAGTCAGGTGGGTAAAAAATTTTTTTACTTTTTTTTTTACAGTAATCAGCTTGCGGTCTGTTTAGACCACCCACCTGATTACAGGGACCGACTCCCGGCTTGCCGTTAGAGCAGGGCAGGAGGCCGGTAACCGGGGGAGACCCTGGATAACGCCACCTCCAGGTGGCGTTATTATCACAGGGCTTCCCCCGATATTTTTTTCACATTTATTTTTAGTAACTGTGGTCAGATCACATTTCCCATTACAGTTATGGGAAATGCGATCTGCTTTACTAAAAATAAGTGATACTTAGGGGTTGGAGTAGAATTTTATGAATTCTACTCCAATTGCCCTGTAATAACTATAGGTGATACTAAAATAATGTGAAAAGGGTGTGAAAACACCCTTTTTCACATTATTTTAGTAAAAATAATGTTGATAAATAGAGCCCCAGGCCTGTACTGCACATGCGTTAGGTAGTCTGGTTCATTAGATCGGCTGTGTCTAGATAGACAATACATAGGTCAACCATGATAGTTAGACAGGGAGTGTAGATCGACGTACCGTAGATCGAACGGAACATTAGCTAAACTGTAATATAGTCAAACGTGACAATAGATCGATATGTAGTATAATATTCATGCAAAAAAGTCGCATGGGATAAAGGTCAGCTTCACCAGGAAAAAACTAAAAAATACACCAGCACACTAGGGGTCTTATTCAAGTAAGGAAAGCAGTTGCGTATACACATGCAATCGGTCAATTTGCATTGCAGTGCGGTCAGAATTACGTACACAGAGGCTACGCAGACTCTTTACAGAGTGATGGACAGGAAGTGCCATTTTGGGTGTAACGGGGTGGTGGTCGGGCGAACGCAGGTGTGCCAGTGTGACTCAACACCGTTGCAGGGGCTTGCATAAATTATCCACTGCGCTACCAGACGCAGCCTGAGGACTCAGCATGCGCAGAAGTTAGCAATTCCTGAGTGAGGTCTGGGCTTGCCTATAATTATTGACAGTAGAGGTGTCAATAATTATAGGCAAGTGGGTCTCTTGGAAAAGGTCAGTTTAATCCTGGCAGCAACATTTGCAGGAGAAATTAAAGCTAGAGACGTTGTTGTGTCATGTGCTATTTGAGCTGACAACTTGCTGGCAAGGAGCTCTTATTGGGCTCTATTTACTACAATCCGCATATTGAATGCGGATTGTAGTGTGATATTACCGAGTGAATTCGCATTGCGAATTCAGGCAATATCACAGGGATTTACTATAAATCCCTTGCAGGGACAGAGCTTGCGATAAAGCTCTGTCCCTGCGGATCCCATCCGCACTCTAGTCGCTGTATTTTAGGAAAAAATACCGCGACTAAGAGCCCACGCACGTGCCGACCGACCACCGCTACTACCCCCCCACCGACGCTAAGCCCCGCCCCCCGCGATCGTGGACCCCCGCGACCCCCCCTCCCGTCATTAGACTAACCTGCATCCTCCTGGCCTCCGGTGATCTTCTCCGGGCTTCCCGATCAGGTGATCTCCCATACTGCACTGGGGCCCGATCACCTGATGACCGGGCCCCAGTGCACTGTGGGAGACCAGCTGACCGGAGAGGAGCCATCACCGGAGGCCCGATCACCGGTCCCTGGAGTCAGGTAAGTAAAAAAAAAAATGTTTAATTTTTTTTTTCATTTTTTTACAGCAATCAGCTTGCGGTCTGCTTAGACCACATAGCTGATTACTGGTACCGGCTCCCGCCTCTGCTCTCCCCGTTAGAGCAGAGTGGGAGCCCGGTAACCGGGGGAGACCCTGGATAACGCCACCTCCAGGTGGCATTATTATCACAGGGCTTCCCCCGGTATTTTTTTACAATTTATTTTTAGTAACTATGGTCGGATCACATTTCCCATTACAATTATGGGAAATGCGATCTGCTTTACTAAAAATAAGTGATACTGGGGGTTGGAGTAGAATTTTACTAATTCTACTCCAATTGCCCTGTAATAACTACAGGTGAAACTAAAATAATGTGAAAAGGGTGTGAAAACACCCTTTTTCACTTTATTTTAGTAAAAATAATGTTAATAAATAGAGCCCTGTATATCTTAAGATCTGTGCGCATGGGTCCGATGTTACTCGATGTTACCGATTTATTTGCTATGCTGCCCCAGTATACGGATGTGAGTAAGGGGAAGTGGGCGTCCTTATGTCAGGCTGCATACGCAATGTGAATGCACACATTTAAATAGCACCGCTGATATTAGCAACTGCGGTGAGTTCCTTACTGAATCAGGCCCTAAGATCCGCCATGGCTCTAACAGCCCCAGTCCATCTGGCAACATGACTGCATGGGTGCGGCAATGCCCCGGACTCAGCAGAGCAGATGGCCGTGGCACACGAAGCTGGTAACTTTTAATGTGCTGCTGGCAGGTTGTGCTGTGCATGTGAGACAGAGGGAGAGGCTGGACACACATAAGGGGGCCTGGCTGGACACACATGAGGAGGGCTGACTGGACGCACATAAAGGGGTGGGGGTTGCTGGTATTATGGGATGGATCACTTGTAAAGTCTTAAGACCACCATTCTATTGATGCTTAGTGTATCAGATTGAATCACAGTAGAGGTATCAATAATTATAGGCAAGTGGGTTATGGATACCCCTTAATCGCTATACCTAAATGTCGCTACTTAGCGCTTCAAGTCACTAAATTGAAATAATTGCTTTCCAATCCAATTGTGGTTCCAAGCACAAAAAGTTATATTTTACAGGAAAAAGTATAACACGCTGTGATCTAGACAATTAGCACAAAAAGCAAGTAAATACAAAGGTACAAGCCGATACATATGCGTGTGCACTGGTCCCAGTATACAGACGTCAATCCAGAAGCCTGTGGTCATCCAAGGAGAATGGCTGTATAGTAGAATCAGCATGCAGGTTATATACCTTACAGAGGTCAGCTCTAACAAAGAAACTAGTTGACAGATTTCCATTGGTTCTTGCTCTTGGACATTCTGGTACGATGCAGGTCATAGTGTCACTTGGGGTATGTCCCAATTCCTCAGGAGTTGCTTTGTGTGGTTTTTCCGCCGAAGAACTGGTTTAAACTAGCTAAAGACACTACATATAGAGGTATACATTCTAATCACTAATTCCCTATAATTCACAACTTGCGGACGCATTATGCGATCTCCTTGCCGATAGAACCGGAGATCTGCAAATAAACAGGGTGTTACGATCCTCTAGCAATTGCTAGGATCGAGATGGAGGTGTTGGAGATACGTGGCACATCGAAGAACAAACACAAGAAGTATAGTTAAATCATGGCAGTTTACTGAATAAATGATATGATGGAGTAGTGAAAACACAACATGTCAATGGTGCAATAAGGAGCTGAAACCATAGGACAGTCAATAGAATATACTGTAGGTTTACAGTCCAAACTAAAGTTGTTAAATGGCCAGGAGGCCTAGTAGACAGCAAGGCTTGAAACGTGGTGAAGAAGCAGGATTGCTGGATGGCCTGGAGGGTCTAGCAGACAGCGTTGCTTGAAACCTGGTATAGAAGCAGGATTGCAGTATGGCCTGGAGGGCCTAGCAGACAGCGATGCTTGAAATCTGGTGTAGAAGCAGGATTGCTGTATGGCCAGGAGGGCCTAGTAGACAGTGGTGCTTGAAACGTGGTGTTGAAGCAAGATTGCTGTATGGCCTGAAGGGCCTAGTAGACAGCGGTGCTTGAAACGTGGTGTTGAAGCAAGATTGCTGTATAGCCTGAAGGGCCTAGTAGACAGCGTAGCTAGAAACGTGGTTTAGAAGCAGGATAGCTGTATGGCCTGGAGGGCTCAGCAGACAGCGATGCTTGAAACGTGTTATAGAAGCAGAATAGCTGTATGGCCTGGAGGCTCTGTAGACAGCGATGCTTGAACCGTGGAATACAAGCAGGATAGCTGAATAGCCTGCAGTGCTCTGTAGACAGCGATGCTTGAACTGTGGTATAGAAGCAGGATAGCTGTATAGCCTGCAGTGTCCTATAGACAGCGATGCTTGAACCGTGGTATAGAAACAGGATAGCTGTATGGCCTGGAGGGCTTAGTAGACAGCGATGCTTGAACCATGGTATAGAAGCAGGATAGCTGTATGACCTGGAGGCTCTGTAGACAGCGATGCTTGAACCGGGGTATAGCAGCAGGATAGCTGTATGGCTTGGAGGGCTCAGTAGACAGCGATGCTTGAACCGTGGTATAGAAGCAGGATAGCTGTATGGCCTGGAGGCTCTGAAGACAGCGATGCTTGAACCGTGGTATAGAAGCAGGATAGCTGTATGGCCTGGAGGCTCTGTAGACAGTGATGCTTGAACCGTGGTATAGAAGCAGGATAGCTGTATGGCCTGAAGGGGCCTGCAGACAGCATTACTTGAAACATGGTATAGTAGCAGGATAGCTGTATGGCCTGGAGGACCCTGGAGACAGCTTGGAGGTAGCTTGGACCCAGGGTACTTGGGTCACTTAAAAGCCGGTGAGCAGAATACACGCAGCATGTAGAAATATCGCTGGAAGTCTGGATGCACAAAGAGCAGCTTGCATAACCAAAAGTTCCACATGAAAACTCTATAGCCGACAGAGCAGCGACAGTCCAGGAAGTTCAAATAGGATCAACTGCCAATCAGGCAACACTAGGAGGAAACATGTGAAATCCTCTGACGTCTGGGTCTCCTAGCAACCGGCAACCTGAAAGCATGGTCAGGAGCAGGAGGAATACTGGCAGGAGACAAGTCCTGGACTGGACTTCTAACACAGGGATTTAGAATGGTACCAAACATGACTTGTCCTCTATTTTCTGTACCTTAAATATCATTTACATTACATTTCACAACATAAGCATTTGCTAAAAAACCTCTATTAAGCTTAATGTGAGGGAACCTTTTTATAGTGCGTGCATGTGTGAGTGTGAGAATATTGTGTACTTTCGCTAGTATGCGTCGTACGTCTATGTGTTTTGTGCTTATCTGTAGGCTTTGATGTACAGCGCAAATGTGCGTTGTGCGTCTTGTATATTTTATATGTATTATCTAATGTGCGTATAGGTTTTCATTGGACTTAAAACAATATGCAGTAGCAAAACAGACTCACGACGCTAATAACCAAGTATAGCATCGTACACAATGGTATTGTGCTGACGACGCAAAATGGCGTTGTCAGATATTAATTTAAAAGTTTTGCTCTCAGCCAATCATCCGGCTTCGACAGGGTCTCTTGGAAAAGGTCATTTTTTTCCTGACAGCAATATTTGCAGGAGAAATTGAAGCAGGAGACGTCGTTGTATCATGTACTATTTGAGCTGACAACTTGCTGGCTTTTTGCATCTCTTAAGATCTGTATCAGTTGGAAAGAAAGACATTATATGCAGCTTGAAACTAGGATCTAGCATGGTTACCGAAATGTAGTGTCCAATTGCAAGATCATGACAACCCTTTGGTCCTGGCAAGTGAATAAAGAAGTTGATCTACAAGTCCAACATTCTTAGTGGAATTGCTTCGTTTAATCTCCTCCTTCAGCTTCTCTAGCTGTTTTTGCAATATTTTTATTAAGGGAATCACCTGACTCAAGCTGGCACTGTCTAATCTCACTTCATTATTTACTACTTCAAATGCTTTCAGTAGCTTGCATAAAACAGAGAGTATTCTCCACTGTGCTGGACCAAAGTATATACTCCCCTCCTCAAGGCATTGCTTGTTGTGTAGGTTTGGAAGGCTTGTTGCTGTTCCTCCACTTGTTAAACTATATAAAGGGTAAAATTCTACCTGGTCACTACCTCTTGCTTCAGTTGGTGACATGGCAAATTAAACTATTCTTGCTGCTGCTGCAGTCTTCTGCATGCGGTTGCTGAATGCCGAAAATGTCCAGACATTTTTCGGGCCACAGACAGTATCTTCTGCATGCCACTTTCATTTAAAAAAAAATCTTATCCACCAATTTAATTGTGTGGTCAAAACATGGGACGTGTTCAAATTCACCCAGTTGTAATGCTCTCACAATGTTATCAGAAATTACAAATCCTGAGGAGAATCCTAGCAGGGTAAGCCAATTTGCTATGCCATCCTTGAGTTTTTCTAACAGGTTGACACCGGAATGCATCTTAGTGAAGTTGGTGATACAGAGAGTAGCCTGTATGTGAATTATCTGGCATTGTGTGTTAGATACTGCTGCTGCTGAAGATGATACACCCAGTGGGCTGTCACAGTCATGTAATATTTAGTTTGACCAGTACCACCGATCATATCTGTGGCTAAGTGGATAGTAAGTACAATTACATTTTCTGGGCCAATAACTTGTTTTTTTTCTTTTACAATCCCAATACAGGCGAGTAATTGCTGTTCTGGAAAGATGGAATCCAGAAGGAATTTGGTAGTGGGGACACAGGACCTTGATTAACTGTCTAAAACCAGATGCATTGATGGTGGATATTGGACGCAGATCTAATACTAGCTTTGCCTTCATGGCTTCAGTGATCCACTGTGCGACTAGATGGCAGCTTTCATAAATGCTTCTTTTTTTTAAATGTTTCTTTATTGAAGCACAATAATTGTGTACAACAGTATAAAAGTTACACCAATATAGTTAATATTAGCATTAATAATAACATATTTATGGCATATACGCAGAAAAAATAACATCTAGAAACTGTCATAAATGCTTCTTATTGCAAAGAACTGTTTCACAGTCAATTTTTCTTTGAAACTAGGCTTCTTGGTCCCCTTCTGGGATGAAGATTCACCCCCAGCAGCAGCATCTCTAGCACACAGGGATTCTTCTGGGGAATCCTGGATAGGGGAGTAGTCAGTTAGCCTTCACAAATTGGATGCAGGTGGACTACCTGTGATCATAATTGAGGAGATTGAGGAGATTGATGATGAAGGTCTTGGCGGTGGAGATTGCATGTGCTGGGATCTATCCATGCTGCTGCTAGCTGATGCTGGACTGCTTGGTATTATCTTACAGGATTTTCCCAAATTATTTGTATAAACTTGCTGCAAATGACACAACAGGGAGGAAGTTCCAAGATGGTTAATGCCCCTAACTCTACTGCTTCACAAACAGTATAGCTGGCTTGACAAATTTTGTCAAGATTTGGGTAAAAAAAATCCATGAGAAAGAAGGGGGTCTATTTTGGTCTTATGCCAAGGCATGACAAAGGCCTTCTTCTTATCACGGCAATAACTGCTGCCACTGGTGGCTGACTTACTTTGACACAAAGAACTTCCTCATCATCAACATCCTCAGTAGTGTCAGATGCACAAATATACCCTACATCCTGTTGCACTTCCAAGTAGCATCCTCAATTTCTAAGTTACTATCTTTACTTTTGATGTGGAAATGGTGGAAGGAGGCTTCTCATGGAGTACAGTGTCAGAAATTCTCAGACTCACACATAGCACTTGGGGACACATTTAGACTCTTCTCAGGGATTTGTGAAGTTTGTGAACACATAGTTGTTCTTCAGGCTTAGTTTTGTCTTGGTGAATGGATTAGCCTGTTTTAACATTGACACTTGTAGACTTAGGGACATATTTACAAAAGTGCAAGTTTTTAGAAATGGAGATGTTGCCCATAGCAACCAATCAGATTCTACTTAACATTTATCTAGCACCTTCTAGAAGATAATAGCTAGAATCTGATTGGTTGCTATGGGCAACATCTCCACTTCTAAAAACCTGCACTTTAGTAAATATACCCCTTACAGTGAGAAGGAGTTGCATGTGAGGTTTCAGAAGATGCCTGACTGTGTTTGGCCTCGGCTTCCACAACAGGTATTCTAGTGCATGAAACAGAAATAGCAGGTCCACGACCACAAAGGAAGACCATGGCTTCAGTCTCTCCTTGCCACTGCATGTGGTGTATAGAATGTTGCCAAATTTACACTTTTTAGCTGTAAATTTTCCCTTTATTATTAGAGGTGATTTGTTTAGATTTCATGTGCCCTTTTAAACTTCTTTAACCTGGACCATTTTTAGTAGCTGTTGAAGTACTATCATGACTGCTAGTAGCAGCTGTAGCACCAGTACTGGGTTGTTGCTCCTGCTGTTCTATCAACTGATGCATATTGACTCACAGCATTCCTAGTATAAAGGTAGCACCTAATGAACTTATATTTTTTAACACACAAGTTCTATAATTTTAATTTTTAATAACAGTGCCCTAGTAATGGTGGCACACTAATGACATTATATTTTTTAACATGCAAGTTTTAAAATGTTGGAAGTAATTCAGAAAACCGTGCTCATCCAAAATGTGGTGATGGGGGGAGGGGGTGTGTGTTGTGGAGAAGTGAGATATAGGGGTCTAAGGAGGGAGAGGGTGGGGGATGATGAGGATGGAACGGAGAGTGAAAGATGTGTATATGTATGCATGAAAGGAAGGGGGGGTTGGAAAGAGGAGTGCTGCACCATCTACAGGAGTACCTGGTCCTGTTTGGAACTAGATATAATTATGGGAGTCGGGTGCACTCTTCCTATGGGTATATGTGTTGTGATTTGTGTGGTGAACCGTGTTGTGTAGAATAAAGACAGACAACAATGTGGGGGCCAAACCATTTATTTAGTAGACACAATGCTGCTCCAGAGTGGTTCAGGGGAGGGAGGAAGGAGATGGGGAAGACGGTGGGGAGTGGAGGAGGGGTGGTGTAATGGATGGGGGGTTGTATATCTGACTAGCTCTAGGTGGGAAGATAGATAGAACCTTTGAGGGGGCTTTTTGTTGTGTGGTTCTTGACCGGCACGTCTTCCCTGCTGGACTTTTGGTTGACAGTCTTGTGAGCAGTGTGGGGGTGCAAGGTGTCAGTAAAGTCAGTATTAAGTTCTGATAATATCGGCGTCCAGCACGGTGGTGTAGCAAAATGCTAGTGGGGTATACTGATGCGGCCGAAGTGTCTCTTGATGAGGTAAGACTTCCCTCCTCCTGGCGTGGACTGCTGGTTCTGTCGCAGTAATGTGTCTCGGTGGGGGGTGGGCCTGCCCTGTGCATGGATGAACCCCACAAGTCCGTGGGGTTCTCAGAGCAACAATCTGGGGGTGACGATGGTGTGGTATGGTGCCCACCCACCTAGGCCCGGATGCTGGTGCCGTTAGCTAGTAGTGCTGGCGGCTGGCCTGAGGTGGTGGGTGCCCTTCCTCTCTATGATTACCTGTGCTTTCCATCTGGGGTA
This sequence comes from Taudactylus pleione, assembly GCA_031769625.1. Lineage (NCBI taxonomy): Eukaryota > Metazoa > Chordata > Amphibia > Anura > Myobatrachidae > Taudactylus > Taudactylus pleione. The sequence continues at coordinate 841,895 of JAUIMM010000303.1, read as the reverse complement.
AGCGTGATGATGCTTGTGGCTGGGTGTGGTAACACCAGGGTGTACTCGAGCCGGTCCAGGACAGGCTGCTGATCGCTGAAGGTGCCGGCTGCCTGGACCGGTGAGGAGAGGGTGCCCGTGATGTTGATGGAGCAGGATCTGCAGGCCAGGTGACTGCATGTGCGGCATTAGTGCTGCTAGGGGGGTCACAGTGCTGGTTCCGGATACCGGTGCAGACGCGCCCAAGGTTGTTGGAGGAGATGAGGTTTGCAGTAGTTCAAAAGCAGCCTCACGCACACGTGCACAAGATCTGACCTTACTCAGGAATTGCTAACCTCATCTCACGCAGTGAGATCTCTAGCTGCGTATGGCATCGCAGTGGCTAATTTATACACGCCCCTGTAACGGCATTCAAACGCACTGACACGCCTGTATTTTTCCGACCCGCCCCCATCACCACCCCCAAATGGTACTTCCTGTCAATCACTCTGCGATGGGTCATAGTCACTGTGATTGCAGTCCCGATTGCAGTGGTATATTCACGCATGTGCAATACGCAACAATCGGCCGATTGTGTGCGTAATTGCAGTTGCGATCGCTGCTGAATCAGGCCCAATGTGACATATAAACTACAGCATTTAATTTGATACATTAAGATAGGGCTCAATCGAGCACCTACAATATTGTTTAACAGTGAAATGACTTGGTGAAATACTTCACACCCGTTGTGCCACCCCAATTAATTTTGAGGATTCACATGCAGCTCCTGAATCTTTAAAAAGGGACGCTCGTAAACAGATGCGGTTTAAGAGAGGAGGGGGTGCATTTGCAGTATCCGCACTATCTGCAACTACTCCTCTCTCATGGAGTAGTGGAGAGTAGACTCTGGCAATAAGCTTACACAGGTCTCCAGGAAAATGGCACCCACTCCATCTTCCTGGTGATTTCTATAATGTGCATGCTCATCTCTCTGGGAAAATGGTGGCGACAAAATTTTCCTGGTGATGTCTGCAGAGGTGATTATAATGTATGGGTGCAGGGTGTGCAGTGAGGGCCCCCTGGACATAGGGGCCCTTGTGCACCACACACATTGCACTCATTATATATACGCCATGGCACAAAAAATATAATAAAAAGTAAATAGTTAAGATGAACAATAAAAGTTTTTCTTTACCTTTTGTTATGGTAGTAGTAGTAGTAGTAGTAGTAGTAGTAGTAGTAGTAGTAGTAGTAGTAGTAGTAATGCCCTCTTATCTCTTTGTGTAATTTCACTTTTTGTTTTATTACTGTGTTTGTTCCCCACAGCCAGACTGACCATCTGGCAATTCTGGCAAGGGCCAATGGCCTGATGGGGCAGTCCGGCTGTCTGGAAGCCTGGCCAAGCAGCTCCGCCTCCCAGAGCTCTGCACAGCAGGCATATTTAAATGGGGGTGATTAGAGGTTACACCCTGTGCCACATGGTCATGCCCACTTTTTTCGCATGGGAAGAATGCCAATGCTTATTTTAAGCCTCAGTCTGTCCGTATTGTTCCCAATTGTGAAGGACAGCAGGGTAAGTTGGCACTATACAAATATATGTAAGTAACCCTAATGGCCAATAATAAGCCAGCACTGGTAGTATTGCCAAACAGCACTGTATATATAACACTAGTAGTAGTAAAAATTTTACCCATTAATATTACAGCATTAGCTGTAATGGGATGTAGTCACGATGCCGGCAGACGGGATGCCGGGCGTTTATATATGGATGCCGCTATCCCGTACAGGATGAAGATACCGACATTGGCATCCCGAAGGTATGTATGCGGCTTAGTGAGGATAGATGGGGTTAGGCACCCACGGGGGGAGATTAGGGTTAGATACCCCCGGGGGGAGATTGGGGTTAGGCTATGGGAAGGGGGGTTAGGTTTAGGGTGCAGGGAGGAAGGGTTAGGATCAGGCACCCCTGGGGGGAGATTAGGGTTGGGCACCACTGGAGGAGGGTTAGGGCAGGACAGGGGGAGGGTAAGTATACTTGTCAGGATTTTGCAGACCAGGATGCCGTTGTCGGTTTTCTGACCGCTGGCATCCCATGCGCCGGCCATCCATCACCATTCCAGCTGTAATGCCCATTAATAGGTCTCCAGAACTAGCATTGCCCAATAATATTTCAACAATAATGCTCATTTATAGGCCACCATAAATAATTATGCCATGTAATATTCCAATAGAAGTAGTAGTTCTCAGTAATTAGCCAGCAAAAAAATAATGCCCATTAGTAAGCAACCAACAGCAGTAGTAGTAAAATACCAGTTACAACAGCAGTGCCTATTATAAGCCATCAGAAAGTCCAAATAGATGTTCCCGGTAATGTAATGTGTTAGTAGTAGTAGTTGTAGTAGTAATAGTAGTAGTAGCATCAGGCCCAGTGACAGCAAAGGGGACACCAGTACCGGGCCCCGAGGGTCAGGGGGGCTCCGAGGATTCAGGGACAGAAAAAAACGGGTCCACAGCACCTGCTGTTCTGCTGAAGACAGGAATCTTATTTCCTTGTTACAGCAGCCGTCCAGCAGAAACCCCACATACTGTCACCCTTCCTTCCCCAATTCAAACACAATAGTCGCATTTTGATTCTCAGGGGCCGGTGCTCCTCCTCCTGCATCCCTGCCTGAACCCAGCTCCTGCATCAACAGTAATCCATTCTCTGTCCTCCTGCTTCCTGTTCCTCTCTTCTCTCCCATCAGCTTTTTCCCTTAGTACATCTGACAATCTGCCACTCCCCCTCCCCTCACGACCCCCCCGACCCCCCTCTCGCAGCACCCCCGACCACCACACTCCTCTTCCTCCTCCTTAGCGGGCCAGCTAAAAAGTGTAGAGAGGGTCTCACCCAAGCCAAGCCGAGCCAAGTATCATGAGAGACCACACAGCCTCAGTATAAAGGTAAGTAAGTATGTTAGTTTTTAACATATATATTTGTGTGTGTAAGTATATTATTTTTTAACATATATATGTGTGTTTGTGTGTGTGTGTGTGTGTATATATAATATATATATATATATATATATATTAGTCAGAGGCGGCCCTAGGCATAGACAAACTAGGCAAATGCCTAGGGCATTTGGAATGCCCAGGGGCATGCATTCCAAGCCTAGGGCCAGCTCAGCTTGACACCAGGCAATGGTGGGACCGGGACAGGCGGACGGCAGCTCTGCTCTTGCTGTCCTACCTCGATCGGAGCTCTCAGCTCAGCTCTGATTGGGTTGCAGCTCATACAGCCGGCAGAAGCGGGGTGCAGAGACAGTGGGGGCATCGGGCAGTAACAAAAATCGCAGCTGGAAGAAGGCTGTTGGGCATGCCCACTTGCAGTAGCTCCTCCTCCCAGGGACCTTTGTGGAGTTCAGTAGCATGGGCCTGTTTGCTGGAAGACAAAGAGGGGGTGGGGGTGCCAATGCTCTTGCTGGCACAGGGCACCAAAATGTCTAGTTACAGCTCTGCGATGAATCATGCAATGGGTGAGGGGTAATGGATGTTGCTGGCTGCTGCTGTGATCTGTGCTGCTGGTTGATTGGTGCTGTGCTGGGAGAGGGGTGCTGGTTCAGAGGCAGACCTAGCGATGGTGCTAGGGGGCACCACCCAAAATATTGCCTAGGGCATCAAACTGGTTAGGGCCGTCTCTGATATTAGTGATGTTCGCCAACCCCCGTGTTTTGGTTTTGGTTTTGGACCTGGATCTGCCCTGGTTTTGGATCTGAATCTGGTTTTGGATTTTTATCCTTGGTGTTTTGTTTTTAGGTTTTGGTTTTGGTTTTGGATCTGTATTTTTTTCCAAAAAATTATATAAACAGCTAAAACCACATAATTAGGGCCTGTTTTTGTTCCTACAGTGTTATTAACCTTAATAACAATAATTTTCAGGCATTTCCATGCATTTTTAGCCACCTCACAACTCACAATATTGATTTCACTATTTTTCACCAATACAGGCCAAAGGCTGCAGCGAGCTGGCTGACAAAAGTAAGAGACAGAGCAGCAGCACAAATGCACGGCAGTTTAAAAAAATATAGGACATCTATGAAACATTGCCACACAGCAGTGGCAGACAGGATGGTAGTTTAATAAACTATAATAATGTCAGTCGGCAATACCCCAAATTGTGCCAAATGTAAAGGAAAGAGGTGCAAGATGGAATTGTCCCTCTGCTTGTTATTAATTTACAAATTATAATTTTGTTAAACAATTTGCATGAACTCGCTGCAAATAACGTAACAGGGAGGAGGTGCCTAGATGGTTAATGTCCCTTCCTCTGCTAACTTTGGCTTTACAAATGGAACAGATGCCTTCACAACTGTGAACAGAATTTAGATTAAAATAATTCCACACCCAAGACGTTGCTTTTCTGGCTTTCTTTTTATCATTAGCAAGAACTGCTGCCACTGGTGGCTGATTTAAGCAAACCACATCCTTATCATCAACATCCACATTAGCATTAGATAGGACACAAATTTCCCCCTAATCCTCCTTTTACACTTCCTCCACACTATCATCCTCATTTTTTATTATTTCACCATCTGATTCTAGCACAGCCGTCATGGCATCAGTGATCCGCTGTGAAATTGGGTGACAGCTGTTATACTTACTTCCTCTATCAAAGGACTGTTTAATAGTCAATTGTTTTTTTAAATTACTTCCGATCACGAATGAGGATGTTGATGATGCAGGTGTTGGTGTTGGAGATCAAAGGCGCTTGGATCCCACAGAGAGGGAGCAGGTAGGTGACACTGGACTTGTTACGTTTTGAGTTTTGGAACTTGGTGACATACACTTTGATATTTGATGAATGCGTTCCAAATGATGTAACAAGGAGGATGTTCCTATGTGGTTTAGGTCCCTTCCTCTACTCACTCTTGCTTGGGTCTGAAATAATTCCACACATGAGAAGTGGATTTTTTTGTCTTTTGTCCCAGCATGACAACAATGGGCTTTGTCTTTTTCAATCCATGGACAACAGCTGTTGCCTTTCTTACACAAAGGACATCCTCGGCATCAACATCCTCTTCACCAACATCTTCATCATCAACATCCTCATCATCCTTAGAACTAGGGGTGTGCACCGGCCACTTTTCGTGTTTTGGTTTTGGATCTGGATCTTTCTTCGTGTTTTGGATCTGGATTGGTTTTGCCAAAACCACCCTTCCGTGTTTTGGGTTCTGGATTTTGTGTTTTGGATCTGTATTTTTTTTTTAAAAAGCATAAAAACAGCTAAAATCACAGAATTTGTGGGTTTTTCTGCTCCTATGCTATTATTAACCTCAATAACCTTAATTTCTACTCATTTCCAGTCTATTCTGAACACCTCACACCTCACAATAGTGTTTTTATGTCCAAAAGGTTGCACCGAGGTAGCTGGATGACTATGCTAAGCGACACGAGTGGGCGGCACAAACACGTTGCCCATCTAGGAGTGACACTGCAGTGGCAGACAGGATGGCAGTTTGAAAAACTAGGCCCCAAACAGTACATAATGCAAAGAAAAAAAAGAGGTGCAAGATGAAATTGTCCTTTGGCCCTCCCACCCACCATTATGTTGTATAAACAGGAGATGCACACTTTAACAACCCAATCATTTCAGCGCCAGGGTCTGCCACACGACTGTGGCTGAAATGATTGGTTCGTTTGGGCCCCCACAAAACAAGCTGGCAATTAATCTGTCCCTGCACAAACTGGCTCTATGGAGGCAAGATGTCGTCCTCATCCTCCTCATTCACCGATTCCTCACCCTCTTCAGTGTTGTGTACATCCTCATCCTCACAGAGTATTAATTTGTCCCCACTGGAATCCACCACCACAGGTCCCTCTGTACGTTATGGAGGCTGGTCTCCCTGGAAGAGTTGATAATTCATTTTTATGAACATCATCTTCTCCACATTTTGTGGAAGCAACCTCCTACGCCTTTCGCTGACAAGGTTCCCGGCTGCACTAAACACTCTTTCAGAGTACACACTGGAGGGGGGGCAACTCAGGTAAAATAGAGCCAGTTTGTACAGGGGCCTCCAAATTGCCTCTTTTTCCTGCCAGTACATGTACGGACTGTCTGACATACCTACTTGGATGCTGTCACCGATGTAATCCTTTAACAAACAGACGCACGCTTGTCGCTGCTGCTTTGAGGATGCAGGTGCGGCTACAGCCCACACAATTCACAAAGACAGAAAAAAAAAGAAGAATTTTTTTATTGTATGTGGATCGCACTTTGAGGGTTACACCACCCTTTAACAGACAGATGCACGCTTGTCGCTGCTGCTCTGAGGATGCAGGTGCGGCTACAGCCCACACATTTCACAAAGACAGAAAAAAAGAGAATAATTTTTTTATTGTTTGTGGAGTGCACTTTGAGGGTTACACCACCCTTTAACAGACAGACGCACATTTATCGCTTCTGCTTTGAGGATGCAGGTGCGGCTACAGCCAACACAATTCACAAAGACAGAAAAAAAAGAAGATTTTTTTTTATTGTTTGTGGAGCGCACTTTGAGGGTTACACCACCCTTTAACAGACAGACGCACGCTTGTCGCTGCTGCTTTGAGGATGCAGGTGTGGCTACAGCACACACATTTCACAAAGACAGAAAAAAAAAGAAGAATTTTTTTATTGTTTGTGGATCGCACTTTGAGGGTTACACCACCCTTTAACAGACAGACGCACGCTTGTCGCTGCTGCTCTGAGGATGCAGGTGCAGCTACAGCCCACACATTTCACAAAGACAGAAAAAAAGAGAAGAATTTTTTTATTGTTTGTGGAGTGCACTTTGAGGGTTACACCACCCTTTAACAGACAGACGCACGCTTGTCGCTGCTGCTTTGAGGATGCAGGTGCGGCTACAGCCCACACATTTCACAAAGACAGAAAAAAAAGTAGAATTTTTTTATTGTTTGTGGAGCGCACTTTGAGGGTTACACCACCCTTTAACAGACAGTCGCACGCTTGTCGCTGCTGCTTTGAGGATGCAGGTGCAGCTACAGCCAACACATTTCACAAAGACAGAAAAAAAGAGAAGAATATTTTTATTGTTTGTGGAGTGCACTTTGAGGGTTACACCACCCTTTAACAGACAGACGCACGCTTGTCGCTGCTGATTTGAGGATGCAGGTGCGGCTACAGCCCACACAATTCACAAAGACAGAAAAAAGAAGAATTTTTTTATTTTTTGTGGAGCGCACTTTGGGGATTACACCACCCTTTAACAGACAGACGCACGCTTATCGCTTCTGCTTTGAGGATGCAGGTGCGGCTACAGCCCACACAATTCACAAAGACAGAAAAAAAAGAAGATTTTTTTTAATTGTTTGTGGAGCGCACTTTGAGGGTTACACCACCCTTTAACAGACAGACGCACGCTTGTCGCTGCTGCTTTGAGGATGCAGGTGCGGCTACAGCACACACATTTCACAAAGACAGAAAAAAAAGAAGAATTTTTTTAATGTTTGTGGAGCGCACTTTGAGGGTTACATCACCCTTTAACAGACAGACGCACGCTTGTCGCTGCTGCTTTGAGGATGCAGGTGCGGCTACAGCCCACACATTTCACAAAGACAGAAAAAAAAGTAGAATTTTTTTATTGTTTGTGGAGCGCACTTTGAGGGTTACACCACCCTTTAACAGACAGTCGCACGCTTGTCGCTGCTGCTTTGAGGATGCAGGTGCAGCTACAGCCAACACATTTCACAAAGACAGAAAAAAAAGAAGAATTTTTTTATTGTTTGTGGAGTGCACTATGAGGGTTACACCACCCTTTAACAGACAGACGCATGCTTGTCGCTGCTGCAGTGACAGTAGATTTGTCAGAAATTGTTGGCACGTCCTTCAGTCCGGACCAGATATCCAAACCGGCCCTTGACTTATGACACAGGCGCACGCTTGGCGCTGCTACTGTGTTGATGCACGTGCGGCTACATCGCAGACAAGTCACAAACACAGAAAAAAAATAGTTTTTTATTTTTTGGAGCACTTTGGGGGTTACACCACCCTTTAACAGACTTATGGGACACAGGCGCACGCTTGGCGCTGCTCCTTTGTTGATGCACGTGCAGCCACAGTGCACACAATTCACAAACACAGAAAATATTTTTTTATTTTGTTTGGAGTGCCCTTTGGGGGTTACAGCACCCTTTAACGGACAAGCCAGCCGGCCCTTTACTAATGGGACACAGGCGCATGCTTGGCGCTGCTACTTTGTTGATGCACATGCAGCCACAGTGCACACAATTCACAAACACAGAAAATATTTTTTATTTTGTTTGGAGTGCACTTTGGGGGTTACAGCACCCTTTAACGGTCAAGCCAGCCGGCCCTTTACTTATGACACAGGCGCACGCTTGGCACTACTTTGTTGATGCATGTGCGACTACTGTGCACACAATTCACAAACACAGAAACATTTTTTTTTTTTTGCACTTGGGGGGAGCACCCCTGATGGACAGAGCACCCCCTGGACAACACTACAGCACCCCTTTAGGACTGGGACACTGCACAGGACTTTGGAGTGGACACAGCCCCTATGGACAACTGACTGCACAACACAGTCCAGCCAGCCCCTATGGACTTTGGAGGAGTGGACACAGGGCCAGATTCAGAGCCGCTCGTAAGCGGCCGCTCGTTCGTTCCTACCGCTGTTCGCACAACTGCGCATGCCTACGGATTTTAATACGCATGCACGAACCAGTCAGTACGGCCGAAAACCGCGTTCTCGCTAAATAGCGAATGCCTGCTATTTTGAGCGACAGAATGAGGCTTTGTGGGTGGTAACAGGGGAAGGTGCTTGAAAACGGGGAGTGGAGATCCGAACGCAGGCGTGCTTAAAGGTCAAAACAGGCGTTGTAAGGGTGTGCATAATTAACAAAGCAGCGTCATTGACCACGTCACTTGGTTGTTTTATAGTCAGAACTGCTCGCATGATTGTGGTAGGAAAAACCAACCACAAGAATAGCGAGCAGTTCAGACGCCTTTCGATGTACTTGATTAATCTAATAAATAGCGGACATGACGTATGATGCGAGCGGCCAGGGGGCGTTTTTTTCAAAATTACGTTCGCATGTTTTGGTCGCTCGTTCAGACATAGAGGCGTGAACAGCCCGCAAAGAGCAAACGGTTAATTTAAATAGCCAGCCCCTTTTTCTGAACGAGCGAGCGCAAATAGCGTCCGGCTCTGAATCAGGCCCACAGCCCCTATGGACAACAGCAGCACAGCACAGCACAACACTACACTGCACTACACTACACAGCCCAGCCAGCCCTAACTCCCACCCTCCCTCTTCACTGTCCACAGCCGAGTGAGAAAATGGCGCCGACGCGGGTACCTTATATAGGATCCAAAACCTGCGAGACCCGGAAGGCGGGATGATGACGTTTTGCCTCGATTTCAGATCCGAGTCAGGCAGGAAAAGTCGAGCCTGACTCGGATCGGCCTCGGATCGGGGGGGCTCGGGGGGGTTCGGATTTCAGAAATCCGAACCCGCTCACCCCTACTTAGAACCTTCAACTACCAAAATATCCTCCTCCTCCACCATGTGCTAGTCCACAGAAGCATCCTCGATGACTACATCTGCAAGATGTTGACTGCTCTTCCCCACATTTACAGAGGGCACACAAATGTTGGAACTTGGAGGATCCTTCAGTACACTAGTATTTAGGTCTGGCTCACACATGGCAACCGTGGACACACTTGCACTGTCTTCGGGGATTTGTGATTTCGATTTCTCAGGACACACAGTTGGTTTTTCCGGAGCTGGCTTACTCATATTAATAACTTTAAATGTTTTAATGGTACCACCACCACTACTACTACAAGCAAAATGGCTATCAGAATCAGCAGTCTTCATAAAGAAAGACCACGGCCTTATCCTTTCCTTTCCACTTTGTGTAGTGAATGGAATTTCCTTTCAATTGTTTTTATCTTAAGTTCGGTAAAAGTAGCTTTACCATATCGATGGTGTGACTTAAGCCCTGGGGCATGGGCCTTCATAGAGGACGAGGAAGTTGACGGCCTTGCACTGCTGGCAGCAGCTACAACATGTGGTTCTTGGCCTTGCTCTCCTGTCATGTGACAGCCCTCCATATTTTCTGCGGACTTGAAGCAGTGTCACAAGCACTAATAGTGTAGCCAAAGTGCGGTTACAAAATTCACACACGTGCAGTCGTGTGCACACACTAAAATATTACACCAAAAAAAGACAATTTATTTGAAAAATGTTTTCAGCTCCAGAACTTGGGCCCAGGACAGCGATTGATCCCGACTGGAGTGGGGGCAGCACTAGGTTGCAACTTAACTTGCATTGCTGGCTGGATACACGCACACACACAGACAGTGAAAGATCAAAAAAAAAACAATTGATTTAATTTTTTTTTATAATCAAGAACTTGGGCCCAGAGCGGCGATTGATCACGACTGAAGTGGGGCAGCACTAGGTTGCAACTTAACTTGCGTTGCTGGCTGGATACACATACACACACAGACAGTAAAAGATCCAAAAAAAAACCCAATTGATTTTAATTTTTTTTATAATCAAGAACTTGGGCCAAGAGCTGCGATTGGCAGCACTAGGTTGCAACTTGCGTTGCTGGCTGGATCTTGTGCGGTACTGAGGTTAAGCCTAACACGCATGCACACACACACACAGACAGAAAAATATGAAAGACACTTTGAATGATTTTTTTTTTTTAGCACGACTGGAGTCGGGCAGCACTAGGTTGCAACTTGCGTTGCTGGCTGGATCTTGCGCGATACTGCGGTTAAGCCTAACACGCATGCACGCACACACACACACACACAGAAAAATATAAAAGACACTTTGATTGATTTTTTTTTTTTTTAACACGACTGGAGTTGGGCTGCACTAGGTTGCAACTTGCGTTGCTGGCTGGATCTTGTGCGGTACTGCGGTTAAGCCTAACACGCACGCACACACACAGAAAAATATAAAAGACACTTTCATTTTTTTTTTACTATATATATATATATTTTTTTGAGTCCAGAACTTGGGCCTAGATGGACACAGCACCAGCGCAGATGTATCTGCACCAGCCCAGATGGACACAGCAGACAGCACAGCACCAGCCCAGAATGGATCAGCAGCACCAGCCCAGGACACAGCAGACATCACGGACAGCCCAGATGGATCAGCAACAGCCCAGATGGACACAGCAGACAGCACAGCACCAGCCCAGAATGGATCAGCACCAGCCCAGGGCACAGCAGATAGCACCAGAACCTCTACCAGCCCTACACTACCCACCCTCCCTGTTCAGTCTCCACAGCCGGAGTGAAATGGCATCCGTCGCGTGGTCCTTTATATACTACACTGATCATAGAGACGAAAGCTCGCGAACCGCAAGATTTCAGACTCTATAGTTTTGCCTCGGTTTGAGATCCGAGTCAGGCGGGAATAATCGAGCCTGCTTGGACCCGACTCGGATCTGCTAAATTCGGGTGGATTCGTATCTCAGAGATCCAAACCCGTTCATCTCTATTTATAATTCATATCACTGCCTTCCCCTTTGGAGCTTACAATTATTTATTTATTAACAGTAACTTATGTAGCCCCAGCATATTCTGTTGCACTTTACAATTGGGAACAGAACAGTTATAAAACAAGACTGGGTAATAACAGATAGACATTCTAAATACTCTAACATACAAGCACATACACTAGGGATAATCGTGTTAGAGTCCAATTAACCTACAAATATGCTTTTGGGGGTGAGGGGGTGGGAGCAAACCGGTGCGAACAGGGAGCACATACAAACTCCACACATATATTGCTTGGATTAGAATGAGCCCTGGTTGGGAACTGAGCTCATGATCTCTATAGTTTTGCCTCGGTTTGAGATCCGAGTAAGGCGGGAAAAATTAAGCCTGCTTGGATGAGACTCGGATCTGCTAAATTCGGGTGGGTTCAGATCTCAGAGATCCGAACCCGCTCATCTATATATATATATATATATCCGAACCCGCTCACCTATATATATATATATATATATATATATATATGTGTGTCTAAATATGTATGTATGTATATATATATATATATATATATATATATCTTACATACATACACTGGCCCTGATTCAGAGCCGGACGCTCTGACAGAGCGCTTGCTCTGAATCAGGGCCGTCCTTCTAATTTTTTAGAGCAGCCAAAAAGATGGTCGCGATGGTCAAGACCATCGCGACCATCGGGCTTGCGACGAGACCCTTGTGGTAGGGTCTTGTTGCCGCAAGCCCTGGAGTGCCTTTGGCTCTATCAGAGCCAAAAGCACTCCCACTGACATCACTTGTGATGTCCCATGGGAATGCCTCCGTCTTAGCAGGCACGCCCACCAAAGGGGGCGTGCTGTCACTCACCATTGACAACACGCCCCCTTTGGTGCGAGACCCGGAGCTCAGCGCTCGCGAGCGGGTCTGAATCAGGCCAACAGTTCCCTGGTCCATCACTCACGATTCATATATGCAATAACTCCAACTTGCCCAGGTGCCCTCATATTTTGTGGAATGCAAAAAGGTAGAACAGAGGCAGCATCCGATGGGACTAACACAGATGATTTAGGGTCTGATTCAGCAAGAAATGCAAGTGTGCACAACCACGCACCCAACCACTGCGAGAATATGTTAATGAATGCATACGCATGGCTATTGCAGCAGAATAAGCAGACACCCAGCACTACACAATACCACCCACTTTCCTTTACTTGTGTCCTTTATACCTGGCAAAACAGTGGAAACATCGGTAACATCGAGAACCATCAGACCCATACACACAATTAGTGGTTGACTTGATCCTCCCGCAGTCTTTGCTACATCTACTGCACGCAGTGAGAGCTCAGGCTGCGTAGGGTCTCACAATGCCTAATTTATGCGCGCCTCTGCAACTGCTTTGAAATGCACTGACACGCCTGCGTTTGCATGGCCACACCCTGTCACCACCCAAAAATATTACTTCCTGTCAATCACAGGTCTGCGTGCTATCTGTGATCGCATTCCCCTTCACAGCGCTTACTTCGCGCACGGTCACTGCGTCTTATAAGCATGTGCAGATTGCAAACATCGGCTGGGTGCATGCAAACGCAGAATTGCATTCCTTGCTGAATCAGGCCCTTAGACCACTACCATAGCAGTGCTGTCCAACATTTCAGTTTATTCAACTTTTTTCAAGGACAACATACAAAAATCATGTCTTACCTTAAGTAGGGATGTGCGCCGAACCATTTTTGTTGGATTTGGATATGTTTCTAATTCATCGTCCAGCTTTGGATTTGCCAAACTGCGGTCATTGGCTTTGGATTTGGATTTTTTACATAAATTGACAAAAAAACTAAAATCACATAAATTTAGCTTTTTTTTCTTCCTAGAGTATTATTAACCTCAATAACATTAATTTCCAGTCATTTACAGTCAATTTAGACCACCTCACAGCTTATAGTATTGTTTTATTGGCCAAAGGTTGCAGTGAGCTGACTGGTTACTAAGCGACAGAGCAGCGGCACAGACACCACAGTTAAAAGCACATCTATTAAAGATTGCCACACAGCAGTGGCAGAAATGAAAGGTAGTGCAAGATGGAATTGTCCTTGGGCCCTCCCACCCAGTGGGGTACGGCCAGCAGAGTCACAGTACTTGTTTATAAAGTCGGCTATGGCCCAAGGAGTCACAGTGCACATCTTATTCACATTACACCGCACATAGTGCCCCTGATTCACATTACACCATAAAGTAGTGTCTCTTACTTATGTTACAACACACAGTAGTGCCCCTTTTACACAATGCCCACAGTAGTGCCCCTTTTACACAATGTCCACATTAGTGACCCTTATACACAAAGCCCACAGTAGTAATGCCCCTTATACAGATGTGCCCAGTTAGTTAGTAGCTCATAGCCCGCCATTCAGGCCTCCTGTGTCGTGCCATGGAATGTTACGTGATGGCTGTACTGTGGCATACCGGGGTATTCTACAATGAAAGATAAGCCATGGCATTGATAGCGCGATGTGTTCTAGATTGTTTATAAACATTACTCGTCACAAAGAGAAATGAAATAATTCACACAAATACAGATTCTAAAATAAATGACAATGCTTTTACTTAAAGACAGCGTAATTATACATGTATTTTGCCAGTGCAGAGTTACAACAAAAACACTTAGGTTACATTAACAGCAGTAGGGAATACTTGTAAAATAAATTTGTGACACCCAGTGCAGCAATACCAGTCAGCCAATTTCATACATACGTACGTCAAAGGCACCTGGCAGACCCTCATTGTGTGCTCTCTCCTCCTTCCTCCGAGTGCTCCCCAACTGCTCCCCCCTCCCTCTCTCATAAGCTTTATACTATAACTCTGGCTATAATCCAATGGGGAACTTTCATTTATTTAATATTCGTACGTGCTAGGCCTTAATTGGTTATGGGTGTCTTAATCATAATATTGATACTTATGCTGTGTTATCTGTTTGTTCCCATGTAGGCCCCTTTAGCCTTCAGCTCCTGCTTATGGCAGACAAAGGCTATCTTGATTTAACTCATTTGCTTATAAAAACTGGGACTTGTCGTCTACTACTCTGCTTATGTTAAACTGACCCATCTTAAACCCATAACTTTAAATTGCTACAACAAAATGGCTTACAACAGTTCTAACTTACACATATCTCCATAGTTAATCACACCTGCATAGAAATAAAAACTAATCTCTATATACTTATTAATACATCATTTAATATACCTTTGGATAAAATATTAAACAAAATGACTGATGCAACAGAGACACATTTATTTACTTTAGAGAGAGAAGGCCTTAATCCTCTCTAGGCCTGAGACCATTTGACAAATGTGGCCCAGCTGCATCTCACACATCTATACTATGGGCCCTCATTCAGAGCCGTTCGTTAGCATCAGTACGCTCGTTGCGTTCCGATGTTAGGAAACCACGCATGCGCCGGTGTTCCACTGCGCATGTGCGTAAGGCAGATTGCGAGCTTTTTTTTGTCTCGTTCGTCAGATTGCGAACAGGAAGTGACATGTCAAATGTGATTGACAGAACAGGCCGTTTTTGGGCGTTGACGGGGGTGGAGATGGAAAAACGCAGGCGTGGCGAGGCGTTTTTTGGGCGTACATAAATTTTCAGATGCGAACGTCAAATGTGTTCGTACCAAGTCATACGTCACTGGCTGATCCTCTTTCCGTTCAAACTGCACGCACAGCTTGGGGTGTGGATTACTCGACCACAATGGCGATGGCCTTGTCCTCCGGTCCGGGCCTCCATGATGTTTCATCGATTAATCACGGCTTGTCAGAAAAACAATCAACTTTGAATTGCAAACCAGCTTGTAATGTGTTTTGAAAAGAGTTTTTTTGGTGAGCACAAAACTACGCAGGTGGAAATCACAGCTGCTAATTTCAGGAATACACAATCAATTAGCGTACATTTGTAGGAATGTTTTTTTTATTTTAATTTTGGTTTTGTGCTATTGTAACAATAATGTCATCATGTGTGTGTGTATTTTACCATTTTGCTTTGGCCAGGAGAATTTGCATCCTTTTTTTAATTTTAAAGTGTTCCTTAAAGAGCCCTTTTTTAAAAAACCCTTTTTTTTTCTTTTGAAGGTCGTTTTTGGCTTGTGGGCCAGGATTAACTGTAAACCATTTATAAAATAATGTCACAATACAATGTAGCTCATTTTTCATATTTTTAATTTAAACACATTTTAAACGTTTTCGGGGCCATTTTGCCAAAACACTTTTTGGCCAGTGTTAGACACAAATAACAAATAATTAGGACAAACATATTAAAAGGTTTGGGCAACTTAAACAAACAAATTAAAAACAATTCACAAGAAAGGAGAGGGAAGTTTTGGCCAGAAAGGAATATGGGGCAAGCACAGAAGGAGTGTGGGAAAATTAGCCAGTGCTGTCATCGTTTTTTCCCCCGTTTGGCTGGGGTAGGGTGGGCGCCTGACCGGGTCCGGGATGTCCTCTGGCTGGCCTGTCCAGAGGCAGATGTTGTGGCCTCTGGACTAGGCACAGGGCTAGGCACATTTGGAGGAATGGCTGTTGTTGTGCCAGAGGTGGTGGATCCTGATGTTCCGGCAGGAAGGGAGGTCGGCTCCAACATGTGCTGGCGAACGAGCTGCTCCAGGGCATTGGCGATTCTGATGTTGGCCCTGGTATTTTCAGCCAGGGCCTGACCAATGGTCACGTTGGCCGCAGCATTTTGCTCCAGGGCCTCAGCCACCCGTAGCAGACTGGCGTCCATCCTCTGCAAGAATCTCCGTATGGTAATCCGATTTAAAATTGAGTTCTGTGAGGAGTGCCACTGCCTGCGAGGGGGATTGCCCTGGACTGGCTTCTGCAGGGTCCTCAGCCGGATGTACTGGTTCCTCCCCTGCAGAGCCAGCCGAAATTCTGTGGCCAAGGCTTCCCTCTGGAGCAGACTCATCCGCCTGTGTCTCTGTGTGAAAAAAGAGAAAAGAGTCACATTAGAAACTACATATTGTCACAATAACATTTCAGAGTTGGTTACATCACAACATTTACCTGGGACAACATGAGGAGCCGCAAAGTCTGGCATGTCCGTATCCATGTTGGACACGCCAAACACCTCCACATCCTGCACACACCCCTGTGCCAGCTCTTCCAAATCATTCAGCTCCAATGACACAGGGGTGGGACCCCCACCTGTCCCCCTTGCATGCCTAGCCCTGTCAGCCAGTTTTTGCTTCAGGCGATATTTGAAGTCTTGCCATCTGTGGGTAAAAAAGTAGGCATTATTCCTGCATTATTTTTCCCTGTTTTTATTTTCTAATTTAAGTTTTTACTTACCGGCGTTTGACATCCCGGGCTAGACGGACATAATCACCCACCCTATTGACAGCACTGGCTATCTCCTCCCACATTCTCCACTTCTGGCTTACACCCATATTCCTGTGTGCCTGTGGCAGGATGTCCACACACTTCTGAACCAAAACCTCCATCTCCTTTCTTGTGAATTGTGGCCGCCTTTTCTTTTTGCCAGCTTTGGCCGGAATACTGGGCCCAGCAGCCTCTTCCATGTCATCCTCAACACCTATTTACATTAAATTAATTTGAATTTAGATGTCAATCTTTCACTATATTCTGTTTCCAAATCAGCCTTGATTAGAAATGTGAGAAAAACTTACCGGCCGCCTCTTGCCCATTGTTTGGCTGGTCTGTAGCCATTTTGCATGCCAAACCAAGAACTACACCAGACCGTTTGTTTTTTTCCGTGACGTATTTATACATGCGTCCTTATTATTCGACCGCATCATTGATTGTGCGTTCCTATGATCCGTCCTTAATTTGAGCGGGAAAAGAAACACTATTTATGGCTTTTGGCGCCTCGAGTCGAGGTGGCGGTTGTCGTGTGTTGGAGGTTACGTTGTTCGGAGTGGTTTGTTGGAGGGAGTTGTGTTTGGTGGATTTTTGGATTGTGTTAGAGGCGTTTTTTTTGGTTTACTTTCCGTTCGCATTTTTTGGTGTGGTTTTTTTTATTTGTGGTGTTTTTTCTGTGTAAGTTTTTTCCCCTCATCCTTTTGTAAAATATGGTTCTCCTTTTTTTTTGGTTTTGCCTAAAAATTACTATTTTGTTTTTTTTGATTTTTGTAGGTTTCTTTTGGCTGTGCCCCAACGACCTTTTTGCTCTGTGACTTCTTTATCGTGTGTTGGTAAGTTTAGATTTTAACTTGCTTGTTAAATGTTCATGTCTTGTTCTTTGCATATTTTGTGGTCTTTACGTTTTTTTGGGGGGTTTTTGGGGTTGGTAAAAATGCGAACCATTTAGCGCACTTTTGTAGGCTTGATTCCCCTTGTAAAAATGCAAACCATTTAGCGAACTTTTGTAGGCTTGATTCCCCTTGTAAAAATGCGAACCATTTAGCGCACTTTTGTAGGCTTGATTCCCCTTGTAAAAATGCGAACCATTTAGCGCACTTTTGTAGGCTTGATTCCCCTTGTAAAAATGCAAACCATTTAGCGCACTTTTGTAGGCTTGATTCCCCTTGTAAAAATGCAAACCATTTAGCGCACTTTTGTAGGCTTGATTCCCCTTGTAAAAATGCAAACCATTTAGCGCACTTTTGTAGGCTTGATTCCCCTTGTAAAAATGCGAACCATTTAGCATTAAAATTCTGGCTTTTTTTGTTTCGGGCAAATTGTGGAAGTTCTCTCAATCTCGGTTTCCTATTTTTCGAAATGTGTGTTTACCCCCTTTATTTTTGTGCATTTTCCAAAAAAAAGAATACAAAATGGCCACCACAAAATCTAAACTTATTATGGTCTTTTGAAATCATGACAATACCTCGGCATGTAAGCATCTTTGGATTGTATCGTAAAGATAAGTATTTTTTGTTTTTTTTGGGGGGCAACATACCTTAACTACAATTCTTACCATTTCAGGTTGATGTTGGTCGTATTATTGTGGCCATGCTGCCAGAAGCCGACCAACCTCAATCTCGTCCCAGGCGTAGGCATCGTAGGCGTGCTCGGCCCCAGATATATATAACACGTGTCACCCTTTTTGGAATGCCCGATGATGAGGTGTTAAGGCGCTACTGTCTTACGCCCAAAATCATCATAGACACTCTCTCATTAATAGAGAGTGATCTTGAGCGGCAAATTGACAGTCCTACAGCAATACCACCACTTACGCAATTTATGGCGGTGTTACATTTGTGTGCCTCAGGATCCTTTCAAACCACGGTGGGAATAGTTGCGGGAATCTCCCAATCCTCCTTTTCAAGGATCCTGAGGGCAGTGATGGAGGCCCTTTTCAAGCACCTCCATCATTTTATTGAAATGCCTTTGGATATGGGTTCCCTTAGTGTGGCGAAGGCCAATTTTTACCAAATTGCTGGCTTCCCACACATCATAGGGGTTGTGGATGGTACTCACATACCACTTCAGCCTCCAGCACGGCTGGAGGCCATTTTTCGAAACAGGAAACACTATCACTCACTGAATGTAATGGTGGTATGTGATGTCTCCCTCCAGATCCTGTCCCTGAATGCAAAATTACCTGGGAGTGCACATGACTCATTCGTCATCCGTCAATCAGGGATTTGGCATAAATTAAACAACCTACAAGCTGGTGATGCGTGGCTTCTGGGTAAGTGTAGACCTTTTTTAGAAAGCAATGCAAAGCTTGATACACAGTTATCCTGATGTTGTAATTTCTTGTTCACAGGAGACAGTGGCTACCCTTGCACGCCCTGGCTGCTCACTCCTTATTTGGCTCCCACACCAGGGCCACAAAGTGAGTATAATTCCGCACTTACAGCCACCAGGCAAGTGGTGGAGTGCTGTATCGGCCTTTTAAAAGGCCGATTCAGAAGCCTCCACCGCTCTGGTGGCGAGCTCATGTATTTGCCGGATATGGTTTCGAAAATTGTGGTCCTGTGTGGGATATTTCACAACATCGCCATAAGGAGTGGTGTCCAAATGCAGCCAGAGGATGCCTTGCCTGAGGATGGCCCCCCCGAGGTTGGTCGGAGGTCTGTATGTGGGGAGGCCATACGTGATAATGTTGTGGCACGTTTTTTCAGGTGATTATTGACCAAAATGAAGTGAGATGACACAATGTAGACATGTAATAATGTAATTAACAAATTTAAATTTTGTTTTGTTTGTGTGTTTTATTCCATAATATTTTTCGGGAAAACCATGACTACTACCTGATCGTCAAAAATGACTTCATGTGGACACATTGGATTTAACTTCTGGACCAAAATTGTCGTCAACTCATTTGTGGGATCATGTTGGCATGCTACTTTGTCAAACAGTTCTTGATTGTTTGGTTTTTGTATATTTTGTGTGTAGGCTGATTTTGATGAGTGTTTTCACTGTGTGTATTTATTGTCCTTAATCACTTTGTGTTTCTTAATTTTGAGTAAATAAATGTTGGTTACGTTAAAAAAAAGATTTCCTTTCTAAATTACATGCAAGTGTAACCGTGTTCAAAAAAGGCAAACTTGCTTAAGGGCTAATCCTGTAAAGTTTTTAATCTTGTAGTATTTTACCATGCTTAGTGGCTCAAAACAAACACCCAAAGGTATTATGTGGAATCAGTATGTTTTCTAATCTCGGCCTAAACAGGTTTCATTTAATATTTACCTTACCCCCCCCCCAAAAAAAAAAAAAAAAACAACAACAAACCTATTAGTATGGTTAGGTGTTGAATGTGCCAGCTTACATAATTCAGCTTTCTAGAATCTAAGTTACATTACTTTAAAATACTTTCTGCACTAGTCGACTTATGTAAGATTAAACAATATAATATTTACAGAGAAGGAATGAGCCTTTAAACGAAAACTTTTTTTTATTTTTTAGAAAACATGGCCAAATTTGTCAAAAACTAAAAAATTAAGGTCGTAGGATCTCTGCCATGTGATCGAGGACCACCAGCATGCCTATAACATGGCCCCTCAGCCTCTGCACACATGCTGCTGCCTCCGTCAGCCGCCTCTGGTCCTCTGTGGGTTAAAAAATTTAGGTGCTTAATACAAAAAACCCGAATTTTTGTTTGACCAACAACTTCCAAAGGAAATACAACTTTAGAAAAAGTGTCAATTTTGCAAAACATTACAATTCAAAGCCAACATTCTTGGCCAAAGTAAATTCCAAATAATTACAAGAGATACAAGTATGAGTGTTTGGACCTGTGTGATATGTGTAAGGGCCAAACATCATAGACATTTTAAAATCAAGATATATAGAACAAACATTATAAATAAGTCAAATTTGAAAAATGCACAGGCAAAGGATAACACCCCCCCCCCCCCAAAAAAAAAAAAAGGGAAACATACAGTTGCCAAAGATGCCTGGACCTGTAGCACCACCATCGTCCTCCTCGGAGGTCGACAAATGCAGGTCAGTTGGAGGAGGGGTGATCTCTGAAGGGGGGGAGGGGGTGTAAAAGAGAGGGGTGGTTGGAGGGGAGGGTGATGAAAAGAGAGAGGCTGGTTTAGGGGAGGGGCATTATGAGGGATGGGAAGTATCGGAGAGGGATGGGCGTCCGGGTCTGGCCCGGCTGGGTTTGAGGGTGAATTAGGGGTAGGGTGCGGAGAGGAGGATTGGCTGGGAGTTGGGGATAGGGGACATCCGCAAAAATTAATTTATTAAACCCCCCCCCCAAAAAAAAAACATGCACACGCAGATATGTAGTAAATAAACAAACAGGGCAAGAATGAAAACATGCACACGCAGATATGTAGTAAATAAACAAACAGGGCAAGAATGAAAACATGCACACGCAGATATGTAGTAAATAAACAAACAGGGCAAGAATGAAAACATGCACATGCAGATATGTAGTAAATAAACAGGGCAAGAATGAAAACATGCACATGCAGATAGGGCCGCAAAATAAAAATGGAAAGCGAAATAAAAAAAACTTACTTTCTGCTATATGCTGGCGAAAACATGCCAGCAAGCGTGGCGTCCGTCGTTGGAGATCAGACCACCTGCGCTCCAGCTGGCCAATCTGTCAGCGTGAGCCGAAGGAGCGCAGGCGGCGGCGAACCTCCGCATAGGCGGATCGCTTTTCTCTGTTGCTGATGGGGGGAGGCTGGCTGGTTATCCACCGGTCCATTACTTCCGTCAGGACGAGAAGCTCCCGTTTGGCTTAATGCAGTGACATGCGTTAGCTAATTTAAACCAAAAAATGAAACAAGTAAAATATGCATAAGACAAAACACAGAAAACAATATGAAAAAAGCCCAAAACATGTATTTTGGATAAAGGAAACCATTGTTTAAACCGTACGTATTCTGCGTGAAAAAACAAACACGGACAAGAGTAAAGTTTATTGAAACTGAAAAAAAAAAAGAAAAAAAAAGGTGAAGAGCAATTAAGCTAATTGATCTGTTGATTGGCATGATACGATTAAAGGATGTATGCAGAATGAACGAGCAGGTAATCGAAAACTGACAGGCCCACTTCCGGTTTGGACTGGTGCGAGCGTTCCCTGCATGCACAATTGGAGATGTACGGTCGTAATTTGGCTCGCTCGTTAGCTAGAGGAGGGGTTGCTAGACTATGGGGCGGAAGAATAGCTGTGTACGAAATTACGAGCGAGCGCTTGTATTTGCATTTTTCGGCTCGTACGCCGTACGTGCGTCCGGCCACTTGCGTCCGGGTCTGAATCAGGGCCATCATCTTAAACATTTCTATATATTCTACATTGCAATATGGGGAAAAATAAAGGAACATAAGCATGAATATATTTGTGAATTGCTACAGGAATATGCATGACCACATATTCCTGTGTTATCAGTATGTAATACACTGCTTAATCTCTAGGTGGCGAGTGCTCCACTGATAAAATTTGTACTACGGTGGGATGCTGAGAGAAATGCTGTCAGTTCAGTAGAGTTCTTTAAAATAACTGAACTTCAGTTGCTCTGTCATTATGTAATGCTTAGTGTGCGTCTTCTGGTCAATGGCCCTCATTCAGAGCCGCACGTTAACAACAGTACGCTCGTTGCGTTCCGATGTTGACTAACCGCGCATGCGTCGGTGTTACACCGCGCATGTGCGTACGGCAGATTGCGAGCTTTTTTTCTCTCGTTCCTAAAATAGCATACAGGAAGTGACATGTCAAATGTGATTGACAGAACAGGGCGTTTTTGGGTGTTGACGGGGGTGGAGATGAAAAAACGCAGGCGTGGCGAGGCGTTTTTGGGGCGTACATACATTAGCAGATGCGAACGTCAAATGTGTTCGGACCGTCTCATACGTCACTGAAACATCCGCTTTCCCTTCAAAATGCTCGCACAGCTTAGGGTCAGGATTACTCGACCACATTGGCGATGGCCTTCTCCTCCGTCCCGGGACTCCACGATGGTGCAGCGATTAATCGCGGCTGGTCAGTAAAGTAATTAGTGTTGGATTGAAATCCGGCTTGGTATGTGTTTGGAAAGCAGTTTATTGGGATAGCACAAAAGCGTACGCAGGTGGAAATCAGAGCTGCTAATGTCATGATTACATAATCAATTAGCGTACATTTTTGGGGTTTTATTTTGGCCACAATTTGGTGGTTATGGCCTATTGTAACAATAATGTCATCATCTTTTAATTAGCTCCCCTTTTTTTTGGTTTACTGAGGAATTTGCATCGCTATGTGATTTTTTAAACGTTCCTTAAAGAGGCCTTTTTTTTTTTAAAAGAGGGTCAGTTTTTGCGTTTAAGGCCAGGATTAAATGTAACCCATTTGTACAATAATGTCACAATACAATGTCAGTGTTTTGTTTTTAATTTATTGTTTACACATAAACAAATTGGCCTAATATTGTATTGCCTTTTTTTGTGGCCAAGATATTTGATCCAAAAAAAAAAAAAACATAACTACTAACATAAGCGTAAATACAAAATTTAAAAACATTTCACAAGAAAGGAGAGGGAAGTTTTGACCAGAAAGGAATATGAGCCAAGCACAGAAGGAAAGTGGGAAAAGTCGCCATTGCTGTCACCGTTTTCTCGCCCGTTTGGCTGGGTGAGGGTGGGCGCCAGACCGGGTCCGGGATGCCATCGGGCTGGCCTGTCCAGAGGCAGATGTTGTGGCCTCTGGACTAGGCACAGGGCTAGGCACATTTGGAGGATTGCCTGATGTTGTGCCAGAGGTGGAGGATCCGGATGTTCCGGCAGGAAGGGAGGTCGGCTCCACCATGTGCTGGCGAACGAGCTGCTCCAGGGCATCGGCGATGTGGATGTTGGCCCTGGTATTTTCCGCCAGGGCCTGAGCAATGGTCACGTTGGCCGCAGCATTTTGCTCCAGGGCCTCAGCCACCCGTATCAGACTGGCGGCCATCCTCTGCAGAATCTCCGTATGGCAATCCGATTTAAAATTGAGTTCTGTGAGGAGGCCCACTGCCTGCGAGGGGGCACGCCCTGGACTGGCTTCTGCAGGGTCCTCAGCCGGATGTACTGGTTCCTCCCCTGCAGAGTCAGCAGAAATTCTGCGGCCAAGGCTCCCCTCTGGAGCAGACTCATCCGCCTCTGTCTCTGTTAGGAAATTGGAGAAAAGACTCACATTAGAATCTACATATTGGCACAATAGCATTTCTGAGTTGGTGACATCACAAGACTTACCTTGGCCAACATGAGGAGCCGCAAAGTCTGGCATGTCCGTATCCATGTTGGACACGCCAAACACCTCCACAGCCTGCACACACCCCTGTGCCATCTCTTCTAAGTCTGTCAACTCCAATGACACAGGGGTGGGACCCCCACCTGTCCCCCTTGCATGCCTAGCCCTGTCGGCAAGTTTTTGTTTGAGACGATATTTGAAGTCTGCCCATCTGTGGAATGAATTTGGAACCATTATCCTTTTTTTTACAATGGGGTTTGTTTATAGGATGGGAAAGTGTTTACTTACCGCCGTTTGACATCCCGGGCTAGACGGACATAATCACCCACCCTATTGACAGCAACGGCGACCTCCTCCCACATTCTCCACTTCTGGCTTTGGCTCATATTCCTGGCTGCCTGGGGCAGGATGTCAACGCACTTCTGGATCAAAACCTCCATCTCCTTGCTTGTGAAATGTGGCTGCCTTTTTTTTTTTTGCAGCTTTGGCGGGTTGACTGGGGCCAGCAGTCTCTTCCATGTCATCCTCCTCACCTATTTGGGTAAATATGCAGATTTAGCCACTTCACAACTTGCACAATATTATGTTTTAAAAGAATCATTGACACAAAATGCATGAAGGCCTTACCGCCGCAATTTTGACCATTGTTTCCCTGGTTTGAAGCCATGTCTCTGCTTCCAGCATGAAATCATCCAGAAATTCTATGTGATTTCGTGACGTATTTATACATGCGTCGTTAGTTTGCGGCCGCATCATTGATTGTGCGTCCCTATGATTCATCCTTAATTTGTGCGGGAAAATAAACACTATTTATGGCTTGGTGTGTGTGGATTCGAGGTGGGGTTGTTGGAGTGTTGTCGGTTAAGTGGTTTGGATTTGGTTGGTTGGTTGCGTTTGGAGGATTTTGGAGAGTTGTTTTTTTGTTTGTTT
Organism: Taudactylus pleione; assembly: GCA_031769625.1. Taxonomy (NCBI): domain Eukaryota; kingdom Metazoa; phylum Chordata; class Amphibia; order Anura; family Myobatrachidae; genus Taudactylus; species Taudactylus pleione. Next base: position 816,865 of record JAUIMM010000303.1, on the reverse strand, counting down.
TTGCTACATTTCTTTGGTTTTTCCGTTCGCATTTTTTTCATTTTTTCAACATCCTTTCCTGATTTGGTAAGTTTTGTGCATTCAAATTTGTGGCCAATTGGTGTATTCTTCTGTTTTGTGGTTCGTTAATTTGTTTAACACTCATTTCATCTTTTTTAGTTTTTTTTTGTTTTCGGACCCAAAGAAGTTTTTTGAGGAAATCTTATATATTCGAGTTGGGTAAGTCCATTTTTTGTCTTGCATTTGCGAATGAATTACGGCATTTTTGACTGTTGGTGTAGCGCCTTGCATTTGCGAATGAATTACCGCATTTTTGACTGTTGGTGTAGTGACTTGCATTTGCGAATAATTTACCGCATTTTTGACTGTTGGTGTAGTGACTTGCATTTGCGAATTAATGACCGCATTTTTGACTGTTGGTGTAGTGACTTGCATTTGCGAATTAATGACCGCATTTTTGACTGTTGGTGTAGTGACTTGCATTTGCAAATTATTTACCGCATTTTTGACTGTTGGTGTAGTGACTTGCATTTGCGAATTAATGACTGCATTTTTGACTGTTGGTGTAGTGACTTGCATTTGCGAATTAATGACCGCATTTTTGACTGTTGGTGTAGTGACTTGCATTTGCGAATTAATGACCGCATTTTTGACTGTTGGTGTAGTGACTTGCATTTGCGAATTAATGACCGCATTTTTGACTGTTGGTGTAGTGACTTGCATTTGCGAATTAATGACCGCATTTTTGACTGTTGGTGTAGTGACTTGCATTTGCGAATTAATGACCGCATTTTTGACTGTTGGTGTAGTGACTTGCATTTGCGAATTATTTACCGCATTTTTGACGGCTTATTCATCATATAATCCAGATTTGCTTTTCCCTTTTCCATTTTTTGGGTCCATTTGATCCCTATTTGACGTACGGTGTGCAATGTAGTTTTCATCGATGGCCAAATGTGTTTTCCCGCTATTTTCTGTGTTGGCTTGCAACAATTTTTAAACAAAAAAAACACCCTCTAAATTTTTGAAGTCTCATTGTTGGCTTTTTTACAGTTTATACGTATCATGACAATACCCCGGCATGTAAGCAGCTATGGATGGTATCAGAAAGCTAAGTTGTTGTTTCTTACTTTTGGGGTGGGTCAAAAGCCTTACATTGTAAACTTTGAATTTCAGGTAGATCTGGGGCGAATTGTTCTGGCCCTGCTCCCGGAAGACGACCAACCTCAAACTCGTCCCAGGCGTAGGCATCGTAGGCATGCAAGGCCCCAGATATTTCGAACACGTGTCACCCTTTTTGGAATGCCCGATGATGAGGTTTTAAGACGCTACCGTCTACCTCCCAAAATCATCATAGACACTCTCTCATTAATAGAAAGTGATCTTGAGCGGCAAATTGACAGTCCAACAGCAATACCACCACTGACGCAATTTATGGCGGTGTTACATTTCTGTGCCTCAGGATCATTTCAAACAACGGTGGGAATAGTGGCGGGCATCTCCCAATCCTCCTTTTCCCGGATCCTGAGGGCAGTGATGGAGGCACTTTTCAAGCACCTCCATCATTTTATTAAAATGCCTTTGGATATGGGTGCCCTTAGTGTGGCCAAGGCCAATTTTTACCAAATAGCTGGCTTCCCACACATCATAGGGGTTGTGGATGGTACTCACATACCACTTCAGCCTCCAGCACGGCTGGAGGCAATATTTAGAAACAGGAAACACTATCACTCCCTGAATGTAATGGTGGTATGTGATGCCTCCTTCCAGATCCTGTCCCTGAATGCTAAATTACCCGGAAGTGCTCATGACTCCTTCGTCATCCGGCAATCAGGGATATGGCAGAAATGAACCAACCTACAAGCTGGTGATGCGTGGCTTCTGGGTAAGTGGAGACCTTTAGTACATAACAATGTTAAGCTTGATACACAGTGTTCCTGATGTGGTCTATTTTTGTTCACAGGAGACAGTGGATACCCTTGCATGTCCTGGCTGCTCACTCCTTATTTGGCTCCCACACCAGGGCCACAAAGTGCGTATAATTCCGCACTTACAGCCACCAGGCAAGTGGTGGAGCGCTGTATCGGCCTTTTAAAAGGCCGATTCAGATGCCTCCACCGCTCTGGTGGCGAGCTCATGTATGTGCCGGATATGGTGTCGAAAATTGTGGTCCTGTGTGGGATATTTCACAACATTGCCATAAGGAGTGGTGTCCCAATGCAGCCAGAGGATGCCTTACCTGAGGATGGCCCCCCCGAGGTTGGTCGAAGGTCAGTATGTGGGGGGGCCATACGCGATGATGTGGTGGCCAGATTTTTTAGGTAAGTTTGTTCAAAACTCCAGTGTTTATACCTAATGTGTTTGTTTTTTTTGGCGAACATCTAATTTATTTTTAATTTTCTCACCATCTTCTGTTTGTTCACATAATCTTTGGCACTCCAACGCTCACTACTTCCTGCTACCCTTACCAAACCTGGATCTGGTCCTTTTGGGCATATATTCTGGAACCCATATCGCAACGCCATGTTTGTGGAATCATGTTGGCATGGTCCTTCGTCAACCAGTTCTTGATTTTGTGTTTTTATTTAATTATTTCTTGGTATGTGTTGTATTTGAATTTATCACTGTGTATTTTTTTTGGGAGTGACCACTTTGTTTTCTCTGTTATGTTGTGAATAAATGTTTGAAGAGTGAAATGGTCTTCCTTTTTTGGGACGTTAACAGCAAGTGTAACCAGGTTAACACAAGTTACATTTGACTAAGGGGTAAACCAGTACTGACGCCAGTTGAGCAAAACTGAAATATGTTTTCAGCTTTCCAATCCACACCAAAAGGAAGCCTGGCCCAACCTTGGGATTTGTAAGATTGGCCTAAGCAGCTTGCGCACCAAGTAGGAACCTGGAAAATGTAGAAATCTGAAATTGACACTACACCCAAAAAGGGAAATTACATTGTTACTGTTATGTGTTTCTGGTGTCTGTTTGACATACAAAGACAAAACACAATCTAACTTTTAAAAAAGGGAAATCCTTGCAGGAACTTATGTCAGGCTAAACTATCTTGGTTTTGGTTTTTAAAAATGAGCCACAACGTATATTTGTCTTTAAAAATTTATTGGGCAAATAGAACAAAAAAAAAACAACTAATGCCGAAGGAGGCCAGACAGCCGGTCGAGGGCCACCAGAAGGCCGATTACATGGTGGCGCATCTGACCCACAACATCCGCCACCTCTTGCCGACGCCTCTGTTCCTCTGTGGGTGAGAAAAGTGTGTGGGTTAATACAACAATAGGGACTCCACAGAAAAACATAAAAAAAAAACCAAATCACTCCTAAACCCAAAAACATAAATAAAAAGGGTGGGCTGGCAAAAATACAAGGCCTAGGTACAAATTCCCACAGGTATGATATGTGTATGCTTAAATCACCAGGAAGAGGTAAAGGCAAACCTTCACAATCAACAAAAGTCAAGCCACAAAAACACGAAGAAAGGCACGACACATGATTACATACAAACAGTTTGTGCTTTAAAAAAAAAAATTAAAAAACATACCGGGAAACAAATCGGGAGCTCCGGCAAAACCTCCATGATCCTCCTCGGAGGATCCGTCATTCCCCAAAGAATGGGGCGGAGTTATGCTGGACTCCGGGGAGGGGGTAATTGGAAGAGGGGTGGGTGGAGGAGAGGGGGAAGTGGGACGGAGGGGAAGGAGGCCCGACATTTCCGGGAGAGGGTCTGGGAAGGATGGGGAGGAGTGGGGAATAGGGGAAAGATTTGGGGTGGAGTGTTGGCTGGGGGTTGGGGAGAGTGGGCGGGAACGCCGACGTTGACGGCGGAGTCTTGGCTGTCCCCCTAAAATATGTCAAATAAATTGCGTTTAGTTTATGGACAAATCCGGGCAAACAAACAAACAAAATAAATAAATAAATAAATAAAACCAAAAAAAATAGCAGTAGAATTAAAAATTCAGAAAAAGAGGGAAAACATGCAGACGCAGATATGAGTACAAATAATAAATAGAACAGACAGGAAAACATGCAGACGCAGATATGAGTACAAATAATAAATAGAACAGACAGGAAAACATGCAGACGCAGATATGAGTACAAATAATAAATAGAACAGACAGGAAAACATGCACACGCAGATATGAGTACAAATAATAAATAGAACAGACAGGAAAACATGCAGACGCAGATATGAGTACAAATAATAAATAGAACAGACAGGAAAACATGCAGACGCAGATATGAGTACAAATAATAAATAGAACAGACAGGAAAACATGCACACGCAGATATGAGTACAAATAATAAATAGAACAGACAGGAAAACATGCACACGCAGATATGAGTACAAATAATAAATAGAACAGACAGGAAAACATGCACACGCAGATATGAGTACAAATAATAAATAGAACAGACAGGAAAACATGCACACGCAGATATGAGTACAAATAATAAATAGAACAGACAGGAAAACATGCACACGCAGTTTGCCCCACAAACACAAACATTAAAACCACAATACATAACACTTACTTGCCAGGATCTGCATGCGAAAGCATGCCAGCAAGCGGGGCGTTCGCCGTTGCAGGTCGGACCACCTGCGCTCCAGCTGCCCGATTTTGCGGCGTGATCCGAAGGACCGCAGGCGGGACCGTACCTCCGCATACGCGGAGTGCTTCTGCCGGTTGGTCATGGGTTCTGGCTGGCTGGTGATCCGGCGATCCATGACCTCCGTAAGCACCAGCAGCTCACGCCTGGTGAATGCGGAGGCTCTCATGATGGCAATGGTGTTTTTCTTAAAAATCATTTTTGATAAAGTGTGTAAAAATTTTCTGATTGGCTAATGTATTTTGGAAATTAACAGGAGCAATTTTATTGGTTAGTGTATGAGTCATGTGTTCGACAGGGCCAGAAATCTCTGGAGAGTTAGGATAGGCTTGATGCAGTGACATGCGTAAGCAAATTTAAATAAAGAAATGAACCCAGGGAAATATGCGGGGATCCACAGCAATAGTACAATTGTTTAATTGTGGTTCACATGTTTTTTGAACAATAAAAGCGAATGTTTCATCCGTACGTATTCTGCGGGTAAACACAAACACGGACAAGAGTAAAGTTTCTTGCATTGTGTTGAAAAAAAACAAACAATTAAGCTAATTGATTCATTGATTGGCATGATACGATTGATGGAGGTAGGCAGAATAAAGGAGCAGGTAATCGACATCTGACAAGGCCACTTCCTGTTTATACGTGTGCGTGCGTTCCTTTCAAGCCATTTCGGGGATGTACGCTCGCTATTTCGTACGCTCGTTAGTTAGAGGAGGGGTCGTCAGAGTTTAGGGAGGAATTTTAGATGCGAACGAAAATACGAGCGAGCCATTGAATTTAAATATTTTTGTACGTACGCCTAACGTACGTGCGCCCGCTTGCGTGCGGCTCTGAATGAGGGCCAATGTCAGCTACTGTACGGCTGCTTTATTGGGACTCAGTTCAGTAATATGCATCTACTGTAGGGTCACTTTTGGGGTCAGGTACTTTGCAGCACAGTATAAGAGATGAGTCCACATACATCTATCCTCCGTGCACTACAAATTTCTCCACACATAGCGCAGAAGTGCTGTGTGACTCGGTAGCGCCGAGCATCTTTTATGCGTCTTTTTACCCTAAAATACATCTTATTAGCACAAGCAGCTTCTGCTGATTAAACTTATATGCAGCATGCCTATGTTCTGTGAGCCAGTACGGGTGTATCTGCAAGCAAATCACTACGTTAAAGTGTTACAGTTGCTACTAGTGTAATGTAACGTTTCGCGTTCAGATACACCTAAACTGGCTCACAGAATATAGGCATATCATTTTAATCAGCAGAAGCTGATTGTGCTATCAATTCAATTCTCTGTATGATTCAGATGCACTTGAATGAAAAAAGTCACATAAAATACGCTGGCGCTACCGTGTCACGCCATGCCATAACAAAATTCACACATACCACCAAGTGATTTATTGTTAATCTAGTAAGGAAGATTCAAAAGTAGAAGAAAAAAAAAACTCCCCTTCCATGATTCGAACCCCGGACCCCAAGGTGCAAGGCGCAGACCTTACCCACTAGCATACACACTCTAGTCATGTTGAGAGCTGAACCTGTCATGTATGTGATATGAAGTGTGCAAATTAAAGCAGGCAATGTGTACAATGTCAATAGCGGGCTCAGCATGCTGCAGCATTGAAGAGAAGCAAATGATGGTGGAGGTGGTGGTGAGCCATACAATGAGCTCAATGGAGTTGAATAGTAATTGTGTTATGGTGGGGGGAGGTGGTGAAGGAACTTGGGTGGGCATACACAGAGAGGAAGGGAGAAGGGAAGTGCAAAGTAGCGTATTTTAAAAGTATTGAACCTGACATGATCTCTCTTTATGAAAAACTTGTCCCCTGTTATGTGTACAATACAATGTCTACTGTATAGCAGAAATGCCAAGTGGTGGGATGTCGAGAGAAATGTTTTGAGTCTAAGGTCACAGGAGTGCTGTGTGACTCTGTAGCGACAAGCAACTTTTATGCGTCTTTCTACCCTAAAATGTGTCTTATCAGCACAAGCAGCTTCTGCTGATTAAAATGATATGCAGCATGCCTAAGTTCTGTAAGCCAGTATGGGTGTATCTGCAAGCAAATCACTACGTGTTACAGTCGCTATTTCGCGTGCAGATACACCTGAACTTGCTCGCTGTATGATTCAGATGCATTTGAAGGTAAAAAGTCACATATTAGATGCTCGCACTACCGAGTCATCATGTCTCAATGAAAGCTGTGCATGCCTGTGACCCCTGTCTGAGCCCATGAGTCAAATATATATGTATATATATATATATATAATACAGTAAAACCCAGCACTCCTGTATCCATACAGTATCATGCTCCGATGCCTTCCTAGAGGGATAGCACCCTCACCATGTAGAATCAAGCAGATAGGCGTCACTCGGAGACTTGTAGTTTGAAGAAGGGGACTAGATTCCCGAAACGTTATATATATCTTTTTTTTCACAGTACAGGACTCACACACATACTGTACTGTTATTATTTAATACTTTATTACACATTCTACTACTGCCCTGATTCCATGACCAAAATGCTATACTATAGTGTACCCAATCACAGCCTTTGTCAGTCAATCATCGGGCGGTGATACAGAAAATGCATTGGAACTCTGACGCATGTGCTGTGTAGTTTAGGAAAAGTGACACCTGGTGGACAAACAGTTGTATTACACGATATGACTTTTTTCCAGTGCTACGCTACTTTCCGTTAAGAAACATTCTGTGTGGCATGACTCAAGGCTACATGGCTGTATAGAGCAACAAACTAGCTGGGCACATCTGTACAATGCCCACAGTAGTAGTGCCCCTTATACAATGCCCACAGCAATAGTGTCCCTTACACAATGCCCCCAGCAGTGGTGTCCCTAACACAATGCCCTCAGTAGTGCCCCCTATGCAGTGCCCTCAGTAGTAGTGCCCCCAGTAGTATGCCCCCAGTAGTAAAGTCCCTATTAGCATGCCCCCAGTAGTATGCCATTAGTAGTGCCACTACTAGTATGCCCCCATTAGAAGTACCCCTAGTAGTTTTGCCCCCATTTGTAGTGCCCCTAGTAGTATGCCCCATTAGAAGTGCCCCCAGTAGTATGCCCACATTAGAAGTGCCCCCAGTAGTATGCCCCCATTAGTAGTGCCCTAGTAGTATGCCCCTATTAGAAGTGCCCCTAGTAGTTGTGCCCCATTAGTAGTGCCCCTAGTAGTATGCCCCCATTAGAAGTGCCCCCAGTAGTTGTGCCCCAAATAGTATGCCCCCAGTAGCACCCCCTTACACACAAAGAAAAAAAAACGTACCTGAATCCCCGCTCCTGCCATGACCGCAGCCGTCTGCTCCTCTCTGCACTATGGGAGAGACATCATGACGTCTCTCCCATCACCCGCAGCGGGGAAAGACAGATTGTTGCGGATGAGGGAATACAGACTAGCACAGTTGGAGACCACACAGCTGTAGGGATTGGGGGAAGATAGAGCAGCATGGAGTCATATAGGGGAAGAAAGTGTGCATACATAGACAGAGTATAATAGTTTTAGCAATTAGGGAGTTGAATGTGTATTATAAATTAGATAGATGTATGGAGTGAGAAGGATGTTGCAACCCAGTGGGATTGTTGTGGTGACTGAATGAGAAGATTGTGGGCACTGAGTGGGATGTGTATGCCGCATAACTGCTCAGACCTCAGTTGTATAGACTGCATGTGTGTATTCCAATGAGCACACAATTCTATGAATTAGCAGCTCCACCATCTGTGAGAGTGCTAAATTTGCAGTTAACCACAGGGTGTGATGGCATACCATATCTGTATTGCGCAATGAACACATCCATTAAGGTGTTAGCCTTAATGATCGGAATTTCATTGCTTTTTTTAGATTGAGTGGAAGAAATCCAGTAGGTTTTGTGAAATTTCACATCATGTCTAAGAAGCCTACGAAGGTTTTTTTTTCTATGGAATTTCATTGCTTTTTTTTAACTTATTAACCATCAGAGATGGGAGCAGCAAATCGGGCCACCTGCAGGGGAGAAGGGCAACAAAATGGTACACTAGTGCTGGTGGTAGAAGGGACAGCACACAGGAGGTGTTTCGGGGGTGCAGAGGGAGAGATGGCTGCAGGTGCAGGCTGCAGTCGTGCGGGGCAGTGGCAGCAGTGCACAGGGGCAGCAGCAAGGGTGCGGAGCAGTGGCAGCAGCGGGGCAGTGCACAGGGGCAGCAGCGGGGGACAAAGGGGACAAAATCACTGGCACTGTTGGTCCCAGCCCTGAACTGCTTCTTAAGGCCCCTACAAACAGAAGGATGTGCTCACAATGTGATATTGTGAGCGATCTCCCTTGAACACTCCCTAGCACTCCAGGACACGATATGGTGCCTAATCAGCACATTTTGACATAAGAACTATCATGCAAGATTTAAAGATAGCTGGTGGCATGCATGGATCAGTGACATCTGTGATTCAGAGATGCACACACGGATCAGTATGATTGTGTGGCATGTGATCAGGCCGAGAGTGTGTTAATGCATCTGGGGGAAAAAAAAACAATAAAGGTGCCTACACACCCAATGATTTTTTTTAACGATTATCGATAACGATATAATTTATCGTTCAATGGTTGAAAAAATAATTCACTTTCAGAGTTAAAACGATGAACGATTATCGTTCATGTGCGTTCACGTTTGTACTTTGTAGTTCAGTCAGACTGACCAACTCAACGATTTTCAGTAAGGGAATATGCAAAAATCGTTTGTAGTTCAAAAAAAATCATTCATTACATTTAGTAAATGAATGATTTACTAAAATGATAATCATTTACTAAAATCGTTCATTTACTAAATCGTTGTGTGTGTATGCAGCTTTAGACATAGATGCATGGACTGATCAATGAGATCCATTCATGCACCTGTGTTAAAAAAAATTGAAAACAAGTGTAAATTTATTTTTTAAAAATGGCGTGCCCTCCTCCTTAAACACAACCAGCCCCTGGATTTTTGCAGCTGGTCTTGGTTGTGAAAATACAGTGGACAAATGACATAGAGGCCCTCTGTATTTAGCGCAACCAGCACTTGGCTCAGCTGAGCTGGTCCTGGTTTTGGAAATACAGGGGACAAAAAGTGTAGGGGTCCCCTGTATTAATCATAACCAGCGCCGGACCATTTCTAGCGCAGGGGGGGGGGTAATGCCACAGCCAAAAGAACCCTTTCACTGGGGCCCCCGGCCAAAGCATTACCCCTGACCGCTAGTCAGCCCAGGCCAGGGATCCCCCCCCAATAATAGTGTCCCCCTCTACAAGGCACCCCAGGCCTAGGCTGATGGCCCGGGGCTATCCCCGGCACCCCTGGAGCGGTGGGTGCTAGGTTGATAGTGTATAGTGTAGTGCAAAGAAAGATGAAATAATATTGTCTTTTGCAGGAGAACTAGAGGTCCCGGCAAGCCTACCCTGCATGCTGGTACTTGGAGAACCACACGTACCAGCATGCAGGGCATTACGGGCCTGCTGGTACCTGTAGTTCCACTGCAAATATATAAAAATGGACATTACACACAGTGAAAGGACAAGTTTATTAACACATATATGCAAACTCACTATCTCACATCATACTTGCCTACCCTTCCGATTTGGTCGGGAGCCTCCCGAAAATCGGGTGTCGCTCCCGACTTCCCGGGAAGGCAGGCAATCCTCCCGGCTGCCGCCCACCCCTCTTAACACCCCCGCACTTACCGGAGAAACTCCCGCAGTGGGGGGTGCGTGATGCGATTAATTTTGGCTCCGCCCCCTGATTCACAGTGCCTGTAATATCGGCATTGCGTACCGGGGGTGGGGCCAAAATTACGAGATCGCGTGGCCTCGCCACCCTGCTCCGCCCACAAAAGCGCATCACCTGGCCGGCCACGCCTCCTCACGATGGCCACGCCCCCTATAATGCAGATCTGGCTGCTCCCTCCCGGAAAGGACAGCCAGAAAGTCGGCAAGCCTGTCTCACATACTCACCTAGTATCCTTGCATGCATCAAAACACAGATGCCCACACGGATCAGTGTGATCTGTGTGGCAAGCACCTGTGATAAAAGACACGTGCATGGACAGATCAATTATATCCATCCGTGGATCTGTGTAAAAAATTTTATTAAAAGTATTAAAAAAAATAAAAAACAGCGTGCCCCCAACCAAAAACTTCAACCAGCCCCAGGCTTTAGAGACCCAGTACTGGTTGTGCTAAATACAGGGGACAAATGACGTAGTCCCCTGTATTAAGCATAATCAGCACCGGGCTATTCAGAAACAGTCCTGGTTACCAAAATTCAGGGGACAAATGACATAGGGAGTCCCCTGTATGTAGTGCAACCATCACTGGGCTCTGATGCGGTCCTGGTTCTGGAAATACAGTGGAAAAAATGTGTAGGGTTCCCCTGTAAATTCCAGAACCAGCACCAAACTATTTCTGGGGGGGGGGAGTAATGCCACAGCCAGGGGAACCCTTCCACTGGGTCCCCCGGCCAAAGCATTACACCTGACTGCTAGTCAGCTCAAGCCAGGGCCCAGAATAAAGGGGTCCCCCTCTCCAGGGTACCCCAGGCCTGGGCTGATAGCCTGGGGCTATCCCTGGCACTCCTGGGCAGTTGGTGCTGGGTTGATTGTGTATAGATGTGGTGCATAAGATTTAAAATATTGTCTTTTTCTGTAGAACTACAGGTCCCAGCAAGCCTCCCCTGCATTCTGGTACGTGGAGAACCACAAGCACCATTAAGAGCCCGCTGGTACCTATAGAACCCCTGTAAAAGAAATATTGAAATAAAAACTGAACAACTGTTTTAATATTTTATTTTCCTGCACCATCACCTGGGGGGCAGCAGCCTTTAAGCTCTTTTTCCATGGCTGCCGCCTCCCCCAGGACTTCTCCGGCGACCTCACCTGGAGGGTGTTGGCATTTAAGCTCTTTTACACGGCCGCCGCCCATCCAGGACTTCCCCGGCATCTTCTTTCTTCAGCAGCTCTTCACTGCTGCCGCCCCGCTGGCTCATGCTGGCTTATATAATACAGCTGAGGAGGTGGGGCGATGACATTGCGAGCCGTGATTGGCTCGTGGTGGCCATCTTTTAATTTCAAAAATGGCACTGAAGCGCCATATTTGAAATGGGCATGAAAGTAACCTTAAGTTACTTTTGCGGTTCTCACCATTGAAGTCAATGGTGAGAACCATTCCATGGCTGAGAGGCGGAAGGCTTGCCTCTCTCAGACATTGAGCGATCCGCATCAGGATTTCTATAGTGAAATCCCGCGACATAGCCATCATTCGGGTAGTAATGTTGTTAGAGGACAGTTCTAAGTTCGTGGGTCTGGGTATTTGCAGATTTTTTTCCAAAACCCAGGGATGCTACATGGAATGAAGAGACGTGATCCACGAATAGGAGGAGGTGAGTATGGATTTTTTATTACAGGTACCCTATGGATTCCTACTGGACAAGGGGACATGATGGCTTCAGGTATACATAGGTGAGTATATTACCCCTTTTACACCAAAATCCCTGGGTCTGACCCGGGATTTGGAACACGTTTCCAACCCGGATCAGACCCTGGGCAAACCCCTTTTACACTGCGGTGCCGACCTGGGCTATGCCTGAGTCAGCACCGTTCACACCTGGCCCGGGTCAGAACTCTGACCCGGCTGCCTGGCGATGGTGAGCAGCGCTTTTCCCCTCCCTCCCCCCTCCGCGACCTACTTACCTTATCCTGCAGCGGTCCGGAGACAGGGAGAGCGGGTGGCTTCGCTGCTTCGTGCCACTCGGCCAGGCGCTGCTTGCAGTGGCCGCTTGAAGATGATGTCATCTCCAAGCGCCACTGAAGCCGGCCAATCAGGCGGCATTCGGCGCGACCCGGGTCATCGTGAGCCGGGCCGCGCCATTTACATTGCAGGGTGACACGGGAATAACCCGCGCTCAACCCTGCAATGGAGCAGGGTCGGATCCCCGGGTCACTGGACCCGGGTTGATCCGCTCACACCGACGAAATTCCCGGGATTATGCGCGTTCACGTGCATCAATCCGGGATATTTCAGTCGGTGTAAAAGGGGTATAAGAGATAGTGAGTGTGTGTGTACATGTGTGAGTACATGTATTACTTTCAAATGTGTGTGTCTTGTGTTTATTTTAATATTTATTTTGCTGTGGAACTACAGATACCAGCGGGCCCATAATGCCCTGCATGCTGGTGCTTGTGGTTCTGAAAGTACCAGCATATTACACCACACTTACACACCCACTGCCCAGAGGTGCTGGGGATAGCCCCGGGCTATCAGCCTGGGCTTGGGGTGCCCTGGAGAGGGGGACCCCTTTATTGGGGGGTCCCCAGCTCCCCAGTGATCCCTGGCCTGAGATGACTAGTGGTCAGGGGTGATGCTTTGGCTGGGGGACCCGGTGAAAGGGTTTCCCTGGCTGTGACATTACCCCCACTAGAAAGGGCATGCAGTCAGAAAACCAACGGTCAAAATGCTGATCGCCGGCTTCCCAACTGTGTAATCCTGACAGGGGACTAATGATAGGCATTGAAAACCCAACGCCTATCATTATCCCTACACCGGGAGCCCGACGCCTGGCATACCAAACGAAGGTAAGCCGGGCGGCGGGCGCGGACAGCCACGGGGGGGAGGGTGTATGTTAGGGGCTATTGGGGGGACTTAGGGTTAGGCATCCCCCCGGGAGGGTTAGGCTAGGGGAAGGGGGGGTTAGGTTAGGCACCCCCGGGGGGAGGATAGGGTTAGGCACTCCCCCGAAAGTGTTAGGTTTAGGCTGCGGGGACGAGGGGGTTAGGTTTAGGCACTTAGAGTGGGGTTAAGGTTAGGCACTAGGGGGGGTTAGGCACCCATAAGGGAGGGTTAGGGTTAAGGGGGGAAAGGGTTAGTAATACTTACCTTAATTCCCTGTCAGGATCTTCACTGCTGCCAGTCTTGCGGCATCAGGATTTGAACTGCCGGACATAGATCCGCCGGTATTTCATACCGATCCCCTAGAAAGGGTCTGGTGCTGGTTCTGGAATTTACAGGGGAACCCTACTAATTTTTTCCCCCTGTATTTCCAGAACCAGGATCAGCTCAGAGCCCACTGCTGGTTGCGCTAAATACAGGGGACCCCTACATTGTTTGTCCCCTGTATTTTGGCAATCAGGACTGGTTCTGAAAAGCCCGGTGCTGGTTGTGCTTAATACAGGGAACCCCTATGTAGTTCGTCCTCTGATTAGCACAACCAGTACTGGGTCTACAAAGCCCAATGTTGGTTGTTCTTTTGGGGGGGGCATGCCAATTTTTTTTTTTTCTTTGCACAGGTTACATATATTTTAAAAACATAAGCTCAGACGGATTTCACTGATCCATCTGTGCTTCTGTGTTTATTTATTTATACACCGATGCAGGCATCATGGAACTTCCTGATCCATGCCTGCATCTGCCACTAACGCCCACTACCTCTACCGGGTCCTGCAGCCCAGACCACCACCTTTAATACCCATACCACCGCCGCTAATGCCCGCTACTTTCCCAGGGTCCCGGCTACAGCTAACGCTTTCAACCTCACCCAGGTCCCAGCCGCAGCTAACGCCTGCTTCCTTCCCCCAAGTCCCCAAGTACACTGTCTGTACCCTGACTTATAATTTCCCAAAATTCCCCCATAGAGAACAGCAGAAAAGTGGTCCTAACTATTTTTTTGCCCTGAAATTTGACATGCAGCATGAAGCGACAGTTCTACCTGTCCATGCCAAATTTCAGCTTGGTAACTCCAATAGCTTTTGAGGTGTAGCCCCTTAAACACCATGCCCCTCCCCATTCAGGAGTTCTCTATGGGAGAATTCCTATTTTTTTGATTCAGCCTTAATATATATATATATATATATATATATATATATATATATATCTATATTAGGGGTGTGCACCGGCCACTTTTCGTGTTTTGGTTTTGGATCTGGATCTTTCTTCGTGTTTTGGATCTGGATTGGTTTTGCCAAAACCACCCTTCCGTGTTTTGGGTTCTGGGTTTTGTGTTTTGGATCTGTATTTTTTTGAAAAAAAGCATAAAAACAGCTAAAATCACAGAATTTGTAGGTTTTTCTGCTCCTATGCTATTATTAACCTCAATAACCTTAATTTCCATTCATTTCCAGTCTATTCTGAACACCTCACACCTCACAATAGTGTTTTTATGTCCAAAAGGTTGCACCGAGGTAGCTGGATGACTATGCTAAGCGACACGAGTGGGCGGCACAAACACGTTGCCCATCTAGGCGTGAAACTGCAGTGGCAGACAGGATGGCAGTTTGAAAAACTAGGCCCCAAACTGTACATAATGCAAAGAAAAAAAAGAGGTGCAAGATGGAATTGTCCTTGGGCCCTCCCACCCTTATGTTGTATAAACAGGACATGCACACTTTAACAAACCAATCATTTCAGCGCCAGGGTCTGCCACACAACTGTGGCTGAAATGATTGGTTCGTTTGGGCCCCCACAAAACAAGCTGGCAATTAATCTGTCCCTGCACAAACTGGCTCTACGGAGGCAAGATGTCATCCTCATCCTCTTCATCCACCGATTCCTCACCCTCTTCAGTGTGTACATCCTCATCCTCACAGAGTATTAATTCGTCCCCGCTGGAACCACAGGTCCCTCTGTACGTTCTGGAGGCTGGTCTCCCTGGAAGAGTTGATAATTCATTTTATGAACATCATCTTCTCCACATTTTGTGGAAGCAACCTCCTATGCCTTTCGCTGACAAGGTTCCCGGCTGCACTAAACACTCTTTCGGAGTACACACTGGAGGGGGGGCAACTCAGGTAAAATAGAGCCAGTTTGTACAGGGACCTCCAAATTGCTTCTTTTTCCTGCCAGTACAGGTACGGACTGTCTGACATGCCTACTTGGATGCTGTCACCGATGTAATCCTTTAACAGACAGACGCACGCTTGTCGCTGCTGCTTTGAGGATGCAAGTGCGGCTACAGCCCACACAATTCACAAAGACAGAAAAAAAAAGAACAATATTTTTATTGTTTGTGTAGCACACTTTGAGGGTGTCACCACCCTTTAACAGACAGACGCACGCTTGTCGCTGCTGCTTTAAGGATGCAGGTGCGGCTACAGCCCACACATTTCACAAAGACCGAAAAAAAAAGAACAATATTTTTATTGTTTGTGTAGCACACTTTGAGTGTGTCACCACTCTTTAACAGACAGACGCACGCTTGTCGCTGCTGCTTTGAGGATGCAGGTGGAATCTAGACGGGATTTGGAACCGTGGACACACTACCTCCATCAATTGTCTAAATCCCACTGCACTAATGGCGGATACCGGACGCACATCTAACACCAACATAGCAGTCAAGGCCTCAGTTATACGTTTTGCTTCAGGATGACTGCTGTCGTACTTCATCCTCATCGCTAGGGACTGTTGGAGGGTCAATTGTTTAGTAAAAGTAGTGATGTTCCTACTTCCTCTCTGGGATGATGAACAACTCCCAGCAGCAGCAATAGCACTAGGAGGAAGTGGTTCTTGATCTTTCCCCATTTTATTTTTATCAGAGAAAGTTTGGTCCTCCATTTATGTTATATTGATATATACGTGCGGCTAAAGCGCACACAAACACAGAAAATATTTTTTTATTTTTGCTGGAGAGTAGTGCACTTTGTGGGTTACACCACCCTTTAAGAAATGAGCCAGCCGGCTCTTTACTTATGGGACACAGGCGCACGCTTGGCGCTGCTCCTTTGTTGATGCACGTGCAGCCACAGTGCACACAAGTCACAAACACAGAAAATATTTTTTTTTTGGTTTGGAGTGTACTTTGGGGGTTACAGCACCCTTTAACGGTCAAGCCAGCCGGCCCTTTACTTATGACACAGGCGTACGCTTGGCACTACTTTGTTGATGCATGTGCGGCTACTGCGCACACAATTCACAAACACAGAAAATAATTTTTTTTTTGGTTTGGACTGGAGTGTACTTTGGGGGTTACAGCACCCTTTAACGGTCAAGCCAGCCGGCCCTTTACTTATGACACAGGCGCACGCTTGGCACTACTTTGTTGATGCACGTGCGGCTACTGCGCACACAATTCACAAACACAGAAAATAATTTTTTTTTTGGTTTGGACTGGAGTGTACTTTGGGGGTTACAGCACCCTTTAACGGTCAAGCCAGCTGGCCCTTTACTTATGACACAGGCGCACGCTTGGCACTACTTTGTTGATGCACGTGCGGCTACTGCGCACACAATTCACAAACACAGAAAATTATTTTTTTTTTGGTTTGGACTGGAGTGTACTTTGGGGGTTACAGCACCCTTTAACGGTCAAGCCAGCCGGCCCTTTACTTATGACACAGGCGCACGCTTGGCACTACTTTGTTGATGCACGTGCGGCTACTGCGCACACAATTCACAAACACAGAAAATAATTTTTTTTTTGGTTTGGACTGGAGTGTACTTTGGGGGTTACAGCACCCTTTAACGGTCAAGCCAGCCGGCCCTTTACTTATGACACAGGCGCACGCTTGGCACTACTTTGTTGATGCACGTGCGGCTACTGCGCACACAATTCACAAACAGAAAATATATTATTTTTTTAGCACTTGGGGGGAGCACCCCTGATGGACAGAGCACCCCCTGGACAACACTACAGCACCCCTTTAGGACTGGGACACTGCACAGGACTTTGGAGTGGACACAGCCCCTATGGAGAACTGACTGCACAACACAGTCCAGCCAGCCCCTATGGACTTTGAAGTAGTGGACACAGCTCCTATTAACAACAGCAGCACAGCACAACACAGCCAGCCCCTATGGACTTTGAAGTAGTGGACAACAGCAGCACTACACTACACTACACAGCCCAGCCAGCCCTAACTCCCACCCTCCCTCTTCACTGTCCACAGCCGAGTGAGAAAATGGCGCCGACGCGGGTACCTTATATAGGATCCAAAACCCGCGAGACTCGGAAGGTGGGATGATGACGTTTTGCCTCGATTTCAGATCCGAGTCAGGCGGGAAAAGTCGAGCCTGACTCGGATCGGCCTCGGATCGGGGGGGCTCGGGGGGGTTCGGATTTCAGAAATCCGAACCCGCTCACCCCTAATATATATATACTGGGCATGAAGTCGCGGCACTCAGGGTACTTGAAAAAAGTTTAATCTGACATCTCAATAGTGCAACGTTTCTGTGCCAACCACCGGCACTGTCCTCAGGCTAAAGAACACTGGGAATCATCTTACCTTAAGTAGCACCCGTGCAGCATGCAGACGCCCAAGCCGGAAGCGGGACCGCTCACCCGGACCGGCGGCGCTTGAGAGTGACATCATCACTCACAACATCATGTGCCCATCACCTAGGTAACATAACAAAACAAAACAAAACGCCACTGATCTACTGCATATAACGACTGGATAAGCCACAAAGCAAAATACATAGATAAATAAGCATAGCAATTAAAATATAATGCGCACAAAAATGCAGTACATGTTGACAATTAAATAATGACTATGCAGATTATCATAGAGAAACATAAAACATATATGTATAGATGCATATAAGTAATTCAAATGCTAGTAAAAATAAATGACATAAAAACTATCAGGCTCAATCATAGCTGAATACAAGAAATGAATAATCACATGAAATATTGCAAGCCAAGATTCTCGTTTAGTCCCCTGGGAGCAAGGGTCCCCAAATGAAAAATCCAACGGCTTTCCATTTGAAGTAGTTTCAGGCTACGATAACCGCCCCTCAAAGATTGAGGGACGTGATCGATCATCCGATAACGCAAGGTAGAGAGTGGATGGGGAACTAAACCAAAGTGTCGTGCCACTGGTAGGCACAGGAGGTGTGGTTACGAGGGCAAAATTTACAGGAGGAGGAGTCGCAGATATGCGCGACGTGGGCAACAGTGCAAAAGGCACACACATCACATGAATAGATCCCTCACACACACACACACACACACATCACATGAATAGATCCCTCACACACTCACACACATATTAATAGATGCCCACGCACAGTCACACACACACATTAATAGATGCCCACACACAGTCTCACACACACACATCACATGAATAGATCCCTCACACAGTCTCACACACACATCACATGAATAGATCCCTCACACACACACACACACACACACACACATCACATCACATGAATAGATCACACACACACACACACACACACACACACACACACACACACACACACACACACACACACACACACACACACACACACACACACACACACATCACATGAATAGATTCCCATACACATACACATCACATTAATAGATTCACACACTCACACACATTAATAGATCCCTCACACACATACACATCACATGAATAGATCCCTCACACACACACACACATCACATGAATAGATCCCTCACACACACACACACACACACACACACACACACACACACACACACACACACACACACACACACGCACACACACACACACATCACATGAATAGATCCCACACACACACACATCACATGAATAGATTCCCACACACATACACATCACATTAATAGATTCACACACTCACACACATTAATAGATCCCTCACACACATACACATCACATGAATAGATCCCTCACACACACACACATCACATGAATAGATCCCTCACACACACACACACACACACACACACACACACACACACACACACACACACACACACATGAATAGATCACACACACACACACACATCACATGAATAGATTCCCATACACATACACATCACATTAATAGATTCACACACTCACACACATTAATAGATCCCTCACACACATACACATCACATGAATAGATCACACACACACACACACACACACACACACACACACACACACACACACACACACACACACACACACACACACACACACACACACACATCACATGAATAGATCCCTCACACACACACATCACATGAATAGATCACACACACACACACACACACACATCACATGAATAGATTCCCATACACACACATCACATGAATAGATTCCCACACACATACACATCACATTAATAGATTCACACACTCACACACATTAATAGATGCCCACACACATACACATCACATTAATAGATTCACACACTCACACACATTAATAGATGCCCACACACATACACATCACATTAATAGATTCACACACTCACACACATTAATAGAAGCCCACACACATACACATCACATTAATAGATTCACACACTCACACACACATTAATAGATGCCCACACACAGCCTCCTGCTACAGTTGGGAGGGTAACCAAGCCTGATATTAACCATAAAATGTCCTGGCAATAGTATCCAATGATTAGCACCCCTGATTGACAATCGACACACCCATAGGCGGAGCTAGACACGCCCTTTGGGGCAGACCATGTCACGCCCTTGGGGCGGCACATTATGAAAGTAGTTTTCAAAAGTAGGCAAGTATGGCCTGGGGTGGGGAGGGAGGCTGTCTGCGGCAACTCAGTGGTGCTGCAGGCAGCTGTGGTGCAGGCTGCGGATGAGCAGACAGCGGTGCTGTGTGTTGTGCGGCTATGCAGGTTTGCTCCTTCTAGGTGCACACGGTTGCAGGAAGGCAGGCACAGAAGGGCCGGGGCAGACAGGCACAACGTCGCATGTAATGACGTCATTGGATCATTCATTAAAATGTGCAGCACGAACCAGGTGCCAGGGGTATCCGGGGAAGGGGGAGGAAAGAAGGGGGTGCGTTGGCCAGCTTGATTGTTTTATTTTGCTTAGCTGCACGGTCGGCCTGCACTGTACGGCTGAAAATCAAATTTAGGTGCTGCAGCGGCCATGTCGTTTTGTGCACTTTTAAACCTCGGGCCCCTCTGAGCCTCGGTAACTCTCTGAACCTTGGGGCCTTGGACAGGTGTACAATTAGTACCCCCCTGTCGACTGGGCTGCATATCTGTATTAGTCCCTTTGTGCTTTGACGATTCACCCCATATAACTTATTTCTTTGATTTCTTCATTACTTCATTACATTACTACCGCCTAGTGGTCATTTGCGATATAACAGCATTAATATCCTCTACCCAAAATCTATATAATGAAGGTCTAAGGTTGGGTACACACATGTAAAGATTTTCTGTAAAACCATCCAACTAGTTGACTGGTTGGAATGAAAATCTGGTAAGGTATGAAAGCAAATGACCATCAGCAATTTGCTCCTAAATGCCAGAAAACAGGTGAAAAAAAAGTTTGTTAAATGTTTGATCTAAACAATTTGTTCAAACAACAGCTTTTTTCCATTTGCCGGCATTTGGGAGCAAATTGCTGATTGTCATTTGCTATCATACCTTACCAGATTTTCATTCCATCCAATCAACTAGTTAGATTGTTGGACAGAAAATCTTTACGTGTGTATGCACCTTAAAAATAGCTCTTGATCCCCTACCCACAATCTAAAGGCCTGTTTAATTACGGTCGCTATTGCGATTGCAGCTGCGATTATTCACGAAGTTCTGTTGCGAAAATATGGTAATGTTTGCAACGGAATCAGTATGAGTTACCGCCGGACCCAAGTCCGGCGGTTCAAATCCCGACGCCGGAAGACCAGCACTAGAAGATCCCGACAGGGTAAGTATTTGTACTATCCCTAACGCTCTCCCTCCCTAACCCTCCTTTAGGGGTGTCTAACCCTAACATCCCCCTAGTGCCTAACAACTAAACCTCCCCCCGTAAGTGCCTAAACCTAACCCCCTCCCCGCACTGTAAACCTAACCCTCCCGTGGGGGTGCCTAACCCTAACCTCCCCCCAGGGGTGCCTAACCCTAACCGCTCTTCCCCTAGCCTGACCCTAACCCTCCCGGTGGGTGCATAACCCTAAGTCCCCTCCAGGAACCCGTTACTTAACCCCCCCAGCGGCTGTCCGCACCCGCTGCCCGGCTTACCTTCATTCGGTATGCCGGGCGTCGGGATCCCGATGCAGGGATAATGATAGGTGACGGGATTTCGACACCTATCATTAGTCCCTTGTCAGGATATGACAGTTGAGAAGCCGGCGGTCGGCATTTCGACCGTCGGCGTCCTAACTACATACAGCTTGCAACCGCTCAGCCTGCATAGAGACACCAACTACCGCTTTCTCACATCCGTAAGATCTCGCAGTCCTGTGCATATATCGGTAACATCGAGTAACATTGGACCCTCATGCAGAATTACTGCAGGCCTGACCTGTCTCAGAAACTGCAAGTCTCATCGCACGCAGTGAGTACTCAAGCTGCATATGTCTTCGCAGTGGCTAATTTATGCACGCCCAGGAAATGGCGTTCATATGGACAGGCACACCTGTGTTTCTCCGTCCTCTTCCCCGTCACCACCCCCAAATGCTGACATCCCGTCAATCACTCTGCGATGGCTTTGTATCTGCGTACGTGATCGCAGTGCGATCGCAATGCTGACCTGCTCATGCGCACTGCGGTGCATACACATGTGCAGTACACACCATTGACCAATCTGTTGCAATTGCGATCCATGATGAATCAGGCCCTAAATACAGAGAAATGGATTGGACAACATATGTGTTGACTACAAGTGAATGGAGTATTGACTTCATCCATTGACAATACACATGATCAGTATAACAATGACTGCTTGACTAACCCATGGGGGGACAGTAGCCATCGATCACATTTAAATCAGTGTTTCTCCAGTCCTTAGGGAACCTTTCAGTGTATTTTTTCCATATCTCTGTCATGGACAGAAAATTTATTCATAACTAATGCGAAATACAAAGATCTACAAAGAGTGCTAACTATTTTACTTGTAAGTATGTGAGGAGTTAAGTAAAACATTCAGGGGGTGATTCAATTGTTGAGTCTAAAGTGTTGGGAGACTGTGAGGTGATATTCAATTGATTTTGGGCACCCATGCTTTATCAAGCATGTTGCTCCCAATGTGACATGGTATAGCCACGTAAAGCGGCTAAACCCGTAAACCAGGATTTATCGCACATTTCTGCTCAACTCAGGAGGGTGCGAGCAGAAATGCTGGCGCCAACGGCTATCGTGCCTGAATGGAGCAGTAATTGAATTGCTCCGTAGGGTGCCCATTAAGCAGACACTGTTGGTGAAAATGTTTGGATTCCCCCCTCAGTGTTAAGGTGCCCTGAAGACTGGATTTGGGAAACACTGGGCCTGATTCAGAGATGTAAGTTCATCTCCGATGGTTAGAGGTCTGCGCCTGTGCAGGACCCATTCTGCATATGTGCAGAATGGATCCCGTGATCTCACTTGCAGACCACCCAAGTCGATCGACATGCTGCGGCGGTTGGGGGGCGGAGCGGGGATGTGCCTGGTCGCCATTCCCAGAAACTGAGGCGTGTTGCCTCCATTTTCCGTGAGGGACGAGGCCAAGATCTGCGTCGATGGACACAGATTCCTGGCCTCTTGGATGGCCAGGCATCGGCCAGGCTGCAGGAAGCTTCAACTCCCACAGCCTGACCAAAGGAGAAACCATTGCGAATGGTCGTGATGGTGATCCCAGCCTGCGACATTGGTCGCAGTGCTGGGATAGCAAATACAGCAAGGAGGTGTCTGACACTTCCTTCTGCCTTTTCATCTGCGATGGACGGATTTGCACAGCTGCTTATGTGTGGCTCTGCAAATCCATCCATCTCTGAATCAGGCCCACTGTTTTTTACAGCTTAATTGCTCATCCAGTTCTTTTCTTATTTTATTTTTTCAAATTGTACTTATTGATGGCAATACAGGCAAAGGACAGAAATGAAAGTAGTACATTCAAAGATGGTCATAACAATGTGTGCCATTCATATTAGATTCTACAGCTTGAGATGTCAAAAGGCACAAAATATCAATAAATGATAAAAAAGTGCTCCAAGTCATCCAGTAAGAAGAATAACATAAGCTGGAGTCATCATCCTGTCTTCATTTTTTCACTTTTCAATTTTTTTTTTTTTAGATTATACAAAAGAAGGAATAAAAGTGGGAAGAAGAGAAAAAAAAGGGAGGGAAGGGAAAGAGAATAAGAAAATAAGAAAGGGGAAAAGGACAATGGAAGGGTAATGGATGAAAGAAACAGCGAGCCAAGGGAGAGAAATCTTGAACTGGAATCTGGCACCCCACAGAGGGCAGCAGGTCAGGATAAAGGGAGGTATTATAGCATCGGTAAGGGTAAAGTAAAAAAGGCCATAACCATAATTTCTCTACAGGGAAAGGTTGGGGTAAAGGATGAAAGACAGAGATGGAGATGCCCTTGAGAGGACGCAGTGTAATAAAGTAGCTAACCTAGCTGTACAGGTGGAACACTCAGTAATTACGGTTCATACCATTGTGACATTGACAAAACATTGTGTTTCCTTCCTGAGGATAGTTCCTGGCTTCAGGAAGCATCCTGCCAGGGTTGGTTAATCCTCAGGAGGGTGGACCCCATTTTATTTTTGGGGTCCCCACTTTACAAGAATTGCCAGCCCTGGCTGATCAGTTTGAGGCTGAATTACATTATGGCAGGGGGACCCCAAGCTGCGTGTTCCCTGCTATAGTGTACGCCCCCAGCTAGTTCAGCCTGGTGCTGGTTACTGGAAATACAGGGGTATCCCATGCCATTTCCCCCAAAAAATTGCAGTACCAGACCAGGCTCAGCAGTCATCTATTTCTGTGTAGGATCGTGTTTTTGCACTCATGTTTGTCTTTAAATATCAGAGTTGACAAAATATTGGGACACTCACATGGTAATGCAATCTTGCCCAGACACGATTCTTAGTAAATTTACCCTCACGAGTCTGACCACTGTCACCTTCTCCAGAGAAAACCATGCAGTTGAGCAGAGTATGTCTTCCACCAGAAGAGCATGTGAGAGGACTCAAAGTGGAACTGTGTTTATAATGTGCCGCTTCCGTTCACTTTCTGAAATCCTGTCCCCATAAGTCAGGAAAAGCTCCCTCTTAGATGATAGTAAAGGTGTTGGTCTAGGAGTGACTCTTTGCCCCCCGTCAAGGCAAAGACAGTATTATATCAGTGACTGATATTATTACAAGGTTCCCTGTACATTTCAGCTCTACTGGATTCTGGAGCTGCTGAGAACTTTGTGTCTGCAAAACTGGCTGTATAGCTAGCCAATCCATAGTAAAGGATCCCCACTCCCAACTTCCTCCCCACTGTCGATGGCAGTTGTATCCCAGGAAGTAATGTTAACCATTGGACTTCTCCAGTGACATTGCAGATTGGGGTTCTGCACTCTGGGACTTTATCCTGGCCTGGGGTACAATTTGTTCTAAGTCTTGCCTGCAGCAGGTTCTTTCACATTGCACTACTTCCGATAAGAGGTTACAGCAGTACCTCCTCCCTATAAAGACTTTGTAGATGTCTTTAGTAAACAAGCCGCAAAGACATTTCCACCCCATTGAGATTGTTACTGTCCTATCAACCTCATCCCATAAAATTCCTTCCCGTGGCAGAGTCTACCCTCTCTCACAAGCCATGTCTGACTATATGAAGTAAAACCTTGAGAGGATTTATTCGTTCATCATCTTCTCTTGCAGGTGCTGGGTTCTTCTTTGTAAAAAATAATGGAAGATTGCATTACTGCATTGATTATTGTGGTCTCAATTATATAACTGTCAAAAACCATTACTCTCTGCCTCTTATCACTAAGTTGGTTAGCCTAGTCAAAGTAACCACAATCTTCACCAAATTGGATCTTTGCAGGGCTTATCAAACTGTGATTAAAACCAGGTATGAACACTACAAATACTTATTGGTCTGAGTAATGCACAAACAATTTTTCAGAACCTAATCCCTTCCTGGGGTATGTAATTTCGAGTACTGGGCTTCACAAGAATCCTTTAAAGATGCAAGTTATACTCGATTGCCCTCAACCTTTCACACTTCTGCAATTCTTAAGGTTTTGCCAACTACTACTGGAAGTTTACTAGGGGGTAGTCCATGGTGGGATCACCACTCACAGCCCTTATCAAGAAAGGAGCCAATCCGGCAAAGTGGTCAGAGACGACCCAAGCGACTTTCCAGCACCTGAAGCAAGCATTCAGATTTGCTCCCATCCTCAGATAGCCAGAGGTCAATGACCTATTCTACTTGGAAGGTGGTGCTTCTTCCGTTGGAGTAGAGGCAGGTCTTTCCCAGGGGTCACCTAAAGAACAATGGCATCCTTATGGATTCTTAGCCCAGAAGTCATACCAGCAAAGCTTAACTGTCATACGTGATAAAGAACTGTTAGCCATCAAGTTGGCACTCAAGGAATGAAGGCATCTATTGGAGGAAACTTGATATCCTGTTACGATTTATACTGGCCATAAAAATCTGCTCTATTTGAAAACTACACAGTATATGAATCCAAGTCAGGCCGGTTGGGCACTGTTCTTTTTTCTATTTGAAATCCATGTTAACTTCCTTCCTAAAAACTGCAAGGCTGATTCCCTGTCCCACTCTATGGTGGAAGAGGATGGTTCTACTTCAACAGATCCATGACTAATCATCAGTCCTCTGAGTATTGCAGTCAGTAAACCAGACAACACTCCTCAGGGGAAGACATTTGTTTCTGAGACCTAAGGAAAATATTAATTAAGTGGGCACATAGCTCCAAATTCAGGCTTCCACAAGACTCACTCTCTCATCCAAAGGAATTAGTGGTGGCCTACACTTCTTCAGAATGTCCAGGAATTCATAGCTGCATGTGCAAATTGTGCCCAGCATAAAAGTTGGCTTGACATCTGCTGCCTCTGTCTGTACATTCTAAGCCTTGGACTCATATCTCAATGGACTTCATTACAGATTTATTCAAATCTGATGATTTCACCACCATTTTGGTCGTGGTCGATCGATTTTCAAAAATGGCACATTTTATTCCTCTCATGGGTTTTCCTTCAGCACTGATATTGGCTCAACTATTCATTAAGGAAATTTTCTGGTTACACAGTTGCTCTGAAGAGATTATTCTCAGATAGAGGACTCCAGTTCATGGCAAAATTCTGGTACTCCTTGTGTTACGTCTTCCAACTCAAGCTCAATTTTTCTGCATACCACCCACAGTCCTATGGACAACAGAGAGAGTCAACCAGAACTTTCTTCGAATTTACAGCTCATCATCCCAGGATAATTGGGTGAATTTGCTTCCTTGGGCAGAATTGATGCACAATAACCATTTTCACGAGTCCTCATCCTCCACTCCATTTCATACAGTCTATAGCCTGCATCCTAGAGTACCATTATTCACTCTGCTACCAGCTAATTCTGTACCAGCTTCCAAACTCTCTGTCAGAATTTTTTTAAATAAACTGCTGGGTACGCGAAGCACTCCTCGAGGCTTCTCGTCGCAAGAAGATCCAGGCAGACAAAAAATTACAAGCTATTTCGAGTTTGAAACCAGGGGACAGTGTTTGGCTTTCCACATGCAACTTAGAGTTCCAATGAAGTTTGCTCTATGCTTCATTGGACCATTCCAGATTGCTGAAGTTATTAACCTGGTATCATACAAATTACATCTTCCAGACTACCTCAAAATACCAAATTAATTCCATAGCTCTCTTCTGAAGCCATTAATCCTTAATTGGTTCTGTATGAGGTAAAGGAGATTCTCGACTGCAGGTTCAGATGCAACAATATCCAATAGCTAGGAGACTGGAAGTGGTATGGTCCAGAAGAGAGGTCCTGGATCAAAGCATGGGATGTTCATGCTCCTGCTTTAATTAAAACCCTCCATGAGAAATTTCTGGCTAAGCCCCGTCCAAAGTGTCCAGTGGTCACATGGCAGCAGCCTCCACTTGCATTTCCTCTGGACATTATTGTTTCTGCCAGCAATCACTTCAAGTCTGCTAATTCACTTCAGCCTGCCACTCATCTCAATCAGCAATTCACTCCAACCTGCAGTTCTTTTCAACCTCACAAACCCCGGTATACTGGATTACCTTCTGTTGCCACTACCTGGACTTTTTCCCATTTGCATCACTACAGTTCCCAAGTGCACTTAGTGCTAAACCCGGACTTTCTGTTTGCCATTTTCATGTCTGTCAAACCACTTATTAAAAATTCCACATCCAGCTCCAGTGTCTGCTCCTTATACCACCCCGGGTCCACAACAAAACCAGAACCTCACAGTTTGCACTGGCCCAATGGACTCGGCCACTGGACAGGAGTCTGGAGCAGATTTATTCCAGTGCATCGCAGGCCGTCTGGAAAACCTGGAAGCTATACAGCACCAAATGGTCCAGTTTCTACAGGAGATGTTTAAATGACAGGATAATCTGCAAACCTTGTTATCCACCCCTGGGGTGTCAGCAACTACACCTACTCCTGTGCCTGGTAATACAGGGAACAGGGTATCGCCTCGTTTACATCTTCCTATGCCAAGCAAGTTCGACGGCAATCCTAAGCTCTGTCGTGGCTTTCTGAATCAGTGTGATATAAACTTTACCCTGCAGCCTGATAACTTTCCTACTGCAAGAACTAAAGTGGCATACATTGTGTCGCTGTTGTCCGGTTCGGCTTTAGATTGGGATTCCCCACTCTGGGAGCGTTCTGATTCGCTGCTGGATAACTATGCGGACTTTGTATCATCATTCAGGAACCTGGATGCACTGTGGGCCTGATTCAGAGCCGAATGCTCTGACCAGAGCGCTCGCTCTGAATCAGGGCCCTCCTCCATGAAAATGGAGCGGCCTCCTGGACGCTCGCATAGCTGTGGGTGACCACCCACAGCATATGCGAGCGGCCAAAATGATGGTCGCGATGGTCTTGACCATCGTGACCATCGGGCTTGCGACGGAGACCCTGCGGTAGGGTCTCGCTGCCGCAAGCCCTGGAGTGATTTTGGCTCTATCAGAGCCAAAATCACTCCCACTGACATCACTAGTGATACAGTGGGGCCGGCTTCAGACGGTAGGCGTTCCCATGAACAATCAACATCGACAGCACGCCCCCTTTGGTGCGAGACCCGGAGTGATGGAGAGCCCGTCGCTCGCCGGGTCTCGCGCATCCGCACGACGGAGCTCCCTCCGTCGTGCACATGCGCAGTGGGGGAACATCGACCCGCTTGCGAGCGTCCTGCGCTCACGAGGGGGTCTGAATGACCCCCTGTGTCAGCATCGTCCAGAATCATGACCCTAAGACAAGGATCCCGTCCTGTCAGCCAATATGCCGTGCAGTTTCAGATTTTAGCATCAGAACACAAGTGGAATGAGGGAGCCCTCACCTCAGCTTTCTGGCATGGGCTTTCTGACCGACTAAAAGATGATCTGGTCACCCGTGACCTTCCTGCTAACTTAAACTATATGATTTCCCTCTGTAATAAGATTGACCTACGCTTCAGAGAACGTCAGGCTGAAAAGCACAGAACTGACTGGCCAAGGTCATCTACTCCTCCCTCTACTACCCATCCAACCCCTCCTTCTACAGATGAAGAGCCTATGCAGATGAATCATACCCATCTCTCCAAAGAGAAACGCCAGAGAAGAATATTAAAAAACCTCTGCCTATACTGTGGAGATGCGGGACACCTGGTGGCCTCCTGTTCCCGTAAGTCGAGAAATGCCTGATCCTAACTGACCTTGGGGACATCAAGTTAGGAGTAATGAGTCCGTCCTCAACCTGTAAAGATTTCGTAATAAACTTAGCCTTGGATTTCAAGTCAAAGCCGGTATTTGTTGCTGCTTTGTTGGATTCCGGAGCGGCCGGAAATTTCATGACCTCCAGTTTGATTGACAAATTACAGATTCCTTGTTCTTCTCTCAAGCATTCGATTTCCTTGACCGCCATAGATGGGCGGCCTCTGACTAATGGAGTAGTTACCAAAGAAACTCAGCCAGTACTGGTCCGTATTGGAGCCCTGCATTCTGAGTCTCTGAGGTTGTTAGTGATTCCTGAAGCCTCTTAAGATATCATCTTAGGGATACCGTGGCTACGCCTGCACAATCCCCGGACTGGTGCTCTATGCAAATCCTTTCATGGGAAGCTGACTGTCAGAAATCCTGCCTTCCCAAGATACAACCTGTAAGGAAAACAGGGCCTGATTCAGACCCGGTCGCAAGCGCTGAGCACTCGCAAATGGGTCGATGTTTGCCCACTGGACATGCGCACGATGGAGCCAGCTCCGTTGTGCGCATGCACAAGACCCGGCTAGCGACGGGCGCTCTGTCGCTCCGGGTTTTGCACCAAAGGGGGCGAGCTGTCGATGGTGATTGACAGCTTGCCCCGTTTGGTAGGCGTGGCCGGGGGGTAGCTTCACAAATGGAGATGTTCCCAAGCAAATGCCTACCGTTTGTGGGTGGCCCCACTGACATCACCAGTGATGTCAGTGGGAGAGCTTCCGGCTCTATTAGAGCCAGAAGCTCTATGGGGCTTGCGGCCACGAGACCCTACCACAAGGGTCTCATCGCAAGCCCGATGGTCGCGATGGTTTTGACCACCGTGACCATCATCCTGGCCGCTCGCTATAGCTGTGGGTGGTCACCCACAGCTATGCGAGCGGCCAGGAGGCCGCACAAAAAAAAAATAACGCCCAGATTCAGAGCGAGCGGCTCTGAATCAGGGACAGTCTCATCAATACCGCGGGCAATTCCCAAAGAGTATCACATGTTTACTGATGTTTTTTCCGAACAACAGGCTAATATCTTACCTCCTCACAGAGAATGGGATTGCCCCATCAATTTATTGCCAGACAAGATGCCGCCTCATGGTCGCACCTATCCTCTATCCTTGCCAGAGACCAAGGCTATGTCCGAATACATTCAGGAGAATTTAGAGAAGGGGTTCATCTGTCCTTCCACCTCTCCTGCCAGTGCTGGGTTCTTTTTCGTTGCTAAGAAAGATGGAGGCCTAAGACCATGTATTGACTACCAGGGTCTTAACGATATAACGATCAAGAATCAGTACCCACTTCCTCTAATCACAGAACTATTCGATAGAGTCAAAGGATCCGTCATATTCTCTAAACTAGATTTGCGTGGGGCATATAATCTCATTCGTATTCGTGCAGGTGATGAATGGAAAACCGCTTTTAATACCAGGGACGGTCATTTTGAATACCTTGTGATGTCCTTCGGTTTATGTAATGCCCCTGCTGTCTGTCAAGGCTTTGTAAATGAAACTTTTCGGGACTTTATATCTTAGTAGCTGTCTAGTTGGACGATATATTGATTTTCTCGTCCTCTCCAGAAGAACATCACAAACATGTGAAGGAAGTGTTATCCTGCCTAAGGAAAAATCTCCTTTACTGCAAACTAGAGAAATGTGTCTTTAGCGTACCCAGTGTGCCATTCCTTGGCTATGTCATCTCTGGTTCCAGTCTAGAAATGGACCCCAAGAAGGTTCAGGCAATCCTGGATTGGTCCCGACCTCAAACCTTAAAAGCCATTCAGAGATTGCTTGGATTCGCCAACTATTACAGACGTTTTATTAAGGGGTTCTCCTCATTGTTGGCTCCCATCACGGCCCTGATGCATAAAGGCGCTAATCCTGCTCTATGGCCACCTGAGGCAGAGACAGCCTTCCAGCTGTTGAAGCAAGTGTTTATTACAACCCCAGTTCTAAGACAACCTGACCTGGATAGACCCATCTTGTTAGAGGTTGACGCATCATCAGAGGCAGTGGGGGCTGTCCTATCCCAGTGCTATGAAGACAACCGAGTTCACCCTTGTGGATTCGCCAAAAATTTTTCTCCTGCAGAGAGGAACTATGCCATAGGAGAACAAGAACTCTTGGCAGTAAAGCTGGCACTAAAGGAATGGAGATACGTGTTAGAAGGGGCTAAGTTTCCCTTTACTGTTTTCACCGACCATAGGAACCTCCTTTTCCTCAAAAATATCCAGGGTGTGAGTCCTCGTTTAGCCCAGTGGGCAATCTTTTTTGCTCGCTTCCACTTCACTCTGACCTTCCATTCTGGAGCTCTTAATCAAAAAGCAGATGCTTTGTCAAGGTCACT
The DNA here is from genome assembly GCA_031769625.1 of Taudactylus pleione. Taxonomy (NCBI): domain Eukaryota; kingdom Metazoa; phylum Chordata; class Amphibia; order Anura; family Myobatrachidae; genus Taudactylus; species Taudactylus pleione. The sequence goes on along the minus strand of JAUIMM010000303.1, from coordinate 785,326 downwards.
CTCCTGCAACTGTAATTCTGAAATCCTACGCAGTACTCCCGTGCTGGAGTCAAGGGTGTTTGCCACCATACAAATGCAGGCACCTACTGGGAAAACCTTCATGGCCCTGGAGTTATGGAAGCAGCTTCTTACCTGGTCTCACTCCTCATGCTTTGCAGGCCATTCTGGTACCCGGAAGACCCTGGAGCTTTTGAAAAGAGTTTATTGGTGGCCATCGATGAAGGCTGATGTCTCGGAGTTCATCTCGCCATGTACCTCATGTGCCCAGCACAAATCCTCACATCAAGCTCCAGCTGGTGATTTGTTGCCCCTGCCTGTTCCTTCACGTCCATGGACGCATCTCTCCATGGACTTTATGACCGATTTGCCCAGCTCCCAGGGTTATACTACCATCTGGGTCGTGGTAGATCGATTTTCAAAGATGGTTCACTACGTTCCACTAAAGAAACTTCCTACTGCTTCAGATTTGGCTCATCTGTTCATTCTACATATACTTCGTCTCCACAATCTTCCTACTGAAATAGTCTCTGATCTTGGAGTCCAATTTGTGGCAAGGTTTTGGAGAGCTCTATGCTCCGTTCTACAAGTAAAATTTAATTTCTCCACAGCTTACCATCCACAGTGTAATGGATCCATGGAAAGAGTTAATCAAGACCTAGAGACCTTCCTAAGGATCTTCATGTCATCCTCTCAAGACAACTGGTAGGATTTGCTACCTTGGGTTGAATTTGCACATAATGCTTCTTATCACTCCTCCACAAATCAAACCCCATTCCAGATTGTATACGGTCTTCATCCCCGAGTTCCTGAGTTCCAAAGCCTACCTGCCTTTGATGTTCCAGCTGTGGACGATACTGTACGGAGGTTTGCATCCATTGGTCTCAGGTACATGCTGATTTGGTGAAGGTGTCCTCTCGTTATAAAATTCAAGCTGACAAATAACGGAGGAAGGTGCCCTGTATGCGAGTTGGAGATCAGGTTTGGTTGTCTACCCAGAACCTACAGCTCAGAGTGTCTTTCATAAAGTTTGCTCCATGTTTTATCGGACCCTTCTCCATCACCGAAATAATTAATCCTGTGGCTTATCGCCTTCAGCTATCTTCATACCTAAAAGTCCCAAACTCCTTTCACATTTCCCTGATCAAGCCTCTGATTCTAAACAAGTTCCGCAAGGTCCTTCCTGTTCTTCCTCATGTGCAGACAGAAAGAGGTGTGGAATTTGAGGTCTCCCAGGTCCTGGATTACCGTGTCCGCAGAAGTTGTTTACAGTATCTCCTGGATTGGAGGGGTTACAGCCGGAAGAACGCTGCTGGACTGATGCCCGAGACGTCCATGCTCCCACACTCGTCAGGAATTTCCATGCGACTCATCCTGAAAAGCCTGGTGAGTGTCCTGAGGCCACCCATAAAGGGGGGGTAATGTCACGACCAGCATTTCCCGGCATGGTGGTCGGCGGGTGATACCTGTGAGGATGCTGACAGCTAAAATCAAGTAATTTGAGCCTGTTTTTTTCCTACAGTATTATTAACCTCAATAATATTAATTTCAAGTAATTTCCAGTCCATTTTGATACCTCACAGCTCACAATATTGTTTTCACCCATATTGGCCAAAGGCAGCAGCACCAACACATGGCAGTTTAAAAAAAGAATATAGCACATCTAGGAAACATAGTGGCACTGCAATGGCAGGTAGGAAGGAAGTTTAATATAACCTATACAATGCTATAGAATGTTTTCATTAATCAAGAACTAGATCAGAGGTCCAAGACCAGCACATGTAAATGGAAGTTGTAGTATTAGTGGAAGTCAGGTAAAGGATTGATTATTTGATTGATTATTTGATTGAATGATTAATTACAGAAAATAACTATAAAGAAAAATAAATATGATAATGGAACAAACTATTACAAAATAAGAATCCTAAATCCCAAAGAGATTGATTGATTAATTGATTGATTGGTGTTTGTTAATTTAACTATAAAAAAAACAAATCGGAAAAATTAAAAACATTATTACATAACAAACATCCAAAATCCCAATGAGGTTGACCAATTGATTGATTGATTACAGTACTAATATATAAAACAAATCTGATACATGGTACAAACTATTAAAAAATAAGCATCCAAACTGCCAATAAGATTTTTAAAGTGGAAACTCATTGGTAACTTCAAATTACAGGCCTCAGGATTCAAGGTAGAGTAGTCAAATTGAATAATTTACTATCAATTATATGATTTGATGATACTACTCTGCCGAGAAGCTGCAGAAAACAGGGCCTATACACCTGGATGAGAAGTTGGTAATGGATGGCATTACAACATACAAAAAACCATGAATGCCTCAGTAAAGTATATGCCTGTCAAGCACACACAATCTTGGTAAAGCCCATAATGAAAAGTGATGCATGATGAAATTGTCCTTGGCCCCTTTCACCCATCCTTTTGCTGTATATCAAAAAGGTAATGCACAGTTTAACAAACCAAGCACTTCAGCGGCAAGGACTGCCACTTTGTGGTTGACTTGCTCGATTTGTATGGGCCCCCACAAAACAAGCTACCAATCCTCACTGGAATCCATATTTATAGAAGTCTATGTACATTGTTGTAAATGGCGGTAAAGGTCTTTCTCATAGAATCTGTAGTTCATTTTTATTACCATCAGTTTTTCCATATTTTTAGGAAGTAGACCTCCTATGCCGATCACTCACAAGGTTCCTGCTCCCGGCTATGCTAAACACTCTTTCCGCTTACACACTGGAGGGTTGGCAGCTTAAGTAAAGCAAAACTAGTTTGTACAAGTGGCTCCAAACTACCTTTTATTCTTCCCAGTATTAAAAGGGACTGTATGACATGCTAATTTGTAAATTTTCATTAATATAGTCCTCCACCATTCTATTAATGCTTACTGTATCATATTGAGACACGGTAGAGGCATCGATAATTTTGGGCAATTCTTTTAAGCCTGACCAGATGTGTTTCACTGTGGTGCACTGAGTTGACTCATCCTCATCATCCTCTTGGAAAAGGTCAGTTTTTTCCTGGCAGCAGCATTTGTAGGAGAACCTAAAGCAGGAGATGTCATTGTATAATTTGCCACTTCAGCTGACAACTTGCTCAAAAGGAGCTCTTTTCATCTGTCAGTTAGAAAGAAATATATTGCATAGGACTCAAACCTAGAATCAAGCAAGGTTGCCAAAATTTAGTGATCCAATTGCAAGATATTGAAAACACTTTGGTCCTGGTGAAGGGAATAAAGAACTTGATCTACAAGTCCAACATACATAGCAGATTTGCTTCATTTTATCAGCTCTTTCAGTTTCTCTAGCTGCTTTTCCAGTTTTAAAATGGAATCACCAGACTCAGGCTGGCAGTGGCTGAACTCAGTTCATTGGATACTATTTCAACTGGTTTCAGTAACTTGCATAAAACAGAAAGTATTCTTCACTGTGCTGGAGCAAGGTACAATGCCCTCACCCCTCTCACAGTCCCTATGTCATGGCTTGTTGTGTAGATTTGCATGGCTTGTTGCTGTTCCGCCAGCATATAAAGGGTGGAATTCTACCTGATTACTACCTCTTGCTTCAGCTGGTGGAATGGCAAATTAAACTGTTCTTTTAAGCTGCGGCAAACTTTTATATGCACCTGTCATTTAAAAAAAATCTGAACCACCAAGATTATTGTGTGCATAAAACATGGTATGTGTTTAAATTCACCATGTTGTTATGCTCATATAATGTTACTTGCATTATTGGAAATTACATATCCTGAGGAGAATCTTAGTGGGGTAGGTCATTTTGCTATCACATCCCTGAGTTTTTCCAAAAGGTTTACATCGGTATGCCTCTTAGTGAAGTCAGTGACACAAAGAGTAGCCTGCCTGTGAATGAGCCGACATTGTGTGTTAGATACTGCTGCTGGTGATGGTGAAGGCGATACACCAACCCAGTAGGTTATCATGGTAATCTTTAGTTTGACCGCTACCGTATGTCCACATGTCTGTAGTTAAGTGAATACTCAGCACGATGGCACTTTTTAGGCCAAGAATAAGGGTGTTTTTAACTTCCTGTGACAGGCGTGGAATTGCTGTTCTGGTAAAATGGAATTGAGATGGAATTTGGTAGCGGGGACACAGGACCTCAATTAACTGTTTAACACCAGATGCATTGATGACGGATATTGGACTAAGATCTAATTCTAGCAAACTTGTCATGGCTTCAGTGATTTGTTTTGCAACTGGATGGCTGCTTTCATACTTACTTCCTCTTGCAAATGATTATTCAGTCAATTGTTTGAAACCTCTAGTCTTCTTGTCCACTGGAGATGCACCCCTAGCAGCAGCAGCAGCCCTAGCACACAAGGATATTTCTTGGGAATCCTGGATAGGGAAGGAGTCAGTTAGCCTGTGCAAACTGGATGCAGGAGGAATACCTCTGATTCTTAACAAGGAGATTGATGATGAAGGTGTTGGCGATGGAGATTGCATGTGCTGGGATCTATCCATGCTGTTGCTAGCTGATGCTGAACTGTTTGTTATTATTTTACAGGTTTCCTGAGATTTTCCTAAATAATTTGCATGAACTCACTGCAAATGACGTAATAGGGAGAAGGTTCCTAAATGGTAATGTACCTATCTCTACTTACTTTGGACTCACAAATGTTACAGATGGCTTTTCAATTCTGTTCAGGATTTGGGTAAAAATAATTGCACATGAAAGAGGTGGCTTTTTTTGGTCTTATGCCCAGACATGACAATGGCCTTCCTCTTATCACTTGCAAGAACTCCTGCCACTGGTGGCTGGCTTGCTTTGACACAAACAACATCCTCCTCCTGAATTTTATCAACTTTTTATTATCCAACATTCATCAACAACATCCTCATTAGCGTAAAATACACAAATATCCCCTTCATCCTGTTGCACTTCCACAGTATCATCAAGTTCTATATCACCTTCACCACTTTTACTGCTACAAATCCTTGAATTTGCATAGGGTGCAGAAATGGGGAAAGGAGGCTTCTCCACGATTACAGTTTCAGAAATGTCAGACTCTCGCATGAGCCTTTCTTATATGGCAATGTTGGCAATTTTACATTTTTCAGCAGTAAATTTTCCCTTTGTTAGAGGTGATATTTTGTCTTTAACATTGTAAAGTATTGTTTAGATTTCAGGTGCCCTTTCTTAAACCTTCTTTCCCCTTGACCACCTTTAGTAGATGTTGAACTACTTTGACTAGCAGCAGTCACAGCTCTAGTACTGGGTTGCTGCTCCTGCTCTTTCATTAATTGATCCATGATTGGTTTTATTGACACCAGCCACTTGGGAATTGCTTTTGGGTGATGTTGGGGGGATACCACCGCACAAACCGTCACTTACACAAACAACACTGCCAATTGTTTTCAAACACTTGGAGGAACATGTCTTTTTTGTGAACTATGTTTTTGGGTGCATATGATGGGGAACTACCACTGCACACACTGTCGCTTCCACCAGAAGGTAAGCACACTATGCTAATTTTTTACATTCATTTATTTTTGTTACACTAACAACACTGCCAATTGTTTTCGTGCACTAGGAGAAACACATCTCCTTTGTGATAATTGCTTTGTGGTGCAGATGATGGGGGGATACCACCGCACACACTGTTGCTTACACTGGAAGGAAAACACATTATGCTTTTGTTTTTGCAGTACTTTTTTTACACAAACAACACTGGTAATTGTTTTCATGCACTTGTAAAAACAAATCTAATTTCTGAGAATTGTTATGGGGTGCAGATGATGGGGAGATACCACCACACACAGAACTGTAATATACACTGTCACTCATCTGAACACACCCTTTTTGAAATACACAATATAATTAATAAATTCAATTTGAAAAGACTGCAGGTTTTTTTGATTTAGACAACAGAAAAATATATATACAGTCCCACACCCTCTGAACTCGCTCCCCTGGCTGAAGTGGCGTCCGCTCATGAGGGAGGGACTGTTATATGCAATCCACAACATGCAAAGTCCGACGCTGTGAAGATGATGTTTTGCCTTGTTTTGGAATCCAAACTTGGCGGGAAGACCGAGCCAGGTCTCAGAATCACTCTGATCCCCTAAATTCGGGTGTGTTTAGTTTCCTGGGAAATCGAACCGCTCATCTCTACTTATAACAGATATAAAAGCCTTGGGAAGGACGCCATATTTATGAGATCAGCCCATCCCAGAAAATAAAGTTGTACATTTTTAACATTGCTTAGGTTCGGTCGCAACTTTATCAATTGTCTTGGTGATATTCAAAGAGTATAACAAGTGGAGTGTTTTGGGGAGGTGGATAACCAAATAAGGAATGTTAACAGGGGCCCAAGCTAGATTGAAAGATCTTGCCCAAGAGGGGCAAGTTCTGGGGGACAAGGCCAAAGCTACAGACTTGTGAATATTAACCATGAATCCCAAAATCTGGCCATATTGGATGATCCTATCAATAACCTTAGTGAGACAATCTTTAGGATTGGAAAAAAGAAAAGTAGGTCATCTGAAAATTCCAGCAACTTTATGGAATAATGGCCAATAGGGATGCCATGGAATTCATCAAATGACTCCAGGATATGTAATAAGGGCTCCAGGGCTAAACTGAACAGAAGAGAGGACAATATATATCCCTGCCTTGTACTTTGGGACATTGTGACAGGGTCCCCTTTCAGGTCATTGATAATAGGACTTGAGTCAATGTAGAAGAACCATATTAAACAGATAAATAGGGATACGAAATCTCGGCCTTCCATCGCATTAATAGATAGTTGGATGGTATCTAATTTCTTGTCCATTTGATAGCACAAGATGATTCCCCCCAGGGGCATACTAAAGTTAAGGCCAGTGGGGGAAGGGTGAGGGGTGAGATACCTCAAAACACTCCATTATGTGAGCCAGAGTGTGTTTAAATGGCTGTAGTTTTTGTGTACCATGTTTTGATTTACCCATTCTCTGTGGTAAGGCAGATTTACCTAAGAATTTGTCCATAACATAAGAAAGAAAACAATGGCAAGAAATCTAAATTCCCAGGTAGGCAAGGATATGGCAATCTTTACTGGGGATAAACAGCTATATAACACCAGATAAGATAAGGCTTACATTACCAAAGAATAAACAACAGAGAGTAACAAAGGGCCAGAAGTTTGCAATAATGAGTTTGTGTAAGCGAATATGACAAAGAAATAATAATCAGGTAACAAATCTGTGGTCTTGATCGTGCAATTAATACAAACTACCAGTAGATAACAGCGACACTGTCAGATAATGCAAGGCATACATTAACATAGAATAAACAACAAATAATATGGAGCAGAAAGAAATCAATATGACAAAGTAATAATAAGCAGGTAAAGATTCTGTAACTCAGACCTTACAATTATTGCAAACTGCTGATAGATAACAGCAATATTGTCAGATAATACATACGTACAGTAATATAGAATAAACAGAATAAAGTGAGATAAAACTGACAAAAAGTCACAGGGTTGCAATACAGAGTAATTAGAGGCAAATTTGATTTAGGTTAAAATAATATTACATTACTCATGGAAAAGACATATCAGGATAACTAAAAGTCCATTAGCAAGTCACATAGGGACATATTGTATGCATAAAAGCTTGATGTGAGATAAAATTGTGAGATATATATCACTAACCAATCAGCTGTTTAAGAAATAATAGATTGGAGCTGATTGGTTGGTGATATATATTGCACAATTTTTATCTCACATCAAGCTTTGATATATATGCCCCATAATCACCATACTGAGGTGATAAATCATTTTCTAACTTAATTTCAACATTGTATTACCTATCTATGGGCATGATTCAGAGATGGACGGATTTACACAGCTGCATATAAGCAAATCCGTCCATCTCAGATGCAAATGCAGAAGGAGGTGTCAGACACCTTTGCTGCATTTGCAATCCCAACACTGCGACCGACGTCACAGGCTGGGATCACCATCGGAACCATCATGATGGTTGCTCCTTCAGTCAGGCTACGGAGCTGAAGCTTCCTGCAGCCTGGCCGGTGCCTGGTCACAGAAGAAGCCAGGAATCTGCGTTGCTAACTTAGACCTTGGCCTCATTCCTCCTGGAGAACCGAGGCAACATGCCTCCATTTCCAGGAACGGCGACCAGGCACGCCCCTGCTCCGCCCCCCAAACGCCGCAACATGTCAATCATGCTGCGGCTTGGGGAGTCTGCGAGCGAAATTGCTGAATCTACATCGGAAATGTGCATTCGTACTCGGTTAAACGGACATCTCTCAAACAACTACTATGGGCCAAATGTAATAGGGTGAGAGTTTAGAAAATGTGAGAGTTTAGCAGTAAACTCTCACATTGGTTGAGTTTTATCTTCAAAATGGGAAAACATCTGAATGAGATTTTAAATCTTGAGAGTTTTTTAAGTCTAAAAAAACATGCAAGTTCGCTCTGTTACTTTGTTTTTGGACTCTATTACATTGGCAAAGTTTAAAAAGTGTCAGAAACTCTCACTTTTCTAAACTCTCACCCTATTACATTTGGCCCCTATATGTCTACCTTATTCCACATTCATCAAACATTTTCATATACTATTTAAGTTGTCAAATTAGCAGATGCATCATATATTTTACAGTTCTCTACAAATCAGAGACCTTTCTACCAAAGCTGAATGACATCCCAAAGGCTGTTTAGTATGTAAGTGAGTCACATGATCAGCATACTGAGGTGAATAAATCATGTCATATTTGTATTTTAACATTGCTATCTATCAATTTAAAATATATCTATCTATCTAACATTTTGGTTAAAAAAGTTTACATTACACTTTTAAAAGACATATCAGTAGATGCAGTTGCCAACCAAAAGACCAATAGCAAGTCACATGATCAGCACACTAGGTGATAATTCATACTCTACCTGAATTTCACCATTGATATATATTACCAATATATATCTATATATATATATATATATTGTAACACAGGGTATAGAAATGAGGATTACAGACAGGCAAGTACTTGGTAAAGCAGTGTCTTTAATGGCAGCAGACACTGCATTTAGCATACGTGAGCATAGGCCTGGACACACACAGGCACATAACAGAAAATAAATGAATAAATACAAAAGTTCCCTGCACTCCTCATGCTTAGTAGTCAGCAGTGGCTTGCAGCCACAATCGGCCATGCTCTCCCAGCATAACTCTTTCCCTGGCACTACAAACACATAATCCTACTACCTGGCCGCCAGGCAGCATCAGGGCAAAGAGCATCAGGTGTGTGAGAATTTTAAACTCTTCCTCTGCTGCTTAGTAATGAGTTGCAGCTGGGCCTGTGCAACTGTGAAAACATGGGGTTCCACACCTCCCTTGCTGCAAACTGGACAGGGTTCACTCCAGACTACCTTGGAGGGAGCTGATCCCACAGGAATGTGGGCAATTCAGGTGAGAGACAACCCCTCTCACAACAATATGTAATATATCTTTCTGTCTAACATTGTCATATACTATTTAAGTTGAAATAAGCTTACCTTATACTGTAAGATGGCGAAATTAGCAGATGCAGCTGATTTTTGACATTCTCTAAAAAGTCAGTTCTCTAGATTAAAATATTCTTACATTACACATTGAATATAAGGAGATGGGTGCCAAACTATAGATAGATAGTAAAAAGGTCGACAATGTCTAGATAGAACCAGATGTTAGACCAGTGATTTTCAACCTTTTTCAACTTGAGGCACACTGCGCAAGATGCAGCATGCGTGACCAATGAAAAAAACATACACATTGGCTCCCACATAAAAAAACACACCCTTTGGCCTCCACAGGAATAAAACACACTACATTGGCCTCCACAGAAAAAAAAAAACATTGGCCCCCACAGAAACATTAAAAAAACAACATAGCCCCCACAGGAAGAACAATTACATTGGCTGGCAACACAGAATAAATATAAACCACATTGCTCCCCACAAAAAAAAAGAACACCATTGGCTGACCCCTACAGAAAAAAACACATTTCTCCCACATTGCTCCCCCCAAAAACAACAATTTACACTGGCTCCCACATTAAGATTAAATATAATTTTTTTGTCACCTACCTGTCCCTCATCGGCTGACAGTGCAGGGCTGTCAGCACAGCAGAGTGAGGGTGGGCGGGTGGGCTGGCTGGTGGGATCTATCCACTACCCTGGCTGGTGGAGCAGGTGGGATGACTGGCTGGCTGAGCGGGCAGGCGTGAACTGTGTTGTCACGCCGCCTGGTCTACAGAGGTCACGGCCTGGGTGCTCCAAACTACCCAGAAGAGCTCAGCGGCAGCGCTGCCTGGGCCACACTGACTGCAGTCACTAAATTGATCGGTGGTTCTGAAGGCGGGCTCCAATGGTGGCGCGGAACACAGTTGAAAACCGCTGTTAGACAGTCAATAGGTCAAAAGGAACAAAAGGTCGACACACTAAAGGTCAACATGTAAGTATGTCGACAGGTACAAATGGTCAACAGGGCCAAAGGTCGACATGAAAATGGTTGACACATGATTTTTTTTTTTTTTAGGGTTAGGGTTAGGCACCAGGAGGGAGGGTTAGGGTTAGGTACTTACCGGAGGGTTAGGGTTAGGCACTAGAAAGGACGGTATTGGTCAGGCACCTACCACGATGTTTAGGCACCATGAGGGTGAAGTTTAAGGCTAAAAAAACAATGTTGACCATTTTTTGTGGCAATCATTTTCATGTCGACCTTCTGCCCATGTTAACAATTTGTACCTGTCTACCTTCTTACATGTCGACCTTTAGTGTGTCGACTTTTTGTTCCTGTCGACCTTTTGTCCCAGTCGACCTATTGACTGTCTAACATTTGGGGAGGGATGTAATAGAGATCGAGTCTGCCGGAGGTACGGGATGCAGACTGATCTCGATCGTTTTTTTAAAGTTGCACTCATTTACAAGGCAAAGCCAGTTCGGCTCGATCTCTATTACATCCCGCCCTTGGTGTCCATCTAGACATTGTCTACCTTTTTACTGTCTATCTGTTAATCCACACCCATAAGGCAATACAGTTGATAATTAAAAATCAGTTAACAAGTCAAATGATCTGCATACCAAGATGATAAATAATTTTTAACTGCATTTCAGCATTGATGTCTATTACCTATCTATATATCTAATTTATGTTTCTATAGTCATCAAACATTTTCATATACTATTTAAGTTGAAATAAGCTTACCTTACTCTGGGGTCTATTTACTAAGCCTTGGATGGAGATAAAGTGGATGGAGATAAAGTACCAGTTTATCTCCATCCAATGCTTAGTAAATAGACCCCTCTGTAAAATAGCAAATTATCAGATGCAACAAATTTTACAGTTCTCTACAAAGTAAAGACATTTCTACCAAAGCTGAATGACATCACAAAGGCTGTTTATTATGAAAGCAAGTCACATGATCAGCATAGTGAGGGAAACAATCACATCATGTTTGCATTTTATCATGGATATTTACTTATTTATAATCTATGTATCTATCTTTCTCTTTCCTTCATCTGGGTGACACTTCATGACTATGGGGTTAGTGCGGGATAGAGGTGTCAGCACTTAATGAGCTAACTTTTTAGTGGTATAAAAGCTCCTCCCCTCTAACCCCTCCTCTGACCTACTCCTGCAGTCATTAAGGGGCCTATGGATTAATAATCGCGGTACTGCTGCGATATTAACGTTTCATCTGGCTGGGAATATTTTCACATACCAGAGGTTTCTTGGGTAGGTGCCAGTTTACTGTAATTTCGAGACCAGTTCTGGATGTCTTTCACAGGCAAGAGGGTAACAGATATTATAGAAAGAAGTTATGTTATCTGCATCTTGGGTGCAACTCCGAGAGGATTCTTTGTAACAAGATGGCTGACAAACAGACAGAAATATATCAACTTAAGTCAGGCCATAAAGGGTCTGTTGGATTCAAGAGTAATCATCCCTGTACTGAATTACCAAAGAAAAATGAGGTTTATTCTTTTTCTGGTTCAGAAACCAAATGGCAGTCACAGACCAATCATAAACTTAAAGGAGTTAAATTTAAAGTTAAAAATTAGACAAATTCAGGGTGGTGTCTTTAATGTCAGTCATCAATGGGATGGAAGCAAATGAGGTGTTGGCATGCATAGACATCAAGGATGCCTATCTCCATATAACCATAGGGCCATCAGAGTCTGTTAAGGTTTGCAATTGTGGAAAAGCATTTCCAGTTCAGAGCACTGCCCTTTGGACTAGAAACGACTCCTGTGTGTATTCACAAAAGTCATGGCAGTTATGTCACGTGTTTTAAGAAAGGAATAAAAATGATTCCTAATATAGACAATTTGCTGTTTAAATCAGAATCAGAAGAGGTGCTCCAGTCAGATCTCCTAGGATCACTGGAAGTGTTAAGGTGCGTAGACACGGAGCAATAAAACTGAACGATATGAACGATAATGATATTGTTCATATCGTTATCATTCAAATCATTAATTTTTATGTACTTACCAACCTGTCAATGACCAACGATGTACGTTCACGCATGGACGATAAAGATATCTTTCATTGTCCATGCATGCCAACTTGGACGATATTGTCAAGTTTGCCTGTTCAGAGATGTGGCAGGATGACTCACTGAAAGATATCTTTCAAGTCGTTGGTGGTATGTATGCTCCATTACAGTACCATGGTTAGGTTATCAATTGGAAGACATCCAGGTTGATTCCCAGTCAACAAATGGAATTTTTTGGTTTAAAATTCAACACAGAATTGGCCAGAGTATTTTCTGACAGAGGAAAATATCACAAACATTCAGAAGCTAGTGAAAAGGATTTAAGGGATCAGAAGATCTTCAGTTCTATGTTGCATGAAACTGTTAGGAAAGATAGTCTTTTCATTTGAAACTATCCATTATGCAAGGTTCCATTCCAGAATGTTTCAATTAAACATTTTAAGGGGTTGGCCAGGTTCCAACAATCACCTATCAAAAGAGTTCATTATCCTGTCACCAGAGACAAGACAGACTCTCAGGTGGTGGACGCATGTGGAAAACCTGAACAAAGGCATAAGCTTCCTTTTCCTGGTCTGGATAGGGATCATCACAGATGTCATTCTCCATGGCCGGGAAGGGGGGGGTGATCATGGGAAATCACCATTTTCAGTGGTTATGGTCCCAGAAGGAAACAAGGCTTACCATAAATGTGTCCTATCCTGGCAGAGACCAGGGTCCCAGCTATATCAGCAGTCTTTATTCTGAGGATAGAGAATTGGACTTTTGAGTCACCATACAATCCTCCCAGGAGATTAGTCTCTGCATGCAGAAGTTTTCCAGAATCTGTTAGGAAATGGGGACAGCCAGAGATTTGATGGCCTCTTGATTCTACAAAAAGATAGCCAGGATTTGTTGCAGTATCAGGGATCCTTCAGCGTTTCTGATAAATGCAATGGTAGTACCTTGGGAATTTCAACTAGCGTACATATTTTCAATGCTTCAATGGGTCCTATGGAAAATAAAAAAGGATGGAATTCCAATAATACTAGTAGTACCAAACTGGCCAAGAAGAGTGTGGTACACAGCCATAGTGAAAATGGCTGCTGGGCTGGGAGTCAGGACTTTGTTGCAAGGTCTGATTCTATGCCAGGAAATTTGTAAAGTAAATTTAATGACATGGCTCTTGAAGCCAAAATTTTAAAGGAAAAATGTTTTTCAGATTCAGTAATTCAAACTTTGATTAAAGCCATGAAAAAGGTTTTTGCAGATAATTATCATATAGTCTGGAAAAGGTATATTGATAGGTGCATAAAATGTAAAATCACATTCTTCGCTACCTAAAATCCTTTCTTTCTTACAGGACAATTTCTCTTTAGGTCTCAGGCTAGGGTCCCTGAAAGTGCAAGTTTCAACTTGGCTGTTGGCTGTCATACCAGACATTAAGACGTTTCTGCAGTGTGTTTTAAACATACAACCACCATATAGTAGGGATGTGCAGGCTCGGATTAGTTCGGATTTTCCTGCCAAATGTTGATTTTTCCCGCCAAAAATCGGGTCTCAGAAAGAGGCAAAACGTCATCTTTCATGGACAAACATCATCATTCCTGGAAAAAAGTCCATGAAAGATGATGTTTGTCCATGAAAGATTACGTTTTGCCTCTTTCTGACACCAGATTTTTGGCAGGAAAATCAGAATTTGGTGGGAAAACCCGAACTAATCCGAGCCTGCACATCCCTACCATATAGGCATCCTACAGAGCCTTGGGATTTAAATCTTGTATTGAAAACTATTAATTCTCCTTCTTTAGAGCCCGTAGAAGAGGTAGATCTCAAATGGATAACTTGGAAATTGGTTGTTCTCCTGACCATTACATCAGCCAGAAGGGTGATGGAGCTCTGGCCCTGATTCAGAGTCGGACGCTCTGACAGAGCACTTGCTCTGAATCAGGGCCGTCCCTGCTCCCTTTTGGACCGGCCTCCTGGCCGCTCGCATAGCTGTGGGTGACCATCCACAGCTATAGCGAGCGGCCAAAATGATGGTTGCGATGGTCAAGACCATCGCGACCATCGGGCTTGCGACGAGACCCTGCGGTAAGGTCTCGCTGCCGCAAGCCCAGGAGTGATTTTGGCTCTATCAGAGCCAAAAGCACTCCCACTGACATCACTAATGATGTCAGTGGGGCCAGACTCAGATGGTAGGCCTCCGTCTGGGCAGCCATGCCCCCGGCACGCCCACCAAAGGGGGCGTGCTGTCAATCACCATCGACAGCATGCCCCCTTTTGGTGCGAGACCCTTAACGACGGCTTGGCCGTCGTTATTCGGGTCTTGCGCATGCGCACAATGGAGCCGCCACGGTCGTGCGCATGCTTACTTGGGCACCATCGACCCGCTTGCGAGTGCTTAGCACTCGCGAGTGGGTCAGAATCAGGCCCTCTATCTTGTAAATCTCCATATTAGTCATACATACAGATAGGGCAGTGTTTCATACACGTCCATCTTTTCAACCTAGAGTAGTGTCTGATTTCCATTTAAACCAGGAAGTAGTGATTCCCTCCTTGTCTAAAGAAGACAAAACAATTAGCAAGGAAAAAATGCATGCTCAATCGGATTCAGGTCAGGGGATTGACTTGGCCATTGCATAACATTTCACTTTTTAGCCTTAAAAAACTCTTGGGTTGCTTTTGCAGTATGCTTCGGGTCATTGTCCATCTGCACTGTGAAGCGCCGTCCAATGAGTTCTGAAGCATTTGACTGAATATGAGCATATAATATTGCCTGAAACACTTCAGAATTCATTCTGCTGCTTTTGTCAGCAGTCACATCATCAATAAATACAAGGGAACCAGTTCCATTGGCAGCCATACATGCCCACGCCATGACACTACCACCACCATGCTTCACTGATGAGGTGGTATGTTTTGGATCATGAGCAGTTCCTTTCCTTCTCTTCTCTTCCCATCACTCTGGTACAAGTTGATCTTTGTCTCCTCTGTCCATAGGATGTTGTTCCAGAACTGTAATGGCTTTTTTAGATGTTGTTTGGCAAACTCTAATCTGGTCTTCCTGTTTTTGTGGCTCACCAATGGTTTGCATCTTAAGGTGAACCCTCTATATTCACTCTTGTGAAGTCTTCTCTTGATTGTTGACTTTGACACATATACACCTACCCCCTTGAGAGTGTTCTTGATTTGGCCAACTGTTGTGAAGGGGTTTTTCTTCACCAGGGAAATCATTATTTTGTCATCCACCACAGTTGTTTTCCGTGGTCTTCCGGGTCTTTTGGTGTTGCTGAGCTCTCCGGTGCGTTCTTTCTTTTTAAGAATGTTCCAAACAGTTGATTTGGCCACACCTAATGTTTTTGCTATCTCTCTGATGGGTTTGTTTTGATTTTTCAGCCTAATGATGTCTTGCTTCACTGATAGTGACAGCTCTTTGGATCTCATATTGAGAGTCGACAGCAACTGATTCCAAATGCAAATGGTACACCTAGAATCAACTCCAGACCTTTTACCTGCTTAATTGATAATGAAATAACGAGGGAATAGTCCACACCTGTCCATGAAATAGGTTTTGAGTTGATAGTCCCATTACTTTTGGCCCCTTAAAAAGAGGGAGGCACATATTGAAACTGTTGTAATTCCTACACCGTTCACCCGATTTGGATGTAATTACCCTCAAATTAAATCGGAAAGTCTGCAGTTAAAGCACATCTTGTTTGTTTCATTTCAAAACCTTTGTGGTGGTGAATAGAGGCCAAAATCTGAAAATTCTGTCAATGTCCCAATATTTATGGACCTGACTGTGTATATATATATATCCACGTCTAACATTGTAATATACTATTTAAGTTGAAATAAGCTTACCTTACACTGTAAGATGTTACATTAGCAGATGCAGCTGATGTATGACATCACAAAGGCTGCTTATTATGCAATAGTCACATGATCAGCATACTGAGATGAAAAATCCTATAATGTTTTAATTTTATCATTGCTATCAATCTATTTATAATCTATGCACAGAGCCTTAACAAGGCACAGGTGCACCCTGTGCTGCCCCCCCCCCCCTCCTGAGCGTGCAAACGTCATGATGTTGCGTGAATAATATTACGTTGCACTAAAGGGTGCGTGGCCAGTATCTCCTGTTGTGCATCGCTGACCGTGCATCCTAAGGACACCTGATCGGCTGCACATACTGTGCAGGCTACCTGTCTGGAGCAGCAATCCTGGCTGTTGAATGCCATTCCAGGCACACTGCTAGCCAGGCGCAGAGGCCGTGGGGCGACCCAAAGAGAGTCACCCATCGCTAGTTACGGGCCTGTATATGCAATCTATCTATCTAACACTTAGGTTAAAATAAGTTTATATTACATAATCAGAATACATATTGCCAGACACAGTTGATAACTGACAGTTCTATAGCAAGTCACATAATCAGGTTTTTGAGTTTAGATCATATCCTACCTGCAATTCATTACCGCTATCTATCTATCTATCTATCTATCTATCTATCTATCTATCTATCTATCTATCTATCTGTGTCTGTCAACCATCTGTATTAAAGTATGCTTACATTACACATTGAAGAAATATCAGGAGACACAGTTGATAATTATAAGTCTATTAACAAGTCCAATGATCTGCATACTAAAGTGATAAATTATTTTCTAGCTGCATTTCACCATTGATGTATATTACTTATCTATACATCTAAGTAATGTTTCTATATTCATTGAACATTTTCATATACTATTTAAGTTGAAATAAGCTTACCTTACTGTGTAAGATGTCAAATTAGCAGATGCAACATATATTTTACAGTTATCTACAGAGACCTTCTACCAAGGCTGAATGACATCACAAAGGCTGTTTATTATGTTAGCAAGTCACATGATCAGCATTCTGAGGTGAAAAACCATGTCACATTAGCATTTTAAAATTGTTATCTATCAATTTATAATCTATCGAACATTTATGTTAAAAAAAGCTGACAGACTTTGAAAAAACAAATTATGAGATACAGTTGTTAACTAAAACGCTAACAGCAAGTCACATGATCACCATACTGAGGTGATAAATCATATTCTACTTGCATTTATCCATTTATATTTATTATTTTATCTATGGGGAAAATTTATCAAAGCTTGGAGAGAGATAAAGTTGAAAGAGATAAAGGGCCTCATTTACTAACAAGTTTTATCACCAAAACGAGTGATAAATTTTACTTAAATGGTGCTTCAGCCAATCAGCTACCAGCTGTCAACTGTTAGAAAAATGACAGTTGGGAGCTGATTGGCTGGAGGCCCATTTATCATACACAGTGAAATTTATCACTCGTTTCGGTGATAAAACTCGTTAGTACATGGGAGCCAAAGTACCAACCACTGACTGTTGATTTACAAGCTGTGTTTGAAAAATGACAGAAGATGCTTGGTTGTCACTTTGTCTGTGTCAGAGTTGTTTGTATGTAGGAGTTGTTACCCTATAGGGGGTTGTGTGTCTGTATATAGGGGCTGAGTTACGCAATGGCCGATAGTCACCCATCTGCGCATGCGTCGCAGTGCGCCGGCGCAAGACAGTCACTGCGATCAGGAATTGTGCGCTCGTATTACACAGACTGAGCACTACTTTGAGTGACAGTGCCATTTGTGGGTGGTGTCAGGGGAAGGTCTATGAAAACGGGGGTGTGGATGTGTGAACGCAGGCGTGCCTGTGTGTTTTAACGGCGTTTTATGACCGTGCATAATTAACATGGAGGCGTCGTTGTACACGTCACCTGGTTGTATTTCAGCCTGCAGTGATCGCGGTAGGGTAGGGTCTACCTCAAGGGCTACGAGCAGCTCCGATGGCTCTCGATGTTACTGATATTGCATACACTTCCTGGAGATGACGTGTGCTGCGAAAGAAAAGGGGGTGTCTTTAGACCGGTGTGCGTTCGCTCTGCTGTCACTCTCTAAGACATAGAGGGCGTCCTTAAGCCTTGCCGTGCGATCGCGGAATTTGCATACCCTGCCCCTAATGGTTCCGAAAGTGCGCTGCTTTTCATCCGGGTCTGAATTGCCCCCTGTGTCTGTATATCAGAGCTTTGTTACCTAGGGGCTGTGGTGTTATATAAAGTTGTGTGTCGGTATATAGGGGGCTGCAGTCTTATATAGAGCTGTGTGGGTATACTGGGGGCTGCGGTTTTATATCATACTTGCCTAGATTTGAAAAAGCATTTCAGGGAGATTGTAAAAAATCTATGAGCGTGCGTTAAAGTGGACGTGTACTGCTACATCTGAGAGGTGTGTAAATGAGCCCCAAAGCAGTTAGTAAGATCTACGTGTTGATGAAAGCACACTGATACTTTTCAGAAAATGCACGTAGCCATAGGGATCATTGTGCCTTATAACCAATGCAGGGAAATTATACTAATGGTCCAGGGGCATCTTAAGAGAGGAGGGGGCCCGTGTGCACTCCCTGTGCGGGGCCCCCTCCTCTCTTCCTGGTGGCCAACAGCCGACTGACGCGGCTAGCCAGCCACCGGAGCCTTAGTAGACTCCAGGCACTAGAGTTTGCCCGGAGTCTACTGCGCATGGCAGAATGCCGGAAAAATGTCAGTAGTGGCCATTTTCCGACGTTCTGTGCATGCGCAGTAGACTCTGGGCGCCAGGGTGTGCCCGGAGTCTACTGCGCATGCGCAGAACACTGGAAAAATGGCCACGGCAGCCATTTTTCCGGTGTTCTGAGCAGCACTGACACCCGACGCAGGACCACAGAGACACCCGACGCAGGACCACAGACAGGTAAGTTTAAAATAATATGGGTGCAGGGAGTGCGGAGCGGATCCCCCCTGGACCAGGAGGCCCGTGTGCACCGCACGCACTGCACCCATTATAGATACGGCACTGTAATGGTCCCATTTGAATGTATATAGCTCTGTTTTTTCTTTTATTTAACAGCTTTATAAAGTGGGTAAGGTGCAATCAGCGAGATTACAAGATTCTTCAGGGAGTCAGGAAAATTGCTGCTATTTCAGGGGAGTTGGCAAGAATGTGTTATATAGACAGGGCCTACAACAGAAATCTCGGGGCCCTGTACACTGATGTCTCTGGGAGCCCAACCTTCTCACCACCACCCCTGATCCCGCACATCCCTCCCCTGCATGTGTGATATGTTAACTGAAAGATATGCCAGCCTCTAAATAAAGTAAAAATACACTATGACTTACCACACTGTCTCTCTGTCACTGATGATCAGGCTGTAGTTCTTGTCTGTCGTCTCTTGCAAGGTCTTCTTGATGACAGTGCTGTGGATGCCTCAGGGGTAGGAAGGATGGTGTCTGCAGCCATCCATCCACAGTACTCATCACCTTCCTCAAATTCAGCCTCTCATCACCATCCTCAGCCCAGAAGCCCCATAACCTTCCTCTGTCCCCAGCCTCCATCACCTTCTGCCCCAGCCCCATCACCTTTCTCTTCCCCCTTCACCTTCCATCGTCCCTAGCCCCCATCACCTTTCTCTGCCAAAGCCCCTATCACCTTCCCCCTAGAATCTTCCTCTGCCCCTTCACCTTTCTCCATCCCCAGCCTCCATTAACTTCCTCTGCCTCCAGCCCGTGTCAACTTCTACCCCCAGCCCCTATCATCTTCCTCCATCCCCAGCCCCCATAACTTTCCTCTTCCTCAGCCCATGTCACCTTCTGCCCCATCACCTTCTCTGCCCCTTCATCTTCCTCTATCCCCAGCCCCATCACCTTCCTCTGTCCCCAGCCCCCATCACCTTCCTCTGCCCCAGCCCATGTCACCTTCTGCCCCCAGCCCCAATCATCTTCTTTTGCCCCAGCCCGTGTCACCTTATAACCCCAGCCCCCATCACCGTCCTCTGCCTCTTCATCTTCCTCTATTCCCAGCCTCCATCACCTTCCTCTGTCCCCAGTCCCCATTACCTTCCCTTGTCCCCAGCCCCATCACCTTCTTCTGCTCCCAGTCTCTTTCAGTTTCCTATGCCCCTTCACCTTCTTCCGTCCCCAGCACCCATAATCTTCCCCTGCCCCAGCCCCTATTCCTCTACTATCCCCTTCCCCTATTCCCTCAACATCACAGTGGTGCAGCCTGCCTGATGTGTGGTGACGTGACCTATGATGTCTTTCCGCCGGGTTGCTCACTTAAAGGTCAGGCCTGGGCCGCAGCTGAGCCACCTGGCCATGCTACAAGGGACTCAGAGCTGGGACTGGGCAGCGGCTATAGATCCCAGCGATCTGCCAGCTGTAACAGAGGGCCTGATTCAGACCCGGACACAAAACTGTGGTCGCCCGCAGTAGGTACGACCGTAAATATGTTAATCAAAGCGCTTGCACGTGTGGTCGCTCGTAGCTAGTCGTCCGCCCCATATTTTTCCAACCCCTCCTCTAGCCAGCGAGCGTCCGAAATAGCAAGCACTCTACTCGTCTTTTGTTGATGTTTGCGCTCGCACAAGTAATTTCCGGAAGTAGGCCTGTCATTTTTCGATTGTCTTGTTCCTCGTACTGCAAACATCCGTGAATCGATTGTTACCAATCATTTCATTAATTTACTTAATTGTTGCTCAAATGTTTTCAATAATTTTTTTTAAGAATGTCAATAAACTTTATTGTTTGTTTTGTGTTCCATTTGTTCCGTAGATTCCGTCCGGTTTGAAGGACAAACTTGTTTTTTATTTTAATTCCAAAGAATGTTTATTTGGTATTAATGCATTGTTTGTTTTATATAAAATAATGAACATTTGTTTTTGTTTTTTTCTGAATTTTGCTTACGCACCTAAATGCATCAAGTCAATCATAAGTCCCAATATATTTTTATGGGTTGTTCACATGACTCACATATTAACCAATAGAATTGTTCATGTTATTTATGAAAGTACATTAGCCAATCAAATAATTATGGTCGCTGTAATAAAACTGTTGTGTGTTCACAAAAAATCATTGCCATCATGAGAGCCACTGCATTTACACGGTGTGAGTTGCTGGTCCTCACTGAAATAATCGACCAGCGCATTACGGATAGGCCGCCCCCATCACCAACCTCATGAAGCATCTGGCGAGCGCAGAGGTGCGCCGGCGGCTGCGTTCTTTTGGCTTTCGCCGGACCATTGGCCAATTGGAACGCTGATGGTCCGATTTGCGCCGGAGGTCACCACGCCTGCTAGAACATCTTCGGATGCGGATCCGTCGGTGTATGTGGATATGTGAAAGCATTTAATGTCTATGTCAATCTTATTTCCATTTTGTACTTTGCTAATGTAAATTAGCCTTAATGCGTGTTAATGTGTTCAGTATGGGCTTGTTTTTTGCTAAATGAGACCTTGTTTTTTTTAAAAAAAATTTAGGTTGTTAAAGTGTTTTTTTTTTTGTTATTTTTTATAATGTTATTTGTTTTTCCAAATGGGTAATATTCCAAACTATACATCATTTAGGTCAGGAGCGGATACTGAGATGTCGCCGGAGGCCTGCCCGACCCCTCTCCCCAACTCCCAACATGTTTTCCCCTGCCCACTCCTCCAAAATTTCTCCACCCACCCCTGACATGGCCATCCCTATTTCCCCTCCCTCTCTTGGACCCCAATCCCAAATTACCCCTCCCTCCCCTGTCCTACCCATCCACATTTCACCACCCTCCCCTGATCCACCCTCTCAATATTCCACTCCCTCCCCTTTATCACCATCCCAAATTAGCCCTCCTTCTTCCAACCTACATTGGCCGACATCTTCGGATGAGGATGTGGGCCACTCTGCCCCTGTTCCTGAAGCTGCAGGTAATTTGTTTTCCTTTTGTGCAAGTAATTACTGTAAATGTGCCATATAAGGAGTACACGCCATTCAGAGGAGCCTGCATATAGTGACACTAGGTAAAACCTCTGCACACTCCAAAACTACTGTACATGCGGTATCTCTCTCTGCCATCTCCGACATTAATTTCCTTCTGTCTCTCTCCCATCTCACCTTATTCCTCCTCCTTACTCTCTCTTCCATCTCCCCTGATTTCTTCTCTCTTTTTTCTGTTTACCCCTATTCCCCTCTAATCTCCCCCTGTTCCTAAACTCTGCTGCCTGCCCTTGTTCCTCCTGTCTCCATTCTCCCCTTATTCCTACCCTCTATCTCCCATTTCCCCCTATTCCTCCTCTCTCTCTCCCAGCTCCCTTTCTTTCTCCTATGGGCTTGATTCAATTCAACGCAAATTGAATAGCACTGGGAATGAGCTCCCGGAGCTATTCAATTCTGCGCGATGTTAGGTCGGAGAATGCCCTTCTCCTGCCCCTCGCGCCTTAAACAAGGTGTCTATTCATGAGAACAGGCATTCTCTGACTAAACTTCCCGGCACAATGCTGTTTCCGCTGCGCTAAGGGCAGAAAACAGCATTGCGCCTGGACTTTTGTCAGATTTTTGCTTGCATCCCAGGAGGAGGGATGCGAGAAGAAATCCTTAGTCGGCTTAGCAGCGCGCTGATTTGAATTGCTTCGGGAGCGCATTTCCGGCGCTATTGAATTTACGTTGAATTGAATCGAGCCCAATGTCTTTTTAAGCTTCCCCTCTTTCTCCTATGTCTCTCCTGGCTTCCCCTATTCCTTCTCTCTCTCTCCCAGCTTCCCTTATTCCTCGTCTCTTTCCCATCTCCCCTATTCCTTCTCTTTTTCCCAGGTTCCCTTATTTCTCCTAAGTCTCTGCCGGCTTCCCCCATTCTCTCTCCTTTCCCTCTCTGTCCTATGTCTCTCCCGTCTCCCCCTATTCCTCTTCTCTCTTTCCCAGGTTCCCCTATTTCTCCTATGTCTCTCCCGTTTTCCCCCATTCTCTCTTTTCCCTCTCTGTCCTATGTTTCTCCCGTCTCCCCGTATTCCTCTTCTCTCTCGCAGATTCCCCTTTATCTCCTATGTCTCTCCCGTCTCCCCCTATTCCTCTTCTCTCTCCCAGCTTTCCCTCTTCTCCTATGTCTCTCCTGCCTCCCCCTATTCCTCTTCTCTCTCCCAGCTTCCTCTCTTTCTCCTATGTCTCTCCCGTCTCCCCCTATTCCTCCTCGCTCTCTCGTATTCCTTCCTACTCTCTCCCAGCTCTCTTCTCCTATGTCTTTCCCAACCTCCCCAATTTCTTCTCTCCTGGCTTCCCCTATTCCTTCTTTATCTCCCAGCTTACCCTATATCTCCTATGTCTCTCTAGCTTCCCCAGTTCCTCCTCCCTTTCTCTCAGCTCAACCTGTTCCGTCACTCTCTCGTGGCTCTCCCTTTTTCTGCTCTATCCCGGTTCAACCTATACCTTCTCTTTCTCTCCTGGCTCTCCCTATTTCTTCTCTCTCTCTTCCCACTTCCCATATTTCTCCTGTCTCTCCTGGCTCCCCATATTCTGTCGCTCTCTACCCCAGTTCCTCCTATTCCTCCTCTCTCTCCTGGCTCTCCCTAATTCTCTTATGTTGGGTCCCCTCTTTCCTTCTCTCTCCCCAGCTGCCCAAATTCCTCCTCTCTTTTTCTCCTGGCTCCCCCCTTTCCTCCTCTCTTTTTCCTGTCTCCCTCTATTTCTTTTAGTATGTTGCTATTTCAAACCTTCAGATCCATGTAGTATTAATATTAATTGTATACAATATATTTTTTTATTATATTTCTATTTTATAATATTTATGTGCAAATATTCATGTTTGTGTATGTGACTAAGGGACACTATTGTTTGACATAATGTGAAAAAGGGACACTACTGTGTGACGTAACATGAGTATGGGACACTACTGTGTGACGTAATGTGAAAAAGAAACTCTACTGTGTGATGTAATGTGAAAAAGAGACACTACTGTTTGTCATAACATGAAAAAGGGACACTACTGTCTGATGAAAGGTGAAAAAGGGTACTACTGTGTGATGTAACATGAATAAGGGACACTACTGTGCAGTAGTGTAGTGTGACTAAGGGACACTACTCTGTTTTGTAGTGTGACTATGGGGCACTACCGTGTGACATAATGTGAAAAAGGGACACTACTGTGTGACGTAACATGAGTATGGGGCACTAATGTGTGATGTAATGTGAAAAAGAAACACTACTGTGTGACGTAATGTGAAAAAGAGACACTACTGTGTGTCATAACATGAAAAAGGGACACTACTGTCTGACGAAAGGTGAAAAAGGGCACTACTGTGTGATGTACCATGAATAAGGGACACTAATGTGCAGTAGTGTAGTGTGACTAAGGGACATTACTCTGTTTTGTACTGTGACTATGGGGCACTACCGTGTGACGTAATGTGAAAAAGGGACACTACTGTGTGACGTAACATGAGTATGGGGCACTAACGTGTGATGTAATGTGAAAAAGAAACACTATTGTGTGACATAATGTGAAAAAGGGACACTACTGTGTGACGTAACGTGAGTATGCGGCACTGCCGTGTGACGTAATGTGAAAAAGAAACACTACTGTGTGACATAATGTGAAAAAGGGACACTACTGTGTGACGTAACGTGAGTATGGGGCTCTACCATGTGACGTAATGTGAAAAAGAAACACTGCTGTGTGACGTAATGTGAAAAAGAGACACTACTGTGTGTCATAACATGAAAAAGGGACACTACTGTCTGACGAAAGGTGAAAAAGGGCACTACTGTGTGATGTAACATGAATAAGGGACACTACTGTGCAGTAGTGTAGTGTGACTAAGGGACACTACTCTGTTTTGTAGTGTGACTATGGGGCACTACCGTGTGACGTAATGTGAAAAAGAGACACTACTGTGTGACGTAATGTGAAAAAGGTATACTACTGTGTGACGTAATGTGAAAAAGGGACACTATTGTGTGACGTAATGTGAAAGAGACACTACTGTGTGACATAATGTAAAAAATTAGGTGGCTACGCCCCTACCCAGCAAAAACCACACCTGAATTTTTTTGCCGCATGCCTGCGGCACGCGCTCTCCCTGCTTCACCTATAGATGGCGGCACAAACGCTCTTCTTAAAATGTGTAGATACAGCTCTGCTTTGGTGTGCACAGATGTGTCCTCTGCGTTCAGCACCCCTGTCCTAAAAAAGTCCTATAGTGACCACTATCTAATCTTCTACAACTGCTAAACTAGGGAAAATGCCTTCCCCTTTCTTTGTGTATGACCTACACCAGTGAAGTGCCAGCTTTACCTATAGATATCTGTCCAATCTGTCTGGTGGGAAAGAAAATCTGTTCCATTTTCCAGCATCTGG
Source organism: Taudactylus pleione (assembly GCA_031769625.1). NCBI lineage: Eukaryota > Metazoa > Chordata > Amphibia > Anura > Myobatrachidae > Taudactylus > Taudactylus pleione. The sequence goes on along the minus strand of JAUIMM010000303.1, from coordinate 759,639 downwards.
GAGCATATTGCTATTGCTACTTGCTCCCATACATTCCCAGATTTTCTGTCCCACCACACGAATTGGACAGATGTATCTATAGGTGTCTACACAACTTAACAGAACCAACACAATACCAAATGTTTGACTCCCAGCAGGATGTGCTCTATTGTATGTATTTTAATAGAGAATGATGTGTACTTGTCTGTTGTTCTAATATTAATTATAATTGTAAGAGCATAGACTAAGAAGTGGGGGGGTCAGGAATAGTTAGGGGAGGAGTCTATGCCAGGAGCCAGATGCTGACGCAAGGTGGGCCTGTGTGTTCTGTAAATGCCAGGGCCTATTTTTAGTCCCAGTCCGGCCCTGCAGGCCAATACATGACTTTTTTGGCTTTTAAAAGTTTGCTCTCAAAAAATAAAATACAACTTGTGTTAGGATTAGTTCAGATGCAAAATAGATTTTTCATCCCGCTCTGCTCATGTTTTTGGTTCTAAAATTAAAATATTTTTTTTATTGATACAGTTTTGTTTTTTGATTAAAAGTGGAGATTGTGGAGATTACAGTTAACAACGATATTTTGCAAATACAATTTTCTTGGTATGGTAACTTATTCTCTTTGTTAATCATACTGTCCATTTTTGCAAAAAAAAAATTTGTTTTTTTATATTAATACACACATTTCTGTTTCAACAGAGCCAAGATTGCGGGATCAGCAAATTCTTACAGAGTTGCAGAATTTGCGGGGTCATTATGTTTATATGAATAAAATTTTCTATCTTCAAAATATCTCAATTCTTGACTCACACATTATATACCAAGGGAAATCAATTTGTTTGTATGTGTTAAATGTGTTTTGTGTATAAATGTTAAATAATATTTTGGTTAATTAAAACAAAGGGCCTGAGATAAAATGTTAATTTTTTGGGGGGGCAAAGGAAAGGTTTTTTTTTGCAAAAATGACCTAACATACAATCTGTGTATTTTTGGATACTTTTTTGTGTTTTTTTATTAAAAAAAGGCTTGTAATTGTCATTAACTCCATACTGGTTCTTCATAATACCCTTATGTAGTTAATGCATTGGTTTTTTTTACAAAATAACAAAATAAATGAGTAAATCTAAGTGAAAATATGTTGTGACAAATTAGGAAACATGTTTATAAATAATGTTCCAAAATTTATTAAAATAACATAAATTCTACAGTTTAGACTTGGATACAAATGTCAAAGGTACTGGCCATTTTTTACGGCCTATTTTTGTAAAAAAAAATAAAAACATTTTTAATCCAAAAAAATGTAATGCACACAAAACAATAATACAGGAGTAATACACCCAAATCCAAAATTAAACAATCAACTGGTTGTAGATGTCACATGCCAACATGTTGTCCAAAATCAGGCAAAAGACACACTGTCCAGGTGTAAAGTCCATTGTTTGATCATTAGTGACACAGTCAGGTTGTTGTTTTGTTTAGGAAAAAACAAGAAAATAACCATTATAAAAATGTAAACATAGGATAGTGAACACACATGCTTTACCTTCTTCGATATGTTTTCAAAAATATAAAATAAAATAAATTACCTGAAAAAACGTAAAACAACGTCATTGCGTATGGCCCCCCCCCAGACACGCTCCTACGACCAACCTCAGGGGGCCATCCTCCGGCAAGACATCCTCTGGCTGCATTGGAACACCACTCCTTATGGCGATGTTATGCAAAATCCCACACAGGACCACAATTTTGGAAACCATAGCCGGCAAATACATTAGGTCCAGAGAGGTGGAGGCATCTAAATCGGCCTTTTAAAAGGCCAATACAGCACTCCACCACCTGCCTGGTGGCAGTAAGTGCGGAATTAAATTGACTTTGAGGCCCTGGTGTAGGGACCAAATAAGGAGTGAGCAGCCAGGGCGTGAAAGGGTCACTACTGTCTCCTGCGAAAATAAAAACTAAAACAATAAAATACAAAAAAGAACATTGTAACATCAATACATTAAGGGTCCCACTTACCCAGAAGCCACGCATCACCAGCTTGTAGGTTGTTTAATTTATGCCAAAGCCCTGATTGCCGGATGACAAATGAATCATGTGCACTTCCTGGGAACTTTGCATTCAGGGACAGGATCTGGAGGGAGGCATTACATACCACAATTACATTCATGGAATGAAAATGTTTACGGTTCCTACATATAGCCTCCAGCACTGCTGGAGGCTGAAGAGGTATGTGCGTGCCATCCACAACCCCTATGATGTGTGGGAAGCCAGCAATTTCGAAAAAATTTTGCTTCACCACAGTAAGGGAACCCATATCCAATGGCATTTTAATAAAATGATGTAGGTGCTTAAATAGGGCATCCATCACGGCCCTCAGGATCCTGGAAAAGGAGGACTGTGAAATTTCAGCCACTATTCCAACTGTGGTCTGGAAGGATCCTGAGGTGCAAAAATGGAACACCGACATAAACTGCGTTAGTGGTGGTATTGCTGTTGGATTTGAAATTTGGCTTTCAAGATCACTCTCTATTAATGAAAGAGTGTCTAGGATAATTCTTGGCGGCAGGCGGTAATGCCTTAACACCTCATCAACAGGCATTCCAAAAAGGGTGACACGTGTTTGAAATATCTGGGGCCTTGCACGCCTACGAGGCCTATGCCTAGGAGGATGTCCAGGTTGGTCGGGGTCTGGGACCATCGCCACTATGAGATGCCCAACATCAATCTGAAATGTTATGCAGATTTTAAATGGATTAGATATTTGAGATGTGAAAAATATACTTATCTTAATTAAGAAAAGGCAGATTCTTACAGGGTTGGGTAGGGACATCTTGTCGAAAACCTACAGTTTTTAGATGTAAAAAAAAATAAAAATAAAAATTACAAGGCAGGCTAAGCACACAAGAACACCACTGCATGCACTACACATGTTTTATTTTTTTAGGAGTTTAAATGATTCAAATGTATGCCTAACGGACAGACATGAGATCGACCAACAGTACGCCACATTTATACTTTTCGCATTTTAATACGCATAAATCACAGACATGAGATCAACCAACAGCACGACACATTTATACTTTTCGCATTTTAATACGTATAAATGACAGACATGAGATCAACCAACAGTACGCCACATTTATACTTTTCTCATTTTAATATGCATAAATGACAGACATGAGATTGACCAACAGTACGCCACATTTATACTTTTCGCATTTTAATACGCATAAATGACAGACATGAGATCAAGCAACAGTACGCCACATTTATATTTTTCGCATTTTAATACGCATAAATGACAGACATGAGATCACAAAATATACGCCAAAAATTTGTTTAGTTTTTTTTAACAAAGTGTCCCAAACCGTCAGATTTTGAACTTAACACATCTGCATAGGCTGATCACAAACAAAATATATTATAATGTTCCCAAAAAAACTAAAACTTTACAAACAAAAAAATATGTACCACACCCAGTCGAAAACACACAAACAAAAGGGGATCCAAAAATGAAAAGAAGAAATGCAACACACTAAATGTAAAGAAAGTAAAAACATGTATTGTTAATTATGCTTTAACAATTTTAAAATATTAAAAAATAATATAAAAAAAAAAATACCTTCAAAATAAGAGATTAGTTTTGAGCACCAAACCAGCAAAATGAAACAACCAAACGAACAACTCCAAACAATACACTACGACCGACAATCCAACTACTACTACAACCACGACTACCAAACTCGACTCCAAAATACAACCCACACCTAAATGATGAAACCAAAAACCCTTAAATAGGCTATTTTCCCACACAAATCAATGACGCACAATAGCTGCGCACAAAGCATGATGCGGCCGCATAATCACACGTATCTATAAATACATTGCGAAAGTCCAAATTTGGCCTGCTTAATTCTGGTGTGTAAACATGTCTACTGAACAGCAGCAAAGCCAAAATCCTGAACCACAAAGTAAGTACACAGAAATGTAAAAACAAAGTTTAAACTAGCTATTTTAAAACTTTAAACAATATTTATAATTTAATTGAAAGGTGCTGAGGCTGAGAATGAGGAGGCTGCGGGGCCAAGTAGCCAGGGCCGGGCAAAAGAAAGAGGCAGCCACAATTCACAAGAAAGGAGATGGAGGTTTTGGTGCAAAAGTGCCAGGATAATTTAACACAGGCACCACGAAATATGGGTGCAACACAGAGATGGAAACTATGGGAGGACACAGCCAGTGCTGTCAATGGTGTGGGAGATTTTGTCCGATCCACAAAAGAGGTCAAGAGGCGGTACGTAAATGCAGTAACCTATTTCAATTGTACATTGAAACTGAAAAAAATATTATAATTTTTCATTTTTAATCAACAGATGGAGCGACTTCAAATACCGGCTGAAACAAAAACTGTCCAATAGGGCTAGGCATGCAGGGGGGACAGGTGGTGGCCCAACCCCTGTGTCACTGGAGCTTACAGATTTGGAGGAGCTGGCACAGGGGTGTGTGCAGGAAGAGGAGGTGTTTGGCGTGTCCAACATGTTGCCGCAGGTAATTTTGTTAAAAATACACCCAAAAAAATGTAAACAAAAAAAAACACAAATAACAAAATTTCCTTTTTCTTACAGGCACAGAAGAGGATGAGTCTGCTCCAGAGGTGAGCTTTGGCCGCAGCAGATCTGCTGGCTCCGCAGGGGAGTAATCAGGATATCCGCCTGGGGACCCTATGGCGGCCAGCCCAGGGCATACCGCCTCGCAGGCAGTGGCCCTCCTCACAGATCTCAATGATAAAATGGATAAGAACACAGAGATTCTGATGAGGATGGACGCCAATCTGCTATGGGTGGCGGACGCCCTGGAGGAAAATGCTGCGGCCAATGGGCCTGATTCAGAGCCGGACGCTCTGAACGAGCGCCCGCTCTGAATCAGGGCATTTTTTTTTTTTTTTGGTGCGTCCTCCTGGATGCTCGCATAGCTGTGGGTTACCACAGCTTATGCGAGCGTCCGTGATGATGGTTGCGATGGTCAAAACCATCGCGACCATCGGGCTTGCGACGAGACCCTGCGGTAGGGTCTCGCTGCCGCAAGCCCTGGAGTGATTTTGGCTCTATCGGAGCCAAAAAACACTCCCACTGACATCACTAGTGATGTCAGTGGGGCCGGACCCAGACGGTAGGCGTTCCCATGGGAACGCCTCCGTCTGGGCAGCCACGCCCCAGCACGCCCACCAAAGGGGGCGTGCAGTCACTCACCATCGACAGCACGCCCCCTTTGGTGCGAGACCCCGAGCGACGGCTTCCCCGTCGCTCGCCGGGTCTCGCGCATGCGCACGACAGAGCAGCCTCCGTCGTACGCATGCACATTTGGGTACCATCGACCCGCTTGCGAGCGTCCTGCACTCACGAGCGGGTCTGAATGAGACCCAATGTGAGAATAGCAAATGCCCTGGAGCAGCTCGTCCGCCAGCGCATGTTGGAGCCACCCTCCCTTCCTGTCAGACCATCAGGGCCCTCCACCTCTGGCACAACATCAGACATCCCTCCAAATGTGCCTAGCCCTATGCCTAGGCCAGAGGATTCTACATCTGCCTCTGGCCAGGCCAGCCGCCAAAGTACACGGACAAAAACTTCCGCACAACAACAACAGCAGGCCAGACGCCACAAAAGGCGTTGACAGCACTGGCTACATTTCCCAAAATCCATCTCTGTGTTTGCCCCATATTTGTGCACCCTAAAAACATCCTTCTCCTTTCTTGTGAATTGTTTTTTTTTATCATTTATTTATTATGTTTTTTTTTATACTGTGAAAATTTTTTTTTTTTTTTTTAAAAACCAAACAATATGGTTTATATAATTTATTATATTTGTAATAAAAAAACATTTACCAAAAATGCGTATGAAACTTCATTGACAACTGGGTAAAAGTTACTCTATCTAACATACTTACAAAGGTGAACAAAAAATAAAATAAGAACATAAGGTAACAGGTAAGTTAAAAATAACACAAGCTAAGCAATTAGTAGGTGATTGGATTTGTGTTTACGAGCCCAAAAATATAAAAAATTGGTGTAGTGCTTTAAAATTAATTGGCAAAACAACATGCGATCGGAAGGTAACAAATATAACAGGCACATTGCAAATCACAGTATAACAAGTAATCCATATATTAGGTGATTGGTGTTGTGGCTTTGTTTAAAAAAACAAACATTGATTTGCTTAGGTAGCTACGAAGACACTATCGTCTTTGCGAAATCCAATACCCTACCAGAAGCTGAACGAGCAGTCAGAATGGAAACCAGATCACACAGTGACGTATCACTACTTCCGCTCGCAGCCAAAAAAAAATGTACGCCAAAAAAACGGCTTGCCACGTCTGCGTTTTCATATCTCCACCCCCGTCACCACCCATAAACGGACCATTCTGTCAATCAAATTATACAGGTCACTTCCTGCTCGCTGTGTATACGAATGACAGAAAAATTACCGCAAAGATACGGCCGCACATGCGCAGTGATACATGGGCGCATGAGTGGTTGGAACAAATCGAAAGCGAGCGAACGGCCCCTTGCGTCCGGGTCTGAATCAGGCCCAGAGTCCGCTGTCTGCGGCCCGTTTTGTACCCGTCCGGTCCTCAGGACCCCTCTGGACCACGGGGCATGGTACAGGTACACCCTTAGTCCCCTCTTGTCGCGTGGCCTGTATATAGGGGTCTGTGGTGTATATAGGGGTCTGCAATGTTATATACAGGAGCTGCAGTGTTATATAGAGCTGTGTGTTGGTGTATCCAGGCTGTAGTAAGTGTATATCACTAAGGTGTCCCCATGCTGTAGGTCTGTGCTTTCTCCTATAAGTCCCTATATGTTGTTATGTTGCTGTGCTGAAACTCTGCTGTGTCCTGAGTTCTGGATTGTTAGATATCTCTATTTCCCTAGTACATCTACAGCACTACGGCATTATCTTTCTCATAGTGGTGCATTAGTGTGTATATTTTGTCTGGTCTGGTCATTTTAAAAATGGGATTTTGGTAACTACCAGTAAATCCTTTTCTCTGATTCCACAGGGGACACTGGAGGTTGCTTACGCTGGGGTATAGAGGCATGATAAATAATTTAGAAGTGTGAAGCTCCTCCCCCTCTATGCCCCATCAGCCCTCAGTTTAGAAAGTGAATATCGAGAGGAGATGGAGAACAAGCAGAGTAAAAGGGAGAGAAGAACACACAATAATCAAAACATACAACATACGGAACAAACCGAACAGGCAAGCAGAGAGCGCTGAGGTGGGTGTCCAGTGTCCCCTGTGAAATCAGAGAAAAGGATTTACCGGCAGGTACCAAAATCCCATTTTCTCTTTCATCCACTAGGGGACACTGGAGGTTGCTTACGCTGGGGACGTCCCAAAGTTCTCCCCAGGGACGGGAGCACTCTGCGGAACCTGTAGAACAAGGCGGCCAAAACGTGATGCCGAAGCAGCAAACGTGTCAAATCTGTAAAATTCTACAAACGTGTGAACAGAAGACCAAGTGGCCGGTAGGGGTGCCTCCACAAGTGTGACGTGGAGGCACCCCTACTGGTCCCCCATGACGCACCCACCGAACGTGTTGAATGAGCCGAAGTGGACGAAGGAGGCCGATGGTCAGCACTAATATAAGCCTGATGAATAGTCAGCGTGATCCAACGTGCCAATGTCTGCTTAGACGCTGGCCAACTCCTCCAAACAGCATCATAGAGGACAAAAAAGCGACTGACTACGGAGGGACGCTGTCCTGGCAACATAGATGCGGAGAGCTCTAACCACAACCAAGGTAGAATAATCACCCGAGTCCCCCACCAATGACAGAACCACCATAGGCTGGTTGAACGGAAAGCTGACACAACCTTGGGAAGGAAGGCAGCTACCGTCCGGAGTTCCGTCCTATCAGCATGAAACACAAGGTAAGGTGGCTTATAGGACAGAGCACCCAATTCCGAAACTCTACGAGCCGAAGCTAGAGCCAGAAGGATGACCAACTTCCAAGACAAACACTTAAGATCAACCTCTTTCAAAAGGTTCGAACATGGCCGACTGAAGGAACAGAAGCACTAAGGTCAAGTCCCAAGGAGCTACCGGAGGTACTAAAGGAGGCTGCACATGCAAGACCTCCTGAAGAAACATCTGCACCTCAGGAAGGAGGGCCAATTTGCGTTGAAAGAAAATGGAAAGGGCAGAGACCTGCCCCTTTTAAAGTTCCAAGGCGAAGGCCAGAATCCAATCCCTATCTGGAGGAGAAAAAAAGAAAAAACAGAAACCGGAACAAACGAAAAATCCTAGACGGAAGACCCCGACTGGAACACCACGATATTTAAGAACGCCAGATACGATGATAATGCGCAGCCGAAAACTGGCTTCCTGGCACGCAGCATGGTGGGAATAACCGAGTCTGGGATACCTCTACGTCTGAAGATATCGGTTTCAAGAGCCACCCCATTAAATGCAGCTGCGTTAAGTTGGGGTGGACGAAAGTACCCTGCTGTAGAAGATCCGGCCGCAGAGTAAGGGGCCATGGGTTGTCTACCAATAGCTAGAATGACAGAGGCCGACTTGTGTTTTATTCTTTTAACACGACGAGGCATGTATACTGGGAGCTGATGATTCAATCGGGACGCCATGAGGTCCACTTGAGGACACTCCCATCGATGAATAAACGCGTTGAACACGTCTGGATGGAGCTTCCATTCCCAGAGATGGATGTCCTAGCAATTTAGATAATCTGCTTCCCAGTTGTCCATACCCGGGATGAATACCGCTGACAGGATTACTGACTTATTTTCGGCCCACCGGAGAATCTGAGTTACTTCTCGCATGGCCATGCGACTTCGAGTCCTACCTGTCGGTAGATGTAAGCGACGGCCATTGCATTGTCAGACTGAAATCTCTCCGGACGAGTCTTTAGAAGCTCTGTTGCTTCTATCAGAGCTTGTAAATTGCTCTGAGTTCCAACACATTTATGGGCCACTTCTGTTCCAGTGGGGACCATCGACCTTGAACGAGATAATCGAGGACTACTGCTCCCCATTCCTGAAGGATGGCATCCGTTGTTACGATGATCCAGCCCCACACTTCGAATCTTCGGCCCGCTAAAAGATTGTTGGATTGCGTCCACCAGAGGAGAGCCACTCTGGTAACCGGGTTCAGACGGATCTGTTGATGTCGAAGCAGATGAGATCCTGAGCCTTGTGAAAGGAGGTCCAGTTGAAATATTCAGGAGCGGAAATGTCCGAACTGTAGTGCCTCAGCTACCATTTTGTCCAAGAGACGCAGACAAAGAAGTAGGGAAACCTTCCTTGGTCTGAGGACCAACTGAACTAACAACCGGAAATCCCGGGCTTTGTCTATCGGAAGGAAAACCCCCTGTGTTGTATCCAAGATCATGCCCAGAAACAGGAGTTTCTGGGATGGAATGAGATGTGATTTCTTGAAATTGATTATCCAACCGTGTTGGATTAAAGTGTGATATGTCAGTAACTCATGGTCTGAGAGAAGGGTTACCGATGTAGCCTTGAGTAATAGGTCGTCCAAATAAGGGATTATGTTCACCCTATTGACCAAAGGAGAGCAATCATGACTGACATGAGTCTTGTGAAGATGCGGGGAGCCGAGGATAACCCGAACGGCAATGCTCAAAATTGGTAGAGATCCTGCAGTATAGCAAACCGCAGGAAGGCTTGATGCGGTTCCCAAATGGGAACATGCATATAGGCATCCTTGATATCCAGGGATAATAGGAACTCCCCTGGTTCCAAGCTCGCAATGACGGACTGCAGAGAATCCCTTTTGAAACAATACATCTTCAGATATAGGTTTAAAGACCAGAGGTTTAAGATGGGCCTGACCGAACCCTCTGGTTTGGGCACTGCAAACAGGTTTGAGTAAACCCCCATACCTCATTGATGCTCCGAAACCAGAACTAGCACAAATACTATTAGAGACTGGATAGCCTCCTGTAGAACCCTGGCCTTGTCTACAGGTATTGGCAGACTCGTAGTGTAGAGCCAAGGTGGAGGGGGGACTTCGAAGTCTATACAGTAGCCCAGGGAAATTGGTCTGCGAATCCACGGTACTGAAGAGGTTTGGTTCCAAACTTGTTAACATTTTTGCAAGTGGGCTCCCACCGCAGGGGACCCCAGGTGGGACGGAAGACTGTCATGCCACCTATTCTTCAGCAGGTTTAGGCTCCTGTCGACGTGCAACAGTGTGCGGTCAACCTCTACCTCTGCCGCCTCTTGCTTGCGTGGGAGCACCTCTGGCTCTACCACAAAAGTAATCTGGCGCAGGAAAGTAATGAAACGAAGGTCCAGTGTAAGATCTTCTGGGAGCCGGAGCAGTAGATGGGAGGAAAGAAGACTTACCTCCCTATGGCTTGGGATATCCATTCGTCCAATTCCAGGCCAAAAAGCATGTCACCAGTGAATGGTGAACCCTCCCCCGCACGCTTGGATTATGCGTCCACTTGCCAAGCGCGCAACCAGAGGGCTCTGCGGCCTGATTAGTAGACGCAGAAATACAGATAATCAATATCCTTAGAAGCTTCTCCCAGGTAAACTGCAGTCTCACGGATGTGTTCTGCTAGTAGGTAATTCCCAGAGCAGAATCACGTCCAAGTCCAATGTAATCAACTGGTGAGCCCAGCAAACCACAGCGTTGTTAACCCAGGCGGTAACAAGAGTGGGTCTAAGTTGAGCTCCCGCTACAGTATAGATAGATCTTAGTGTTGTCTCCAACTTACGATCCGAAGGGTCTTTTAGTACAGTAGCTCCCCGTACTGGGAATGCTGTTTTCTTAGAGACGGGAGATAAACGCATCTACAGGAGGAGGTGTTTCTCACTTTTCCAACATGGATGATGGAAAAAGATAGCTAGACTGAAGCTGACCTGGAATTTGGAACTGCCTATTCATCCAGACCGCTGAAAGCTCTGTTGAAGGTGTTGCCCATGAAATAATTTGCACTCCTGGGAAGCAGGAATTATATCCTCAGTGTAGATTGAGGATATTTCTGACTGCCAAAATTAGAGATTCCACCCTGTGAAAGGCGGACTCTCTTGAGGAGTACCGTCCTGTAAATGGTGTGAAGTGGGGGGTGCAGACACCGCTGTACCCATAACCTGTACCAGGGTGTCTAGAGACTTTGCCACTCAGAGGGACACAGTATAAACAGAAGTTAATCAGAACTGAACAGAGCTGAGACCGAACTGAGACAGAACTGAAGACAGAAGGCTGGTCTGGGACACAGAGGAGGAGATACACCCCACTCCCTTCACACAGATTTTACTCCCTGCACTTACACCCCAGAGTTACTCACAGCCTTCTGTACCAGGGATGTAGCCATATGGATGTGCAGGAGTCCAGCCTTCTGTAGCCTAGCAGCTGCACTCTGCCTTCAGGAGGGAGAGAATGCAGGCATGAAGTACAGACATTGGCAGGCACGCTGTTTTTAACAGCCCTGTGCCTTAGCAGTGGAGAGAGACCGCGCTGTGAGAGGGGCGCTCTGCCCCCTTTTTTTTATCAAGGCTGCCGTCCAAAATGGAGGAGCTCACTCCTGATAGCCCCGCTATGCGCGCTCCCCCATCCCTCTGCAGCCCTTAGCGGCGAGCAAGTACTGAGGACAGTGTATGCCTCCGCCAGAAGCAGCAATACACACTGGGCGGTCGGCGGGAGGGGGGTCAGCGGGGGAATGCGCAGCCATACCGACTGCTTCCTCGGAGGCTCTCACAGCTGCAGCACACACTCTTCTCAGTGCTGTGATAACGCTGGGCAGCGGCGGGGGTGGGAGCCGGGGGAAGCGTAGCTGGTTACTCACTGCGTGTCCCCTTAGAGGTCTCTCTGCAGCAGTCTTCAGCACTTTCTTTTTTTCTATTAGAAATGTGCTGTGGCGGTAAGGAGCTGTCAGTGCTTTTGTAATAAGCACTGTGCACTCCATCCTGTTCTACTAAGAACAGGGCGCCAGGTACCTGGATGCCACCTTTAGAGAGGTGGAGAAGGGTACCTAATATAGTGTAAAAGATGCATAAAAATAATAAAACCTAAATAAAAAACAATGTAATGCTGGAGCACAGCATAATGTGACCAGCTCCTAGTAGGCACATTTTCTAAACTGAGGGTTGATGGGGCATAGAGGGGGAGGAGCTTCACACCTAAATTATTTAAAGTGCCGGCTCCAGTTATCCACGCCTCTATACCTCAGCGTAAGCAACCTCCAGTGTCTCCTAGTGGATGAAAGAGAAACACAGGATCCCATCTCATACTGGGATTTTCACACCTATACAATTGGAATGGCTTCTAACACCTTTCCACAAGCCTGCTTGTCCTGGAAAAATTTGTGTGACTAAATCATCAACTGAAAAGACAAGTTAGCTTGTTTAGATACTGCTTATTCAAAATATACCTTTTGTACAAGAGAGAAGCAACTGGACACAGCAATAGCCAAATTATATTAGACTGCTCATGGATCCGTTTATAACTTCTGGATCACACACACAGTTGAGAAAACACAAAAAATAAAAACTGCTTGATCTTCACTCATCATCAAATGCAATGCATGCTCTCTCATCGATGACCCAATGTATTTTTACACCTCCAGCTTTATGCTTTCACTCCGCCCACCACGAGCAGCAGTTCCTATTGATCCAGCACAGGCTTCCATTCTTAAATTCTTTGGGATTTAAAAAAAACAACTCAACGGGGTAGTTGTGGGAAGCGAGGACAAAAGTATCTTATCCGCTGTAACCACGTAAGTTCCTTGCCTTCAGGTTCACCAGTTTCATATAGGAAACAAATAGAAGTGGTACCTATCAAACAGCCCTGTGCTTGGAAGAACAGACCTGTAAACTCTCGCTCTGTGACTGACATCCCCAGAGCCCCCACACTCAATATAAAGAAAACTACAGGCCCTCTAGTATGCCCAATCAGGTCCGTCCTTTGTAATGCCAGATCTATAAGAAACAAGACTGCTACAATTGCTGACCTTATTGAATCTTCAGATCTTGCCTGTATTACAGAGACTTGGCTAGATGAAAATGCAGCTCCCATTTTGGAAGCTGCAGTTCCAACAAATTACTTAAACTTAGGGTCCACCCAATGGAAATTACTCACTCATTTGAGTGCATTGTTGCTTGGAGTTTTACAGACTAAGGATTCAGAGTACTTCTCATTTACCGCCCCCCTGGAGATGGAAAGATATTTCTACAAGAATTTGTACATATTGTTGCTGGACCAGTTCTGGAGCATCAAACGGCTGATCCTTGGGGATTTCAATGCATGGGTTGATGATGAGCTCTCTCACCTTGGCCAAGATCTCCTGTACACAATGAATGCTCTGGGCCTCACACAAGTCATTCCTTCAGCTACTCATATAAGTGATCACACTCTTGATCTTGTCTTCCAGATTGGATTAGAAGTCTCTGACCTAAATATAAACCCAGTCACGTGGTCAGATCACCACTCAATTCTCTTCTCAGTTGCAACCCTTCAAAATAAAACCTTACCCATGGAGTTGACAAGGTATTGTCCAAGGAGGGGCATGACCCCCCCAGGCTCTTGCAGCAAACCTGGATCTTTCTGCGGTAATGGGGGCCTGTAAAGATCCTTGTTCTCTAGTCCATTACTATAACAGAGATGTGACAGTTGCAATGGATATTATTGCCCCTGTACGTATACAACCTCGCATACCACACCATCAAGCCCCTTGGATTGACAATAGTGTTAGTGAACTCAAGAAAAGGGGGCGTAGACTTGAAAGACGATGAAGGAAGACTAACCTGGTAAAGGATAAGTTAACACTAATCAAACATATTGGACAATACAAAACAGAGTTCCTTTCAAATGAGAACAATAGGCCAGCTCAGCTTTTCCGTACAGTGGACATGCTTTGCAAACCAGCATGCCTGCAGCTTGATGAAACCCTCTCCCAGTCAAGATGCAATGAGTTTGCAAAATTATTTGCAGATAAAGTATCCTCCATCCGGGCTGGAATCCCCACAGTGCCATCAAAGGATTGCCAAACTACCAAGCCTGCCAAGGTAGCCACCTGTCTACCTGGAACAGCTTTGACATAATGGATGTAAAAGACATTGACAAAATTATCAGAATGTTGTGACCCACCACCTGTGATCTGGACCCTGCCTCAACCAAGTTTCTCATAGGGTGTATGGACATGATTGGCCCTGTAATTGCAAAAATAGTTCAATGCTCTTTGCAAACAGGCATTTTTCCAGAACCACTAAAGGAAGCAATTGTTAGACCACTTCTTAAAAAACCAAATTTAGACCCCGACTGCATGACCAACTATAGACCAGTATCAAACCTTCCGCTCTGGCATGGGCGCCGCCATATTGCTTTTGGCCATGTGACCTTGTCGGCCAATCCTGGTGTGTCACATGCTCACTCTCTAACCAGTCACGGCTTAGCAATGGGTATTTAGGGGAGTTCAGAGCTCCCTTGCATTGCCAGTGCAACGTGTTTCTCAGCGCAAGCTGAGAGAGAGTTCCTGAGCTTGTCCGCCTGCCTGTTGGATCTCTGCCTAAGCCTGCTTTACCAGACCTGCTCCACACCCTGCTGGAATCCCCTGTCTCCTCCTATTGCCTCTCCCTTGCCTGAGTAAAATTATTAATAATAAAGAGATAAAGAAAAAATATAATAATAAAAATAAAATAAAAAAAATGCCCTGCCGTGGGACATTATTTATCATCAACAATATATATTCGTTATTAGAAATATTGTTATTTTACAGGCACTGAAGTCTCTGACCTAAATATAAACCCAGTCACGTGGTCAGACCACCATTCAATTCGCTTCTCAGTTGCAACCCTTCAAAATAAAACTTTACCCATGGAGTTGACAAGGTATTGTCCAAGGAGGGGCATGACCCCCCAGGCTCTTGCAGCAAACCTGGATCTTTCTGCGGTAATGGGGGCCTGTGAAGATCCTTGTTCTCTAGTCCATTACTATAACAGAGATGTGACAGTTGCAATGGATATTATCACCCCTGTGCGTATACAACCCCGCATACCACACCATCAAGCCCCTTGGATTGACAATAGTGTTAGTGAAATATTTACAGGCACTGTAAAATAACAATATTTCTAATAACAAATATATATTGTTGATGATAAATAATGTCACACGGCAAGGCATTTTTTTTATTTTAATTTTATTATTATATTTTTTCTTTTTCTCTTTATTATTAATACTTTTACTATTACACTATATGTCTGTTTCTAAATTCATATTTCGCTACTTTCTGTTCCTATGAGAACTTTTTTAATTTATATTCAATAAAGAAATTAAATTTTAAACAATCTTCCAATTGTGCGCCACACATGTAGACAAACCTTTGTTCTTTTTCTTTCTATAATTAAAGCAGTACTTTTTTGTCAAGTGGCAGCACCCCGTTTATTGATTTTAATAATCAAATATAATAATAAATAAGGGGTTTATCTAATAAATACTGTTTCCATTATGTGTGCAGGTGTGTATATTCCTTTGTCTTTGCTCCAGGTACAAAGGACCCCATAACAACCCTAAATGGCTGCCTAGCTGATCTTCAGGAGTGGATGAGTGCCAGTTGGCTGCGACTGAACCCTGAAAAAACAGAGGACCAGATTCAGACCCGCTCGCGAGCACTGAGCGCTCGCAAGCGGGTTGATGTTGCCCAAGTGCGCATGCGCACGAGGGAGCCGGCTCCGTCGTGCGCATGCGCGAGACCCGAAGAACGATGGCCCAGCCGTCATTATGGGTCTTGCACAATAGGGGCCGTGCTGTCGATGGTGATTGACAGCACGCCCCCTTTGGTGGGCGTGCCTGCCCAGACGGAGGCGTTCCCATGGGAACGCCTACCGTCTGGGGCCGGCCCCACTGACATCACTATTGATGTCAGTGGGAGTGCTTTTGGCTGTGATAGAGCCAAAAGGACTCCAGGGCTTTCGGCAGCGAGACCCTTCCGCAGGGTCTCGTCGCAAGCCCAATGTTCGCGATGGTCTTGACCATCGCGACCATCATTTTGGCCGCTCGCTATAGCTGTGGGTGGTCACCCACAGCTATGCGAGCGGCCAGGAGGCCGCTCCAAAAAGGAGAAGGGACGGTCCTGATTCAGAGCGAGCGCTCTGTCAGAGCGTCCGGCTCTGAATCAGGGCCAGAGGTCCTTATGATAGGTCACAAGTCAGGGCTACAGCATAGCCAACCAACAGGACTTACGCTTGGAGGATCAGAATTACAAAACACTGAAAATGTGCAGAATCTTGGTGTTGTCCTGGATAGTCGCTTGACACTTAAACATCAGGTATCAGCCACAATCAAATCCTCATTCTTTCATCTGAGGAACATAGCCAGAATCAAGCACTTAATTTCCTCAGAAGATCTGGCCAAAGTCATACATGCATTTATATCATCACGCCTAGACTACTGCAACGCCCTCTACTTGGACTCCCAGCAAAAAAAATTACACTGCTTGCAGATGGTACAAAATGCAGCTGCCAGGCTATTAACCAACCAGCCCCGTTCCAGCCACATAACACCCACTCTCTACTCCCTTCACTGGCTGCCTGTCAGATGGCGAATTGTTTTCAAGATTGGATTACTAACTTACAAAACCCTACATGACCATGGCCCAAGTTACCTAAAGCAGCTTCTGATTCCTTACCATCCCACTTGATTACTGCGATCCAAAGGACTATTAACAGTACCTAGAATCCCACGGAATTCATCTGGGGGTCAAGCTTTCAGTTTTGGGGCTCCAACCTTATGGAATTCACTTCCCCGCATAGTTCGAGAGGCCTCCACTCTAGAATCCTTCAAAAATAGACTCAAGACTTACCTCTTCACCCAAGCATTTCACTAATGTCCCTTGTTTAAGCTTATTTTGTATTTTGTACTGTAAAGGCAAATTAAAGCACTTTGAGTCCTTTAGGAGAAAAGCGCTATATAAATAAAATTATTATTATTATTTTTCTACTGCCTCTTATATTGTATGTGTATAAGCTCCTATAGAGTGCTGGGGTAGTGTGTTTGTGTCAGAACATCACATACTGACTACACACTCAGGACATCACATACTGACCATACACTCAGGAAATCACATACTGACCACACACTCAGGACATCACATCCTGACAATACACTCAGGACATCACATACTGACCAGACCACACACTCAGGACATCACATAATGACCACACACTCAGGACATCACATACTGACCATACACTCAGGACATCACATACTGACAACACACTCAGAACATCACATACTGACCATACACTTAGGATATCACATACTGACCACACACTCAGGACACCACATACTGACCATACACTCAGGACATCACATACTGACCATACACTCAGAACATCACATACTGACCATACATTTAGGATATCACATACTGACCACATACTCAGGACATCACATACTGACCACACACTCAGGACATCACATACTGACCATACACTCAGAACATCACATACTAACCAGACCACACACTCAGGACATCACATATTGACTAGACCAAATACTCAGGACATCACACGCTGACCAGACCACACACACAGGATATCACCCTCTGACCTCTAGTCAAAAGGCCCCATAATACACATATCATCATATAGTATTTCAGACATGTTCTTAAACTGGGTACACACTGGAGCAATTCTTCACCGTCCCACTCCTCCACGGAACCAGACCCCACCCCTATTTAAGGGCTGTTTCCAGAAATTACCCGGGCTGGTTTTCCATCCCAATCCGAACCTGCGTTGCCATGCATGTTCTGGGTCAGAACATGACAGTCCCAGCCTATTTATTAAATAGGACAACCCTTTCTCTGGCACTTTGGAGGCCTATCTCTAGTTAACTCCTCCTTCATCTATTTGCACATATTATTGCCCCCCTCTGTTCGCTAGATACACCCACTTTGGCAGATGGTTATGCCCCTACTATTGCATTCCCCTGGTGGGCCCTTCATGCTCCAGTCCGACACAGTTTGTCAGTAAATCATTTAGTTTAAAATATGCTTACTGTACACATTGAAAATACATATTAGGAAATACAGTTAATAACTAAAAGTACATTACAAAGTTACATGATAAGCAAGTCTTATAAAATGTCAAATGATTGGCTTATTAAGCTTATACTATAAATCATATCCTACCTGATTTCACAATATCTATCTATCTATCTATCTATCTATCTATCTATCTATCTAGTATTTTGATTTAAAAATACTTACATTACACTTTCAAATGACATATCAGGAGATACAGTAGCCAACCAAAAGAACAATAGCAAGTCACATGACCACCATACTGAAGTGATAAATCATATTTTATCTGCATTTCACCATTGCTATATTACCAATCTATTTAACTAATTTATCTTTCTGTATTTATCTAACATTGTCATATACCTGTACAATTCAAGTTGAAATAGGCTTACCTTTTACTATAAGATGGAGAATTAGCAGATGCAGCTGATATTTAACAGTTCTCTACAAAGTAGAGACCTTTCTACCAATTCTGAATGACATCACAAAGGCTGCTTATTATGTAATCAAGACACATGATCCAAATACCGAGGTGAAAATCAGATCATTTTTGCATTTTATTATTGTCATCTATTTATTTATAATATATGTAGCCATCTACCTAACATGTAGGTTAAAATAAGCTTGTATTACACTGTCAGAATACATATTAACAGATACAGTTGATATCTGACAGTTCTATAGCAAGTCACATAATCAGCTTATTGAGTTAGAAATCATATGCTACCTGCAATTCATTACCTCATTACCTATCTATGTATCTATCTATGTATGTATGTATCTATCTATCTATCTATCTATCTATCTATCTATCTATCTATCTATCTATCTATCTATCTATCTATCTATCTATCTATCTATCTGTGTCTGTCAATCATTTAGATTAAGATATGCTTACATTACACATTGAAAAGGCATATAAGGAGATACAGTTGATAATTTAAAGTCCATTAACAAGTCAAATGATCTGCATACTAAGGTGATAAATAATTTTTTAACTGCATTTCACCATTGATGTCTAGTACTTAAATTTATATCTAACTTATGTTTCTATATTCATCGAACATTTACATATACTATTTAAATTGAAATAAGCTTACCTTACTCTGTAAAATGTCAAATTAGCAGATGCAACATATATATTACAGTTCTCTAGAAAAGAAGAGACCTTTCTACAAAAGGTGAATGATATCACAAAGGCTGTTTATTATGTAAGCAAGTCACATGATCAGCATTCTGAGGTGAAAAACCATGTCATGTTTGCATTTTAAAATTGTTATCTATTAATTTATAATCTAACATTTATGTTAAAAAAGCTGACATTAGACTTTGAAAAAAACAAATCATTAGATACAGTTGCTAATTAAAACGCTAACAGCAAGTCACATGATCACCATACTGAGGTGATAAATCATATTCTACCTGCATTTTTCCATTCATATTTATTATTTATCTTTGGGGAAAATGAATCAAAGCTTGTAGAACAATAAAGTTGAAAGAGATAAAGTACCTACCAATCAGTGTCTGACTCTTAAGTTACAGGCCATGTTTGAAAATGACAGAAGCTGACTGGTTGTTACTTTGTGTCTGTAAATCATTTAGTTTAAAATATGCTTACAGTACACATTGAAAAGACATATTAGGAGATACAGTTGATAATTAAAAGTACATTACAAAGTTACATGATAAGCATACTGAGGTGAAAAATCATTTTCTAACTGTATTTCACCATTGATGTCTATATATATATATATATATATATATATATATAAAATATGGTGGTTGCTCACATCAGCTTAATGATATAGCACAGGTGCTTGTAAAGGGTGGGGTTTACACTGAACCACAGAAAAAAGGAATATTCCCTCCAGCACACTGCAGCAATATCAACAAAAATACTTGAATCCTACATGATAATAGAAATTCAGAGGTATTGGTAGCATACATTTGCAAATATATGATATAGCGCCGGGCCAACGTCAAGGCTCCTCTATACCGGTGTCCCTAACATTAAGGGGTTCACGTCTGAGGCGCAAGGCACCCCAAAATAATCCAGCCAAGGCCCATCCCCAGGGCATCACACGAAAAGGGAAAAAAGGTGATAGTGAAGTATAAAGTGTAGATGTGTAAAGATAATCAATAAGTGTTAATATAATGAGAAAGAATTAAAATTACATAAATAATTAACAAACAAATAGAAAGGTAATGAAAAAGTATCTATGTGAATTAAGTGGTGATGCCCTGAAAAAGGCCCAGCCAGAGCAACTCCGGGGGCCCCACGCCCAAACGCTCACCCCAAAATAATTATTGCTATCTAATAGTAGCACCCACTCTGGGTCATATAATTACAAATTAATGTACTGCATAATAACAGCACATGTATAAGCCGAGAGCTGACTCACCTAGGAGGTACCCCAGAAACCTCCAAATGGCACAATAAGGACCAACACATCCTCCCAATGCTGGCTCCCTTCATGCCTATCAGAACTGCAAATAAAAGATATGGTGGTCGCTCACATCAGCTTAATGATATAGCACAGGTGCTTGTAAAGGGCGGGGTTTACACTGAAAATCAGAAAAAAAGTAATATTCCCTCCAGCACACTGCAGCAATATCAACAAAATTACTGGCCCGGCACTTAATCATATATTTGCAAATGTATGCTACTAATACCTTTGAATTTCTATTATCATATAGGATTCAAGTATTTTTGTTGATATTGCTGCACCTTTCTATTTGTTTGTTCATTATTTATGTAATTTTAATTCTTTCTCATTATATTAACACTTAGGGGCCTATTCATCATACCTAAACTTTCTCTGGAGATAATTAGGTTTAGAACTCGCATGGAGTTCTACCTAATTACCAGAGGAATTCATCATTCCTCCTCCCCATAACTATCTATTTCGAAAAGCTGTCATTTTTGTGATGACAGCTTTTCAGGAAATAGATAGTTATCAGTCTCTACTTTACCTAACCGCAGCTGGAATATGTGCTGCGCATGCGCTATTACATTAGATAACCCAGCACATGCGCAGCACTACCTACAGCTGTGGTAATTTTGTGTGTGTCCCCCCTACCCCCTCCGCTCACCTGCCCCCCCTCCGCTCACTTCCCCCATGTCCCCGACTTACCTGCTCACGCAGAAGCCTCAGGCTCCGTCTGCTATGCTGTCATGTGTTCTCCCCAGCAGAACTCAGTAGTTTAGAAAAAAAACAAACCTTTTTTTGTTTTCTAAACTTTATTGTGTTCTGCTGGGGGGAACACATGACAGCATAGTAGACAGAGCCAGAGGAGAGTCCAGAGTGCCGGAGGAAGACGCCGGGGGACATGCCCAGCTGAAAGCAGGTAACTGTTACCTACTATACGCCACCTCACAGTAGCGTATGGTAACACCATCAAATTCCGAGAATACATCATTTTCGGAATTTGATGAATAGCCTAATTTCCATATCCCCATACTAATGTATGGGGAGTGTGGAAATTAACGCAGGGGGACTTAACCAGGAGATATCAGTGATATTTCCTTTGCTAAGTATCTTCATGAATACTAAAATAACGTTAATTAAGGAAAATGTCCTTAAAAACGTTATTTTAGTGTTGATGAATAGATCCCATATTGATTGTCTTTACACATCTATACTTTACACTTCACTATTACCTTTTTTTATTTTTTCATGTGATGCCCTGGGGATGGTCCTTGGCTGGATTATTTTGGGGTGCCTTGCGCCTCGGAAGTGAACCCCTTAATGTTAGGGATGCCGGTATAGAGGAGCCTTGACGTTGGCCCGGCACTTAATCCTATATTTGCAAATGTATGCTACTAATACCTCTGAATTTCTATTATCATGTAGGATTCAAGTATTCTGTTGATATATATATATATATATATATATATATATGTCTAACTTATGTTTCTATATTCATCAAACATTTTCATATACTATTTAAGTCGAAATAAGCTTACCTTACTCTGTAAGATGCCAAATTAGCAGTTGCAACAGATATTTCACAGTTCTCTAAAATGCAGAGACCTTTCTACCAAAGCTGAATGACATCACAAAGGCTGTTTATTATGTAAGCAAGTCACATGATCAGCTTACTACTGAGATGAAAAATAATGACATATTTGCATTTTAATATCTATCAATTTACAATCTATCTAACATTTTATAGTAAAAGAAAGCTTACATTAAATGTTGAAAAAAACAAATCAGGGTATACAGTTGCTAACTAAAATGATAACAGCAAGTCACATGATCACAATAGTGAGGTGATAAATCATATTCTACTTGCATTTTTCCATTAATATTTATTATCTATCACTGGGGGAAATGTATCAAAGCTTGGACAGGGCCGCAACTATGGGGGAGCTAGAGGTGTACGTGCACCGGGTGCCGGATTGCCGGGGGTGAAAAAAGCTGACTTGCTTTGATTTGGGGGCTGCAAGTTCAGAAAAGGGACAACCAAAAATGGCCGCTGCCAAAGAGGAGACAAGTGCTAGAGGTCCTTACTGGACCTCTAGCATCTGTCTCCTCCTTGGCGGCGGCCATTTTTGGATGGCCGTTTTCGGCAGATTCCATGCGGACTAGCCATCCGCATGGACTCTGCTGAAAACGACCATCCAAAAATGGCTGCCGCCATGGAGGAGACAGATGCTAGAGGTCCTACTGGACCTCTAGTGTCTGTTAGGCCAGCGCAATGCACACAGGATTCCCGGAAGTGCAGGGAACTCTGGCGCTGCCGGGAGAAGATGCTAAAAGCTGCATCTTCTCCTGTGAAATCCCCTGGCAATGAGCATAAACCCCCTGGCAATGAGCATAAAACCCCCTGGCAACGAGCATGTAACCCCTGGCAATGAGCATGTAACCCCTGGCAATGAGCATAAACCCCCTGGCAATGAGCATGAAACCCTTGGCAACGAGTATGGAACCCCTGGTAATGAGCATAAATCCCCTGGCAACGAGCATGAAATTCCCTGGCAACGAGTATGTAACCCTTGGCAATGAGCATAAACTTCCTGGCAATGAGCATGAAACCCCATGGCAACGAGCATGGAAATGGTAATGAGCATAAAACCCCTGACAACGAGCAGGTCATTTTAAAGTAATTAGAAGCCTTACTGTGGGGCATAAAATGGTGTCGGGCAAATATGTAAGTGGCACTTTGGTAATAGGCATTACAGTGTGTGGCATAATGTGTAATAGGCATTACAGTGTGTGGCATAATGTGTAAGTCATTATACCAGGGACGTCTGAGTAGTGCACTGCCTTATGGAGGAGCAAGGACAAAATCCAGGTACAGGAAGTGAGGGGGCGCAAAATTGCTGCCTTGCACTGGGTGACAGATATCCTAGTTTCGGCCCTGCCTTGGAGAGAGATAAAGTTGAGAGAGATAAAGTACCAACCATTCAGCTTCTGACTGTCATTTTACAGGCCGTTTTTGAAAAATGACTGAAGCTGATTGGTTGGTACTTTATCTCTCTCCACTTTATCTTCAAGCTGTGCTAAATCCACCCCTGTATATCTAATATGTCTATAGTCATCTAACATTTTCATATACTGTTTAGATTTAAAAAGCTCAAGGTGCCCACACACATAGCGATATTTTACACGATCTGGCCGATTCCGACGAATCATGACGACAGATCGTGTAAAATATGGCCAAATCGTGAGGAAATCGTGAGTCCTAACTCACGATCACGATGCGATGCGCGTCCCCGCTGGTCGCACATCGCATCGTCAGATCTGCCGTGCAGTAGGGCAGATCTGACAATCTGGGACAAAATGCACTGGGAAAAAAAAAAAAAAAGGTTAAGCAGCACGATAGATCTTATGCTTTTTACTCCAAATCGTGGGATCATGTGCAGATCGGTATGTGTGTGGGCACCTTTACTTTACACTGTAAAATGTCATTTTAGCAGATAAAGTTGATACATGACAGTTCTCTATAAAGCTTTCATCCAAAGCTCAGTGCCATCACAAAGGCTGTTTATCATGTAAGAAAGTCATATAAAGATAATGAGCATACTGAACTGTAAGATCATATCATGGATGCATAATACCCTTGCAATCTATCTATTTATAATATATCTATCTAACATTTTGGTTAAAAAAAACTTACATAACACTTTCAAAAAGACATATCAGGAGATATAGGCCCTCATTCAGAGCCACTCGCTAGCGGCAGTACGCTCGTTCCGAGTGATGTTCGCACATCTGCGCATGCGTACGGATCGTTATACGCATGCGCGAACCAGTCAGTGCGGCCGAAATTCATGTGCTCGCAATATAGCGAATGCCTGCTATTTTGAGTGACAGAATGAGGCGTATGTGGGTGGTAACAGGGGAAGGTGCTTGAAAATGGGGAGTGGAGATCCGAACGCAGGCGTGCTTAAAGGTCAAAACGGGCGTTTTATGGGTGTGCATAATTAATACAGCAGCGTCATTGACCACGTCACTGGGTTATTTTATAGCCAGAACTGCTCGCAAGATTGTGGTAGCAAAAACCAACCACAAGAATAGCGAGCAGTTCATACGCTGGTCGATGTACTCGATTAATCTAATAAATAGCGGACATGACGTATGGTGCGAGCGGCCAGGGGGCGTTTTTAACAAATTAACGAGCGTATGTTTTGCTCGCTCGTTCAGACTTAGAGGTGTGAACAGACTGCAATTTGCGAACGGATCATTTGAATAGCCACCCCTTGTATTTGAACGAACGACCGCAAATAGCGAACGGCTCTGAATCAGGCCCATAGTTGCTAACCAAATGACCAATAGCAAGTCACATGATCACCATACTGAGGTGATAAATTATATT
Organism: Taudactylus pleione; assembly: GCA_031769625.1. Taxonomy (NCBI): domain Eukaryota; kingdom Metazoa; phylum Chordata; class Amphibia; order Anura; family Myobatrachidae; genus Taudactylus; species Taudactylus pleione. The sequence continues at coordinate 734,783 of JAUIMM010000303.1, read as the reverse complement.
CTATCTGCATTTCACCACTAATATGCAATATCGCCATCAGGAATCATGGGGCCCACTACAAATGGATCATGCAGGGGCCCTCCTCCCAAAGCCCGGAGGGTGAAAAAGTGTTACATAGAGTGCTGAGCGATTTAACTAATACAAATGGTACTTACCTGCCATCCTTAGATTCAATTGTGGCGTTGAACATGGTTGTACTTCCCTTCGTCCATGCCTCTTCTGATTGCCAGCCAACCGCCATGGTTCTATGTAGTACATTCAGAAAATGAGGATGGAAAGACAGTAAGAGTGGAGAAGTGGATGATGAGAGGGTAGAAAGGTGTGGTATAAGAGGAAAGTGAATGATGAGTGTAGATAGGAGAAGAAGGGAAGGTTGCAGATGGGAATGGAAGATAATGGGATAATGCAGTCCTGGCCAACCTGTGACTTTCCAGCTGTTGTGAAACTACAAGTTCCAGCATGCTTTACCAGCTGGTGGGATGGTATGCTGGGATTTGTAGTTTCACAACAGCTGGAAAGCTACAAGTTGGCCAGGCCTGTAAAATGACACAGAGGGAAAAAAAAGTGACAGGCATCAGAGGCACACAAGTGGAGTGGATGGGGGGCAGAGGCACTCACAGGGAGGAAAGGAGGTGCCTAGGCGCACATGGGCAGTGTAGTGTCAGGTTGAGACACACATAGGGGGGATAAGGTGGTAGAGGCATAGCGCCCCTGTCTTTTAATGCCGAACCCCACTTTAATATATGGGGGAGAAGTGGTATCAGCATATGTGCGTTGATACGACTCTTCCCCCATATCTGCGGTTCATATATCTACCCCTGAGATCCCTGTACTACTGAACTTACTGTGCTGTATCTGCAGCATTCCTCCTGGGCTGTGTGTGCCTGCCAAAACACCTAACCTCCAGGCTCCTGCATCAATCACAGGTCTGTTGGAGAATCCAGCATCTGTCAGCACTAGCTCGTGTGCTGCTAGCGCTGTCTGGAGACTTAATTAATGCATGACTCAACACACATAGCACAGCTTAGCTGTGTGTGTGATGAGTCATTCATATAACTCTCCGCCCAGCACTAGTTACAACCTTGGGTTACCCTATACCTTTCAATGGGGGATCGGGAAGCTGAAGAGGCTTTGCTAGATCCCCTCTTTGTCAATATTGCCTGAACGGAATCGGTATGATTTACCGGCGGTTGGAATCCCGACAGCGGTTGCCTGACATGGGTGAAAATCCCGATCGTCCCTAAGGTAACTATTCACTAACCTAATTCCCTCCCCTAACCCTCCTTAGGGGTGCCTAACCCTAACCTTCCCCTCAGTGCATTACCCTAATCCCCCCTCTAAGTGCCTAAACCTTACCCCCCCCTTCCCCGCCGCCTAAACCTAAGTCCCCCGGGGGGGGTGCCTAACCCTAAGTTCACCCCGGGGGCGCCTAACCCTAACCCTCCCTCCCCCTAGCCTAACCCTAACCTCCCGGGGGGATACCTAACCCTAAGTATCCCCCGGGAGCCCTACACCTAACCCCCCCCACGGCTGTCAGCGTTCGGCATCGCTTCGATCGGGGCGCCGGTCTCCCGGCATCGGTAAAATGACAGGCGTCTAGTTTTAGACGCCTGTCATTTAACCCTCGCCGGGATAAAGCAGTCGGAAAGCCGGCTGTCGGGATTAGGTCCGTCGGCTTCCCGACTGCACACCGCCTGAACTCCTCACAGGGCAACATTAAGCTGCCAGAGACAAAGAGAGGAGCACCATATTGATAAATAAGGGGAAAATTGTGTTTTGTATCACTGCTATATGCAAAGATACAGAGGGCCTGATTCAGAGCCGTTCGTAAGCGGCCGCTCGTTCGCTCCGAGCGATGTTCGCACATCTGCTCATGCGTATGGGTCGTAATGCGCATGCGCCAACCAGTCAGTGCAGTCAGAAAACGTGTGTTCGCAAAATTGCGAGTGCCTGCTAATTTGAGTGACAGGATGAGGCGTTTGTGGGTGGTAACAGGGGAAGGTGCTTGAAAACGGGAAGTGGAGATCCGAACGCAGGCATGCCAAATGGTCAAAACGGACATTTTAAGACTGAGCATAATTAACAAAGCAGCGTCATCGACCACGTCACTTGGTTGTTTCTTAGCCTGAACTGTTCGCATGATTGCGGTAGGAAAATCCAACCACAAGCACTGCAAGCAGTTCAGACGCCTTTCGATGTACTCGATTAATCAAATAAATAGCGGAGATGACGTAGGATGTGAGCGGCCAGGGGGCGTCTTTACAAAATAGCGAGCGCATGTTTCGTTCGCTCGCTCAGACATAGAGGCATCAACAGACCGCAAAGAGCGAGCGCTCAGTTTAAATAGCCGGCCCCTTTTTCTGAACAAGCGAGCGCAAATAGCGTCCGGCTCTGAATCAGGCCCAGAGTTCATCAAATGAGGCCCAATCATTTTCTTCAAGGAAAACTGCAGGACATTTTGAAACAACACGGACATACCGACAAGTAGAAGTTGAAAAAGAGATATGTGATTAAATCAAATACATTACTGAAACAACATATCTTCCAGTAGCTACTTCATAAATATTCTCATAAATTTCCAATTAATATATATATTGGATTTTTAAATTGAACACTGTGCAACCTCACGGTTTAAATGAAAATTTATCATTTGCCTGTTTTTAATAAGAAGTCTATAGTAAGCATAGATACTAAGGCTGATTAATACAGTGACCTTCTGAACATAACATGTCAAAGCTGGATAATTGGCTGAGACAAGATCAGTTTAAAATTGAAGCGTGCGCGACGCCATCTTGCGAATGGCAGCTAGACTCCATTTTAGAAACAAGAATCTACAGGACGCCATTTTGCGACCAGCGTCACTTTAAGTTACAGCTCATGAGCTAAGAACAGATGGCAATGTTTTTGATAATCTACCAAGGGCAACTAGAAGAACAGCCTCTTGAGAAAAAGTAAATAGAATAGACAATGCACCAGAAACTGTGAGTGCTTTACATACAAATTGGGAATCCCTGTATGTAGATAAGTATAGTTGTGGCAATTGTAATATAACCCAGGCATTGATCTACACAATTGAATGTGTCTGAATCCTAAACAGGTTTTAGCCCCACACCCAGACAGAATGGCCCCAGCTTCACAGCTGGAGGTAACACATTTGCATTGCAGTCTGAAACTGTGAGTGAGGAATGATATGTGTGTGTGTATGTATGTACATATATATATATATATATAAATATTATAAGTCCATCATAGATGGAATCTCATGCATAAACTCCGCACATTACGCACAATTGAGCTGCTAACATGACGCCCAGTAGCGAATGCACAAATCCTGCATGCGAATGCTTTTTATTAGCATCATGCAATTGCATCTTTCACCATTTCACATACACACATTAATACGAGCGAATGCTTAAGATCCTGTATGAAAACGCTGGTTGTTAGCTTAATGCACACGCATCTGTCCCCAGTTAACTAGCGTCTTCATATCAAACCCCGTATACACTCACACATTACATATTCACTTACAAGGTTCCATTAGCATTAAGGTATAAAATTTAAGTTGGTTCAGTTAGTATAAATGCTGTAAAATAAAGATATTTGATAACTAAGGTTTTATACATGCTAAGAAAGCCGTGTTTGGTTTTGTACTGATGCGTACCCTTTCCATAGTATTCCGGTGATATCGATGGGGAGATCGCATCATGCATTCTGGAGTTATGGACCGCAGAGACTTCAAGCAACAAAATGTATTAACTGTTATGATGTTGCAGGGGGCGGGTGGGCAGAGATCACCAGCGGTTAGAGGCTGGGTGAGTCTATTTGAACCAGCCTGTTAAATGCTCTGCAACAGATGCTTCTCCCCTGGGAACCAATGATATCAACAACAAACTTCTCTATTGTCCTATCTATTCTGGGGGGGTATAAACATGTGTGCTCAAACACTGGGTCTTAGTCTTCATGCTGAATGCTGACGGAGGAGGGGTTTCTTGCTGATACCTAACATCTGGACCAGAGGCGCCGTGTATGTATACTGTACTTGGGGCTGTATAATTCCTTTGCGCTAAATTGTACACAGATCATAGCGTGTAACTGACTGTACTTTTACTTGAATAATACTTTGTGCTTTGGAACCACAGATTCCAGGTCTAAGTCTTTATTTACTGTATGACTGCGTACGCAAATTAGCGTCATCCTTAGAAGGTATAGGCATACATATAGGTATAGTGTGTATAGAGGTTCTGATCCAATATCGTCAGATGGGGGCTCATCGAGTGAAGTCACTTACCTACTCACACGGCACATACGGCTATCGATATCTCAGCAAAGGGTGGAGTGGCCACATGCAGTGTTTTCCTGCAACCGCTTTGTGCTGAAAGATCGCTATCCGTTTTCGTGTGAGCAAAGGAAGCTGACTAGAATCCAGGGACAAGAAAGGAAAAAGTTTGTTTTCCTTTGTTGATAGAACCTAACGTTTAAAAGGGTGCCGCAGTATTGAGTACGCGGCTGAGTCGCAGTTTTGCGCACAGCAAAGACGCACTTTTGCGTACGCAGTTAAAAAATCATTATACGGTTGTGTGGTAGTCGCATTATTGTGTATGCGGCTGGTCGCACAATAGTGTATACGTACTTCCGGTTCTACTGCCACATGTTTAAACAAAGCCATCGAGGTTTACCTTTTTCAATTGTTATCAATATCTGGGTTAACGTGTATTTTTCTACGCAGGAAAAAAGTGTGTAACAGCGAATATTTGTTGGACAAAGTTAAGGGTATCGTATGATCCTTAAGGGCTAGGTGCAAGGGTTAGTCTAGCTGCTCGGTAAGTAGCTTTACCGTTCTATACACAGTAGCAGGTGTACATGTTGTCTTTGTTGTAGAGAGGTGCGTGGGAGTGGCCGACATATAAACTCCCATAGGTGTGGAAGTTGCCTTACTAAATCTTATCTGGGTGTGGAATTTGCCTTTTTCAAATCTTATCCAGGTGTGTGGGCGCCGCCGACTTAAATCGTCCACAGGTAAGTGAAAGTATCTTGATTGTCTTTCACCAGTTTAAATCTTTATTGAAAAGCGGAGGATTTTGTCTCAGAATGGGAGCCATGCAAACAGTAGAGATGTTAGACAATGATGTGCTGCTAATGGAGGCGCTGATCAGATCAGCCCGTCGTATTCTGCATACTAAGTACAGTACTTATGCAATAAGGTATTGTGATTTATGGTTTAATATGACGAGGAAGAGTGTTAGACCGTTTCCCAGAATTGGTAGTTTTGATAAGGATGTATTAGATAATGTCCGGGATCACATCAGTTTGATGCGCTCCCGAGAGAAAAAGGTCAAATATTTGAATGTTTAAAATTGTGGCAGCAGGAAGGGGATGCGTGGCTTAAAAATGTGCAAGTGACGCAAACTAGCGTTGCGAGTGCTTTGCCAGAAAATACATCCGCGACACTGAATTGCAATATTGAATTGAATTGGAGGAGGTGAGCCGCAAAATGACTCGCATGTGCGGCAAGGTAGCGTTGTGGAAAGTATTACCAGCAGTTCACGCTCACCTCCTCCACCTTATGTGGATGGAGGTGCAAGTACAGTTACCAAAAATACCCATAAAAATGTAACAAGCAATTTGTACCCTCTCTTAAGCAACCATAAGGAAAATGTTTATGATGTGGATGATGAGCCTATTGTAATGTCTGCCATTTCCCATGCTGTGCAAATGATAGATGCTGCATCACCACAATCACGGGTGGTGCCGCCATCTCCATCGGTAACAGCAAGGGAAGTGTTAATACACTCTGCACCCATAGAGGAAGTTGTTAATACCATACGTAGCAGCAGATTAAACCCCCAACTAGGTAACCAGGTCAGAGGTAGCAACGCTACCGGTCTGCATCCCATTCGGACGATAACTGTTCCGAATGGAAATGCAGATGCGAATGGTGTAGTGCCCATGAGGTAAGTAGTAATGCATTGTCCCTGGACAAGAGCAGAACTAAATTCCATCATAAATGATTTCCCCGATCCCAAAAAGGAAATAGGCAAATGTCAAAGATTTTTGAGAAATTTGGGTAGTTCTCATGAGCCAACTAATAAAGATTGGCGTGTGGTGTTAAGGGCCTGTCTGCCACGTAATACCAACGTGACAAAATTTATCACGGATTGTGTATTGGATGGTGACGTTCCCTTAACAGACCAAGTAAACCAAGGTAACATTTCCCGCATTGTAACTCAATTGGGTGTATATTTTCCAGCAGTAGTTAACTGGAACAAAATTTTCACAATTAAGCAAAAGGAGAGTGAAACTGCAGAATATTATTGCGACCGGGCTCTGTAGGCTATCACCCAGTACACTGGGTTAGAAGATATTAAAGATAGCACTCACCACAGGGGAATGATAGTCACGGTACTCATGGATGGTCTGAAAGATGACTTAAAGACTCGGATTCAGACCTCACAACCTGGTTGGAGGGGACTCACAATAGATAACCTCATAGAGTCTGCCATAGAACATGATAAAAATATCACAAAGAAGAGAGAGACCCAGAGCGAAAAACTAATGGCTGTCAGTATCCAAGCTCTGGAAGGAATGACAATAACATCACAGCCAACCGACACACCTGCACCCAAACACACACCTGCACCTGAACAATTACACGTCCTCACCAATCCCCCACCACAGCAAACACATCCTTACCCCACATATCATACCCAATCACAGGCCTCATATTACCCACAAACTTCATACCTCCCACAATACCCTTATCCTTCACATCCTTACCCATACCCACCATTTTTTCCTCTTGCTCAACTCCTACAACAATCCTTTCATCCAACCCATTCAAAAATATGTGGGACACGTAAGTAAGAACTGCAAAGTGAAGAACACCACACAGGAACACGAGTTTCCCATGGGTTCATAGGTAACCCCAGTATCTTCTCCCAGGCCTTATATGACTATTTACAATCTTTTCAACCTATCAATGGATCTATTCTAATGTAAAATGTGGACGATTTATTGGTGTATTTTAGGTCATATTTAAATTATATTAAACTGTTGTGCTTTATCTCCCACTCATAGGACACAAGGTTGCTAAGGATAAACGACAGCCATGCCAGGCTGAGGTCGACTACTCAGAATACTATCAAACCCAGTGGCCCAGACATTATTTAGAGCAGTAGCTATTAATAACAAGATTTAATTGCAGGAACCTGATTGCAGATACTATATCCCTAGAATTATTAAAAATGATAGGGAGACTTATTTTACAGGTGACAATTCCAAGAACATGTGTAAGGTGATGGGTAACAACACTAAGATTATCCCAGACTGTCTTTTCCTTTATTTGCCCCCCTTTGAGATACTGTTCAAACAGGCAGCCTCATGTGAAAATATGATAAAGAGGTTACTGTGCAGGATCTCACGAAGATGAATGAGAATAACTGAAATTGAATGTGTTATTAACTAACATCTCTAATGCAAGCTGTCATGATGTCAAATCTGGAGAATTTGTTATGATACAAATTTTTTTTAGCTCAGGTTGTTTGACTGATCGGTGGAAAGGTCCATATCTGACGATACCACATCCTCAAAGGGTGGCCGAGGAAGATACGTGGGTCCATTCCACTCACTATAGGGAGGTTAACCAACCGGTGGAGATACAAGGCGGAGACAAGGCCGATAACGTGGACCTGTCGATTGCGTGCTTGTGCTGGAAGGATTAAAAAGGTGACGGTGAGATATCTGAGCTAAAGAAATGTGTAGATCAGTGCTTCCAGCAATGGAGTGGTCTGCTGTGGTCATCCTAGTTCTTTTTCTTTCCAGAGTTTTTTGTCGTGATGATCTGTTTGGGGATACTCAGTGTCTGTGATGGAGGACCGAATGAGGAAATGGGAGCTGATGGCAGTGCTGATGGAGTGGAGTCAGGAGGAGTGCAATGCCAATCAGGGGAGTGTCTGACCAATTTTAGTATTGTAATTGTTATGTTATTTGGGAAGAATACTTCCAGAAGTTATGACCCTCACACATGTTGAAATGCTTAGTAAACATAAAAACAAACACTCACCATATCTTCACACGCAATATGAACATGGAGGCAAAAGAGACATGATACCTGGTGATGTGCATAAAGCCACTCAGTTAATTAGTGAGACAACTGGCTTTCAAGTTTTAGTCACACTGGATCCCACCAGAATTGCTCGGGGTACATTAAATTTTAGATATATTCAGGAACTTTCTAAATTGATAGATAATATCACCGAGATGTGCGATGACACATTCAGGTATACAGGGAGAGAATTGCAAGCATACAAGATAGAACTGGTGCAACACAGGCTAGTGTTGAATTATTTAACTGTTGTTACTGGAGGGTATTGCGTAACATTATGTCACCAATGATACCAGCAATCCTAAGGAGGTGATAGACCAGAAGATGGATAAAAATTCTGCAGCTAAAATGGGAATTTCATAAGAACCATAATGCTTCAGTGGCTGAAGTAGGGGAAAAGATAGAAGGATGGGTGTCATGGCTGAACCCAGTGAAATGGTTCTCAGGTCTAGGGGAATGGGTCCAGGAAGTGATCGCCAGCATAGGCAAATTATTGATCCTTATACTGATTGTCATCATAATAATTGGCATATGTGTCCGGTGTGTTCCTATTGTGTTGAAGTGTGGAAAATGTAAAAATAGAGTAAAACAAAAGAATGAAATCACGATGGTGGCCAGTATGAATACTGAGGTAAATACAGAACTGCATTACAACCCTGAGCTAGGAAACACCATCATTTAATGTATTATATTTAGCCATGCATAGAATGTATTATTGAAATGTTATTTTTAAAACACCTCAGATAATGTAAAGTCTAAATTCCCCTTCAAGACTGCTTTTATAAGACTGGTGCATCCCCACACCTTTCACATGATCTTCCAAGATCCGCGGTGTGCGTATAATAGTAGTTTTATGTCCCCACCCAGAGACACATTATTGATGGATTAAGAACCACCTTGTGCCATCCCATAATAACACTAAATAATATGTAAATGTAAGCCTAAATTAAATTCTAATAGCAGATTGTGATAGCATGTTGTTCGCTATCAAAGGGTGGACTCTCAAAGCTGGATAATTGGCTGAGACAAGATCAGTTTAAAATTGAAGCGTGCGCGACGCCATCTTGCGTATGGCTGCTAGACTCCATTTTAAAAACAAGAATCTGCAAGACGCCATTTTTCGACCAGCGTCACTTTAAGTTACAACTCACGAGCTAAGAACAGATGGCAATGTTTTTGATAATCTACCAAGGGCAACTAGAAGAACAGCCTCTTGAGAAAAAGTAAATAGAATAGACAATGCACCAGAAACTGTGAGTGCTTTACATACAAATTGGGAATCCCTGTATGCAGATAAGTATAGTTGTGGCAGTTGTAATATAACCCAGGCATTGATCTACACAATTGAATGTGTCTGAATCCTAAACAGGTTTTAGCCCCACACCCAGACAGAATGGCCCCAGCTTCACAGCTGGAGGTAACACATTTGCATTGCAGTCTGAAACTGTGAGTGAGGAATGATATGTGTGTGTATGTATGTACATATATATATATATAAATATAGATGGAATCTCATGCATAAACACCGCACATTATGCACAATTGAGCTGCTAACATGACGCCCAGTAGCGAATGCACAAATCCTGCATGCGAATGCTGTTTATTAGCATCATGCGATTGCATCTTTCACCATTTCACATACACACATTAATACGAGTGAATGCTTAAGATCCTGTATGAAAACGCTGGTTGTTAGCTTAATGCGCACGCATCTGTCCCCAGTTAACTAGAGTCTTCATATCAAACCCCGTACACTCACACATTACATATTCACTTACAAGGTTCCATTAGCATTAAGGTATAAGATTTAAGTTGGTTCAGTTAGTATAAATGCTGTAAAATAAAGATATTTGATAACTAAGGTTTTATACATGCTAAGAAAGCCGTGTTTGGTTTTGTACTGATGCATACTCTTTCCACAGTATTCCGGTGATATCGGTGGGGAGATCGCATCATGCATTCTGGAGTTATGGACCGCAGAGACTTCAAGCAACAAAATGTATTAACTGTTATGATGTTGCAGGGGGCGGATAGGCAGAGATCACCAGCTGTTAGAGGCTGGGTGAGTCTATTTGAACCAGCCTGTTAAATGCTCTGTAACAGATGCTTCTCCCCTGGGAACCAATGATATCAGCAACAAACTTCTCTATTGTCCTGTCTATTCTGGGGGGTATAAACATGTGTGCTCAAACACTGGGTCTTAGTCTTCATGCTGAATGCTGACGGACGAGGGGTTTCTTGCTGATACCTAACATCTGGACCAGAGGCGCTGCGTATGTATACTGTACTTGGGTCTGTATAATTCCTTTGCGCTAAATTGTACACAGATCATAGCGTGTAACTGACTGTACTTTTACTTGAATAATACTTTGTGCTTTGGAACCACAGATTCCAGGTCTAAGTCTTTATTTACTGTATGACTGCGTACGCAAATTAGCGTCATCCTTAGAAGGAATAGGCAGGATATTAGAAGTAGGGGTGTGCACCGGCCACTTTTCGTGTTTTGTGTTTTGGTTTTGGATCTGGATCTTTCTTCGTGTTTTGGATCTGGATTGGTTTTGCCAAAACCACCCTTCCGTGTTTTGGGTTCTGGGTTTTGTGTTTTGGATCTGTATTTTTTTTTAAAAAAAGCATAAAAACAGCTAAAATCACAGAATTTGTAGGTTTTTCTGCTCCTATGCTATTATTAACCTCAATAACCTTAATTTCCACTCATTTCCAGTCTATTCTGAACACCTCACACCTCACAATAGTGTTTTTATGTCCAAAAGGTTGCACCGAGGTAGCTGGATGACTATGCTAAGTGACACGAGTGGGCGGCACAAACACGTGACCCATCTAGGAGTGACACTGCAGTGGCAGACAGGATGGCAGTTAGAAAAACTAGGCCCCAAACTGTACATAATGCAAAGAAAAAAAAGAAGTGCAAGATGGAATTGTCCTTGGGCCCTCCCACCCACCCTTATGTTGTATAAACAGGACATGCACACTTTAACAAATCAATCATTTCAGCGCCAGGGTCTGCCACACAACTGTGGCTGAAATGATTGGTTCGTTTGGGCCCCCACAAAACAAGCTGGCAATTAATGTGTCCCTGCACAAACTGGCTCTACAGAGGCAAGAGGTCATCCTCATCTTCCTCATCCACCGATTCCTCACCCTCTTCAGTGTGTACATCCTCATCCTCACAAAGTATTAACTCGTCCCCACTTGAATCCACCACCACAGGTCCCTCTGTACCTTCTGGAGGCTGGTCTCCCTGGAAGAGCTGATAATTCATTTTGATGAACATCATCTTCTCCACATTCTGTGGAAGCAACCTCCTACGCCTTTCGCTGACAAGGTTCCCGGCTGCACTAAACACTCTTTCGGAGTACACACTGGAGGGGGGGCAACTCAGGTAAAATAGAGCCAGTTTGTACAGGGGCCTCCAAATTGCCTCTTTTTCCTGCCAGTACAGGTATGGACTGTCTGACATGCCTACTTGGATGCTGTCACCGATGTAATCCTCCACCATTCTGTCAATGGTGACAGTATCATATGCAGTGACAGTAGACATGTCAGAAATTGTTGCCAGGTCCTTCAGTCTGGACCAGATGTCCAAACTTGGTCCTGCCTGCCCTGCATCACCGCCAGCGGGTTGCTTAGGATACCTAAGTTTTTTCCTGGCAGCCCCAGTTGCGGGAGAAAATGAAGAAGGAGCCGTTGACGTGTCATGTTCCGCTTCAGCTGACAGTGTGTTCACCAGCAGGTCTTTGCACCTCTGCAGGCTTGTGTCGGCCGGAAAGAGAGACACCACATAGGCTTTAAACCTAGGATCAAGCACGGTGGCCAAAATGTAGTGGTCTGATTTCAACAGATTGACCACCCTGGAATCCTGGCAAAGCGAATGAAGGGCTTCATCCACAAGTCCCACATGCCGAGCGGAATCGCTCCGTCTTAGCTCCTCCTTCACTTTCTCCAGCTGCTTCTGCAAAAGCCTGATGAGGGGAATGACCTGACTCAAGCTGGCTGTGTCTGAACTGACTTCACGTGTGGCAAGTTCGAAGGGCTGGAGAACCTTGCACAACACGGAAATCATTCTCCACTGCGCTTGAGTCAGGTGCATACCCCCTCCTTTGCCTATGTCATAGGTGGATGTATAGGCTTGTATGGCCTTTTGCTGCTCCTCCATCCTCTGAAGCATATAGAGGGTTGAGTTCCACCGCATCACAACCTCTTGCTTCAGGTGATGGCGGGGCAGGTTCAAGAGTGTTTGCTGGCGCTCCAGTCTTCGGCACGCAGTCGCTGAATGGCGAAAGTGGCCAGAAATTTTTCGGGCCACCCAAAGCGTCTCCTGCACGCCCCTGTCGCTTTTCAGAAAATTCTGCACCACCAAGTTTATTGTGTGAGCAAAACATGGGACGTGCTGGAATTTGCCCAGATGTAATGCCCGCACAATATTGGTGGTGTTGTCAGATATCACAAATCCCCAGGAGAGTCTAAGTGGGGTAAGCCACTGGGCGATGATTTCCCTCAGTTTCTCTAAGAGGTTGTCGGCGGTGTGCCTCTTACTGAAACCGGTGATACACAGCGTAGCCTGCCTTGTAACGAGCTGGCATTTCTGAGATGCTGCTACTGGTGACGCTGCTGCTGTTGCTGCGTAAGGTGATACATCTACCCAGTGGGCTGTCACAGTCATATAGTCCTTAGTCTGCCCTGTTCCACTTGTCCACATGTCCGTGGTTAAGTGGACATTGTGTACAACGCCATTTTTCAGGACACTGAGGACACTTTTCTGACGTTTCTGTACAGTCTCGGTATCGCCTGCCTAGTGAAGTGGAATCTAGACGGGATTTGGAACCGGGGACACACTACCTCCATCAATTGTCTAAATCCCACTGCACTAATGGCGGATACCGGACGCACGTCTAACACCAACATAGCAGTCAAGGCCTCAGTTATACGTTTTGCTTCAGGATGACTGCTGTCGTACTTCATCCTCCTCGCTAAGGACTGTTGGAGGGTCAATTGTTTAGTAAAAGTAGTGGTGTTCCTACTTCCTCTCTGGGATGATGAACGACTCCCAGCAGCAGCAACAGCAGCAGCGGCAGCAGTAGGCGTAGCAATGCAGGATCCTCCGGAGGAATCCCGGATAGGAGAGTCAGTCATGCCAGTGACATGGCCTGCAGGACTACTTCCGATCCTGACTAAGGAGGAAATTGACGAGGAGGGAGTTGACGGTGAGGTTTGCAGGTGCTTGGATACAACAGGACAACGGGATTTAGGTGTCCCTGGACTGCTTACGGTCTTAGCCAAAGTTTCTGAACTTGACAGTAACTTTTTATGAACGCGCTGCAGGTGCCGTATAAGGGAGGATGTTCCTAGGTGGTTGACGTCCCTACCCCTACTTATTTCACCTTTACATATGGTACATATGGCAAGACAGTTGTTGTCCGGATTTGGATAGAAATATTGCCAGACCAAAGAGGTGGAATGTTTGGTCTTCTGCCCAGGCATGACCGTGATGGGCTTTTTCATCCCACGGACAACAACTGTCTCCCCCGAGCCTGATTTAAACAAACCACATCACCATCAGAATCCTCCTCGCCAACTTCCTCCTCAGCGCCAGCTACACCAGTATCCTCATCCTGTTGTACTTCAACAGTGACATCTTCAATTTGCATATCAGCAAGTGGACTGTGGGTGCTCCTTTCAGCACTTGCAGGGGGCGTGCAAATGGTGGAAAGAGCCACCTCTTCCCGTCCAGTGCTGGGAAGGTCAGGCATCGCAACCACCACCACACTTGGACTCTCCTTGGGGATTTGTGATATCTTCTTAGAAAGCACAGTTCTTCGCTGTGCTTTTGCCAGCTTAACTCTTTTGATTTTTTTAGTGGGAGGAGGGCTTCCATCGTCATGTGAAGCTGAACCACTAGTCATGAACATACTAGGGATTGACCTTAGCCGTTCCTTGCCACTCCGTGTCGTAAATGGCATATTGGCAAGTTTACGTTTCTCTTCAGCTGATTTAAATGTCTTTTTCAAGGTCATTTTCCTGAACTTTGCCATTTGGGATTGTATGTGCCCTCTACTATGACATTGGGCATCGGCCTTGGCAGACGACGTTGATGGCATGTTATTGTCTATGTCATGACTAGTGGCAGCAGCTTCAGCACTAGGAGGAAGTGGTTCTTGATCTTTCTCTATTTTATTTTTATCAGAGAAAGTTTGGTCCTCCATTTATGTTATATCAATTTGATATATACGTGCGGCTAAACACAGAAAATAATTATTTTTTTGGTTTGGACTGGAGTGTACTTTCGGGGGTTACAGCACCCTTAACGGTCAAGCCAGCCGGCCCTTTACTTATGACACAGGCGCACGCTTGGCACTACTTTGTTGATGCACGTGCGGCTACTGCGCACACAATTCACAAACACAGAAAATAATTTTTTTTTTGGTTTGGACTGGAGTGTACTTTCGGGGGTTACAGCACCCTTTAATGGTCAAGCCAGCCGGCCCTTTACTTACGACACAGGTGCACGCTTGGCACTACTTTGTTGATGCACGTGCGGCTACTGCGCACACAATTCACAAACACAGAAAATATTTTTTTTTTTGGTTTGGACTGGAGTGTACTTTCGGGGGTTACAGCACCCTTAACGGTCAAGCCAGCCGGCCCTTTACTTATGACACAGGCGCACGCTTGGCACTACTTTGTTGATGCACGTGCGGCTACTGCGCACACAATTCACAAACACAGAAAATAATTGTTTTTTTGGTTTGGACTGGAGTGTACTTTCGGGGGTTACAGCACCCTTTAACGGTCAAGCCAGCCGGCCCTTTACTTATGACACAGGCGCACACTTGGCACTACTTGGTTGATGCACGTGCAGCTACTGCGCACACAATTCACAAACACAGAAAATAATTTTTTTTTTGGTTTGGACTGGAGTGTACTTTGGGGGTTACAGCACCCTTTAACGGTCAAGCCAGCTGGCCCTTTACTTATGACACAGGTGCACGCTTGGCACTACTTTGTTGATGCACGTGCGGCTACTGCGCACACAATTCACAAACACAGAAAATAATTTTTTTTTTGGTTTGGACTGGAGTGTACTTTCGGGGGTTACAGCACCCTTTAACGGTCAAGCCAGCCGGCCCTTTACTTATGACACAGGCGCACGCTTGGCACTACTTGGTTGATGCACGTGCGGCTGCTGCGCACACAATTCACAAACACAGAAAATAATTATTTTTTTGGTTTGGACTGGAGTGTACTTTGAGGGTTACAGCACCCTTTAACGGTCAAGCCAGCCGGCCCTTTACTTATGACACAGGCGCACGCTTGGCACTACTTTGTTGATGCACGTGCGGCTACTGCGCACACAATTCACAAACACAGAAAATATATTATTTTTTTAGCACTTGGGGGGAGCACCCCTGATGGACAGTGCACCCCCTGGACAACACTACAGCACCCCTTTAGGACTGGGACACTGCACAGGACTTTGGAGTGGACACAGCCCCTATGGAGAACTGACTGCACAACACAGTCCAGCCAGCCCCTATGGACTTTGAAGTAGTGGACACAGCCCCTATTAACAACAGCAGCACAGCACAACACAGCCAGCCCCTATGGACTTTGAAGTAGTGGACAACAGCAGCACTACACTACACTACACTACACAGCCCTAACTCCCACCCTCCCTCTTCACTGTCCACAGCTGAGTGAGAAAATGGCGCAGACGCGGGTACCTTATATAGGATCCAAAACCCGCGAGACTCGGAAGGCGGGATGATGACGTTTTGCCTCGATTTCAGATCCGAGTCAGGCGGGAAAAGTCGAGCCTGACTCGGATCGGACTCGGATCGGGGGGGCTCGGGGGGGTTCGGATTTCAGAAATCCGAACCCGCTCACCCCTAATTAGAAGGTATAGGAAGGTGTGTATAGAGGTTCTGATCCAATATCGTCAAACAGCTGGAGCTATATTGCTTTAATGTTGACGCTTTATTCCTGTTTGTGTTTATTAGGTATTATTTGGTGATAGTTTTGCACAAGTACGCTCAACGGCGTCTGTTTCCATAGCAACCTCCCTGCTCAGCCAGTGACTTAGTCAGTCGGGCCAGGAGCTGCTCATCCGGAGTCCACTGATGACGTCAGCAGACGGGGACGGTGTGCGGGATCGTAACGCCATGCTGCACTTGTGGTGTATCTACTTAAAGGTAAGTTGTATGTATTTTTTGTTATATCCCTGACGAAAATTCAAATAGGAATTGAAACGTCGGATTACCGATCTGCGCATTTGCAGTCTTTATTTGCTTGAAGAGTACAAGTCCTAGGAGTGCCGCCGAAAGATTGGAGGAGTATATGGTGTATGTAATTACACGAGGAAGGCACCCTGGCTCTTATCTTACGTTGTGGCAAGTGCCGGCTGATTTGGGCTATATATATATATATATATATATATATGATTCAAATCATTAGTAGTAAATCAATATCAACAGATATCTGTATAAATGCGTCAAATAAAATAAAGCTCAATTTGAATATCAATGAATAATGCTATCATATATTCCAATTCTATATAAAGAAACCTAGTCATGCATACTACTATACGGTAAATGGATATAATTAATTGGAATAATTCATTATATTGACCAGTGTGGCCTATTTTATATATTTTATATACACATTTTATCAGTAATCATTCAAATCAACCATTACCTTTGGGCTTCCTCTTCCCTCATATTTTATTTTGAGCAGTAAATAAATCATGTGGTAACTGACAATATATAAAGATATTTATAGTACTATAATATAGTATAGTATATAGTATTATAATAATAATAATAATAATAATAATAATAATTATTATTATTATTATTATTATTATTATATACATGGATGTCGCCTAAGTAAAATGAATTCCTGGTTTATAGCTTTGTAGGTGATTTGTATACATCTGGATCAACTGTGGGTCAAAGTTAGAACTAGATAAACAGATGGGTTTTTTTTTCAACCTAAACAACTAGTTACTATGTAAACACTTCTCATCCTCTTTCATACAGGGTAGCAATCATTATTATCTGACATTAAGAGAAAATAGACACTGACATATCTTCAAGGTTTACTAATGGTATTTGTAAACACTGCTGACTGTTGAAATAAAAGTTGACATCATATCTATTCATTGTGGATAGATAGCAATGGGGTTAGAGTTTCAACTGCACAAAGATAATTAGTTGAAAAACAGACAAAGGTACCTGTCCTTCTTGACTTGCAGAGAGCACACATAAGATACAGCTCTAATACAGGTTGTGAATGTCCTTCCCATTATACAAATAAGGTAAAGAGACATAGAGATTTAGCATTTACAAACATAATAGTGATAGTGCAAGAACTACTCGTTGTCTTTAAAATTAAATTTACAGAAATTATAAAACATTTGAAACTATATTTGTCTCTGACAGCACACCTCTCTACTATATTCTGCCCTACTACAACATATATAGTATTTTTCTCACAAGTTTCCCAATCTCAACTCCGAGTCTCAGATTTCCTTTTATCCCTGTAGACTGTAAGCTCTCTCATGAGCAGCACCCCCTCTTTGGTTTTTATGCCTCCATTTATTTTATCTATCTTGTATGTTCCTGTTTTTGCATGATCTGTTTACCCACTGTCTGGCACTGTGGACAACTGTGGTAACAATAATAATTAAATGTCTGCTCTAATTCTAGTGTCAGTTACAACTCACAAGTCATACCTAATATAAATCAGCTAAAATTGGTCGCAAGGTCCGTATAATTATTTGCAGAAAAAGCTCACAGTCAAACAGATATGCCCCTTAGGCTGGGTACAAACCTTGGCAACTTGTCCACCGACCCAGGGATCCAAAGACCTAGAGGCAGATTGGTAAGCCAATACACACTTACTAATCTGCCGCTTGATGCATCTGTGCTGATCTTGGCGGGCATTTGCCTGCCCAGTTGAGATATCAGTCACTGGCGGGTTCCTGCAGCAAGATATATTGCCATCTTCTGTCCTGCAGAGCCGATGCGATATGTCTGTAAATAATGTAATTCACAGACATATCATCTGTACACGCCCAATGATGCATTATGAGATATGTTGTTCGATGGCTGATTGAACGACATATTGCATAGTGTTTAATACTAAACCTCTCTCTCTTTCTCTCTCCCTTCTGTGTGTTAGACCCATAGGCATAACTAGACATTTAGTAATGGGTGGTCCCAGTTCCAACCCCTCGCCAGAACTTATGTTACCTTTAGTGGTGCAAGAGGCAAAAATTTGCCAAAGGTACAGTATGCTCACGCCTTCGGCCGCGCGACCCAAAAAAATAGGCATGGCCACGCATCACGAGGAGTGAGGTCTTCTCTGCATTCCATTCCAAATACACCTTACCTATATGGTGGTTTCTCTGCAACGTGGAACCTCTGAAGAAACTGATCCTCCCTGGGCAGATGGTGTCTCTTTAGTTGGTATTCACTATTCATGTAGAAGATCACATGATCCAGAAGATGACTGTTTGTGTAGAAATATAGCCAATGTAATCATAATATAACAGAGGTTCAACCAGACTTGTGCCCTGTGTATCCTCTCCGGCCCCTTGTGTCTCTCCAACATCCTTTCTTTACATCCTCCTGCCCAGTCTCTCCAGCTTCCTGCCTCCTGCCGTCACTCCAGCCTCCTGCCGTTCCCACCTCCTGCCCCTGTGTCTTTCAGCCTCAATTCCTCCCCTGTGTCCCTCAGCCTTCCCTGCACAGTGTGTCAATCAGCCTCCCCCTGTGTGTCAATCAGCCAGCCTCACCCTGTGTGTCAATCAGCCAGCTTCCTCCTGTATGCAAATCAGCCAACCTCCCCCTGTGTCAATCAGCCAAACTCCCCCGTGTCAATCAGCCAGATCCCACGTGTGTCAATCAGCCAGACCCCCGTGTGTCAATCAGCCAGACCCCCGTGTGTCAATCAGACAGACACCCCCGTTTGTCAATCAGCCAGACCCCCCATGTGTCAGACAGATCCGAGTCGGCTCGGGTTTTCCCGCCTGACTCGGATCTCAAAACGAGTTTTGTGGGTTTTGGATTGTTTAAAAGGTCCCGCGATCACCGCCATTTTCATTCTGGCTGTGGAGAGTGAAGAGGAAGGAGGGGGCTGTGCTGTGCTGTTGCTGACTGTGTTTAAGGGGTTGGCTACTGTTGTCACTTGTCAGGGGCTGGCTGCTGCATAGGGGCTGGCTGGCTGTTGTCACACTTGTCATAGGGGCTGTCTGGCTGGCTGTTGTCCACTCCATACTAGGACTGGCTGCTGTGCTGGGCTGTGCTGTGCCTATGTTACTCTATCTACTATCCTAGGAGCTGTGCTGCAGACAGAAGAGGGGGGCTTCAGTGGCTCCTGTGTCACTGCAGTCAATAAAGGCTGCTGCTATGTTGTCCATGGGGTGCTCTGTCTATCAGGGGTGCTCTCTCCCCCTAGTGCAAAAAAAATAGGAAAAGTGTTTTTTTTTCATGTGCATTAGCCACACTTATCAGCAAATCAGATTCGCAGGAGACAGCGCTGCCTGTGTCATTTATCAAGAGGCTGCTGCCTCGTTCGGGTGCTCTCCCTCCCAAGTGCCCCCCAAAAATTAATACAATCAATCAATGTGGGGTTTTTTTTGTGTGTGTGTGCGCGTTAGCCACACTTATCACCAGCAACTTAGCTGCGCAGGGGTGCTGCCTGTGTCATTTATCAAGAGGCTGCTGCCTCGTTCAGGTGCTCTCCCTCACAAGTGCCCCCCAAAAATAAATCCAATCAATCAATCAATCAATGTGTTATTTTTGTGTGTGTGCACATTAGCCACACTTATCACCAGCAACTTAGCTGCGCAGAGGTGCGGCCTGCGTCATTTATCAAGAGGCTGCTGCCTCGTTCGGGTGCTCTCCCTCCCAAGTGCCCCCCCAAAAATGTATCCAATAAATCAATCAATCCATGTGTTTTGTTTGTGTGTGTGTGTGTGTGTGTGTGTGTGTGTGCGCGTTAGGCACACTTATCACCAGCAACGTAGCTGCGCAGGGGTGCTGCCTGTGTCATTTATCATGATGCTGCTGCTTCATTCGGGTGCTCTCCCCGCACAAGTGCCCCCCAAAAATTAATCCAATCAATCAATCAACGTGTTTTTTTTGTGTGTGTGTGCACATTAGCCACACTTATCACCAGCAATGTAGCTGCACAAGAGTGCTGCCTGTGTCATTTATCAAGAGGCTGCTGCCTCGTTCAGGTGCTCTCCCTCCCAAGTACCCCCCAAAAATATTTCACTGATATATGCAGGCTGCTTGTTTGGGAGGGAAAGTCGGGCAGGGAACTCGGGGCTTCAGCACGGACACAATCAAATACACCATCAAATAACTCAATCCGGGCAAAACCTGGTGCTTGGTAAATTCCTGATTTTTTAAGTGAAAAAAAACGTTATTGATCGATCCTATCCGTGTTTAAAAACGGGACCAATCGGGACAAAAAATTAATCTTAGTAAATTTACCCCGTGGTGTGATAGTCCTCACAGCTCTTACCGGACGGGCTGCATAGGCGGCTGCAAGTGGTAATTGCATTACATTTACGGCTGTCTGGCTAATGGGTGGTCCGGTGCATCCCCGGACCACCGCTTAGTTTTGCCTATGGTTAGACCTTCTGCCTTAGGGGTCTGTATTTATCATCCCTTAATTTCTACAAAAGTGGGTGAAAATTAAAACATTTTTCCTACTTTTGTAAATATTAAGGATCAGGGCTGTTATATTAATAATGCAATACAGGAGATATCACAGATATCTTCTGGTTACTCCCCCAAATAATTTCCACAGTCCTCATACTTTAGCTTACTAAGAGCTAACAGCGGCCATCTTCGTTAGGGATTGATGCCTCCTTAAAGTGGAATCACGGAGACTGTGCAGTAGTGCCCTCCATATCTCAAAACCCCCTCTCAATACAAGCTTCTCCATGTTACACAAACAATTTTTACTTTCAGCTTTACTGTAGTAACATTTAAAAAACTGAGGGCTAGATAGGCAGGAATATATCAATATTTTAGACAATTCTAGTCCACATTCCTTGAAAAGGATATCAGTCAGACTCCTCTCCGACTGTGCAAACTACTGTATGTGGGTGATTCAGCAA
This sequence comes from Taudactylus pleione, assembly GCA_031769625.1. Taxonomy (NCBI): domain Eukaryota; kingdom Metazoa; phylum Chordata; class Amphibia; order Anura; family Myobatrachidae; genus Taudactylus; species Taudactylus pleione. The sequence goes on along the minus strand of JAUIMM010000303.1, from coordinate 713,532 downwards.
GGATCGCAATTGCAAAGCTGCATGCAGGCAGTAGTAAATTTAATAACATTTTTTATTCCGAAGCAAATTTATGAGGGAGTAGAGGAGTGCATGTGTGAACAATATGTCTCATGTTTTGCCCACAAAATCAACTTGGTGGAGATGCTGTCTATAAACATTTCTGGAAATTTTCTGGCATTCAGCAACCGCATGTCAATGATTACAGCAGCTGTGGCAGTCCAACTTCCAACATGGCACATCAGGAAACAAATGTTTTTTATTCAAGAGGCCTGAGGGAGTTGGAGTATGTATGTAGTTGAAGGTGGGGAAAGGCAGATTTGAATAGTAGTAAATTTAATTAAATATTTTTATTCTGAAGCAAATTTATGAGGGAGGAGGGGAGGCATTTACAAAAAAATATTTTACTCATGCACATCAGTCCTTGCCCCAGAAGAATCTTTGAGTGCTATGCCTGCTGCTGCTGTTGCTAGTGGATTTTCATCCCAGAAAGGGACCAGGAAGACTACTAGTAGTAATAAAACAATTGACTGTTAAGCAATCCTTTGCAAGGGGGAGCAAGTATGACAGCAGTCACGCAGTTGCATAGTGGATCACTGACGCCATAACATCTATGCTGGTATTAGATGTGCATCCAATATCCACCAACAATACAATGGGTTTTAGACAGTTAATTGAGGTCCTGTATCCCCACTACCAAATTCCATCTAGATTCTACTTCACTAGAAAAGCAATTCCCAACCTGGCAGCAGCCCCTTGATGAACAACACAACACCCCTTATGGACAACAAAGCACCCTTGCAGTGTGTGGACGGACCACCTGCAGAGTCACAAATACGTTGATGATAAACTGTGGTCTGGCCGGCAGTATCACCGAACAATAATAGCGTAGCTACTAGCTACAGTAGCACACACCAAAAAAAAATCAAAACATATTTTTTTTTTTTGTGGAATGATAATTTTGTCCCATTTTTATTTTTTTAACACTGGATTGACAGAGCACCCCTGGATGACACAGCACTCCTTTATGTACTGCTCTAGCACCTTGATGGACTCGACAACGCGGCAGCACCCCTTTATGTACTGCAGCCCCAGCCCCTTTATGGACAACACAGCAGCACCCTGTTATGTACTGCAGAACCCCTTTATGTACTGCAACCACAGCCCGACAACACTGCACCCTTGAACAACAGCAGCAGATACCCCCAGCCAGACAACACTGCACCCTTGAACAACAGCAGCAGATAACCCCAGCCAGACAACACTGCACCCTTGAACAACAGCAGCAGAGACCCCCAGCCCGACAACACTGCACCCTTGAATAACAGCAGCACAGACCCTCACCCCAACAACACTGCACCCTTGAACATCAGCAGCACAGACCCCCAGCCTGACAACACTGCACCCTTGAACAACAGAACACAGACAGAGCACGTCTGTTCTGCACACTCTCTACAGCCGGAGTGAAAATGGCGCCGATCACCGAGACCTTTATAGAATCCAAAACCTGCGAGAATCCAACACCGGGAAGATGAAGTTTTGCCTCGTTTTCGGATCCAAGTCAGGCGGGAAAACCCAAGCCGGTCTTGGATCCGACTCGGAATTGTGATGTTCGGGTGGGTCCGGTACTCAGAGAACCGGACCCTCTCATCTCTAATTCTAAGATCTGAACTTGGCAGGAAGATCAGAGCCAAAACCAAATAGCTCAACTCTAAAAATACCTAAACATTGCAAACATAACCTTAGCCACAACAAAGCAGAGGAGTACAATGCCAGCACAGAATTCAAACAGTTATTAAGTCCATTTGGCTAGGTACAGGACGGCACTTAAAGTAAAAAGTCGGTATAGTGCACTTAAATGAAGTGGGAACGCTATAAAAATGGTTGCCCCTCAAGATATGACAATTTTACCAGCTGCATTGAGTATTTCAACTCACATAATTGTATGTACATGTGTTGGCAAATTTTAGTGAGAGATGCTGCTAGACCAACATGATGTTGCCAATGGGGCTCATTCAAGGGTCTATTCATTATCCTTTCATTTCTCCAAATGTAGATGAAAATTAACATTGTAACCTACTATAGTAGAAATTAAGGATCAGAGCCATTAATTTTAAAGGTAATATAGGAGATCTGGCCCAGCATCCCCATACTATTGTATGAGGACAAAATTAATCAAGCTTCAAAAATACAAAATCTCCAGAGCTTGACAGCGGGAACCTTTGCCATCTTCAGATGTGTTGATTCCTGGAGTCCCGGGTTGCTGATCCCTCCGCCACGATTTCCAAGTTCACACATACGCACTAGCACAGCCGATTTAGACTCTGCTGTGATAAGCTCCACTGCTACAGATGGGAATCATGGAGTCAGCTGATCTGTTATCTCTGCAACGGAGCAAATTTGAATTGCTCCAGTGTTTTAGTATCCACAGCTGCTACTCGCAAAAGACCTATATCTACAGCCATATTTTAAGTATTGAGTATTGTTGCCACCTTAAACGTGGATAGGCCAATCAGGCTTTTCTTCTCTCTCCTGAAAATTAGTGCAAACCATTATAACTTCAATGATGAGAATTTGCTGCATACTGGCCTACTCTCTCGGGACTGTCGGAGCCGCCTGAAAATCGTGTGCAGCTCCCAGCACCCCGCAAGAGTAGGCAAGTCCCCTGGATTGTCCGTTGGCCCCCCCTGCAACCCTGCCCGCACGTGAAAGTGGGCGGTTCGGGGGCGATGATGCGATTCGCGCTGAATAGCGGCATCGTAGCCCCGCCCCCTGCTTTGTAATGCCGGTAATATCAGCATTATAAAGCAGGGGGTGGGGCCACAATTATGCAATTGCACCATAACGCCCCCGCTCCGCCCACTTATTCCGCCCCCACCCTCCCTGCTGCACCGACCTGGCAGCCCCTTCCCGGAGGGGGCTGCCCGACTGTCGGTAAGTATGATTTGATGTGAGCTATGTAAGAAGAACTCTGGCAGCAAATAAGAGTGTAGTAGATTTATTATCTTTGCTACTAGACTGCCTTTTATTGATCCCTGGGCCCGATTCAGACCAACTCGCTAGATGCGTTCGCACGCAGCAGTCAGCTGCCAAAGTGTGCAAATCCCGCAAATGCACGGCAAGACTTTAGCATGCCCACTATTTCTTGGCGTGCTTTCGCGGTATGTATTTAGACGCCCACCAGCCTGTCACAAGACGCCCACCCTCCCTTAGTAACACACGTCATCTCCAGGAAGTGTATGCAACAATCGGTAACATCGAGCAACATGGGATCCATATGCAGCACTTGTGGCTGACCATACCCTACTGCAAGCACTGCAGGTGCTTCAGTGTGTAATACAGCCATGTGATTTGTACTATGACGCTGCGTCTTAATTATGCACGCCCCTGAAACGGTGTTAAGACGCACAGACACGCCTGCGTTTGCACCACCACACCCCCGTTTCCATCGACCATGCCCTGTCTCCACCTACAAATGGCTCGTCTGTCTATGGGGTCTATGTGCAGGGTGCGAATGCTTCCCGATCGCATGGACTAGTTCATGCACACGCACTGCGTCTTGTACGCATGCGCACATTGCAAACATCGGCTAGCTACGTGAGAATCCATCCTAGCAAGCGTGTCTGAATCGGGCCCTCTGTTCCAAACATCCTCCCTGCAGTGACACAAGACACAATGCTCTTCTAGCACAGGATGGATGTAGTGGGTCCCAAGACAGTGCAGCTAAAGTATTTTAGATGCTTCTATATAAGTGTTAGTTTTTATCTTGTATAATTCATTTTATTTCAACTGTGCTGCTATTAGTTTCACACAGCGCGTTTCATTATTTTAAGAAGTGAGAAAGGTATTACCAATAGACAGGATATGGAATAGGTGCCATAGCAAGAGGAAAGACTTCAATTTTAGTTTTTGAAAGGTAAATAACACAGGTGAGGATAGATGAGGAGAAGTTGGATTAGAGATGTAAATTGGTGTGTTAAGGCCTCCATACATCAGCAATTCTGCAATTTGCAATCGATTGTGTATAAAAATCTTTCCCTTTTTCAATCGATTGTGGCAATTCTGCAACCTGCAATCGATTGAAAAAGGGAAATATTTTTATACACAATCGATTGCAAATTGCACAATTGCTGCAATCAATTGCTGATGTATGGGGGCCTTTACCCACATCCTGATATTGGAGTCCAATAGAGCTGATAAGCTCACTGAGGAAAGAGGTGTAGAGAGAGAGGAGAAGATATTGAGGACAGAGGGCTCAATTCAGACCCAGTCGCTAGATGCGTTCGCTCGTTCCCAGTGTATGCAAATTCGGCTAAGTGACGGCATGGCAGGCAATCACACGGCAAGGCATAAGCATGCCCACTATGTCTTGCCGTGCGATCGCTTTGTGTATGCAGACGCCCACCAGCCTGTCTTAAGACGCCCACCAGCGCACGTCATCTCCTGGAAGTGTATGCAACCATCGTTACATTGGGTACCATCGGAAGCGAACGCAGCGCTTGAGGTAGACTATACCCTACCTCAAGCACTGCGATCACTTCAGTGTGAAATACAACCAGGTGACGTGTACTATGATGCTGCCTGTTAATTATGCATGCCTCTGATATGGCGTTATTTCAGTCAGGCACGCCTGCGTTCACATCTACACTCATTTCCAGTGGTCTGCCCCTGTTACCATCCACAAACGACTTCTCCTGTCACTCATGCTGCTGGGCTGTCTGTGCTTGGTGAGTGAACGCTTCCCGATCTTTTGCAGTGGTTCATGCATGCGCACTGCAATATATACGCATGCGCACAATGAGAACCACTGGCAGCTACGCGCGAACGCTTCTTAGTGTCCGGTTCTGAATCGGGCCCAGAGTCTTGTGGGAGAAAAGGAGAAGGTGATGGTTTGGTGAATGTAGGTCTGGAGACATAAAAGGAGCAGTTGGACGAGTAGGTGGTATACCATGAAAGTGCTGTATCATGGAGGTAAATAGAGTGAAAGGTGGTCCACTGTGTCAAATGCAGCCAGGATATCATTCGTGCAGTGTCAGATTGGTGAAGTGACTCTTGGATTTGGCAGACAGGAAGTCATTGTAGACTTTGGTGAAGTTAGGTTCAATTGATTTGAGATGTTAAATCTGGATTGGAGCGGTCGGATACATCTGGTGGGAGGAGAGGGAAGAGATTAGTCGGTTGTATAAAACCCTCTCAAGCCCACTTGTTTGAAGCTATGTTTGTGGCAATGTGGCCAGGAGGGAAAATAGTTTAGAGGCATAGGGGAGGGGTCAAGGAGGATGGTAGAAGGAGGTGAGGAAGAGAGAAGGACAAAGACATCAACCCCTGAGGCAGAGGCAAGGCAAACAAGTTTGGAAGTCTTTGGAGTGGTGGAGGAGGGAGAGCAATTTACAGGAAGGAGATGTAATAGCAGAATTAATGAATTTCGTGGTATAGTGACTGACAAAGTCAAGTGCAGAGAGGTTGGAATGGAGGGGTTCCCCACACCTCCTAGATTTCAAGTTCTATCTTTATCTTCTGTTTCTTGTCACTCCATGTTATTGCTGTTGCTTTACAAAGAATAAAGATAACAAGAAAATCCAGATTTATTACATTCTATTTGTCACCACAGCACACACCACACACATATAGGACCCTAGGTGACTACTTGCTATTCCTCACCCACTTCTTTACATGTACAAACAATGTGCAGATAAGGGCAAGTTCCAACATGTAATGCAAACAAAACTAACAATAGAAAGAGCAGATAAGTTCAACTCAACAATGAAATGCAAATAAATGTGAATTTTATTTTAAAGTGTAAAATCTAAGAGCAAACAATAAGTCAGTAAACCATTGTAAGAAAAAGGAGTGCAATTGTGTTTACAATATGTTTAAAAATCAAAGTAGGGATAACATGACTAGCACACACTCGGTAATGGACATTACAACTGACCTTTCTCTTTCATTTCCAGACAACGGGGCTAATTCAGCATTGCACAGAAATGTGAATGTGCAAAACGGGTCCTGCATGATCGCACGCAGCCCTTTCTATGCCTCTGCCAGATTGACAGACAGAATCATTTAAGTGGTGGTGCAGGGGTGGCCGCCATTCCCGGAAACGGCAGCGTGTTCGCCCCGTTTTCCGGGAGTGGCAAGGCCAGGGGCTGCATCCATGGTCGCAGTTTCCTGGCCTCGCAAGCTGGCCAGCCTGATAAAGCTGAGGCTTAATGAGCTGCCTAGTGGCCCAGCGCCCTCCACCAGTCTGAGACCTCGGTTGCAGTGCTGGAAACGCAATTGCAGCAGTGGGTGACTTACACCTCGTGCTGTATTTGCATATTTACAGTGATGGAATTACACTTTGGGCCTGCATTTGGCGGCCCTCTAACCTTTAAAGGGGCAGCACATTACCCTTATTCTCAGTAAAAAGAAAGAGACACCTATTTATATAAACCTATAACATACTTGCCAACTCTCCCTGATTGTCAGGGAGACTCCCAGAAATAGTATCAATCTCCCTGTCTCCCTGGAGAGTCTAGGGCAGGGGTGGGGAACCTATTTTCTGTCGAGGGCCATTTTGATATATATAACATTATTTGTGGGCCAGGTGCAGGCCACGACCCTCCGTGTGATGTCACATGGGGACGGGGCCACAATCGCCAGTGATTACTGCAATGCCCAGAGCATCCTGAGGATGTTTCGGGGAACTGTAAGGGCAGCGGTGTGACCATCTGAAGCCTCCTAAGGACGCTCCAGGCAGCACTACTGCATAGATTTTGGCCGCAGGATGCCATTATAAGCACCCTGCTATCCAGAGGAGGCTAGCAGAAAAAAGCTCAGAGGGCCAGACCAAATGACTCCGGGGGCCTTATACGGCCCCTGGGCCATGCCTAGTCTAGGGGGTAAATTTACTAAGATTCGAGATAGGTTGAGATCTCGGGTGATTTATTGATTTTTTCCCTGCTTGCAAATTTACTAAAGGCAAAGTCGGTTGAGTTAGAGAGAGATTTCTCTCATCTCACTCGTAAAACTCGGGTGAGATAGCACTCTTATCACCATTGGGCCACATCGGAAGTACTTTTCATAAAAAACATACATCTCTCAAATTTACCAAAAATTGGGATAACAAGCTCGGGTGAGATAGGAGCAAACTCTCTGTCAAATCACTTTTCAAACTCTCAACCCCATGAGCTGCAAGATGGTCAGAAACATACACAAATCATTGTGATTTGTGTATGTTTCTTTCTGTAAATGGTGAAAATAGGGATAATATGAAAAAAAAATTATGTGAAGTCCCCCCCAAAAAAACGAACCAGCCCCGGACTTGCCAGCCTGTCCTGGTTCTTAATTTACAGGGAAAAAATGTGTAGGGTTCCACTGTAAATTACGAACCAGCAACAGGCAGCAGGGACAGAGCTGGTTTTAAATATAGGGAGAAAAAAATTGACGTGAGGTACCCCGTATATTTAAAACCAGCCCTGGACCCTTTCTACAGGGTGGTCTTTGCTCTCCCCTTTTTTCAGAGTACTCTGCTAGCATTTCATGTGTATATTTATATAGTTTTGGTTACATTGAGGTAGTATCCAACCCGGCAATAGGATTAAATAATTTGTTGCAAGCCGGGGATCATTTGCATATGTGTTTGTGTTTGGCCATACATGGTATATGAATTTGGTATGATACTCAGCAGACACGCTATTATCACACTCAATGTATAGCTTTATCTCAAATGACCGAGTAGTTATTATTACATACAGTTCTAATTTATGAGTTATTTCCAATTATTATTTCCAATTTTTATATGTCATACGAACTGTACCTGACCCTGCTATTATAATATATTATGTACCCATCAGGAGCTATATGAGCATATAAATTCAAACAAGCATAGTCACCACATACTTTATGCTAATTCTTATAATAGATATATTTTTATAAATTCATGAGATTAATTGCTAAGGGAGCTCGATTAGATATTTTATAAATAAGCACAACAAATCCCTATTCTTTTAGTGGAGATATATTAAAATCTAATTTTTAATTATACTAACAAATCATTTATGTACAAAAGAGTGCCCCACGAAGGAATCACTATACTGATAATTGTTTTTTCCAATTATTGATACTTTTTGAGAACTACAGGTCCCAGCAAGGCTCCCCCACATGCTGGTACTTGGAGAACCACAAGTACCAGCATGCGGGGCATTAAGTGCCCACTGGTACCTGTAGTTCACCTGTAAAGAAATGGTTAATAAAACGCACAACACACCACAAAAATAAAGCTTTATTGCATCCATAAACACACTTACACATACTCACCTGTTTCCAGATGTTCAGTCCCCTTGTCAATGTAAAGTATCCCATCGAATTACCTGTAAAAAAAGATCCAATACTCACCCACGTGGAGGAGCAACTCATTGGCTAAGCCCACGTGGGTCCCAGCCAATGAGCTGCCACTAATGTTAGCCGCCGCTGATTGGCCGGCGGCCCAAGACTGAAGTCAGCTCGTTCCCACGAGCTGACATTAGCACAGTGTAACACCATGCAGAAGCATGTTGTTACACTGTATCCGGAGCCTGTATTGGATTTTCTGCGGAGAACATCGAGGGACATAAAGGTGAGTATTGGATCTTTTTTTACAGGTAATTCGATGGGATACTTTACATTGACAAGGGGACATGAACATCTGGAAACAGGTATGTGTAAGTTTGTTTATGGATGCAATAAAGCTTTATTTTCACGGTGTGTTGTGTGTTTTATTAACCATTTCTTTACAGGTGAACTATAGGTACCAGTGGGCCCTTAATGCCCCGCATGCTGTTACTTGTGGTTCTTAAAGTACCAGCATGCGGGGGAGGCTTGCTGGGACCTGTAGTTCCACTGTAAAGACAATGATGAAAAATCTAATTTTTACACTACACCTAGCACTATCAACCCACCACCCACCACCCAGGGGTGGCGGGGATAGCCCCGGGCTATCAGCCTAGGCCAGGGGTGCCCTGGAGAGGGTGACCCCTTTATTGGGGGGCTCACCAACTCCCCAGGGATCCCTGGCCTGGGCTGACTAACAGTCAGGGCTGATGCTGCGGCTGGGGGGCCCGGTGAAAGGGCACCCCTGGCTGTGGCATCAGTCCCCAATTAGAAAGAGTCCAGGGCTGGTTTTAAATATACAGGGTACCTCACATCGTTTTCTTTCGCCGTATATTTAAAACCAGCTCTGTCCCTGCTGCCTGTTGCTGGTTCGTAATTTACAGTGGAACCATACACATTTTTTCCCTGTAAATTAAGAACCAGGACAGGCTGGCAAGCCCGGGGCTGGTTAGTCTTTTTGGGGGGGACCTCACATAATTTTTTTTTAAAACATTTATCTATTTTTTACAAGTTTTAACACACAAGCAGCAAGCACATATCTCACTGATATGTGCTGGCTGCTAGCTTGGGAGAGATTTGCAGAGAGAAAACACTGCAATCTCGGTTGAGTAATCTCCTGCAAAACGAGTTACTCGGGAGAGATATCTCATTCTGCTTCACCATCGGCAAACTCGTTTAGCCTCCAATCGCCTGTTGGTAAATTTGGTAAAAAAGAAAAGGGATCAAATCACCCGAATTTTGGCGAGGTCCAGCGAGATAAATCGTTTTGAAAATCGGGACCATCTCGAATCTTAGTAAATTTACCCCTAGTAATCTCCCTGATTGTACCTTACCCCAATTATGAAGCTGTTATATATATATTTTTTTAAAACAGAGATATATACATTCAAATGGGTTCTTTAGTATAATTTCCCTGCATTGGTTATAAGGCAAAATGATCCCTATGGCTACATGCATTTTCTGAAAAGTATCAGGGTGTTTTCATCAACAATTAGTTATTACTAACTGCTTTCGGGCTCATATACATATGGATGTAAATCAATTTTATAGCACGTGTCTCAGATGTAGCAGTACACACCCACTTTACCGCCACACTCATAGGTGCTGTTTTCACAATCTCCCTGAAATGCTTTTTCAAAAGTAGGCAAACATGACCTATAATATATCAGCAAGCCCTTTAAACACACTACTGTGCATGCATGCCCTGTCTGCTCATCTTCTATTCTACATCCTCCATAGCAAAGAACGTGGCCCTGAGTATCTCCTGTACAGAGGGTCTGATTCACTAAGGAACGCAACTGCGAATGCATTAACGATTACGTATGCAGTTCAACTGCGATAGTATGCTAATCCATTGTGATCGCAATGCCCTCGCAGCATAACATAAGGATGCCCACTTTACCTTACACACATCCATAATGTTTAGCAAGACTGCAAAACCATCGGTACAATCGAGTACCATCGCAGCTGTTAGCGTGGAATGCTTAATTAGATTATTAAATGTTCTATCTATGTGTATGTCGCTTTAAGAGTGATTTTAAGTGTTACTTAAGTTTGAAGTTTCAGAAAAACATGTTATTCACCATACAGTCTGGAGTAGAGAAGATAAAGTACTATCAAGGGTAGAGACTCTTGGACAGTCTGAAGATAACAAGATAGAAGATGTTGACGAAGATGGCAGGCGAGGAACACAACAAGAATATGCGTCATAATGTCTTATGTTTATCTTATCTATATGTCCAGTCAGTATTGGGGGGCACAAACAAGTTGTTTGTGAACATGCATAAAGCTGACTCATGGTGACTAACCTTTTCAGACCCCTATAAATAAAGCCAGCACTCATACTATTCCCCAGAACGGTCTACGCAGTGCTATGATGTGAAACTACATCGTTGTCTGTGTCTGATTTGTTCTCCAACCATGGTTGTCTGTTTGTCTGCTTGCTTTGTCTTGTAACGTAAGCTACTGCTGATTCCAGATACATCGAAGGAAGTAGTACAGCTCTCAAAAATATGCTAACAACTGGTGACATTGGCATGGGAAAAGCTTAATCTGGAAACACTGACAGATCATCTCCTGCCTGCCGAGGGATATGTTGAAAGCAAAACCGGTGAGTACATGAAAAGCTTTGCCATTTGCTGCAACTGTGTACTCGTTTCTGCTATTCCTCTGGCAGCTGGGAGCGTTCAGTGGTAAGGATAAAAACGCTTTTCGAACGGGTTTACCCGATGTGTTTGGAATCTACTGTTTTATGTGTGCGTGTACGCTTAAACTGTCTTTTTTCCTGCTCACTCTCACGTTTCCTCATCCAGTATCCTTATCTGTGCCACGCAGACGGGGTTTTGTAAGTAACTAAAGATTAAAAGTGCCAATTTGTGGCATTTTTCCAGTATAACCTCTCATATGCAAAATGCAATATGTGTTAATATTTTAAAGTTATGATTGGGAATATATTTTTTTATGGGGAAATGGTGAGTGGGATGGTTAGAGATAACTTTTAGAAAGTGTACATGCAATGTTTTGATGTTTATGTTTTTAAATGAGAACTGCTAGAGAATATAGTTTAAGTATTAATAGATCAAAAGAAATAATTGACATTAATGCTTGTTAGAAGTTATGTAGGAATTGCAGTATTGATGAAATGTTTTGTTTAAATTTCATTGTGCAAACTGTACATATTGCTGGGTAAGGTTAGTCAGAACAAACGCACTACGAAAACCCACAATGCGTATTGTAAAGAGAAGACAGTACCACCACCAAAGCAAGGGGGAAAAAAGAGCTTTCAGTGGTCACATAGTGTGTCCATAACACTGACCTTAGAAGCAGGATAGCTGCTCATATAGAAGCTGGTCTTTTGTCATGGGATTACTTGTGGCATTAAGAAGTAATAGAAGTTCACCTTCGGGAGTCCCTCAATAATAGCCCCCTCAAGAATAGAACGGTCATATATTATAGTCATGCAAAGGCAAGAAGTTCAAGTACACGCCGACTCAGTTGTGTACAGCCCTAATAGGACAGAGATCAGGTATATGGTGCCCCAGCTGTTTCGGGACCCTAGCTATGATTATATATACCGGCAATTGGTGCCCACACCAGGCATCACTTGACCGGCTCCCCGCGTGTCCTGGATGGCCCCAAAGAGGGGTTGGGAGCCATAGCACCAACGTGGTGGGACTCTAGAGACAGAGTGGGACTCTAGAGGCCCGCTGGGGAGTGTGACCAAGTGCCGCAAAAGGCGAAAGGGAATACTGGCCATATTCCCTCATTTGGTAAGGAAAGTAAGGAAAGTAGGAAAGTAGGGAAAGCCCAGGCAACATCCCACAGTTGCAAATTTATGATCCAGCAGCATCCAGTGGGTTGCTTAGATAAAAGCAAGTGGGGAGTGGTCGCACCGGGTGGGCTGCCTTGGCTCCGGGCTAAGTATCCAGACGAGAGGCACCTCATGCGTTGCTGATCAATATCCCACAGCTGCAACCAAAAGGGTGGCAGCGCCCGATGGGTTGCCTCTGTTGATTTGTCCAGGATCGGTGGTCGGGACGGAAGGGTTGGCGGCACCCGTGGGGCTGCCTTGGCTCCGGGCTAAGTATCCGGACGAGAGGCGCCACATGTGTTGCTGACCTGGTTTGATCCCTACACCGGTGGTCTGGTGCCAGAAGCACCTCATGGGTCGTAGAGCACCCTGTGTGTGTCCGTGGCAAACCCCAAAGGGGGGGACATGGGCAGGGGCAAAGTCACAGTAGAGAGTGGACTCCAAAGGGACTTCAAGCCCATGACAAGGGATGTCAGTTACGAGTAGACTGGCCCCGATTAAGAATGTGGCAGATTTTGATCAGGGGTGCTAGTTGTTAATAGCATCAGATATGTATTCTCCATATACCCCTTCACCACAATGCATTTATACCACCAGCAAGACACCCAGATGTACAATGATACATGCGTTACATAGAATTCCCCCCAACATGCAGTGAGGGGAAATAAGATACAGTTTACGCAATAGGAAATTGAGAACCACAAGAAAGGATACTTAGAACAAGCAGTATACACAATTAAAAGTAACAGTTGTTTAAAATGATGTAAACAGTAATTAACAAAGGTTAAATGTATAATTATCTGGCAGTACTCTATATGTATAAGAAGGTACCTTTTAGTTTAGATGCAACTGCATAATGTTGAATAATCCTGCGAGCAAGCGGTAGTCTGTCTCCTTCAAATGCTGCTAAAAAAATTGATTATAAGAAGCGGCTAGCAGAAAGAGAGGGGGGAGTGACTAAGTCACGTCAACTATCAAGCTGTTGATATAAGATAAGAAATTATTAAAAGTTTTTGTGGCTGTGCACATCATATTTAATACGTGAATGCACGACCACAAATAAGGAAGGTATGTCACTTTTTGCATTCTTTTTTATATAGTACAGTTAATGCAGATTTATGACAGGAATGCAGAATAAGAAAAAAAATTTTAATTATAGAAAATGTGAAGTACGTACAGGATTAATGTTTTATTAAAGAATGGTCGACCAAAAAGAAAGTAAACGTTTATAAAGTTAATGTTCAAAGGTTTAAAAATATTAGAAATTTTTGAGCAGAAAGAAATTTATTTAGGATATATTGTACAGATGATACCTATGGTTTGTTTAGCTGTGTGCTGCTAAAGGATGTTTCAGATGATTGCAAAGTCACGTTATGAGTTATAGCTTAGAAGCTCATTGTATTTTTAGGACTTTTGAAACGATAATCTGAGATATAGAGATAACAGCTACATCTGACAATATCAGAAAGCAAGAAATTGCAACCAGAGCTAATGGCAGGGTCAGAGAAAGCTCTAGCTGATATGACAGCAATAAGCACGGGCACACCAGAACCACCACCAGATGAAGTGCCTCCAATATGTCCTACCCAAGACCAATGTGTTGGTGACGAAGCAGGACACTTGGAAGGAACTCAAGAGCAATGCAGACCCTGGGCATTGTCCGGTATGCAACATATAGTGGCTTTGTACGCGCCAGACCCCTGTAACAAGGATAACCAACTGATAGAGGCAACGAACGACATAGAAACCACAATTTATACAGAAGCTAGAACAGCAAAGCAAAAAGGGAATCTCGCTCCAACAGCACCTAACATCGAGCAGAACCTAGAGCAATACCGTGACCAGTCTACACAAACACCTGAAGAAGATTTCCTCATGACAGATCCACAACGTGAAAAGAAGTGTAAGACTCGATTATTGAAACTATATGGACAATCATATCCAATAGAACCAGAAGCAGGAATAATGGAAGTTCCCTCTGTACTTCAAGTAGTAGAAAGTATAGAAGACGTAGAGCAAGAGAAAAATAACAGACAGAGAGGAAAGATCGCAGCACAGAAAATAATAGTGCATGTGGTACAAGACAAGACAATATGGAAAGATCGTGCAGAAAATACTAAGGGGAAGACTCCTTTGTATACTGAGAAAATGATGAAGCTGGGCTTATGTTTCTTCTGCAAGCAAAGAGGTCACATGAAAAGAAATTGTGACGAGTACAAGAAATGGCAGAAGAAGCAAAATAAAACCCAAGCATAGGAAGTAGGCGCTCCCTAGTACCTCCCACTTTATACTGCTGACCAATTTCATCAAGACAAGAATGAAGCAAAGAGAAATGAAGCAATGACTTTACCCACTGGTCAGCAGTGTGAATGTTTACTGAAGAGCAGAGCAAAGTAAACTGATCTATGATGAAGAGGAGGTACCAAACAATCTATTATCCAGTAAAGTTTAACAGCGACTGGACTTGAAGGAAGTGAAGTCAACTTACAAGAAAGTAAGCCTGTACTAATGAACATAAGTTCTGAGCAACTACAGGTACCAATTATGTTTTTGATTTCACCTAAATGTCCAGTTAACCTACTGGCAGCAGATGTATTATCAAAGTTAAAAGCATGTATTAAGTACACTCCGGACAGAGTGGTACTAACTTCAGGCCTCACAAAAGAACAAAACGAACAGTTGACCACAGCTGTACATTATTTTCAGCAGAGAACCCCACCAGCTACAGTATTATCAGAATGGATGTCCGAGCTACCTGATAAGCTATTGTCCAAAGGAAAGAAGATGTGGGACGTCTAGCAGTACAACCTGTTCAACGTACCCTGAAGCCAAATACTCTCCCAGTACCAATAAGACAGTATCCACTGACCCAAGAACAGAATAAAAAAAATGAATCATGCAAATCAAGTAAAGTTGAAAAATCAGAAGTTTTTCCAGGAAAAAAAGAATGAAGAAACTGAGGGCCTGATTCAGAGGCGGACGCTCTGACCAGAGCGCTCGCTCTGAATCAGGGCCCTCCTACCTAAACTTGGAGCGGCCTCTTGGATGCTCGCATAGCTGTGGGTTACCACCCACAGCTATGCGAGTGTCCATGATGATGGTCGCGATGGTCAAGACCATCGCAACCATTGGGCTTGCGACAAGACCCTGCGGTAGGGTCTCGGTGACCGCAAGCCCTGGAGTGATTTTGGATCTATCAGAGCCAAAATCACTCCCACTGACATCACTAGTGATGTCAGTGGGGCCGGACCCAGAAGGTAGGCATTCCCATGGGATAGTACAGATGAAGTTGAATCATGGGATAAGGAAGAAGGTACTGAGATTACAGATGAAGACTGATCATGTAATAAGGAGGAAGAAGTTGTCAGAAGTTGTCAGTAAAGGTAGTAAAGAAAATAAACATACTTTTTTCCTCATCATGATTGTTTAGCTCTTATGTAAGTTAAAGTTAGGGCTCTTCATCATGTAATGGACACTCCTTTACAGAATCCTGAATGTAGATGGCTCCAGATACTATGTTAATGGGAGCATACACACAGGATATACAGACACTTCAAACACAGACATCTTAATTTTCACAGCACGACCTTCATAGTGCTCAGCACAAGAAGAAGAATTGTATGCACTCAAGGAAGCTTGAATCTTGACAGAAGGACAAACAGCCAAACCTCTACAGAAATCCCAGGTATGTGATCCACAAAGTTGCCCCTACCTGAAGAAACCAGAAATTATATCAAGCATGCAACTTTGATTAATCAGCTATTCATTGCCCTTGAACTAACATCAGAAAGAAGCAATTGTAAAGATACAGGCCCCTACCCAGAAACAGACACCAGAAATAAAGAGTAACGCTTATGCATGTACAGCAGCAAAGAAAGCAGTATTGCAAGACCCAGTAACTGTGTACCAAGTTCAAGTACAAGAAGCTCCAATCCATGAGGACACCTTACAGCACTTCCAGGAACAGGTTTCCAAGGGAGAGAAGGAATCATGGATAAAACATAAGAGCCGTAAAAGAATGAACAAGGTATATGGGCAAAAAGGACAACAAGGGTGTCTACCAAGGGCTTGGTATCTAATCATGTTACAGATAATGCATGAAAAGATTAACTGTTCAAAGAAAGCCAAATTGTGTGGCAGCAATGGATGGCACCAGAATTCAATGCAGCAGCATGCGGGATGTATGAAATATGTAATCCAGGACAGAAAGTAAAGATTTTACAGAAACAGACTCCAAGGCCACTCTAACCCTTTCAGAAGCTGCAGAAAGATTACCTACAGCTATTTAAGAGAGGGCCTTACACATCAGTATAAAAAGTAATAGGAACAGGTAGGCCCTGATTACAATGTCTACCAACAGTTTTGTTCTCTATTAGAAACACCTCTATAAAGACACATAAGCTTTGATACAGTACCTAAGACAGGGTGTTACTTCCCTCAGCAGTTACAGCATAATCATGGGGATTTAACTGCCTATGTACAAGCAATGTGTAAAGCTTTAACTAACCTCCATTGTCAAGTATTCTCTTTGCTTCCAGATCCAGACTCTGATGACAGTACTCATTTATTGAGTCCAGGAGACTGGATCTATTTCAAAAGACATGTGAGAAGGGCACTTGAACCTCAATACAATGGTCCATTCCAGGTGCTACTGACCACACCTACTGCAGTAAAGCTGGAAGGAAGAGACACTTGGGTTCACAGCATCGCACTGTAAGAAGTGAACAATGGAGATAGAGATCAAGCAACTTGCTACAGAGTCAGGATAAGAATTAAGTACACAACTAAAGAAGATGAGCAGAATCGCTCTTGCTTGAGTGAAACAGATGAAGATCAAGAATTCTGAATTAACCCTCGACACATGAAGGTATAGTCCTCCTGCATTATACTCAGTGTTTGCTCCAGGTACCAATCTAGGGGGTAGCGACCTGTTCACTTGGTGCAGCAAAGCCCATATCTCGCTTGGTGTATACCATCAGGTGGACTAGATTCCGCGCCCCAGGAGAGGCCTCTTTAACACCTGGGAGTTACATATGAGGGGGGCCTATACTCTAATCCCCGATGTCCAGATACCTGATTCCTCAATTTTCCTCCTGGCATGATTGACCTTCAAGCAACAGTAAGAATAGTTCCTATGATAAACACCAATGATATGTGCTGAATGATATTTGCTCTATCTATATATGGTCATTAGGATAACATATGGATAACATAGGCACTATAAGGTCATATGCTGGTTATCGTAGGTAACTGATAGGCAGGAAACAAAAGTCATAAAGGCCAAACAAAGATGAGGAACAACAAGAACATCAAGAGGCTCCAGAAGGAGTTACTAAAGAAACATGGACATTTCTACTGAAAGATAGATCATTTGATAAGAGGGGAATGTTAGCATGGAATGCTTAATTAGATTATTAAATGCTCTATCTATTTGTATGTGGCTTTAAGAGTGATTTTAAGAGTTACATAAGTTTGAAGTTTCAGAAAAACATGTTATTCACCATACAGTCTGGAGTAGAGAAGATAAAGTACTATCAAGGGTAGAGACCCTTGGACAGTCTGAAGATAACAAGATAGAAGATGTTGACGAAGATGGCAGGCGAGGAACACATCAAGAATATGCGTCATAATGTCATATGTTTATCTTATCTATATGTCCAGTCAGTATTGGGGGGCACAAACAAGTTGTTTGTGCACATGCATAAAGCTGACTCATGGTGACTAACCTTTTCAGACCCCTATAAATAAAGCCAGCACTCGTACTGTTCCCCAGAAAGGTCTACGCAGTGCTATGATGTGAAACTACTTCGTTGTCTGTGTCTGATTTGTTCTCCAACCATGGTTGTCTGTTTGTCTGCTTGCTTTGTCTTGTAACGTAAGCTACTGCTGATTCCAGATACATCGAAGGAAGTAGTACAGCTCTCAAAACTACGCTCACACAGCCTCACACACACTTGCACAAGCCCTGACCTTACTCAGAAATTGCTAACTTCTACGCATGCTATCAGACCTCAGACTGCGTAGGCCATCGCAGTGGATAATTTTTGCATGCCCCTGCAACGGCGTTGAAATGCACTGGCACGTCTGCGCTCGCCCGACCCCCCCCCCCATCACCACCCACAAACGGCACTACCTGCCAATCACTCTGCAATGGGTCTACATAGTTACTGCTATGGCAGTCACGATCGCAATGGCTAGTTCGCACACGCGCACTGTGATTCATGCGCATGCACAGTACGCAACTATCGGCCAATTGCGTGCGTATTAGCAACTGCGTTCCTTGCTGAATCAGGCCCAGAGACTGTATATCACAGCAAAAGGCTCTGGTTTTAAGGCTGTGTCATCACTGTTGACTATATTATATGAGCAACTACCACCACTGACTATATGTAAATATATATATGTGTCACACTATACACCCCCTGCATTAACCCCTAATGTTTTTGGCTGAATCTATTGTACCTGTTGTATGCCTGTGTTCTGTACCTACTGCATACCTGCATTAACCCTGTGTTACTGTTAACCTGCATCCTGTTTTCTGCAGGTTAATAAACCTAGTTCAATTATCTACCATGTGGACTGACCTCCATCGCACACCGCTGACACCTATTAACATCATAGGTTCTGCCAATACAGGGAGCGTAAATAATACAGCACTAGGTTTACCACCATTTTATTTGTAAAATTTCAGATGTATGGTATCAGACTCTCCCATACCCCTACATATGCTCCTACTTCTAGCTTTAATCTATCTAGCAAGAGGCAGTGTAAGGTAGGCAGTGCATATAGTGGCACTGGTCAGCCAGGCAGAGGGTGTGAAGTTGGCACTAAGGTCAGAGAGGAGTGTGTTTGTAAATGAATGGGGTACGTGTGTAATTCAGAGGGGATGCGGTCAATATCCGGACTGCGGGGATTCCGGCACTCAGATTGAGGGCACCAGAATCCGACACCTGTCAGAATGCCGCCATCCCGACTGCCAAAATCCCAAAGGTAAGTAGCGGGTTTAGATGGAGGGTTAGGCACTAGGGGGGGAGGGTTAGGTTTAGGGTGTGGGGAGGGGGAGGTTAGGTTCAGGAACTGGGGAGGGAGGGTTAGGGTATGGAGAGGGGGAGGGTTAAAATACAATACCTACCGGCAGGTGTCGGTGTCCTAACAATGCATCAGGATTCTGATTTTACTTTTTTTTTTATAAATAGAAGTGTTTTGTAAATAATTTTTTAAAAAATATTCTTTTTTTTTTAGTATAGTTGTTTATTGAAGAAATGCCCAGGGAGAAGAGACCCCGTTCACCCCGTTTGCCCCACTCTTCTAACGGGTCCTCGGACACCAGTGACGAGTGGCAGGCATCACAGGAAGAGGGGTCACGATAGAGGGAGAGGAGTGCGGCGGGGACAACCCAAAGACAGGACCGTGGAGATCGTCCACACAGGTATGGTAATTATAACACAATTCCACACACACAATAACATAGACACTTATAAACTATTAACACCACACCAACGCTGCATACACAAGTGGTAAAATGGTGTCTACAGTAGCAAAAAAATTATGTAAAAATTTATTTATTATTTACAAGCTACTAAAGCCATTGTTTTGCCCTAAAGTGTTTGCAGCATTAGTGTAATTCCCCTTTTATGTCAGTTTCAGGCTTTAATTAGCGTCACTGTAATCCCAATTTTTAACTCCATTTTTAATAGTAGTGCAACAGGTTTTTGCTTTTTTATTCAGTAGTAATTTTGTAGCAGCGTAACATGCAGTGCCACCCTATACCAGTCGTTAACCTATTGTTACTTGTTATTTAACTGAGTATAGGGTGGCATTGCATGTTACGCTGCCACAAAATCACTGCAGAATAAAAAAGCGATGAGCTGTTGCACTACTATCAAAAAAGGAGATAAAAATTGGGATTACAGTAACACTAATTACTTACATTGGGACTGCAGCAGGGTCTTGTAAATAGATTTGGGGATCTACACCAACGCTATACACACAGGGTTTTTTAAATAGGGACTACAGTGGCTCTTTATAGAACACCATATTGATGCTGCACAAGTGTATCCCTATTTCAGTGGAACACACTCCTATAGGGATTACTCTTGCACTGCATCAATTCAGTGAATGCCAAAGCTTCTGTTGTCCTTGTTACGGCCCAAAGTGTTGTCATGCATTTGTGTATTTCCCCTTTTATGTAGTGTCAGGATTTACTTTGCCTCACTGTAGTCCCTATTTTTATCTCCTTTTTTGATAGTAGTGCACCAGTTGGTAATTTTTTTTATTCTGCAGTGATTTAGTAGAAGCGGAACATGCAGTGCCACCCTATACTATAACCAGTCGTTAACTTTTTGCTACCGGTTATTTATGTGAGTCTAGGGTGGCACTTCATGTTAGGCAGCTACCATATCACTGCAGAATAAAATAAAGATCAGTAGTTGCACTAATTTCAAAAAAGGAGACAAAAATAGGGACTACAGTTACTCAAAATACAACCTGACACTTTTCACTTTGGGACTGTAGTAGGATCTTGATAGTAATTCAGTTTAAATATATTAAAAATCTTTTCTGTAATGGGTCCAGTGTGTGAGGTTATGCATGGGCCCCTGGGCCCTGAGGGGTCTTCACCGCACACCTGTCAATCTTACTTCAAAATACATACCTCTCCTGCATTTCAACATCAGCTGTTGAGACACTACAAAGTATGCTTTGGAAAATGTTCCTAGGAGCTAATTTCCCAGTGTTCTGTGCAAGCACAGTATGAAAAATGCAGCGAAAATGGCTCGTGCATATTTTTCTAGAAATTCTACACATGCGCAGTAAACTCCGGCCACACACTAGTGGCCTGGATACTATGAAAATTAATGGCTAGTCTGTGGTAGCCTCGAGAGAGAGAGCAAGGGGCATGCTGGATGGTGAGTGTACACTGGCCTTCTATTTTCAATATACGCCCCAGACACATTTTGTAGTTTTTATTGTAGTGACATTTTGTAGCAAATTTTTCTTATATCTTGTTTTTATTTATAGGTGTATATTATGTATGTTTGTTATAAGTTTTTTACAGCCCAACAGGACAGAAGACATCCCTTCATCACAAGAAGGGACAACTGCAGCAACTGGAAAGACATCAAAGAAGCCAAGGAAGATCCGCTTCAGTGAGACAGAGAACAATGCGCTCATCGATGGAATCTACAGGCATTATGACAAGATCTTCAGTCATCGTGCTCAAAATACTTCGGCCAAGGAGAAGAGGAACATCTGGAACGAGGTCACGTCGAATGTCACCGCATCCTCTGGAAGACATCGAGATGCCGACGTGTGCAAGAAAAGGTACACCGACTGCAAGAGACAAGCCAAGGACAAGATGAAGAAACAACAAGAGCACGACAGAGGAACTGGAGGAGGACCACCTTTGACGATTCGATGGCTTCTGTGTGAAGAGAAGATCCAGGACCATATGAATCCGATTATGGTTATTGGCGTTCGGGGATTACTGGACAACCGTGATTCAGCTACACATGCTCAAAAGGGTAACAAAATGTGTAATTTTAAATATAATCTAACTTAAATTCATTAAAAATTATTATTATTGTTTAATTTTTTTATTTCTTTTTAACATCTTCAGCGCCACAAAGACAGAGGACCAGAACTGAACCTCCGACAGAAGAAAGATCGACATCCGAGAGACAGAAGAATCTTATTTTGGTATCGGAAACTATCGAAAGTACAGCAAGTGGTAAACAAATCTGAAGTATTTTTAATAATTAATGATCTTTGTCTAAATTGTATTAATGTTTTATTTTAAATTTTGATTGACTTATTTATATTTTAAGACAATTTTTATGCATATATTAGACTCTACAACAGCAAGAAGAAGAACAAAGGGCAAGGAGCCGAGGATTAAGGTGCTTAAGCACTTGGCAATATTTTACCCGATCTGGCTGATTCCTATGCATTGGAACGACAGATCATGTAAAATATGCCCAAATCGTGAGTCCCCACTCGATGGGCGTCCCCGCTGGTCGCACATTGCATCTTCAGATCTGCCGTGCTGTAGGGCAGATCTGCCAATCTGGGACACAATGCACTGGAAAAAGTCTGGATGCACGATAGATCGTGTGTAAATTGGACACTTTAAACACCAAAACGTGGGAGAGCTGCCGGGGATGAATTTCGAGGGAAATCGTAAACATCGTGGGATCGTGTGCAGATCGCCAAGTGTGTAGGCACCTTAAGAAAGGAGAAAACCGCCATGATCCTGCCAACCGGCGTGAAGAGGAACCTACACAGCCAGTTCTGCCATCGATCCCCAGCATCAATTTGGAATCTCCAGGACCAAATTTGGAAATTGTTCCAAGATCAGAAGGTAATATATAATAAGTTGTATTAAACCAACACTTTGGCTAAAGATAGTTTTGACAACCATCATATTGTGTATTACCTACACACAGAGTATTTAGTTTACAGGCCAACCTATATACCGGTACCCATCATCCTCCTTCCAATCATCCTGTCATCCCTAGCACAGTGCTGCATTCTTCATCGCTTCTCCAGATCTCTTATGCAGGTGAAGTGATCTGTATATGCGAAAGAAGACCAAACGGGAGCTCACAGCCTAAATTTGTACTCATTGTTTTTTGGTTTGTTTTTCCCTCATTTATGTGCCCCTTAGTGGGAATTGAGTTTAATGTTTAAATTATTTATTTATTTTTTGTAACAGACAGCATGAGTCCGCATCCAGTTGAAGATAGACAAGCATCGGTGGAAGAACCTGGAAGACTTCGAACAGAGGAAGATTTCGGCATAGGGAAGCCTACACCAAGAGAACAGTAAGGTTAGTTATATCTTATTTATAAAATAATCGCTATTTTTTTTACAGAAGCCCCAGGCCCAGGGGGGCATGTTACGTAACTATGGCGAGTAGATACCAGATTTACATGCAGGATGTGTTTTTTATAGTCTCAATTTTTTTTTTTTATATCAATTTTAGTTATGGAAGAAGGACCATCGACCAGCACTGGAGGAGCATCAGGAATTGGACCTTTCTTCACCCCAGATCTTCTGGAACCTGAAGATGATGATGTGGCCGTGGCAGAAGGCACACCAAGAAGACCAACATCAGTTGGTAAGTTATTTTTTTCCTGTGTTTTTTCATGTTTTCTTTATTTGTTTTAATAGTCAAAAGTTTAAACAAATACTCTTTGCTATAATGGAGCGTACACACGGTCAGATTTGTCAGACTTGTCAGATTTGTCAGATGAACGATTGAACGATTAAACGATCTGAACGATTTGAACGATTTGACCAAAGTTTTGAACGATTTGAACGATTTGAACGATTGAACGATTTTTGACTGCATTAAAATGAATGGAATCGTCCAAGTCTGACTGCAAACCCATCAGATGTCAGATATCGTTATCTGACAAACGGGAACGCGCATCGTTGATCGTCCATCGTTCAGGCATGTCAGATATGAACGATTTTCCTTCAGATATGAACGACTGAACGATTTTTAAATCGTTATCGTCCATATCTGAAGAAAAAATCTGATCGTGTGTATGCACCATTACAGTAAATGTTTACTGTAATAGCAGTTTTAAAATATTATCTGTTTAAAAGTATTTTAGGATTGTCCATAGGTATTTTTGAACAGCCTTTCACACAGAAAAGACCACACCCAGGGAAAGTGTTACGATCCTGAGGTGTTAAGAAAGAGTCTTGTATAAGGAGAGAAGATAATACAGTCTGAGATGTGCGGCTTGGGAGCCGATGGTGTGGTGTACTGATGGTGCGGCAAAGGTGCCGATGGTGCGTCTCGGGAGCCGAAGGTGCAGCAATAGCCATTGGTAGATAGTCAACAGTTTATGTTGTGGCTTTTAGAAGCCGAAGGTGCGGCAAGTGTGCCAATGATGCAGCAAATGTGCCAATGGTGCGGCTTGTGGGCCGATGGTGCGGCAATAGCCATTTAGTAGACGGTCAAATGGTAAGCTGTGGCTTTGAGAGCCGATGGTGTGGCAAATGTGCCTATGATGCAGCAAATGTGCGATGGTGTGGCAATAGCCAATAGTAGATAGACAAATGGTATGCTGTGGCTTTGAGAGCCGATAGTGCGACAAATGTGTTGATGATGTGGCAAATGTGATGATGGTGTTGCAAGAGCCGATGGTAGGAGAGTTAGTAATCGGTGCTGCGGCTTTGCGAGCCGATGGCAGCATGGTGGTGTTGATGTGGCTTGGAAGCTGTAGAAAAAGCTGGGGAGCTGGAAACAGCATGGAAGCTGTTGGTGCAGCAAATGTGCAGATGATGCGGCAAGAGCCAATGGTAAGAGAGTTAGTAGTCGGTGCTGCGGCTTGGAGAGCCGATGGCAGCACGGTGGTGTAGATGTGGCTTGATAGCCGTAGAAGAAGCTGGAGAGCTGGGAACAGCTCAGAAGCTGTTGGTGTGGCAAATGTGCCGGGAGTGCGGCATGAGCCGATGGTAGTCGGTGCTGCAGCTTGGCAACACGGTGGTGTAGATGCAGCTTGGAAGCCATAGGGAAGCTGGAAAGTCGGAGGTGGCACGGAAGCCACTTCGGGAAGGTCAAAATCTGTACCACAAGGAGGAACAGACTGCTGACCATGCAGCCAAGCCGATGGAACCCACAGATACGCTATAGTCGGCGAGGTGGCAAAAGTCCAGTGACTAAAAATAGAAGGAAGCACCAATCACACAGCACTGTGAACGATACTTCACTTCCTGAGGCATGCCGATCGCCTAGTGACAGGAGAAACTGGAGTAACCCCGTTCTGACTGGGTTAACTGCTTAAAGGATACCAGTCATGACCGCGATTTGTAACAGTACCCCCTTCTTGACACGAGGTTGAAGAGCCCCCAGAACCTGGTTTGTCTGGAAAATCCTGAAAGAATTGTCTTCTCAGCCTGGGAGCATGTAGAGCTGTCTCAGGAACCCAGGAGCATTCCATAGCCCTTCCAGTGGACTAAGAACTGCAGACGACCCCTGGAAATTCTAGAGTCCAAGATCTTCTCCACTACAAACTCATCTTGGCCGTGGACCACAACAGAAGCAGGCCTGGATGAGAACCTAGGTTTAAATTTGGCAGAAGAGAAGGCCGGCTTGAGCAAGGAACTGTCACAAGCCGCTCATGTGAACGCCGGAGGACCAGTCGCTGAACACCTCCTATCAACTGTCCATCATCCATGCTCTGTTCTGGATTGGGTCCTGCGGCTATTTCCTCCTTATGCGAACGCTGCTCCCATACCGGTGGCAGCGTTTGACGTGTTTACGGTTTTGGTGTTGTCTCCTGTTATCCAGTTGAGTACCCAGTCCTCCTGTGAGCTTTTGTTACCTGCCGTTTGTGTCATCTAGGCGGCATGGTCTGCATATCTACTACCTGCCGTTTGTGTCATCTAGGCGGCACAGTCCGCATATCCATGCACTGCCGTTTATGTCATCCAGGCGCAGTTCAGCGTGCAGCGGCTTTTGTCAACCCGGCGGCACAGGCCACTATCCAGCGTCCAGGGTACACATTCCAGTGTACAACCGCTTGTGTCAACCCGGCGGCACAGGCTGCAATCCAGCATCCAGGGTACACAATCCAGCGTAGCTCCGCTTATGTCAACCCGGCGGCACAGGCCGCAATCCAGTGTCCTTAGTACACAATCTTGTGTACCACCACCTGTGTCAACCTGGCAGCACAGGTCTCTCACCAGACTACCACTGTCAAGGCTGCTGCATGGCCCAAAGCCCGCATCTTGTCCTATGGCCCACTGGCCACAGCTTGCCAAGGCTTACCAGCCCTCAAGGCTGCTGCACGGCCCAAAGGCCGCATCTTGTTCTGTGGCCCATAGGCCATAGCCCATGTGGCCCATAGGCCATAGCCCATAGGCCCATAGGCCACAGCTTGCCAAGGTATACTAGCCCACAAGGCTGCTGCACGGCCCAAAGGCCGCATCTTATATCACTGCCCTAGGGCCATGGCTAGTCAAAGGTCTTACCATCGCTCAAGGCTGCTGCATAGCGCAAAGGCTACATCAACTTCTTCAGCCATCAGACCACAACTAGTCAAAGTTTACCAGCCCTCAAGGCTGCTCCACGCCACAGCTAGCCAAGTGTTCCAGCCCTCAAGGCTGTTGCTGGACTCATTCTCTCTTAGATATACCCAAATCCTAACATTATAATCGGCCACAAAACAGAGAGATTTCAAGCCATATAAAGGGTATTATTCTTTTTCATTAAACATGGATCCCTCACAAAATCCTGCTCAAATTCTGGCCACACAGATTCAGGCACTGACTCAGAAAGTGCAGGAGCTTTCCCTTCGAGTTGAGGAGACTCAAGGTGCTTTAGCCCCTGCGGTGGTTGAGCCAAAGCTTAATATGCCTGACCGGTTTTCAGGAAACCGTATGGAGAGTTGTAAGCTCTATTTTAAGCTCTGGCCCAGATCCTCGGGCTTGCAGGTCCAACAAGTTGGGATCATAATTTCCCTATTACAGGGAGACCCTCAGACTTGGGCCTTTGGTCTTCCCTCCACAAGTACGGCATTACAGACTGTGGACTCCTTTTTTGCCGCATTGGGTCTACTTTATGATGACCCCAATAAAGCTACTATGGCAGAGGCGGTCCACACCCGTCCAGATCATGGAACATTGAGCAGACATTGGAAGGGCGACGTTGATATCCATGGCAACATGGGTCCAGGGTCTCCAAGGTATGGAAAGCAGAAGTAATAGACCTGAAGGTGCTGTCCAAGGTGTCTTATTTCGAGCACAGACATCACATTCCAGGACAAATTCACGCACATCTTTGGTCAAGGAAGGCCACCAAACAGAGCGGGAGAGCAACTCTAAGGTCTTACTGATGCCTGGGTGAAGCTCAACATGTGTGAATATCCAGCAGAACTTCTCTTCTAAACTTCTCTGGAACAAACAAATGACCAGAAGGCTTCTCAGGAGGTGACTCTGATTGACAGGCCCAAATGAGATCAACCAGATTTCGGGTGATGGCACAATGGAAGAAGGAGTCCAGAATGATAGCTTTGTCTGCCCTGGAGACCTGTTGTATAGGTCAAAGCTCCTGGATAGGGCATTAGCCTTGATGTTCTTTGAACCAGGACAGAAGGAAATTAGAAAGTTGAACCGGGTAAAAAATAATGCCCATCATGCTTGCCGCGAGTTCAAGTTTTTAGCAGACTAAATGTAAGATAGGTTTTGTGGTTAGTAAAAACCATAATCTGGTTTTTGGCCCCTTCCAGCCAGTGTCTCCAGTCCTCGGAGACACTGGCTGGAAGCCCATTTAATTAGCAGCAACTACCGATTTCCCACGTCAACGTTGTGTTCAGCAGAAGAGAAAAAGAATGCACACGGGTGCAATTTATCATCAGAAGGGTCTTTCTGTGACTAAACGGTTCCAGCTCCTACTTCAGAGGCATCCACCTCTAGGACAAATGTAAGATTAGGATCAGGATGTCGGAGTACCGATGCATGAGTGAATGCAACCTTGAGGGCTTTGAAAGACTGGATCTCCTTAATTGACCAATATTGGGTATCCGCCCCTTTCTTGGTCAGTTTCAAAATGGGTGCCACAATGCTGGAGAAAGACTTGATGAATCGGCGATAGTAATTTGAAAAGCTGAGGAAATGCTGGATAGCCTTAAGGGAAGTTGGTTGGACCCACTTCAGTATCGCCTCAGCTTTACCAGGATCCAGAGAAAATCCCTGAGATGAGATAGTATATCCCAGAAAAGAAACCTGACATTGAAATCACATTTCTCCAACAGGTGGTTCTCCCGTAATTTTTGAAGAACCTGACATACGTGCTGATGGTGTTGATCCAGGGATTGAGAGAAAATGAGAATGTTGTCCAGATATACAACAACAAACACCCCCAGAAACTCTCGAAGGATGTCATTGATCAGGTCCAGAAAAACTGCTGGGCATTGGATAAGCCAAAGGGCATGACCAGATATTTGTAATGTCCCGAGTGAGTACTGAAGGACGTCTTCCACTCATCCCCACTTCTGATTTGAATCAAGTTGTACACCCCTCGAAGGTCAATCTTAGAGAAGATATTTGCCTGGCGCAGCTGATTGAACAGTACCGTAATAAGAGGTAAGGGATATGAATTTTTTATTACGATGTAATTTAGGCCCTCATTCAGAGCCACTCGCTAGCGGCAGTACGCTCGTTCCGAGCGATGTTCGCACATCTGCGCATGCGTACGGTTTTTAGTACGCATGCGCGAACCAGTCAGTGTGGCCGAAAATCGTTTGTGCGCTATATAGCGAGTGCCTGCTATTTTGAGTGACAGAATGAGGCGTATGTGGGTGGTAACAGGGGAAGGTGCTTGAAAACGGGGGAGTGGAGATCCGAACGCAGGCGTGCTTAAAGGTCAAAACGGGCGTTTTAAGGGAGTGCATAATTAATACAGCAGCGTCATTGACCATGTCACTTGGTTTTTTTTAACTCAGAACTGCTCGCAAAATAGCGGTTGAAAAAACCAACCACAAGAATAGCGAGCAGTTCATACGCTGTACGATGTACTCGATTAATCTAATAAATAGCGGACATGACGTATGGTGCGAGCGGCCAGGGGGCGTTTTTAACAAATAAACGAGCGTATGTTTTGCTCGCTCGTTCAGACTTAGAGGTGTGAACAGACTGCAATGTGCGAACGGATCATTTGAATAGCCACTCCTTGTTTTTGAACGAACGACCGCAAATAGCGAACGGCTCTGAATGAGGGCCTTAGTCCTCTATAGTCGATACAGGGGCAAAGGGATCCATCCTTCTTTCCCAAGAAGAAAAAGCCAGCTCCCACTGGTGACTTAGAGGGATGGATAAATCCTTTAGTCAAAGCGTCCTCGATGTACTCTGTCATCGCCTTTTCCTCCGGTACAGAAAGGGAATACAACCGACCTTTGGGAAGTTTAGCACCAGGGATCAAGTTGATGGCACAGTCATGGGACCTATGTGGAGGAAGGACATCCGCAAGTTTTTTGTCAAATACATCAACATAATCACGACACTGGAGTGGAATGGGTGGAGGAGCCTTGGCAACCGCAGGTTGTACTGACCGAACTGGAATGGCTAAGCAATGATTTTGGCAGGCATGACTCCAATTGATTATCTCTCCACACTGCCAGTCAATAATGGGATTATGATCCCTAAACCATGGAAGACCAAGAATGACAGGAGCCAAGGGACACTCAAGAATTAAAAGGACAAATTCTCTGAGTGCAAAATCCCGACTGACAACCGGAGAGGAGGTGTTCTAAACTTGACATGACCCAAAGAAATCAATCCTCCTTCCAGATCGCAGATTGTGATTTTCTGCTCCAAAGGGATAACTGGTACACCCAGTGTGCGGAAGAAAAGGAAATCCATGAAGTTGCCAGCCCCTTCTACCCAGAAATGCCGGAGTAGTCAGAGTGGAGTGAGCAAGTTGGATGGCTGCTGAAACTAATATAGAATTTTTGGAGGAAATGGGAGCCAGGCCTAAGTGCAAATCCTCCTGAAAGCCTAGGCCTTGCCTTTTACACTTATTCACAGTATGACCCTTGTCACCGCAATACATGCAGAGGCTTAGAGATCGTCTTCTGTGTTTCTCTTCAGGTGACAGGCAAGATGCACCAATCTGCATTGGCTCCCCTGCATCCGAAGATGGAGCCCAAGTGAGAGAACGAGGTGACCTGTAGGTGCCGATCAATCCTAATGGCCTGTTGCATGAGATCGTGCAAGGACTCAGAAGGTGAATGTTGAACAAGGATGTCCTTGATGGCTTCAGAAAGAGCGTGACGGTATTGGCTGTGTAGAGCTTTATCGGAATTCTGAGGAGTAGTCCTCCACTGCCTTCTGACCCTTTTTGAGAGAACGCAAATTAGACTCTGCCAGAGCAGTCCGGTCCGGGTCATAATACAATAGGCCTAAGGCCGTGAAGAAGGCATCAACGGTCTGTAATGCAGCATGGGTTGAAGGCAATCTGAAGGCCCCAGCCTGTGGATCCCCCTGAAGGAGAGAGATTACCAGTCCTACTATTTGCAACTGTGTCCCTAAAGAGACTGGACGAAGTCTGAAATAAAGTTTGCAACTTTTGCGGAAGTTTAAAAACTGTAGGCGATCCCCAGAAAACCAATCTAGTAAGTTTATCTTTGGTTCTTGGAGAGGACCTGGAAGCACAGGAGAACGGCTCTCTTTAACCCGTAATGAGAGTTCCTGGACCTTCTGGGCAAGAGCTTGAATTTGAGATGCAAACACATAGGGCAGGATTCTGCCCCTGTTCCATTTTAGCAGAAGCTATCAGTACGATACAACTCTTTATTTCACTTTTTTGGGCCAACTATTATGTTACAATCCTGAGGTGATAAGAAAGAGTCTTGCATAAGGAGAGAAGATAATACAGTCTGAGAGGTGTGGCTTGGGATCCGATGGTGTGGTGTGCCAATGGTGCGGCTACTGTGCCGATGGTGTGGCAAAGGTGCAGATGGTGCGGCTTGGGAGCCGATGGTGCAGCAATAGCCATTGGTGGACAGTCAGCAATTTATGTTGTGGCTTTTTGAAGCCGATGGTGCGGCAAGTGTGCCAAAGATGCGTCAAATGTGCCGATGGTGCGGCTTGTGGGCCGATGGTGCGGCAATAGCTGTTTAATAGATAGTCAAATGGTAAGCTGTGGCTTTGAGAGCCGATAGTTTGCGGCAAATGTGCCTATGATGCGGCAAATGTGCTTATGGTGTGGCAATAGCTGTTAGTAGATAGTCAAATGGTATGCTGTGGCTTTGAGAGCCAATGGTGCGGCAAATGTGCTGATGATATGGCAAACGTGCCGATGGAGCAGCAATAGCCGTTAATAGATAGTCATATGGTAAGCTGTGGCTTTGAGAGCCGATCGTGCGGCAAATGTCCTGATGGTGCGGCAAATGTGCAGATGGTGTGGAAATAACCATTAGTAGACAGTCAAATGGTATGCTGTGGTTTTGAGAGCCAATGGTGTGGCAAATATGCCGATGGTGCGGCAAATGTGCTGATGGGGCGGTAATTGCCGTTAGTAGACAGTCAAATGGTATGCTGTGGCTTTGAGAGCTGATGGTGTGGAAAACGTGCCAATGATGTGGCAAATGTGCCGATGGTGTGGCAAAAGCCATTAATAGACAGACAAATGGTATGCTGTGGCTTTGAGAGCCGATGGTGCGGCAAATGTGCAGATGATGCGGCAAATGTGCCGTTGGTGCGGCGAAATCTGTTAGCTGGGAATAGCACGGAAGGTGCTGGTGCGGCAAATGTGCTGAGGGTGCGGAAAGAGCCGATGGTAGGAGAGTTAGTAATCGGTGCTGTGGCTTGGAGAGCCGATGGCAGCACGGTGGTGTAGATGTGGCTTGGTAGCCATAGAAGAAGCTGGAGAGCTGGGAACAGCACGGAAGCTCTTGGTGTGGCAAATTTGCTGGGAGTGCGGCAAGAGCCAATGGTAGGAGAACTGTTAGTCGGTGCTGCAGCTTGGAGAGCTGATGGCAACATGGTGGTGTAGATGCGGCTTGGAAGCTGTAGGGAAGTTTAAGAGTCGGAGGTGGCACGGAAGCCACTTCGGGAAGGTCAAAATCTGTAAAGGAACAGAACGCTGACCAATGGAATCCACAGATACGCTATAGTTGGCGAGGCGGTAAAAGTCCAGTGAGTAAAAATAGAAGGAAGCACCAATCACGTAGCACTGTGAATGACACGTCACTTCCTGAGGAGTGTCGATCACCTAGTGACAGGAGAAACTGGAATAACCCCATCCTGACAGGGTAAATTGCTTAAAGGATACAAGTCGTGACCGCGACTTGCACACGATGGGCTGTAGTCAGCATCCCGGCATGCGGGATGCTGATGGTCCAAATACCGGAGCCGAAATCCCGACAAATCAGGATCCCGGCATCAGTATCCCGACCGTCAGCATCCCGAAGTTACGTATCGGGTTTTTAGGGGTTGGTTAGCGTTAGCCAGCGGGGTTAGGGTTAAGCATTAGGGGGAGGCTTAGGGTTAAGCACCTGGACGGGGGTCTTAGGTTTAGGGTGCGGGGAGGGGGCGGTTAAGTTTAGGGACTAGGAAGGAGGGGATAGGTTTAGACACCAGGGAGGTTTAGGGAAGGGCTAGGGAAAATACTTACCTATACTTACTATAGGTGTTGGGACTCTGACTTTCGGGATCCCGCTGTCGGTATTCTGAACAGCGGCATCCTGACAGCCGGGATTGGTTGTGGTTTGTGGAAGAAAAATTGAAAGATGTCTATTTTGGACTGGGGGGACCCCAAAGACAAATTGTAGTTTACATTATCTAAAGATTTTGTTAAGATTTAAATATATGTTTCTTTTTAGCATTTGGAAAGTTAGTACATGGGGGTCAGATCGTAGTCACCATGCTTAGCAGTTAGCAAGATATTTATGTGAAATCTCTTGCAATTTATGTCATACATGCCTACTCTCCTGGGAATCGCGGGAGGCTCCCGATTTTTCGGGTAACCCCACGCACCCCGAAAGAGTAGGTATACCTCCCGCATCCCACCCACTTCCTAGTGAAGTGGGCAGGATGGGGAAATGTTACCTGGAATTTTTGTGACAGTAGGGAAGGGGCAGGGCTAAATGGTGTAAATTGAGTAATTTAGCCCCGTCCCCTCCTCACTGACCCATGAATCGCGGGGGTTTTCTGTAAAGGGGTGGGGCCTAATGTCATCTATCATCTGGCCCCGCCCCCCTGAAGAGGAGAGCAGCAGCTCCCCTCCCGCTGCTCCCGGAAAGCTGCCCAGGAATGTCAGCAAGTATGATTTATGTGTTGAATCTAAACATAGAATTGTGCAGAAACAGCTGGTTCACATCAATCTTTGGGGTACAGCATTGCCTACAGAATGCTCAGATGCTCGGTTATGACTCTGTGGTTTTCTGTCTGACACTAAGTGTATTTTTTCATTGTTTGAGCTGTTCATTGATGTTTCTGGCTTTTTTTTAAAGGCATATTAAAGCTTACTTAACTTTTCTCTAGTGATGGAGTGCTGGTCGGGAGACAATACATGCATGTTTAATATTTGACCTGGCACCCTAGCATCAATTTGGAAGTGTGTGCAGTTCTTCTTCATATATATATATATATATATATATATATATATATATATATATATATATATATATATATAAAATTTATTTATACATTATTGTGAGTGTTTAAACATGGTGAGTGCTTAGTTTTCTGATTTTATTTATTTAAGCAATGTGGTCACAAGCCACTTGCACCCCATGCCTCGGAATGGCGAGTGCAGGTCTGCACCCCAAATCTGGGAGTGGCGAGTGCAGTGGATTTCTGACTTTGTTTATGCGGTTAATTTTTAAAGCTTTCTC
The DNA here is from genome assembly GCA_031769625.1 of Taudactylus pleione. Taxonomy (NCBI): domain Eukaryota; kingdom Metazoa; phylum Chordata; class Amphibia; order Anura; family Myobatrachidae; genus Taudactylus; species Taudactylus pleione. The sequence continues at coordinate 680,025 of JAUIMM010000303.1, read as the reverse complement.
ATGCACCCCATGTGCAAACTAGTTTATAATAACCTGTGTCAGCTGCCTTTTTGGTAGTATGATAGAAGCTATGGTCCTCATTCAGAGGCGGTCGGAGGATGCAAGCGGTCGCTCAGAAACTGGGCGGCCGCTTGCATCCTGACTGGCCGCCTCTGTTTCGGTCGTTAGGCTGTGGGTTTACACCCACAGCTCTAACGACCGCTAGGGTGATGGTCGCGATGGTCATAGACCATCGCGACCATCGGGGCTTACGACGATACCCTAGGGTAGGATCTCACTTGTCGTAAGCCCCGGAGAGCTTCTGGCTCTGTCAGAGCCGGAAGCTCTCCACTGACATCACTAGTGATGTCAGTGGGGCCTCCCCCAAACGGCAGGCGTTCCCATGGGAATGCCTCCGTTTGGGCTGCCACCCCCCCGGCCCACCTTCCAAACGGGCGAGCTGTCAATCAACATCGACAGCTCGCCCCCTTTGGAATGGCGCTGTCGGTCGTAGCAGGTCTCACGCATGCGCACAAAGGAGTCATGCGCACTGGGCAAACATCGAGGCGGCCGTGCGGTCGTAGAGCGTACGGCCGCCTCTGAATGAAGCCCTATGTTTGGTGACTGCCTTGCCTTTAAAAGCCATTAGCTGGCAGATGAGCTTTAAACCAGGTAACATTTTTTCAGTTTAAACTCTGTGATAGCAGCTACCAGGTTTCCATCAGTGTGACAGATAGTGTAGGACCTGCAGAGAAGTGAGGTCCCGTGATGTGGGCTGCAGGCTTAAATGCATTGATCAATCCATGAACCAAAACCCCATTATTTATTTATACATTATTGTGAGTGTTTAAACATGGTGAGTGCTGAGTTTTCTGATTATATATATATATATATATATATATATACATATAATAGTCCTTGAGGCTAGCACTCCACACAAAAAAAGGGTACAATGGCCCCGGTGCCTTCAGAAGTATATAAATATACTATATGTAAACAGAAACCACAGCAGCTGCGTTCTTGATAAAAGTCTGAGTGGACTGAAACGTTGAACGAACGTCCCCTGTGTGGGTGTGAATCTTTTCTGCAAGACCCGTGAGTGCCGCTGCTGTGGTTGCTATTTATATATATATATATATATATATATATATTTATTATAAAGCACTGATCCATGGCACTCACCATTCCTAGATTTGGGGTGCAACATGGTATGTGACCACATTGTTTAAATAGAAATCACAGGGGCTCTGCATTCACCATAATAACAATAATAATAATAAACAGTGGGGTTTTGGTTCATGAATTGATCAATGCATTTAAGCTTGCAGCCCCCGACAAGGGACCCCATTTTACTGCAAGTCCCTACTCTATTGCTCAGAATTATAACATAGACATAGCCATCACATTAGTGTTAAACTCAGGGTGTGCTATCAAGGTTTAAAGCTCACAGCAACTTTGCTTTTAAATGTGAGACAGTCACCTAGCACACCTGTTGCAAAGCACCTAGGAAAACAGCTGACACAAGCTAGATGAAACAGGTTAAAAGGGGTGCATGAGAAAATGTGATCACAAAATGATTATTGTACAGCTTGTTGTTTAAATCACTCTGAAATGCATGTAAAATTGTTAAATAGGTTATACCTTACTCCTAATTTATTGCATACATTTTGGCCTTCTTGCTCTAAATACTGCTAGCGACAATGCGGTGAAGTGGGGCATGTATTTCACATTTTCTGGTCCTGTCCTCTTCTCCATGCTTTTTGGGTAGAGGTTTTCCAGTAGATTAACAAAGTATTGAGCCTATCTTTAGCCTTATTACACATATTTCCTATGGCAGTTTATTCTCATTACCGCTATGCGCTAGGTCATATCTGTTCAGCAGCGCGCGCCACTTTAGCCCAATTTTAGAAACAGACTCTGCCCCCCCGTCTTAAAAGTCTTTCATAAAGTACATTTTAATTTTACTATGGGAGTTTATGCCCTATTTATCCTCAGCATCTTCTCCATTTGTGAAATGGATGCCATGGAAAAAATTTGTGACAGAAGGTGAGAGCGCCCAGTTAATAATGCAGACATCTCAGTTTAACCCTCTTCAATGTAGTCTAAATGAAGCAGAGCCCCCATGATGTTACTTGATGTCTTGTTATATTTTATTGATTACTGATGTTTATTTCTTTACTGTAAGATTTGTCATTACATATGTTCAGCTTATACATTTTATGTACTATGCATACGCGCACGCAGGGGGGTTTCTGAGTACCTAGAAACCCCCCCTGGTCGCCGCTCCATCGCCGCGTAGCTGATTTATTTATTTTTTCTAAAGAGAAGGAGCAGCCGGAGTTCAGCTAACATACAACTGGCTGGGGCTGTGCTGCTGGCTGAATGTAGGGGGAGCTGTAGCGGCAGCATTGTGAGAGGCGGCTGAGAGGCTCTCTATTCCCGGCGCTCTATCTTGGAGCCGCAGGTGAGGGGGTGTTCTTTAATCAATTATACTGTCATTGTTTGCCTGTGTGTGTGTAGTCTTTGTGAGTGTCTGTCCGTGTGTGTGTGTAGTCTTTGTGAGTGTCTGTCAGTGTGTGTGTGTTGTCTTTGTGAGTCTGTCAGTGTGTGTGTGTAGTCTTTGTGAGTGTCTGTCAGTGTGTGTGTGTTGTCTTTGTGAGTGTCTGTCAGTGTGTGTGTGTAGTCTTTGTGAGTGTCTGTCAGTGTGTGTGTGTTGTCTGCATCGCTGCCGCCATCAGAGGGGTACAACCGGAACTTATGTATCGGACCTGGGCTCAGAAGGGGCCCCGCAGAGTGCAGATGATACTGCCGGTGAACAGCTACAGACAGATGTCTGCCTGTAAGTACAGAGCAGTTTTCTGTTAGGATCAGCGGCGCCCTGTTACTGTGACTAGCGGCATGCATTGCAGACAGCTGCTGGCACCCTTCTCATAGGAGGGTAGAGCAAAGGCTTCAGCACTGCTCCAGTAACAAGCTGCGACATTGCGTCCGTGCTAGGCCACCTGTTCTTCTTTCTCTCCTGCAGGGGATGAGTTAAGTCCCCTCTCCCCGCCCCCTATCTAAGTCCCGCCCCCTCCTCTCTCTCCTGCTCTGCCTGGCCTGTCTGTCTCCCTGCTTCTTCCAGAGTCTACCCCCCTCTACGTGGCCCCGCCCCCTCCTGCTTTGATGGGCCTGTCCATGTCCCATGCAGGCAGCAGCCGGTGTGAGGGACACATAATGCTGCAATCAGAGGTAAGGGTGATGTAAAGTACTTATTCATGTTAAGTGGGTGAGGTGGGGGTATATACTTATATAACCTGGAGGGAGAGGTAGGTTGAGGGGTGTAATGTATGGGGGGTAAACATATTGTCTGGGGGTTGAGGGGTGTAATGTATGGGGAGGGGGGGTATAGTAATGTTTAAAGGGGGTGAGGTAAATGTATCTGGGGTGTATAGTTATGCATCAGGGATGGGAAGGGGAGATGATTGGTATAGTAATGTATCTGGGGGTGTATATTTATATATATTATCTGTGAATTGAGATAGGCTTAAGGATGTAATATACCAGGGTGTGTGTATACCTATTTTATTTGGTAGGGAAGGTAGGTTAGGGAGTGTAGTATTGTATTGTGGGAGTGGGATTGAGGCTTTTTGGGATTGAGGGCCTGATTCAGAGCCGCTCGTAAGCGGCCGCTCGTTCGTTCCGAGCGATGTTTGCCCAACTGCGCATGCATATGGATCGTAATACGCATGCGCGAACCAGTCAGTGCGGCCGAAAATCGTTTGTTCGCTAAATAGCGAATGCCTGTTATTTTGAGTGACAGGAGGAGGCGTATGTGGGTGGTAAAGGGGAAGGTGCTTGAAAACGGGCAGTGGAGATCAGAACGCAGGAGTGCTTAAAGGTCAAAACGGGTGTTTTATGTGTGTGCATAATTAATACAGCAGCGTCATTGACCACGTCACTGGGTTATTTTATAGTCAGAACTGCTCGCAAGATTGCGGTAGAAAAAACCAACCACAAGAATAGCGAGCAGTTCATACGCTGGTCGATGTACTCGATTAATCTAATAAATAGCGGACATGACGTAGGATGCGAGCGACCAGGGGGCGTAGTTTCCAAAAAAACGACCGCAAGTTTTGTTCGCTCGTTCAGACATAGAGGTGTGAACAGACCGCAAAGGGCGAACGGTTCATTTGAATAGCCACCCCTTTTTTCAGAACGAACGACCGCAAATAGCGTCCGGCTCTGAATCAGGCCCTGAGATGGGCTACGGGTTGTAGTATTATATCTGGTCGATTGTGTAGTAGTATTTTGTGCTGTGTGGTATATTAATATGACGGGATGTACAGTATACTATGTTCTTTCGGGATATACTGACGTTATTTGGCAAGTCTATAGAGTGTATATATGTGTGTGTGTAATTAATATAGGGGGTAGCTCAGTGGGTAGAGGAGGTGGGGGGCTCTGTATTCGGTATTTGGAAACCCCCTTTTCAAAATCCTGCGTTTGCCACTGCTATGGGCCTGATTCAGAACCGCTCGCTAGATCTGATCGCTTGCATGATGTGTATGCAAATTGCGTAGGCAGTACTACCACACAGCAACGCATTGACACGGCCAGTATTTCTTAGAAAGCGATCACATAGTGTATGCAGACACCCACCAGCCTGTTTAAGACGCCCACTTGTGCACGTCATGTCCAGGAAGTGTATACAACCATCAGTACATCGGATGCTATTGCAACACTTGAGGCTGACCATACCCTGCCGCAAGCACTGCGAGCACTTCAGTGTAAAAACAAGCCAGGTGACGTGTTCTAAGATGCTGTCTTATAATTATGCACACCTCTAAAACGCCATTGAGATGCTCAAGCACGCCTGTGTTTGCACCTCCACTCCCCTGTTTTTAATGGCCAGCCCCTGTTACCACCTACAAATGGCTTCTCCTGTCACTCACTCTGCTGGGCTGTCTATATGCAGCGAGCGAACTGTCGAAGCCGGATGATTGGCTGAGACCTAAATTGTAACAATAATATCTGCACGACGCCATTTTGCGAATGGCTACACAACACCATTTTGCGAATGGCTACACAGTGCTATTTTGCGTTCCCCACACAGTTTCAGTAATATACGGTGCTATGTTGTTATTTAGCGTAGTATACGTTTCCCACACAATAGAACACTGTTAAAAGTCCTCACTATACAAATACGTACATTTATTACTACATATAATATGAACAACCCCGCAAAGCACGTACCATGGTGTACTCCACAAACACGTAGACGCACAACGCATACTAGCGTCTTTTCTTAAAATAACCACACCGACACACTGTATACTTACACATAAAGGTTCCCTAGCATTAAGGTTAATATTAGAGGTTTTACTTATTATCAATTATGTTGTGAAAGGCAGGTATTTGATATCTATGGTTTAGTACATGATAAACAGACCGTGTTTGGTGCTATTCTAAACCACTGTTTATTTACAGATCTCCGGTTCCATCGGCAAGGAGATCGCAACATGCGTCTGCGAATTATGGATCATAGAGAGATGGGCATTGAAATGTTCTCTGTAATGTAATGTTTATTAGCCAGTTTAGGCTTGTTCTTCGGCGGGAAAATGCACACAAAGAGCTGTTGGAGGGCTGAACTATTATAATACAAACTGACCTATGAACTGCATCATAACAGAAGAACCAGGAGGAAGAACCAATGGGATTATGCCAATTTGTTCTATTGTATTGCCTATCTCTGCAAGAGTACATATTAAAGCACTCTAGATCTGATAGTTAGTCATCTTTCTTTTTCTGTTGGCGGAGGTTTCATAGTTGATGCCGGGAAATCTGGATCCAGAGCGCATGCGGATGTATCGACTGTACCTTGTAAGTTGTATAACCTTTGCGCTAATTGTATTATAGATCAAGGCGTGTAACTATATGCTTTTATGTGAATAATAACTTTTGTGCTTTGGAACCACACTCAAAGTCTGGAAAGCGATTATTTCATATGCGTACGCAACGCTAAATAGCGACTTTAGGGTATAGAGGTTAAATAGGAATTCATAGAACGCATTGTGAACTCTCGCTAAGGTATGCACATGCACACTGCGATGCATATGCATGTGCACAATGCATAAACACTGGGGACCTTATTCAGAGGGCCGTACGGTCTACGACCGCACGGCCGCCTCAATGTTTTGCCAGTGCGCATGCGCACGAGGGAGCCGGCTCCTTCATGCGCATGCGTGAGACCCGCTACGACCGACAGCGCCGGTCGTAGCACCCGCTACGACCGACAGCGCCGGTCATAGCGGGTCTCTTTCCAAAGGGGGTGAGCTGTCAATGTTGATTGACAGCTCGCCCCCGTTTGGAAGGCGGGCCGGGGGGGTGGCAGCCCAAACGGAGGCATTCCCATGGGAACGCCTGCCGTTTGGGGGAGGCCCCACTGACATCACTAGTGATCACTGATGGTGATCACTAGTGATGTTAGTGGAGAGCTTCCGGCTCTGACAGAGCCAGAAGCTCTCCGGGGCTTACGAGAAGTGAGACCCTACCCTAATGTCTTGTCGTAAGCCCCAATGGTTGCGATGGTCTCTGACCATCGCGACCATCACCCGAGCGGTCGTTAGAGCTGTGGGTGTTAACCCACAGCCTAACGACTGCAACAGAGGCGGGCGGTCAGGATGCAAGTGGCCGCCCAGTTTCTGAGCGACCGTTTGCATCCTCCGACCGTCTCTGAATGAGGCCCTGTATACCATCGACAGCAGCGAGAGTATGCATCTTAGCGAGCGGGTCTGCATCAGGCCCTATGTTCTATCCCTTCCCCTCCACTTCTTTTTTGTACCCCTTCTACAAAATAATTTCTTTCAATAAAAATTATTGATGTTAAAATCCGATACGTCAAAATCGTTTAAAGGATCGTCTAGTGTCTAGGGGCCTTTAAAGACAATGGCTGCCAACTGGTAATAGTAATGTTACCATGTTTGCTATTTGATTTTATTGCTCATCTTACTCTACAAACTGCAAAACACTAGAGTTGCTGAGATGGTTTTCTCATTGTACTTCTGTCACTTTATGTAAATATAATTACAGTCAATAGATAAATTGCTCTAAAAGGTAAACACTCACTCTTGGAGTGCAAACAGGATTAAGCACAGCCCCAATTATGCATCACATGAAGGGGGGAGGGATCACACCTCAGTGACTTAAATCAGTCTCACCTTTTACACAACATACTCTGTCATTGTGTGGGGTTGTTATTTATTTATTCATAACCTGCATGGCATACTGGTAGCAGAGACTATGCATACATTCACATTTTTGCACTGGCCTGTCTCCAGGGCTGGTCCCAGATCGAATAGCATCCTGTGTGACAAAGATTGTGCTGCAAGACAAGAGCCCTCATTCAGACCCACTCGCAAGTGGGCGTACGCACGTTCGCCGTACGTAAAAAAATATTTAAATTCAAGCACTCGCTCGTATTTTCCTACGCAGTTAAAAATCCGCCCCAAACTCAGGCGATCCCTCCTCTGACTAACGAGCGTGCCAAATAGCGAGCGTACATCCCCGAAATGGCTTGAAGGGAACGCACGCACAAGTACAAACCGGAAGTGGGACTGTCAGATTCCGATTACCTGCTCGTTTTTTCGGCCTACCTCCCTCAATCGTATCATGCCAATCAATGTATCAATTAGCTTAATTGTATTTTTTTTTTCAACACAATGCAATAAACTTTAATCTTGTCCGTGTTTGTATTTGCTCGCAGAATACGTACGGCTGAAACCTTCGCTTTTATTGTTCAAAAGACATGTTAGCCCCAATTAAACAATTGTTCTATTTGTTTGTCTCCCCACAATTTTTCAGTGGTTCATTTCTTTATTTAAATTTGCTTACGCATGTCACTGCATCAAGCCTATCATAACTCTCAAGAGATTTCTGGCCCTGTCGAACACATGACTCATACACTAACCAATAGAATTGGTCCTGTTAATTTCCCAAATACATTAGCCAATCAAATTTTTTTGGGGTGCTTTATTAAAAATATTTTGTCAAAAAAACACCATTGCCATCATAAGATCCGCCGCATACACCAGGCGCGAACTGCTGGTGCTGACGGAGGTGATGGACAGGAGGATCACCAGTCAGCCTCCACCCATCTCCAATAGGCGCAAGCGTTCCGCATATGCGGAGGTACGTCGACGCCTGCGCTCCTTCGGCTCACGCCGACATATTGGCCAGCTGGAGCGCAGGTGGTCGGACCTGCACCGGCGGACGCCCCGCTTGCTGGCATGCTTTCGCATGCAGATTGCGGAAAGTAAGTGTTCTGGACTGTGGTTTTCAAGTTTATCTTGTGGGCCCTAACTGCGTGTGCATGTTTTCATGTCTGTCCTATTGAGTCATTGTAGTCATATCTGCATGTGCATGTTTTCATGTCTGTCCTATTGAGTCATTGTAGTCATATCTGCATGTGCATGTTTTCATGTCTGTCCTATTGAGTCATTGTAGTCATATCTGCATGTGCATGTTTTCATGTCTGTCCTATTGTTTTTTTTTTGTTTTGTTTTTTGGTTTCCTGTTGAAACTAACAACAATTTTTTGGTCATTTTTTAGGGGCACAGCAAACACTACGGCGGCATCGCCACACAAGACGCCGGTCCCGGCCCCTCTCTCCAACCCCCAATTCCTCTATTACCCCCTCCTCCCCAGACCCTGTGGCCGAAATTTCAGGCCTACTTCCCCTCCAGCCCAATTCCCCCTCTCCTCCATCCGTCCCTCCTCCAAATACCCCCTCCCAGGATCGCGAAAACACCTTGCCCCCCGGGTTGGGGAATGTAGCCACCTCCGAGGTGGTCCAGGGAGTGGCTTCTGGCTCTGTCGTTTTGGAGAACGGTATGTTTTTAAAGTTTATTTTGGACACCACAAACTGTTTGTATGTAATCATGTGTCGTCCCCATTTTTTTTGTCTTTTTTTCGCCTTAGGGTATTTTTGGGGGTTGTCTTTACCTGTTCCTGCTGATGTCACCATACACATATCACACCTGTGTGCCTTTTTTTAGGGCCCTTGTATTTTTGGCATACGACATTTTGGGGTGCTGGGTTTTATCCGTGTAATGTTTTTTTGGCCCACAAGCTTGTAAGTTTTTGTTTGCTTGTTTTTTGTTTTTTTACAATGTTGCTTCATTATCGATTTATTAATCCCCAAACTTTTGTCACCCACAGAGGAACAGAGGCGTCGGGAAGAGATTGTGAATTGTGTGGGCCGTATGCGGGAGCAGGTCACCGGGCTAATGCAGGGCCTTGACCATCTGTTGGTCCTCCTTCGGAATTATTTTTTTTTATTTTTTTTTACAAATTGTTTCTTAATAAATCTGTTTAAAATCAAGCTCTGTCTCATGCGTTTGGAGTAAATCCAAGATTCTTTACACTGACATAAGTAGACTCTTCAAGCAAGGTTTGCCCCAGAATCTCACTACAGATTGTGTGTTGTATTTTGAATGCAAACAGGCACAAGAAACACCTCCCAGTACCAATGTCATTTTCCTTTTTTGTGGTGGTCAACATGATAGTTTACACCATTTTTCAGGTTCCTATTTGGTGGCCAAACTGCTTAGGACAATCTTACGAAGGCAACTGATTGTACACGATTCCTTGTTGTGTTGGTTAGTACCCCGAAAACATATTACATTTTAGCTCCACTTGCTTCATTACTAGGTTACCCCTTAGGTAAAATTAACGTTTGGGATTTTGTTTACACTTGCTTCTAACGTGCCCAAAAAGGAAACAAATTACACTTTCCAAATATTTATTCACAACAGAAATCAAAATACAAAGTGGTCACTCACAAACAAAACACACAGTGATAATCAGAAAAACACCACATACCAAAAACACTAAACAAACACACAACAAATCAAGAACTGGTTGACGAAGGTCCATGCCCACATGATTTCAAAAATATGGCGTTGCAATATTGGTGTCAGAATATATTCCCGAAGTTTCAACAGAAAGGTTTTTGAAGGGTAGCAGGAAGTAGTCATCGTGGGAGTGCCAAAGATTATGCAAACAAACAGAAGATGGTGCAAGAATTAATATAAAAAAAGATGAACGTTAAAAAACCGTAACACATTGGGTATACACACTGTTGTTTGATCAATAATTACCTAAAATATCGGGCCACCACATCATCGCGTATGGCCCCCCCACATACTGACCTCCGACCAACCTCGGGGGGGCCATCCTCAGGTAAGGCATCCTCTGGCTGCATTGGAACACCACTCCTTATGGCGATGTTGTGAAAGATCCCACACAGGACCACAATTTTCGAAACCATATCCAGCAAATACATGAGCTCGCCACCAGAGCGGTGGAGGCATCTGAATCGGCCTTTTAAAAGGCCGATACAGCGCTCCACCACTTGCCTGGTGGCTGTAAGTGCGGTATTAAACTCACTTTGTGGACCTGGTGTGGGAGCCAAATAAGGAGTGAGCAGCCAGGGCATGCAAGGGTATCCACTGTCTCCTGTGAAAAAGAATAGACAACATCAGGATCACTGTGTATCAAGCTTAACATTGTTATGTAATAATGGTCTCCACTTACCCAGAAGCCACGCATCACCAGCTTGTAGGTTGTTTAATTTGTGCCATATCCCTGATTGCCGGATGACGAAGGAGTCATGTGCACTTCCTGGTAATTTTGCATTCAGGGACAGGATCTGGAGGGAGGCATCACATACCACCATTACATTCAGGGAGTGATAGTGTTTCCTGTTTCGAAATATGGCCTCCAGCCGTGCTGGAGGCTGAAGTGGTATGTGAGTACCATCCATAACCCCTATGATGTGTGGGAAGCCAGCTATTTGGTAAAAATTGGCCTTGGCCACACTAAGGGCACCCATATCCAAAGGCATTTGAATAAAATGATGGAGGTGCTTGAAAAGTGCCTCCATCACTGCCCTCAGGATCCGGGAAAAGGAGGATTGTGAGATGCCCGCCACTATTCCCACCGTTGTTTGAAACGATCCTGAGGCACAGAAATGTAACACCGCCATAAATTGCGTAAGTGGTGGTATTGCTGTAGGACTGTCAATTTGCTGCCCAAGATCACTCTCTATTAATGAGAGAGTGTCTATGATGATTTTGGGAGGAAGACGGTAGCATCTTAAAACCTCATCATCGGGCATTCCAAAAAGGGTGACACGTGTTCGAAATATCTGGGGCCTTGCACGCCTACGATGCCTACGCCTGGGACGAGATTGAGGTTGGTCGGCTTCCGGGAGCATGGCCAGAACAATCCGCCCTAGATCAACCTGAAATGGCAAGATTGTAATGTAAGGCTTTGGACCCACCCCAAAAGAAAATTCAAAACAACTTAGCTTGATGATACCATCCATTGCTGCTTACATGCCGGGGTATTGTCATGATACGTCCAAACTGAAATTAATCACAAAAATAATTAGAAAAATTTCACTCTGTGCATTTTTGTTTCTAAATTTTGTGCTAGTCAAAACTTAAAATATGCGAAACACACATTTGGCAAAAGAGCAAAACGACATTGCACACAGTACATCAAAATGGGTTGAAATGTTTGCCAAAAAAGCGAAAGGGCAACCTCAAAACATGTAAAATGATTAATAAGCATTTAAAAATGCGCTAATTAGTTCGCAAATACAAGTCACAATAGTAAGTAGTAAAAATGCGCAAATGAGTTCGCAAATACAAGTCACAATAGTAAGTAGTAAAAATGCGCTAATTAGTTCGCAAATACAAGTCACAATAGTAAGTAGTAAAAATGCGCTAATTAGTTTGCAAATACAAGTCACAATAGTAAGTAGTAAAAATGCGCTAATTAGTTCGCAAATACAAGTCACTATACAAACTGTGAAAAATGCGCTAATTAGTTCACAAATACAAGATAAAAAATGGACTTACCAAGAGCAAATATATAAGAGTCCAAATCAAAAGGTCTTTGGGTCCGAAATTAATCAAAAGCTAAAATATATGAAATTATGGATCCAAAAATTAAAAAAAAGAAGAAACACAATGAAACAACAATTGATCAAAAGTTAGACTTCACAAAACTTACCAAATCAAGAAACGAGGGCAAAAAAATAAAAACCAAAAAAGAGAACGGAAAATAAAAACGCAAATCTACCAAACAAAAAAATCTCCAACAACCAACTCCTTTATCCGCAAACAATCAACTCCAGCCAAGGTAACCTCCAACAATCCAAAAACGCCACCTCGACTCGAGACACACCAAGCCATAAATAGTGTTTCGTTTCCCGCACAAATTAAGGAGGGATCATAGGAACGCACAATCAATGATGCGGCCGCAAAATAAGGACGCATGTATAAATACGTCACGAAAACACATTCAAATTCTGGTGTATTTCTTGTTTGGACCTCAGACATGGCGACAAACCAGGGAAACAATGCCCAAGAGTCAGGCGGTAAGTCTTTCATGCATTTTGTATCAATGATTAATTTGAAACATAAGATTGGGCAAGTTGTGATTTTGTGAAATCTGAATATTTACACAAATAGGTGAGGAGGATGACATGGAAGAGGCTGCTGGGCCCAGTATTCCGGCCAAAGCTGCCAAAAAAAAAAGGCAGCCACATTTCACAAGAAAGGAGATGGAGGTTTTGATACAGAAGTGTGTGGACATCCTGCCACAGGCAGACAGGAATATGAGTCTAAGCCAGAAGGGGAGAATGTGGGAAGAGGTAGCCGTTGCTGTCAATAGGGTGGGTGATTATGTCCGTCTAGCCCGGGATGTCAAACGGCGGTAAGTAAACACTTGCCCCCCCTAAAAACAAACACCATTTTAAACAAAAGGATAATGGCTTCCATTTTTCCCCATTTTTTCCGCGAGTTTTTGCTTTAGGCGATATTTGAAGTCGCCCCGACTTCAAATATCGCCTAAAGCAAAAACTCGCGGACAGGGCTAGGCATGCAAGGGGGACAGGTGGGGGTCCCACCCCTGTGTCATTGGAGTTGACGGATTTAGAAGAGCTGGCACAGGGGTGTGTGCAGCCTGTGGAGGTGTTTGGCGTGTCCAACATGGATACGGACATGCCAGACTTTGCGGCTCCTCATGTTGTCCCAGGTAAATCTTTTGATGTCACCAACTCTGAAATGTTATTGTGCCAATATGTAGATTCTAATGTGAGGCTTTTCTCTTTTTTCCTAACAGAGACACAGGCGGATGAGTCTGCTCCAGAGGGGAGCCTTGGCCGCCGAATTTCTGCTGGCGCGGCAGGGGAGGAACCAGTACATCCGGCTGAGGACCCTGCAGAAGCCAGTCCAGGGCAATCCCCCTCGCAGGCAGTGTCCCTCCTCACAGAACTCAATTTCAAATCGGATTTCCATACGGAGATTCTGCAGAGGATGGACGCCAGTCTGCTACGGGTGGCTGAGGCCCTGGAGCAAAATGCTGCGGCCAACGTGACCATTGGTCAGGCCCTGGCGGAAAATACCAGGGCCAACATCCGCATCACCAATGCCCTGGAGCAGCTCGTTCGCCAGCACATGGTGGAGCCGACCTCCCTTCCCGCCGGAACATCAGGATCCTCCACCTCTGGCACAACATCAGCCAATCCTCCAAATGTGCCTAGCCCTGTGCCTAGTCCAGAGGCCACAACATCTGCCTCTGGACAGGCCAGCCCGATGACATCCCGGACCCGGTCTGGTGCCCTCCCTCCCCCATCCAAACGGGTGAAAAAACGGTGACAGCAATGGTGACTTTTCCCACAATCCTTCTGTGCTTGGCTCATATTCCTTTCTGGTCAAAACTTCCCTCTCCTTTCTTGTGAAATGTTTTTAAAATTTTTGTTGTATGTTTATGTCAACAGTTATGTTGGGCCAATTGGTTTGATTTTGGGACATATCTTTGGCAAAAAAAGATGTCCCCAATTTTTGAATTATTTTTTTTTTTGTTTGAGCAATAAATTGACTCCAAAAATCTGACATTGGATTGTGAAATTATTGTACAAATGGGTTACATTTAATCCTGGACCAAAAGGCAAAAACTGGCAAAAAAAAAAAAAATATATATAAAAAAAAATGGGCTCTTTAAGGAACGTTTAAAAAATCATATAACGAGGCAAATTCAACAGGCAAAAATAAAATGGTGCGAAAATTAAAACATGATGACATTATTGTTACAATAGGCCCTAACCACCAAATTGAGGGCAAAATAAACCCCCACAAATGTACGCAAATTGATTGTGTCATCCTGACATTAGCAGCTCTGAGTTCCACCTGCGTACGGTTTTGTGCTATCCCAAAAAACTGATTTCAAAACACATACCAAGCCGGTTTTCAATCCAACACTAATTGCTTTTCAGCCCTCCCGCGATTAATCGCAACAACATCGTGGAGTCCCGGGACGGAGGAGAAGGCCATCGCCAATGTGGTCGAGTAATCCAGACCCTAAGCTGTGCGAGCATTTTGAAGGGAAAGAGGATCATCCAGTGACGTATGAGTCGGTCCGAACACATTTTACGCTCGCATTTGCTAATGTATGTACGCCCCAAAAACGCCTCGCCACGCCTGCGTTTTTCCATCTCCACCCCCGTCAACACCCAAAAACGCCCTGTTCTGTCAATCACATTTGACATGTCACTTCCTGTACGCTATTTGACGAACAAGACCAAAAAAGCTCGCAATCTGACGTACGCACATGCGCAGTGTTACACCGACGCATGCGCGGTTATTCAACATCGGAACGCAACGAGCGTACTGCTGTTTGCGAGTGGCTCTGAATGAGGGCCAAAGTTGTCTTTTTTATTTACTATGCATTTGAACATATAGAATATAGAAATGCATCTGAAGTAGTATACTGATGACTATGGGCCTGATTCAGAGGTGGACACACTAGTGAAGCGGGTGCGACTGCCTCTGTATGGTAATGCTGCAGCCTATGTGCGTCCTATTGAGACGTCCCCTGAGCACCATGAATCTGCCAATGTTCGTACAGATGCACTATGGGCCTGATTCCCAGTTATCAGGAATCTGTACGTGTGCAGGACCTGTTCTGCACATATCGCCCCTGTTTTCCGGGAGTGGCAAGGCTTACTCAGCTGGCCGGCGCCATCCAACATGGCTATCCTCAGTCACAGCACTGGGATCACAGATGCAGCAGGACGTGTCAGACACCAAGGACAGCAAAGGAAGGAATTGCAAAGCTTCTTGTGTGTAGCTTTGCAATTCCATCCTCTACTGAATCAGACCCCATAGGCGGATCCATCGGCAGAATTCATGGGCAGCACAGATGGTGTAATGGTTAGCATTATTGCCTCACAATATGCAATATTATCCTTCAATGCTGTGATTGTTCATCTTAGAGGGAAAGCAGCTGAGTGGAGTCTTTTTATTGTATGTATATAAACAAATGAAAATGTCCATGCTGATTTACCTTTTCACTTTTGAGAGTCCAGCTGTGCATCTCTCTCTGGGAATATCAGCAGGGCCTTTGAGGGTTCCGACATTTCTGTTATGCTGGGTACACACTTAAACGATATATTGTTCGTTCGAGGTACAAACGATATATCGATGGTGCATCGGTGGGTGTGTACGACGTCGTTCACAGACATATCTAATTGGCCCTGCAGCACAGCCGATGACGCTATATCTAGCAGATATGTAGTTTCATCTAGCTGGCTGTATGGCCAACCGTGCAATATGTCGGCAGCAGCAGGCAGCCATTGAATATGATGTCACAAGCGTACTGGCATATTCAAATGGCTCTGCTGTCCCCACACATCAGCCAGGTGTGTACAATGCTTTATTGCCAGCAGCACCAGGCTCTCCATAGAAACAGAGAAGGCATGGACCACATCTGAGCCGGAAGATGAGCCAAGCGCTGCCTGGACCAGAAGTTTATTAGGTAGTGCAATGCTTTAGGTGCCTGGCAGTCAGTACCGCACCAGTCATCGGTCCCAAGCGGCCGCATATGAGCCAGCCCTGCCAGTCTAAGTGCACCCTTGTGGAAAAGTAATGGCCTTTACATGAGTGAGGGGCTGAAATAATCTCATTAAAATTAAATAAATATTAATATCACTGGCACCCCTGTCTGCAAACACCATAAATAAAATTGTGTACATTACTGAGAAAACTAGAAATTACTTTTCTAAAATTGATATTGCAGAAAAAAAATGTAGAAACAACACCATAATGATTGTGGGATACTGATAAACTCTGCGGCTCTGAGATCATCTAAATTTTATTTATTTATTTATTATCAGTTATTTATATAGCGCACACATATTCCGCAGTGCTTTACATAGAGAGTATTTGTCCATTCACATCAGTCCCTGCCCCAATGGAGCTTACAATCTATGGGCCTGATTCAGAGCCGGATTTAATTCTTTGTTCGCTCGTACGCATTCGATGTTTTCCAACCACGCATGCGTCCGGTTATCACTGCGCATGTGCAGCCATATCTTTGCGGTCAGTTTTCTTTCGCTCGTATACACAGCGAGCAGGAAGTGACCTATGTAATTTGATTGACAGAATGGTCCGTTTATGGGTGGTGACGGGGGTGGAGATTCGAAAACACAGGCGTGTCCAGCCGTTTTTTGGGCGTACATTAATTATCTTGTTCGAGCGCAATATTTAATCGGAAGTTGTAGTTGTGATACGTCACTGTGTGATCCAGCTTCCATTATGACTGCTCGCTCAGCTTGTGGTAGGGTATTGGATCTCGCAAAGACGATGGTGTCTTCGTAGCTCCCATAGCGACTCGATGATTTGCTATTCTCCTGAATAAGGCACAAGACCAATCACCTAATAATTGGATCACTTGTTATAATGTGATGTGCAATGGCCCTGATTTATTAGCTAAATTTGGAACGCATGTTGTGATCCTATTTGTTTGTATGTTTGGAAATCACAACAGCAATCACCTAATAAATGTTTCATTTGTTATGTTATTTGAAATGTGCTTGTTTTATTTGCTATATTTCGTACGCATGTTGTTGGCAAGGAATGTGTATGATATACCGCGGCAGCCCGACAGGAGCAGAGTGCGAAGCAGCGGAAGCCCGACAGCGCTGGAAATCCCGATCATGGATAGGTAAGTATGTACTAACCTAACCCCCCTAACCCTCCTTAGGGGTGCCTAACCCTAATTTCCCCCCCAAGTGCCTAACCCTAATGCCCCCTCTAAGTGCCTAACCACCCCCTTCCCCGCAGCCTAAACCTAAGTCCCCCGGGGGGGTGCCTAACCCTAAGTTCCCCCCGGGGGTGCCTAACCCTAACCCTCCCTCCCCCTAGCCTGACCCTAACCCTCCCAGGGGGGTGCCTAACCCTAAGTCCCCCCCGGGAGCCCTAAATCTAACCCTCCCCCCGCAGCTGTCCACTTGCGGCGCCCGGCATCACTACGATCGTGATGCCGGGCGCCGGTCTCCCGGCATTGGGGAAATGCGGGTGTCTACATCTAGACGCCCGGCATTTCACCCATGCCGGGATAAGACAGTCGGGAAGCCGGCTGCCGGTATTTAGGCAGTCGGCTTCCCGATTGCTTCCCGTTGGCACATTTCCTTAGTTATTTTAGAGCACAACACCAATCACCTATGTTTGTTTTTTTTTGTTTTAAATACACAAAGATAATCACCTACTAATTGCTTAGCTTGTGTTATTGTTTACTTACCTGTTGGGTTTTTTTTTTTGGGTGCAAATATTTTAGTATAAGATCTTTCTCATGTATTTAAGTATGTTTGTTGCAGTCCCTTTTACCCAGTGATAATGAAATTTCAAACCATTTTTTTTGTTTTTTTTGATTTGCACAAAAATTTTATTAATGTCATTTTTACAAATTTTTATTTTTTGGGGTCAACGCCTTTTCGTCCGCTTGGCCTGGTGTTGCTGGGAGCATGACTTTGTCCGTGTGCTCCTGCACCTGGCCTGGCCAGAGGTAGATGTTCTTGCCTCTGGCCTAGGCATAGGGCTAGGCACATTTTGAGGGATGGCTGATGTTGCGCCAGAGGTGGGCCCTGATGTTCCATCAAGAAGGGAGGGTGGCTCCAACATGCGCAGGTGGATGAGCTGCTCCAGGGCATTTGCTATTCTCACATTGGCCGCAGCATTTTCCTCCAGGGCGTCCACCACCCGTAGCAGATTGGCGTCCATCCTCATCAGAATCTCGGCGTTCTTATCCATTTTTTCATTGAGATCTGTGAGGAGGGCCACTGCCTGCGAGGGGGAATGCCCTGGATTGTCTGCCACAGGGTCGCCAGCCAGATATACTGCTTCCTCCCCTGCGGAGCCAGCAGATTACTGCGGCCAAAGCTCACCTCTGGAGCAGACTCGTCCTCCTCTGTGCTTGTGTGGAAAAGATTGAAAAAAAATTAAATTAGTAAATTAGAAACTTTACTTCTACATTTTTTATATAATTTTCAAAAATTTTTACCTGCGGCATCATGTGGAACCGCAAAGTCTGGCATGTCTGTGTCCATGTTGGACATGCCAAACACCTCCTCTTCCTGCACACACCCCTGTGCCAGCTCTTCCAAATCTATTAGCTCCAATGACACAGGGGTTGGCCCACCACCTGTCCCCCCTGCATGCCTAGCCCTATTAGCCAATATTTGAAGTCGCTACATCTGTTGTTAAAAAATATAGGGTTATATTTTTTATTGAAAAAAAAAACTTTGGAAATAGGTTGCAGCAATTACGTACTGGCGTTTGACCTCTTTGGTTGAACGGACAAAGTCACCAACCCCATTGACAGCACTGGCTATTTCCTCCCACAGTTTCCATCTCTGTGTTGCACCCATATTTTGGGGTGCCTGTGCCAGGTTATCAATGCACTTTTGCACCAAAGCCTCCATCTCCTTTCTTGTGAATTGAGGCTGCCTTTTGCATTTGGCCCTGGCCTGGGTACTAGGCCCCGCAGCCTCCTCATTCTCAGTCTCCACACCTTTCAAAAAATTTTGAAAAAAACATTGTCTATTTTTTATATTTTTTTGTAACTTAAATTTTTTAGCTACTTACTGTGAGGTCCTGGATTTTGGCTTTGCTGCTGTTCAGCGGACATGATGAGACACTTGAATTCAGCAGACCCATTGTGGGCTCTCGTGACGTTTTTATAGATGCGTGTGCATTATGCAGGCGCATCTATTGTGCGTCATTGATTTGAGCGGGAAAGTTCTGGCTATTTAAGGCTTTCTTGTGGCTTTTCGGGGTGGGTTGTTTGGAGTGTTTGTTGTTGTTGGAGTTGGAGTTGGCATTGGAGTTTGAGTGTGAGTCGGAGTCGTGGTTTTTGGAGGAGAGTTTGGAGTTTGTTTTGAGATTTTTGTTTTGTTTGGTTATTTTCATTCGCATTTTGCGTATTTTTTTATTCTAATTTTTTTCTTTTTTTTGGAGGTAAGTTTTTAATTTTTATTTTTGGTCTATTATAACTTGTTAATATTTTTCACATTTTAAATGTTAATACGTGTTTACTTTGCTTTTTTTTAGTTTTTGGATTATTTTCGTTTGGTGTTTGGGATTTCGTTTATTTTGGTGTGTTCATCTTTGTGTGGTAAGTGTTTTTTTTCCTACATTATAACCCTTTATTTTAGTAAATTTTTCTTGTTTTTTTTAGGGGTCACGCTATGCAGATTGGTGTACCTAAAAACATGTTGGTTTTGCAATGGTTTTTTTGGGGGGAAAAATTTTAAATGTATTGCATATAGTTTGAACATCTCCTGTCTGTGGGTTAAGCGTACCATTAAGCGTTAATTTTTTAATGTATTGCGTATAGTTTGACCATCTCCTGTCTGTGGGTTAAGCGTACCATTAAGCATTAATTTTTTAATGTATTGCATATAGTTGACCATCTCCTGTCTGTGGGTTAAGCATACCATTAAGCGTTAATTTTTTAATGTACTGCGTATAGTTTGACCATCTCCCGTCTGTGGGTTAAGCGTACATTACAATTTTATTGTAAAATCCAAGAATAACTCAACATCATCTGTGTAGTGCATGCATTCTTGATATTTTGGCCTTAGCCTGTCTTGTTTTTTGAAAATTATATATATTTTTTCTTTGCAAATTCTAAATCGTAGGTTTACTGCAAGATGTCACTGCCTAACCCTGTAAGATTCTTCTTAATATGAAAAAAAGATAAGTATATTTTAACATTCTTAAATTTAGAAAACATAACTACATTGTCTAACATTTCAGATTGATGTTGGGCGAATTATAGTGGCGATGGTCCCCGACCCTGACCACCCTGGACATCCTCCTAGGCATAGGCCTCATAGGTGTGCAAGGCCACAGATATTTCGAACATGTGTCACCCTTTTTGGAATGCCTGATGATGTGGTCTTAAGGCGTTACCGCCTACCACCCAAAATCATCCTAGACACTCTTTCATTAATAGAGAGTGATCTTGAAAGGCAAATTAACAATCCAACAGCAATACCACCACTTATGCAGTTAATGTCAGTGTTACATTTTTGTGCCTCAGGATCCTTCCAGACCACAGTCGGCATAGTTGCGGGAATTTCCCAATCCTCCTTTTCAAGGATACTGAGGGCGGTAATGGATGCCCTATTTAAGCACCTCCATCATTTTATTAATATACCATTGGATATGGGGTCCCTTAATGTGGTTAAGCAGAAATTTTTCAAATTTGCAGGCTTCCCACACATCATATGGGTTGTGGACGGCACTCACATACCACTTCAGCCTCCAGCAGTGCTGGAGGCAATATTTAGGAACCGAAAACATTTCCATTCAATGAATGTAATGGTGGTATGTGATGCCTCCCTCCAGATCCTGTCCCTGAATGCCAAATTTCCAGGAAGTGCACATGATTGATTTGTCATCCGGCAATCAGGGCTTTGGCACAAATTAAACAACCTACAAGCTGGTGATGCGTGGCTTCTGGGTAAGTGGTACCCTTAATTTTAAAAACAAACACTGTTAACTTAGAAATGGTACTGATCTTTTTTTTTTTACACAGGAGACAGTGGTTACCCTTGCACACCCTGGTTGCTCACTCCTTATTTAGTTCCTACACTAGGGCCACAAAGTCAATATAATTCTGCACTTACTGCCATCAGGCAGGTGGTGGAGCACTGCATTGGCCTTTTAAAGGCCAATTTAGATGCCTCCACCGCTCTGGTGGCGACCTAATGTATTTGCCGGCTATGGTTTCCAAAATTGTGGTCCTGTGTGGGATATTTCACAACATCGCCATAAGGAGTGGTGTCCCAATGCAGCCAGAGGATGCCTTGCCTGAGGATGGCCCCCCAAGGTTGGTCGGAGGAGAGTGTCTGGGGGGGCCATACGTGATGAGGTAGTGGCACGTTTTTTCAGGTAATTTTTTTCAATCATTTAGTTAGGAATTCACTTTTTACACAGGTTTTTTTTTTCTTTTTTTTTGAATAACAAAAGGTATTATGGCGAAGCAGTATGGAGGGAAAGACTAATACAAATACGTTTATGTAAATGTATCCATAAAAAATAAAAAGCATAATGTGTGTTAAGGAATTAGCAAAAATTCTTATTAAATGTAATGGTATTAAAATGACCACTTTCATAATTACTTGGAGTTTCCAAATATTCCTTTTCAAAATGTCAAAACACATTCCACAAATGCAAACTTATTATTTATCCAAGGATTAAAATGTTAGAGGCAAGGAAAGAGATTTATTAACCAATTTTTTATTTTATTTTTTGAAGAAAAAAAAAATTAACAACTGTATTAAACAAAATAAAGCACAATTAGGGCCTCCTTAAGGCCAACAAGGTCCAAACACACTAGAATGCCAATAATATGGCCATGCAGATGCCCAAGCTCCTCGAATATTGCATCATTCTGCATCCATGCCTCTGTTGAAAGAGAAATGTGTGTATTACTAAAATTTAGACATTAATATTTTTTCTAATGGTCATTAGGATTAACATATAAAACAAGATAAGATACAATGCAAAATGGGGAAAACATTTCACATTTATTAAAATAAACTCAACATTGTAAACTTTCAAACACAAAGCATATGTAAAAAAAATATATATATAACAGTGGTTAGAACTAAAACATTTGCATATGAAGTAAGCCTAACACAAGTTGACAATGTTAAAATTAATTAAAAAAACATGAAAGACACAAGTGGTAGTGGTTTTGCATGTGTCATATGCGCAAGGTTAAACCAACATTTTTTTTTTTTAACAAAAGCTAGCAGATTTGTACTAAACTGAATTTTTTAGGTACACAAATTTAAAAATCATATAAAATGGATAAAAAATTAATATGATGTCAAAAAAACAAAAAAAACCCCACAGTGTATGCATATAGGGAACATTTAAAAACATTACTTCCACCCAAAAAAAAATACCTGCAGCATCCAGAACCGGGGCAGAGTGGCCAATCTCATCCTCAGATGATGTCGGCCAATGAACATGTGATGTGGGAGGGGTCAGTTGGGAAACAGATGAGGGAGTGGAACATGGAGAGGGTGGATCAGGGGAGGGAGTAGAAATATGGATGGGTATGACAGGGGAGGGAGGGGTGGTTTGGGATTGGGGGCCAGCAGAGGGAGGGGAAATATGGATGGCAAGGTCAGGGGAGGGTGGGGAATTTGGGGAGGAGTGGGCAGGGGAAGAGAAGGTTGGAATGGGGGATAGGGGTCAGGCCGGCCTTCTTCGCCACCTCACTATCCGCTCTTGACCTAAATGATGGATAGTTCAAAAGATTAACTAAATTGGCATACATTTTAAATGTTAAAAAAAGTCTAAATTCACATACACAAATACAAGGTATAATTTATAACAAAACAAGGCCATATTGCAAACATGCACATGCATTAATGATAAATTACATTAGCAAAGTACATTATGCAAATAAGATTAAGATTAAACCATTCACATATACACTTACGCCGACAGATACGCAGCCGGAGAGACTCGAGCAGGCGGGGTGACCTGCGTCGCAGATCAGACCATCTGCGATCCAATTGGCCAATGTTCTGGCAGTAGCCCATGGAACGCAGATGATGCCGCACCAATGCGTACGCCCGCCTCTTCATTATATTAGTGACGGGGGGCTGTCGTGTGGTGATTCTCTGGTCCATTACCTCAGTAAGGACCAGCAACTCATGGCGTGTGAACGCACTGGCTCTCATGATGGCAATGATTTTTTTCACACAAAACAGTTTTAATAAAGGTACAAGAAAAATCTGATTGGCTAATGTACTTTCATAATTAAAAGGAACAATTCTATTGGTTAATGTGTGAGTCATGTGAAAAAACCCCAAAAATATATTGGGACTTATGATTGGCTTGATGCATTTAGATGCGTTAGCAAAGGTCAGAACAAACGGAATAACCATATAATCTGTTTGTAAACCAAAAAGGAAAACATTAATAACAGAAACATTCTTTGGAATTATACTATAAATCTGCTTTGTCCTTATAACCGTACGGATTCAGTGGAACAAATGTCACACAATACAAACAATAACGTTTATTGACATTAAAAAAAAAACAAGATTGAAAACATTTGAGGTTCAATTAAGTAACTTAATATGGTGATTGCCACCAATCGATTCAAGTATGTTTGCCGAACGAGAAACAAGGCAATCGAAAACTGACAGGCCAACTTCCGGAAATTACTTGTGCGAGCGCAGACATCAACCAAAGACGAGTAGAATGCTCGCTATTTTGAACACTCGCTAGCTAGAGGAGGGGTTGGGTGAATATGGGGCGGAAGCCTAGCTACGAGCGAACAAACGTGCGAGCGGTTTGTTTTACATATTTCCATTCGTACGGACTACGGCTGCTTGCGTCCGGCTCTGAATCAGGCCCTATATTCAATACCACATACACACACTAGGGTTAATTTTTTGTGGGGAACCAATTAACCTACCAGTATGTTTTTGGAGTGTGGGAGGAAACCGGAGAACCTGGAGGAAACCCACGCAAGCACAGGGAGAATATACAAACTCCACACAGTTAGGGCCATGGTGGGAATTGAACTAAAATAAATTGAGTTGGTACACATTCGGTGGCCACCTCATTTACACAACATCCCAGGCAATTGAGAGGTACGTCGCGTTCACTACGCCAAACAGAGGTGGGTGGATGCCACAATGAATGCTTCACTGGTGCGCGTGACAATGACAGGGTGAAAAGTGGGGACTGGAGGTGTACAAGGGGCATCCTAGTGCTTTTCAGCAAAGTGTGTATAGAAATGCATAAGGAAGGTGTTAAATGCACACATTCAAAGTATAGGAAAAGATCCAAATTATGCAAATTCAATATAGTGCTATCCTACACAGCATGGGGAATTCCTAAAATTCACCCTTGATTTTTAATCTTTTACTAAACAAAATTAAATCTTATTTTTGCACCACTATGAACCATGGGGTACCCATGGAGGTTTACTTTACACTGCCAACAAAGGTGCAGCCACTTGCCGCTTGGTCCACAACACAGGGAAGGAACTGACGGATCCTTAATGAGGTTCTCCGCGATACATGTGTCCACTGACACCAGCCACAAGGTATCAGTCTGCTAAGTCCTGACTAACGCGTTTCGTCACGTGATCTGTGAGTTAGGCAAGTGGCTGCACCTTTGTTGGCGGCATTCGTTTTGGCTGCACATCCAAGCACTATTGCTGCAGCATCTGCCAGCATCAGCAGACACACTTACTACGGCGCTTACAATAGGATTTAACAGCCGCATCAGATGGTCTGGAAACAAGCGGCTTCACGGTCTATCGACAAGTGAAATTCTGGATATGTACAGATCCACTTCTCTAATCAGGACCGGGTGGTAAGAATATATACCAGTCCGGGGGGGTCCCCAAGTCTGCCGGTTCTACGGACAGTGAGTACTACCCTACACCACGATCCTGAAGCCGCGTAGTGCTTTGATGCCGCGCATTACTCTGCAGTGACTTGATCTTAAAATCACATTTACAGAGGCTGTGCATATTAATTTTCATCTAATCCACTCTGAGCTAAATATGGGAGTTACTTCCAAGTACTATTCTCAGTGACAACGATCATCAGTACAGGACTATACTTTGAGCCTTCTATGTCCTTTTATATGTAGCAGACAGTCTTAGATTGATAGTACTTAGAGGTCACTGATTATTTCTAATAGGAAGGAACATTTAGCTACATCATAGGAGGGTTACTACAGTTTAATAAGGAGTAGTCACAGATTGTACACTCCATTCTTATTGTATCTGTAGGTATATATATTTTTTATGCTACTTGTGTATCAATACTGCTCTTATAGTGACAACTGTCACTTTTATTTGTAGAGGAACACTATCCTGTTTGTATTATTATGTTTATCTTATTTATTAATGTGTGTTTATCATTTTAACTTGTTTGATTAAATTATTTATGATTCATAATATACTACTATGTTTATTATTGAATTAATTTTGACATGTATGGTGACAGTGCAGATTTTTGTATTTTATGATTCTTTTGATCTCAAACGTACACAGAGTTTGATATCTGCTGCAGTCTTATACATTGTCTTTTTTATATATGTATTTGATCTAATAGTGTCTAGCGCCAGAATTTACTTTATTGTCTATTTGTAGATCTAAACAGATTTGTTTGCAATTTATGTTGTCAAAGATATTTTGCGAACAAGTCTTTTGGGAAGAATGGGGATAATTCCATTCCAATTTTACTCGATTCCAATGACTCTGTCCCTTTGTCTATTCTTGAGGATTTGTGGGAGGAGGGTAGAATTTCACCTAATCACTCTCAAACTACTGTATGTATCTTTGATTCATACTCTCATGATCTTACCAGTAAACTAAAATGTAAGTCAGAATTTTATCCTATATCAGCGAAGAGTACTACAGTGGATTCCTTTTATAGAATTACATTAGAGGATTTTAAGACTCTATGTCACCCAGGTCTTCTTGGTTGAGTTAAAAACTATACTTGACAAGGCTCTATTGGAAGGGATTATTCCCAAAGAGACCTGGCAGTTTTTATTCAATCCACATCCAGTTACACCAATATATTATCACCTCCCCAAAATTCACAAATCTCTCACTTCACCTCCCGGGCATCCCATTATCTCAGGTATCAATTCCCTCACATCCAATCTTTCACAATTTGTAGACACATTTCTTCAACCCTATGTCCCTAAGCTCAGATCATATCTAAAAGATACTACCCATTTTCTTCAGCTGATAGAAACCATAGAGTGGAAAACATACTATGCCTTTTTGACTGTGGATGTCTCCTCTCTATATACCACTATTCCCCATTCTCTTGGGATTCACAGTATTTCCTCTGTACTCCAACGAGATGTTGATCTGAGCCAGGGACATAGAACTTTTCTATTGGAATGCATATCCTTTATTCTTACGCACAATTATTTTCTTTTTCTGACACTTTTTATCTCCAAGTCATGGGGAAGGCCATGGGGACCGGATTTGCACTGAGCTATGCGAACCTCTACATGGGCGAATTTCAAAACGTACATGTGTGGGGCATGAGTTCGGTGCGGATCTGGTCTTCTATGGCCGTTACATTGATGATCTATTTTTTATTTGGGATGGGGATCTTTCCTCTGCTTCACAGTTTGTTTCTTCACTAAATCACAATTCCTTTAATCTTTCTTTCACCCATCAGTTTAGTTCCAACCATATAGATTTTCTAGATTTAACCCTAGAAATAGTGGATGGCCGAATAGTCTCATCCAATTACACCAAATCAGTTGACACTCAATCCTATCTTCATTTTAGAAGTGCGCATTACCATCCATGGAAGATAAATATTCCGAAAGGCCAACTCATGCGATTACGTAGGAACTTTTCCACTCTGGACTATTTTAAGTCACAGACTGTGGATATGTTGAATGCATTTAGCAAGAGAGGCTATCCGAATTATATTCTTTCTAGAGCCTTCAATGAGGTTATCCTGATAGACAGATCTGAGTTACTCAAATCAAAAAAGATTGAGAGCTGTCAGACTCAAGATTTTGATGATAGTAATGTTGGACAGCAGAACAAAGTGATTCCATTTATATGTAAATTCAACTCCTCTCATAGGGAAATTAAGGAGATTATATCTAGGAATTACAAGATCTTACAACATGATAATATTTTGAGGGATCTCTTACCAGCAAAACCAACAATTACATATAGGAAAAATAGATCTCTAAAAACAATTCTTGCACCTAGTTACCACAAATCTAATAAGGAGATGAGAATACACATGACACCGGAAAATGCTGAACAGTGGATACCATATAGACCACCTGGTTTCCACCGTTGCGGCAAAACTAGAAGTACAATGTGTACTTTTATTCCAAAGAAAACAACCTCGGTTCTCTTAGGATGTGGGAGGGAGACACATGTTATTAACCAGTTTATTAATTGTGATTCCACATACATTATATATTTGATTACTTGTGGATGCGGTCTACATTATGTGGGCCGCACCACAAGACCGCTAAAAAAGCGCTTTATGGAACATCGACGTAATGTCCTTAATAAAGTCACCACCCAAAGCCTATCTTCCCATTATTTGAAAGAACATAATAGTGATCCCATATCTCTTAAGATCATAGGAATTGACCAGATCCCTAAAATCCTAATACCTCTAGAGGTGGGGACAGATTCAAGATCCTATGTCGCCAAGAGGTCTTCTGGATGTTCAAATTCAACTCACTACATCCAGAGGGCCTCAATGAATCAGTGGAATTAAATACATTTTTATAATGTGAGACTGTAGATAAATAGGGTCCCCATCACCTCTTCTCTCATGTCATACCATCTGTACATCTTTTTTTCTAATTAGAACTACCCAGGGTCAAAGGTACGACATCTGATTAGTTTTTGTTAGACTTAGATTTATATAATCTTCTTTATTTATTAAATAGCCTATTATTGTTTATTGTTGAATTTATGGAGGCTGAAATTCTGTCCAATTATTTTGATTACAGTAATTGTCTGTGTGATATTGATTAATACACGACACCATGTATATCCCTATTCTAGTCCACTTATCTTTTGGATTAATAGTGACCTTAGGTCATTCTTTTTATGTATATGACATGTATATGTCTAATATGAATTCCATTATGTGATCAGATGCATTGATTATCTGTTATTATTTTGTTTTATATGTATCCATTTTGGAGATTGTATTATTTGGGAGTATAGTAATATTCTATGTGCTGGATTGTGGTGACCTTTAGGGTCACCAATTTTTTAACTTAATCAGGGGTCTTTTAGTACAGTCCAGTTTAGATAAGTCTGGATATGAATAGATACATGTGAGTTCATAAGGTTTGCTATGCAGCACACGAGCGCATTGTTGGGGAAATCAATTTCGATGGCTAGCATATCACAGGTTGTTTTTTACCTAGGTGATTGCCAGTTCACCGAATATATTTGAACTATTCTATCGTTTATATCATATGCTTGGGATGAATTAAAATAAAACTTGATTTTTATAATAACCCAACACGCCCTTATGGTGCTCAAAACTATATATCCCATGATCGCATTGCCGGGGAGTCACGATTTGGCTGCCAGCATATTGCATGGTGTTGTTTACACACGTGACTGCTGGTTTGCCGAGGGAACACATGAGCCATGTAGTTATTGTTTAGATCACGTGATTGAGATACACGTGACTAGGATTATCCAATGAAGATTTGATCCGCACGATCACCTGATGTGCCCCGTGATTCAGGGCTTGAATGCGGATATATTATCCCTTAGAAGCCGGACTAGCGGTTCATAGTATTACGTGATGCCAATAGGACCCGTGATTGGGATTTTTCCCATTATGTTATTGGCTGACATGGCCCATCTGTTTCCTATTTATAACAGGTGACTAGAGATTTTAGTGTGACGTGATATTCATGTTTTAAATGTATAGATATGTGTTTCTGATTATTAACAACAATATCCATATCATTGTCTCAGGGATGGAATATATATATATTGTATATTAAGATTATGATCGATAGATCCTGGTTTTTACGGCTTAGTTGATTAATCTTTTTTGCATCAGCTGACACCATTTACATCCCATTAGGGGTATAAAAAGCCATCATTTCAGTCCAAGGGAATACTGCTACTGAGGAAGGTGTGGGTTATTCCACATCGAAACGCGTTTAGCTGTTCCCCTTACCGTTTATCCCATTGGGTATACATCTGACTCTACTCCGGACCGGCGAATTTGCCTTATCCAGCCAAATCCATACCTTGGAACCACGCCGAATATCACCTGGTGGAATTACAATAAGGACGTGATGCTCCATTGGAGGCTGGTAAATACAATTACAGCTGGACATTAATCCAGACTGAGAACTGATATATGTCTATTTCAACATTTACTTTATTTCCGTGACTTTTGAAGGAATACTCCCTTTTTGGTGATTTACCATCAGTGGACAATAATATGTGTCCCAATAAGACTTATATATAATTTTTTTTATTTTTTAGACAATTAATGTTTTTTATTGATGCTATTAAACTATTTTTACTGATTATTTCAACCAAGCCGTATTTATATCCCTATTATTATACATATACCTCTGTTTGCCTATGGAATATTCACTGTATTGAGTGTATTGTTATGTGAATTACATGTACAGATTATGGCCCTCATTCAGAGCCGGACGCTCTGAGCAGAGCGCTCGCTCTGAATGAGGGCCGTCCTCCATAAAAATGAAGCGTCCTTCTGGACGCTCGTATAGCTGTGGGTCACCACCCACAGAACATACGAACGTGCAGGATGATGGTCGCGATGGTCTTGACCATCGCGACCATCGCCAGTGCTACCAGAAGCCTGTGGGCGGGGTTTTCGACCACAAGCCCTGGAGTGATTTTGGCTCTATCAGAGCCAAAATCACTCCCACTGACATCACTAGTGATGTCAGTGGGGCGGCTTCTGACGGTAGGCGTTCCCTTGGGAATGCCTCCGTCTGGGAGGCACGCCCCCGGCACGCCCACCAAAGGGGGCGTGCTGTCAATCGACATCGACAGCACGCCCCCTTTGATCAGACACAACGAGCGAAGGAAAGTCCTTCGCTCGTCGCGTCTGGCGCATGCGCACGACGGAGCTCCCTCCGTCGTGCGCATGCGCAGTGCACACCATCGACCCACTTGCGAGCGGACAGCCGCTTGCGAGTGGGTCTGAATGAGGCCCTATATACATATATTGATATCCACTCTAATAATTCTTAGCGCGGTTCTACCATTTTGACGTTATCGTCAGGTTGACCAGTATGTTCGGGTGATGATTGATGTCAGAAGCGACCAGTGGGAGCGCGCATCGCTGGTTGTTTCCGACATTTACATCCTCGATGTGTGCCCGATTACTGAACGATTACACGATT
This sequence comes from Taudactylus pleione, assembly GCA_031769625.1. Taxonomy (NCBI): domain Eukaryota; kingdom Metazoa; phylum Chordata; class Amphibia; order Anura; family Myobatrachidae; genus Taudactylus; species Taudactylus pleione. Next base: position 649,738 of record JAUIMM010000303.1, on the reverse strand, counting down.
ACGATGTCGTAATTGTGCAATCGCTCTTTGTAATTGGGTAGTGGATACCCAGCATAAGTGTACCAGTGCGTCTAAACCGAATGTAGCAAGGAATACCTTCACACCTCCACTCAGTCAATGCAAATATCTGTAAAGATATGTGCTTTGGTGGAAATCTAGATGCAAATCAAGGTGCACAGTGGGACCAAAGCTGACTTTGATCTGCACTCTGGGCCTGATTTAGAGATGTACGCTAACCCGTACATCTCCGATGGTGGGAGGACTGTGCATGCTCAGGATGTGTTCTGTGCAAGTGCAGACCTCCATCTGCGAGTTTGCTCGCAGTGTCTCCATGCCGCAGCCTGATTGACAGACTGCGGTATTTGGGAGAAGGAGTGGGGGCATTCCTAGCCAGCATTCCTGGAAACGTGGGCGTTTTCTGGGAAGCAGCTTAACCACCTTCCCATATTATTTATATAGTATTAAACTTTTCAGAACTATACATTAACACAGAAGAAAAATAATATGGTTTCACTGATGAGGATTACAGCAAATAAACACATAGGGGTATATTTACTAAAGTGCAGGTTTATAGAAGTGGAGTTATTGCCCATAGCAACCAATCAGATTCTACTTAACATTTAACTAGCACCTTCTAGAAGATAATAGCTGGAATCTGATTGGTTGCTATGGGCGACAACTCCACTTAAAAAAAAAACCCACGTTAGTAAATATACCCCATACTGTATATCCCAACAGTGAATGCTTTCAACATGGGGAGCACATAATGTGACTTGGCGCACCTTTCACCAGGATTTGTACACGGGTCAATCCCAGCAGTGCCTGGAAGACTTCACTGAAGCAGGAAGTGCTGATGCTGGTTCCCTATTGTGGCAATGGGGACCTTATCGCTCTCAGATGCAGTGACAAACAGCTGTAATCTTAGATTACTGCTGTTTGTTAACTACAGAAAGGATGATGCGAGTGCTTAAATGAGGTCCTTTGTGTTGTTTGTTAAGACAACTCAGTTGTCCTTGAGGAACTTTACAAACATGTTTGAGTTCATGGCTTGTCAGATAATTGAAGGGGGAAGGTGTAGAGGGGACCGAGGGCCTGATTCAGAGATGTATGCTCATGCTGTAGCTGCGTGGAAATGCACTGAGATACCCACCAGAGGCTTCACAGATCCAAGCAAGTGCGTGCACTGCAAACACAGCGATAATCGACCATCTGAGTAACCCTGTAGTCGCACAGAATGTCCACAAGAACTGGCACAATGAATTCTGTGTATGGGCTCGCAGTTGTAAGCTGAAACACACCCCGAACACTGTTGCAACATGCCCACGTTTTTGCTGCCACTCCCCATATCTGCTCCAAGATGGTCCCTGTCAATCACTTTGCAAAAATATCCTCACTGCTAGTGGCATCGCTAAGGTACCTTGGCACGTGCGCAGTGTGACTGTGACGCATGTGCAGTCGGCTCAACTGCATAAATATCGGCATTGTCTACATCTCTCAATCAGGCCTTAAGTCTGGCAAGGGTACATTTGTAATGGAAGGGTAAATCACAAATAATTTTAAGTGATAATTAAATTAGGAATTAGACAGCTCTTACACCAGAGTTGCCGACTTCTAGCTCCCTCCTTCCGGGAGGGCGTCCTCAGCAGGGGGGCGTGTCACATCAAAAGGGGGTGTGGCCTGGAACATGCCGGGTCAACGGGGGCGGGGCATGAGTGTGACGGCGTCATCGCGTCCCCGCCCCCTCTTCACAATGCCGAGATTAATGGCACTGTGAAGAAGGGAGCAAGGCCGCCCCCCCCCCCCCCCCGCTGCCGGGGATCATACTGTATTCGCGGAGGGGGGCCAGATGGATTGCCGGGGACCGGAAGGCTTGTCTGGCTTTCCGGGAGGCCGGGAGTGGCACCCAATTTTCGGGAGGCTCCCGGCCGAATCGGGAGGGTAGGCAAGTATGTCTTACAATATATCCTAGGAATTTCATTTGGAATGTTATTTGATTATTGAAATCTTAGTTCAGCAATTAAAATCAAATTGAAATAATGAAAATAAAAAAATTGCAAAGTACAGTTAGTTAATTCAGTTTGATTAAAAAGTACTTCCATTGAATCAGGAACATTGATGGCTGCTAACCATTAACTTCCAATGTCCATCTCCACCCAGGTGCTTCCCAAGCAAGAGAGTTCCCAACATGCCAGATGGAGGGAACAGGGAGCACTAGTCTTATGCTGGGTACACAATACACAATGTGCACCCAGCAGAAGATCGCCGGCGACGGGACCCAGCAGACGGCAAGTGCATACACACTTGCTGATGCCGGGTCCAATGGGTGGGAACTACGTGTAATGCTGCATTCTGCAGCATGGCATCGTTAGCAACATCCCCTGTAGGCCCTGCAGTAGGGCCGACAGGCGATGTCGCTAGCGACCCGCGGTAGCTCGAATATCATGGGTACAAAGTAAACTATATGATGTACCCGATATGTCGCTGCGATCCGTGGGATCAGATGACATATTGTCTAGTGTGTATCCAGCTTTAACCTGTCACTCTGCACACATCACTAACAAACTTCATCAACACTTTTAGGGCCCCATTTAACAATGAACCTTAATACTAGCGACATATTTAGATTAATATATAGCAGTATTCTAACAAATATGCCACTGGTATTCAACATTAATTACCACTCCAGCAAGGTCCAGCGACGCCCCTCTCCTCCATATTACTGGCAGTGTGTCTCTGTCAGCAAAGGGCTTCTTTGTCATGCACTTGACACTTTCACCCGGCGGGGATACCGGAGAGCCAGAAAGGCTATTGCTAGGTCCCCATTCCCGGCAATGGGGACAGTATCAATTTTGCCATCTTTATATGTGGCTGTATCACGTTTTTGCTGCCACTCCCCATATCTGCTCCCAGATGGTCCCTGTCAATCACTTTGCAAAAATATCCTCACTGCTAGTGGCATCGCTAAGGTACCTTGGCACGTGCGCAGTGTGACTGTGACGCATGTGCAGTCGGCTCAACTGCATAAATATCGGCATTGTGTAAATCTCTCAATCAGGCCTTAAGTCTGATGGTGGCAAGGGTACATTTGTAATGGAAGGGTAAATCACAAATGATTTTAAGTGATAATTAAATTAGGAATTAAGACAGCTCTTACACCAGAGTTGCCGACTTCTAGCTCCCTCCTTCCGGGAGGGTGTCCTCAGCAGGGGGGGCGTGTCACATCAAAAGGGGGTGTGGCCTGGAACATGCCGGGTCAACGGGGGCGGGGCAAGAGTGATACAGTGACAAACAGCGGTAATCTGAAAGTACGTACACACTAGATGACATGTGTATGCAGTGATGCGACCAGCGTCCCCCCAGCCGACATAGTGGGCGGCCCGTGCACACTAGACAATCTCGTGCCCAACCGGCCGATATGTTGGCCCCTGCCGTATCCTGCTGCGTGGTGTCGTCAGCTGCATCATCAGTTCGGCCCTACAGGCAGGCCAACCTGACGATGCGACTGACAACCACACAGGAGCGCGCACCATATGACATAGTGTGTACACACTGCACGATTTTAACAAATTGTTGTTCCGGGCAAATTGTAAAAAAATGTCTAGTGTGTACGCACATTTAGTTTACCAGTTTGTTAAATATTGAAAGGATATAGGGGGTCTGATTCAGCAGCAATCGCAACTGTGATTACGCATGCAGTGTCACTGTGAAGATATGCAAATGTCTGCGATCGCTATGGCATACGCTGCCTAACATAAGGATGCCCACCTTACCTTACACACATCTATAATACTTAGCAAGACTGCAAAACCATCGGTAACATCGAGTACAATCGCAGCCTCACGCACATTTGCACAAGGTCTGACCTTACTCAGGAATTGCTAACCTTATCGCACGCAGTGAGTACACAAGCTGTGTATGGCATTTCAGTGGCTAATTCATGCACGGCCCTGCAATGGGGTTCAAGCACACTGGGGGGGAGCGGGTACTAATTACCTGGGCTCAGGGCCGCCATCAGGGGGGGACTGTCGGGACTCCAGTCCCGGAGAGAGGGGGCCCTGATGGCATTGGGGTATAATACACGGGCGGCACGGAAAAGGGGCAACGGCGTAGCACGGCAGCTGCATTTGCCATATAGAGCTGGCCAGGAGCCAATCACAGCTCGCGGAATGGCAGCCAATCAGGAGCGGCCACTCCTGATTTGCTGCCGTTCTGCAAGCTGTGATTGGCTCGCGGCTGGCTCCGTACAGCTCCTGATGGCCTTATTTCAAATGCCGCTGCCGCGTTGATGGCTATTCTCCCTGCCTGTGCGTGCCGGCGTGTATTTCTCCCTGCTGCCATCCGGGCCCCCTCTCCATCAGGAAATGCCACTGGCGCCGGAGCATGTGTTCGGATATATGAGGTAATCTGCTCCTGTTATTGTCCAGCCAGTATTTCATGCGCTCCCCTAGCCCAGTCCAGACAGCCTGCCTTCCCCTGTCTGCACCTCCCCCCAGTCCAGCCAGCTTTCTAGTGAAGGCCAGCCAGCCTTCCCTGCCCCTAAAACCAGTCCAGTCAGCCTTCTATGCATCCCCCTTGTACAGCCGGGGAGGGACACCACTGTCCTGTCAATCACTTTGCGATGGGTCTGTGTAGTAACTGCGATCGCAGTACTGATCGCAGTGGAGTGTTTGCGCACGCGCACTGCATGTGCAGAACGCAACAATCGGCCAATTGCTTGCGTAATTGCAGCTGCGATCGCTGCTGAATCAGGCCCACAGTCCCTTTAACAAGTGCTAAAGTGGTTATGCCTCATTATTAAATTATACTTTCTTTGTCCTGGCCCCATTACACGGCAGGAAAAGCTTGCAAACAACTGGCTGTAATGCTGAGGCTTTCTGTAATTTATTTATTCTCTCAAATGCCAGGTCTTTGTCGTTGTTTTTCCTCACATTTTTGGGAGATTCTAGGTCTATCCCATATTATGAGCTGCCGCCCTCATTCTAAGCTACCTTTTTTTTAGGGGAGGGGCTACAGCAGACATACATGTGAGTGAGAAGTCTGCACTAATGAATGATGAGGCTGGCGGTGTCCTCTGGACTGGAGGAGGAGGAGTACGGGGGACGGACATCTCCTATATCGGCTACAAGAGTTGTTTTTACCAAGTCACTGATTGCAACACAAAGGAGAGACTACATGTCCCGTGAGCCACTGCGAAACCTGCCTAGGTTGGGTTCCCGTGGCCGTAATGTGATTGGTGGGGAAGTAAAGCTCTGGCGAAGCTATAAATAGGGCGAGAGCACAGCTGGCACAGGATAGTCAGACGGGAGAAGAGTTACCTTGTAACTGAGACAGCAGCAGTAGCGGGAGACATGAGCAGGAGAAACTTCTAGCGGAGCCCGTCGGTGTTCAAGGTCTGTACGGCGGCTCTATGCCACTTATCTTCCCACTCCAGGCGTCCCGGTTCTCCGCAGCCATGGAAGCTATCTGCTCAGTTGCCCCCATTAGGGTGGCAGGCAATTGCTGTACCTGTCCGAGGGTCCGAGAGGAATTTTACCCTGGATGCCAAATGTGCTGTGCTCTCAGGATCATGAAGGTGTGTAATGTATGTGTGCCCTTTACTCTGTGTGCCGGGACCAGCAGAGCCCGTGCAGTGCCCCGCTTATCACAGCGGACTCCGGCTCCTAGGAAAGTGCAGTGTGCGCATAATCCTATCACTTGTACCCTATACTCCTGTGTTTGTGTGTGTACTCTGTGCACGGTGTTCGCAAAGCAGTGGGGTGTTCTCCTGGATGTTTGGCTGTGCTAATCCATGAGCGCACGTATGTGACTACGTAGTTTGTTATAAGCAACATATACAGCAATGTATGTGTGTGGTATATAGGCTTCCTTATACAGCAGTGTATGTGTGGTATATAGGCTTCCTTATACAGCAGTGTATGTGTGGTATATAGGCTTCCTTATACAGCAGTGTATGTGTGGTATATAGGCTACTTATACAGCAGTGTATGTGTGGTATATAGGCTACTTATACAGCAGTGTATGTGTGGTATATAGGCTACTGATACAGCAATGTATGTGTATGGTATATAGGCTACCTTATACAGCAGTGTACGTGTGTGGTATATAGGCTTCCTTATACAGCAGTGTATGTGTGTGGTATATAGGCTACTTATACAGCAGTGTATGTGTGTGGTATATAGGCTACTTATACAGCAGTGTATGTGTGTGGTATATAGGCTACTTATACAGCAATGTACGTGTGTGGTATATAGGCTACTGATACAGCAATGTACGTGTGTGGTATATAGGCTACTGATACAGCAGTGTACGTGTGTGGTATATAGGCTACCTTTATACAGCAGTGTATGTATATGGTGTATAGGCTACTTATACAGCAGTGTGAGTGTTGGGAGGTGTGAGGGGGGATGATGCTTAGATTGTTTGGCCGGTTGTGCTAATACAGGAGTGCACGTATCTGACTACGTAGTCTGTTATCTCCCTGCTCCTCTCCCCCGCCTCCGCTGTCTGATAAGGGCTGTCTACAGTTAAGCTGCCGGAGATGTACCCGGGTGGCTGCGCTTTGACTTCGCTGTTTACCTAATGTGTTTAACCAGTTGTCGGGGTAGTCTATTCTCTCTTGTAACTCCAGTGAAAAGTTACATCAGCAATGTCTCTCCATTACGTAGGTTAGATGGATATCGGCGTAGGGCAGCTTTGCTCCCTACTAACACACGATCATACACGTTTTCAGTGGTTAATTCCTTATAGTGCTTTTATAAATTGCAGATTAGTACAGCAAAGCGTCTGCTTCTCTGATAATGGAATGGTCGATACTTCTTAAACTAAACCTTTTCACACGGTTGTTTAGAGCTTTATTTTTAACAGTGGCAAACTTTAATCCAATGTAAACCTAAATGTTAAACATTTCTACTGACCTAAGAAACTGGTCGCCTTAAACTTATGGGGTCAATTCAGTTAGTTGGGTTCTATGAGCTCTTCTCCCGGCGAACTTGCACCACAAATTACATTTGCAATTCAATTCCAAACAACTCACGTTGCGACGTATGAGAGTTTCATAAAACACACATTTCTTGCAAACTCACTCCTGAATGAATTGACCCCCTATGATTTCCTCTCGGCAACCAAAAATATACTGGTAGTTTAACTGGCATCTGACAAAATGGGTCCTTTTGTTTTGGTAAGACTAATTAGACTCTAAGAGGGCGTTTTAATTGAACGTGATGTGAATTGTGCTGGGAAGGTGTGAATAGCAACCTTGCACTTGGGAGATGCCAGTTGCATCACCTGTTTAATAGTGGTAACTGAGTGCTGCTCCTAGCCCCCTGCTTGTCCCAGCACTGTTGCAACTACTGTCTGCACTTACCCCTCCCTACCCCAAGCTATACCCACCCTAAAGCTGGCCACACACTAACCTACATCCAACAAGTCAACTAGTTGATTGGTTGGAATGAAAATCTGGTAATGTATGAATCAGCAATTTGCTCCCAAAGCCGGAAAATGGACAAAAACTGTTGTTTGAACAAATTGTTTAGATCAAACATTTAACAAACTTGTCTAACCATTTTCATCTGTTTTCTGGCATTTAGGAGCAAATTGCTGATCATCATTTACTCCCATACGTTACCAGATTTTCATTCCATCCAACTAGTTGGATGAGAGTTGGTCTAAGTGTGTGGCCAGCTTAACTCACCTCTAGCCCCAGCTCTACCACAACTTCTACCTGCCTTCACCCCCAGCTCTACCCCAACTGCTGCTTACTCTTATCCCCCTGTACCCCAACTGCCAACGGTCCCCAGGACTGTGCCAACTGCTCCCTCCCATAATATGTAATGGGACCCATAATCAATGGAGTAGGGCCCCCATTTTTTTTAAGTGAGAGGTTACTGGGACCCACAATTTTTGTGTCTCAGCGCGATCACTGGCATTGAATTGAATCGCCCCCTAAGCTTCAAAGGGTGCAGCGACTGATATGTATGCTTCAGTATACTCTGGAAAGTGCTGTAATATAACTAGGCTATTATGTTACATGCTTGAGAATCCATGTAGTAGTCTGTTTGTAGCTAAAATGAGATATTATTTTTAAAGCACAGTATGTTCTCAGAGCTGTAATGAGAAGTTAATGTGCTGGCTTTATAGATACACGGTGTGGACCAGTACCTGGATTTCCTGCATTCCATTTACTCAGTGATTTTCACGCCTAGGGCACTGTATGAATATAGAAATTAGTGATGTAATTGATGCTTGAGATTGCAAACACTGTACGCACACGTGCATCTCACCTCCGTCATTCGTTGGTTACAGTGCTCCTTCCTGTCATAATTCATTCTTTACTTTTACAGGACCCAGTCGATCAGGTGAGACGCCGAGATACCCGAGGACCCAGTGCATATATACCTCTAGCACAGGTAAGGTGGTTTGTGGTCCATTTAAACAGTTAGGGTTTGTATACTCTTTTTCTGGAAGTTTAATTTCTGGAACTGTTTTATCGAAATTACAGCTGCCAGGGCCAGTCGTGAGTGATAATATTGCTGCAGTAATGGGACTACATCCAGAGTATATGCGTATCTTTTGGAAGACACAGCATCAACTCCTGCGTATGGATGGGGCTTTATCCCTTCCAGAAAGACACTATGTGGCCATAATGGTGAGTAAAGAGGTTTTGCTTAATTGTGCTTCTTTGTCCTTATGCCATTGGGGGATGTAGTCGGCATTTTGACAGTCAGGAGGCCGTTGGTCACAATTCCGACAGCGACATCCCGTCTGTTGTCTGTTGGAATCTCGGCAGATTGCATAGGTAAGTATTAGGCACTAGGGGGAAGGTTAGGATTAGGCTGTGGGAGGGGTGGGTTAGGTTAAGGTCTCTAATAGTTAAAAAAATCCTGTTGGGATTCTGACTGTTAGGATGCTGCTGTTGGTATTCTGACCAACCAATTAGTACTGAATCAGTCAGACTGAATTCACAACTTTCCACTCGCACCTCCCTGAGGGTGAATGGTGGAAGGGAAAATCTTTAATTTAAGGTTAAAATGTCGGGATACAGTGCCAAACCCCTTGGACCCCCCCCCCCCCAATGACTAATTAGTCCAATTACATGTCGTTTTTTGGGGTAAAAAACAAAATTCCTCAAATTACCCCAAAATCAACTTTTTCGTTAGTTTAGGCACCCCAAATTTCATTACAATAATTTTTTAGTTGAAATATAATTGTTTTTAGAATTTTTGTAAAATTTTTCAAGGTGCCCTCAAAGTACCCCAAAATCACCCTTTTCCTTTTTTTTTTTTTTTTGCATTTTTTTTTTTTTTTGCATTTGATTTTAAACGAAAAAAGCTTTTTCATTTTCTTAAATTTAAAAAAAAAAAAAACCCCACAAATCAGCCATTTGACACTATTTAAAAACCTACATTACCTTCCTAATGCCCACAATACAAACCTCCTTCTATACGGTCCTGCTGATGAAATGATCCATTTTGGGGCGTCCAGGATGGTCTCCACACCTTTTCATGCATTTCTCGCAAATCTCATTTGGCAGTCAATTCGCACCCCTCTGCTACGAGTAGTGTGAATAGGGGTTTTTAATTGGATTGGAGAATTCTCGGGAGCGCGCTTCGCTGTGAAGTGTGCGGGTTTCAAGAAACAAACTCGCTACTCGCACCTAATAGAATTGACATCTATTTGTATGAGGCCATATCTGTATTCTCTGTAAAGCACTGTGGAATGTGTGCTATATAAATAACTTCATAAACATCATGCTGCTGTTAAAGGTCATAGGCTGTGAACATGCACAGCTAGGGAAGATTACCAGGACTTGGTAATGTCCCCCAGCCAATCAGGGACATGGAACAGCAGCCTAATGTGTAAAGCAGGGGCATCTCATTTACACACTACATGTGTATGTGAATTAAGAAACAGTGGGGGAGGGGTATGAATGAATTGCAGGGATTGGGTGGGGATAGGACAGCATGTATACAGCAGCATAGGGTGAAGGGGGGGGGGGGGGGGGAATTGTTTGTACAAAACTTTCCTGGGGAAGCAAAAGGGCTTCCTTGCAAATGAAAGTAACTGGCTAGCCATTGAAATAAAGCAGGCTTTTGTTATTGAATGTGTTTTGTGTATGGGGGTGTCGCATGCAGATTTCCTGTTAGCATTTGTTAAAAAATTGCAAGCAGCATTGAGTTATACTAAAATTGCTTCATAGAAGTCTGCCCAGCAACAGTAAACATCTGTGGTAACTTGCTTAGAGACCATGCAAAGCTTTTAAGGCAGCATATTTTCTCCCAGCAGACACAGCACTCTGAAATATTGTGCCATTTATGCTGAATAAAAGTGGCTTGGGGCATAACCCTTTATTTACAATGTTTTAAATAGCACTTAAGTAGATTCTGGTTCAGACTCCACTATAATAAAGTTTGTATTATATCTGTATTAAGTTAGAGGTTACTTCTTTTATATATTTTTTAGTATGCTGGATATAATTCTGTCAATCCTTATTCTATATGTATTTGTTTTCTTGTATGTATGCTAAATAAGAGTAGTGTCCTTATGTAGATACAAATGTATATATTCTGTTTATCTGTATCTGGTTAATAATTGTTTACTACACAGTACCACATTCCTTTCACTGTATGCAATCTCCCGTGTCTGTTCTTGCAAGTTAGCTTAGGTAGAGGTAGTTGTGTATACACATTAAAGCAGCGTATCCACTAGATGATAAATTGGACGATTTGAATAACTATATCGTTAACATTAATCATCTGCGACATCGCCAAGTGGATATGCCATTAACGACCAGTGACGTGCGCTCCCGCTGCTCGTTTTCTGCATCTTTCATCGCTTGTACTTGCAGAACCTGACTATATATCGTTCAGTGTGGGTGCTCAATGTCGTCAATGACTTTGAGCACATCACTGCCGGGGAAACGCTAGGTGATTTCGCTCATGAAGCATATATAGTCTAGTGTATTACCCGCCTTAGTGAAGTGAAGCCCTGTCTACCACAGACTACCAGCCATGTGCTGGAGTACAGGAAAACCGTGGTATTGATGAAAAATATTCAGACTTTGGGAGTACTAACTTTGCCAACCATGGGGATCCAAGCATATGGTAATTGGGTACAGAAGACCCTATTCCAATACATTAAAAATCCTGAATTGTAAATAACACATCAAAAACAAGTTCTGTACAGCTACATATGTCTGTGGCATTTCTACGTCCCTATTGAAATGAATAGGCCCTTAACATGAAACCTACTACAAAGTGCTGGTGTAACTGCCTGTGTTATAACCCCCTGTGGGTATGTATGTACATAATGGGCTGCCATAGTGACCAGTCTATGGATATAGATTTTAATATGGGTTTAATTTTTGCACTTTAAAAATGTAAGTTATGTGCAGGTTTTAGCCACTTTTGAGTAACCAGTCTTACATACTGTCTCAACAAAGCTGGTCTTTTACATAGATTAATGGTCACTTTCACATGAACAGGTTACTGCAGTGAAAGACCTTTCTGTATATAGTAAATAATGGTAATGCTTGTAGTCTGCTTAAACATGGATATTTGTAGGTAGCTTTTACATGTAGGGATCTATACGTTGTTGGAATTTTCTGTAGAAGTAGACCATTTAGGAGAGTATATAGTGGGAGAACTTTACAAAGAACAACGGTGAATATGTTAGTGGTATGCTGTTGGTATAGCAGTGCGTTTTGGTTAGTGATCTTTTTAGTAAATATACATATATATATATATTTATATATTTCTTGGATAGTAACCTGGCAGCCGGGGTAAAATGGAGGCATCTGGGAGCTTCACGGACATGGGACCCTTGCCAGCATACCCCTGACTTTGTGATTGACTCACTATGTAACACATTAGTTGGTTTCCCTCACTTTAACATCTACTGAGACCTTACATTATATCAGCATCTACCTATCATTTTATAGAAAGTACTTGATAAGTGCTTCCTCAAAGCTGGTTGTTATGGGCAACTTCTCCACCGTTATCACTGCTTGATAAATCAAACCCTAAATGTCACGTATGAGGCTTCAATTGTCTAGCATGGGAAGCTGTTGATAGCAGTCACAGATTATAAGTAATTGATCCTCAGGAACTTCTGAGGGGAAACGACTCATTAAAAAAAACTCAATGAAATGTTAAAGGAAAACAAAACCAGTGTTCAAGTTTTTATTAATACTTGCCAGAAGTGGTGATACTGGTTTAAGTGATTATACAATGATACAATATTTTTCCACCCTCATGTTTTTTTGTTGTGGTGTTCCTTTCAGGCTTCTGCTCGCCACCATTGTGTGTATCTAGTCTCACTCCATTCCTCTTGCTTCCTTCAAGTTGGTGGGGATCCTCGTTGGTTGGAAGGCCTTTGTTATGCCCCTCTTAAACTGCGCAGGCTGAATGATTTGAATAAGATCCTTGCTCATAGACCATGGCTTATAACTAAAGAACACATTGAGGTGAGTGACCATGCAGGATTAGACAAGCTAGCTAGAACAGACTTAAGCTTACTAGTCCTTTACATCATTCAATAGTCTATCCTGACTGCGTTCTTAAATGCCTTGATGCAGGCAAATCACTGTATATTTGTCACCAAACCATGTTAGACTTGCTTTGATATTTTCCTAGAGCTATCAGAAGATCACAAAGTGATGGACGACCAATGTAATATGTTAATAGATCTCTATTTTATTGGGTAGGGTTGGCACCTTTAGATGCTTGAGGGTGTGATGGTTGTCACATTTTGTTTTCTCTCCAGTCTCTCCTGAGATCACGTGGTGGGCATTTCTGGTCTCTTGCTGAGCTCATTCAAGCCCTTGTCTTGCTTACCCACTTCCATGCACTTTCCTCATTTATTCTTGGCTGTGGCATCTACCTCCCAGAGGGACAGGGCATGGAGCGTCCTCCGTCTCCTGATGTCTCCATTAATGAGGTGGGTATACAGAATTTGTGGTCACATGTTTTTATAAAATATCTCCTTTACTTTAATATCTTTCTGTGTAAATTGCTCTGAAAGTGTTTTGCCATTGCCTGTTGACTATGGGAAAAAAAAAGTGCATGCCTTATTTTTGTACTCAGGGGGCCAGCACTCCACAAGAGGCAGAGCGTGTCTTGGCCCAAATGAAGAAACTGGATGAGGAAGGGCAGGAGATGAGTCAGGAGGAAATGGAGACTAGATTTGAACGGGAGAAGAGAGAGAGTATACTTGTGACTTCTAATGGTATGCAAGGCTTGTTTGCTTATTAAACTGCATGGATTTATGTTTCTGTACAAGTCACACTTGTGCAAAGCATATTAAGTCCAGTATACCATTTGCTTCATAGATGATATGGATCAGTCTGTTCACTTTCCTGGCATTCTCTGCTTTCTGGAGGACCCTGATTTTGGCTACATTGACTTCACTCGAAGGGGGGAGCAGGCTCCCCCCACGTTCCGTGCTCATGTAAGTAGTCTTTGTACTCTGTGGACTTATTTGGAGAATACCAGATCATATAGTAACTGCACCTAAATGGAACTAATGGGGAGATGTAAGAAGAGATTGGTAAGTGCCAAATGCAATATAACTGTTTGACATTTTACATTGAACCGCAGTATGTATAAAAGCAGGTAACATAGAAAAAACACTTTTCTATAAGTTATTTGAAAACATCTAACAATTTTGCTGTATTCAGCTATTAGAAAACCATAAGCGCACTTTTTTGGCTTATTTTTATTTTCCAAGTATCGGCATGATTACCTGCTGGTGTACAAACCTACAGCAACCGGGCGCATTCCCGGGGACTCATGCTGCGCACAAGATCTTGCACATGGACAGTGTGGCCGGCCAGCAGGGTAAGACACAACACTCGGCTTATGCGCTGTGGGTCTTGCACAGAGCCAGCAGGGTAAGACACAGCACTCTGCTTATGCGCTGTGGGTCTTGCACAGAGCCAGCAGGGTAATACACAGCACTCGGCTTATGCGCTATGGGTCTTGCACAGAGCCAGCAGGGTAAGACACAGCACTCGGCTTATGCGCTGTGGGTCTTGCACAGAGCCAGCAGGGTAAGACACAGCACTCGGCTTATGCGCTGTGGGTCTTGCACAGAGCCAGCAGGGTAATACACAGCACTCTGCTTATGCGCTGTGGGTCTTGCACAGAGCCAGCAGGGTAAGACACAGCACTCGGCTTATGCGCTGTGGGTCTTGCACAGAGCCAGCTGGGTAAGACACAGCACTCGGCTTATGCGCTGTGGGTCTTGCACAGAGCCAGCAGGGTAAGACACAGCACTCGGCTTATGCGCTGTGGGTCTTGCACAGAGCCAGCAGGGTAATACACAGCACTCGGCTTATGCGCTGTGGGTCTTGCACAGAGCCAGCAGGGTAAGACACAGCACTCGGCTTATGCGCTGTGGGTCTTGCACAGAGCCAGCAGGGTAAGACACAGCACTCGGCTTATGCGCTGTGGGTCTTGCACAGAGCCAGCAGGGTAAGACACAGCACTCTGCTTATGCGCTGTGGGTCTTGCACAGAGCCAGCAGGGTAAGACACAGCACTCGGCTTATGCGCTGTGGGTCTTGCACAGAGCCAGCTGGGTAATACACAGCACTCTGCTTATGCGCTGTGGGTCTTGCACAGAGCCAGCAGGGTAAGACACAGCACTCGGCTTATGCGCTGTGGGTCTTGCACAGAGCCAGCTGGGTAATACACAGCACTCGGCTTATGCGCTGTGGGTCTTGCACAGAGCCAGCAGGGTAAGACACAGCACTCGGCTTATGCGCTGTGGGTCTTGCACAGAGCCAGCAGGGTAAGACACAGCACTCGGCTTATGCGCTGTGGGTCTTGCACAGAGCCAGCAGGGTAAGACACGGCACTCGGCTTATGCGCTGTGGGTCTTGCACAGAATGTCTTCTCTCCACCATTTTGTTGGCTGAGATGATACATTTCAGCGTTATTGCTGTAGTGGCACAATAAGTGTTGCTATAGTACATCTGCCCCTAAGAGGCTATTTATTATATGGATGCAAGAAATTGGTGCTATGTCTTATTAATACTTATAAATCTTATTTTTTTTTGTAACCAATTGCTAACCATAATTGATTTTGTTTTACCTGTTTATGCAATGGAATATTTTTCCTTCTCATTTTTATTAAACCATTTTAGTAAATGATTACGAATTGAAAAATAAAAACAAACTTGAACCTTTTCATCCTATTAGTCCCATTTCACTAATTATTTTTAGAGATATTTGAAAGTTTACATATATTATAGCCCACTTTGTGCTGCATAACCTCTCTTTCAAAGTCTCTTGTTTGCTAAAGGGAAATTGTAATCCAATTAAGGTTGTTAATGTGAACTGTAAAACAAGGACATTCTGCTTATTTAACCACACTACGTCGCTTATTTTCAGTTGTGACATGTATGAGCTGGTATACAGTTTAAAACCAACATAAACCAATTTTGGGCCGTATTCAATTAGCCGCAATAAGTCTCGTCCTTTTCGCCTGCCGGACTTTTCGCCTACATTGCGTGTTTTTGGAGAAAACACTTTACGCCCTATTCAATTCCAAAGTATGCGAAAACGTGTCCCGGCGAAACTCAAACAGGTGAAAAGGGCTGTTAGATTTGGGGAAATCAGCCTGACCCCCCCCCCCCCCCAACCCCCAACCCCCAAAGATGCACTGACATTGGGGATCACTATGGATACTCCCGCATTAGCCCTGCTGAATGTATTTGTTGTGCTTAAATGCTCTCAATAGCTGCTATTTAGCATCTTTGCACAAGTGGTGAAGAATAGCATTTAGCAGGTTTTTTTTGCAAAAATAAGTAGTCCCAGCAAATTTGGGGTACATGAAAATGGGTGCAAGCATGGGTAAACATCACTAAAGTGAGGTTTTAAAAAACGCACCTTCAGCAAACACATGCAATCAAAAAAACTCCTGGGGCATACTTTGGAGTCTATTTTGCTAGTTTTTAAGTTTGTCCCCCAACTTTAACTTTCTCGCCTACAAAACAAAAGTACTTTTTTGGGGTGATTTGAAGTTTTTATTTTTTTACTTTTTTTTTGACAGTTTACCTTTGGGGGACTGTCCTATGGCTGCAGGGGTGTTCCTGCAACTTTGCACCCCAAACCCCCAATTCTGCACTTTTTTTGCCTGCATTCAGAGGCGAATCTTTTCCGCTGGTTACAAGGCGTAGACTTTTTTTGCACCGGCGAAAAGTCTTTGGAATTGAATACGGGGATAAGTTCTCGTATAGCGAAATGACGTCATTGGCGGAAACTTTTTGCCGAAAACGGCTTATCGTGGCTAATTAAATATGGCCCTATATTGGAATTATCTGAATAAACCTGTTTTGTTTCAAACGTATGTCTTAGTACAGGGGTAAGCATCCAGTGGTACTGCACATCCCAGCATGCCTTGTCAGTTTTGCTGTTAGGGCATGTTTAGATGTGTGGTTCCATAGCTGCTGGAGTGCCACATTTTACCTACTCCTGTCTTATATCTCTGTAAAGCAGGGCATCCACTATACAATTTTCTGTCATATCTGTCCAATCTGGCTGGTTGGACTGAAAACCTGGTAATGTATGGGAGCAAATGACCGTCATCCATTTGCTCACAAACACTGGAATATAGCCAAAAATGGTTGTTCAGACAAATTGGTTAAAACACACATTTGACCAATTTGAACAATTTTTTTTTGTCCTTTTATCAGTGTTTAAAACCATATGATCGACTGTCCATACATTACCAGATTTTCATTCCAACCAGCCAGATTGGACAGATATCTGACAGAAAATTGTATAGTGGATGCCCATCTTTAGGCTTATTACTTTGGTGTTCATCTATATCTCACTCCATTTCTGTTTTTAGGACTATACATGGGAAGATCATGGTTACTCACTACTACAAAGGTTGTACCCAGAAGTTGGTCAGCTCCTGGATGACAAGTTCCAAGTTGCTTACAACTTGACATATCACACCATTGCCTCACATCAGAGCATAGACACTTTCAAACTGAGGAGAGCCATCTGGAACTATATACAATGTATTTATGGAATCCGGTAAGGAAGCTGAATAAGTGCATGGCTTCGTAATAATCCTGGGGTTAATTGTTACTCATGTTTTTTTTTTTCTTTTCTCTTCCCACCGTTTGTTCTCCGATTGGGTTCTGTTGTAGCATTCCTTTCTTCCTGCAATTGGCTCTGTAGAATATTTGCCTGGTGAAGGGGGTGGGGGATTGGACCACTCCCTTTTGCTGTTGACCCTTAATTTGCATTTTCCTAGGAGAGCCTTCTTCTGGAAATTTAATCCATTTTAGTTGATGCAAATTGAGACTGCCTCTAAACTAAAGAATACTGTTTTTGTATTGTTTTTCTTGTTTGATAAATCCAAATGGCTTCTGTTTGCTCATGATTATTACACTGAGGTGCCAAGTCATGGGATAGCAGTATGTAATGGTAGATGGCGTCACCGTACTGTGACATCTTGGAAATGCTCAGACCTGCATCTGTTGCAATCTGACATCTCGTGAATAGGCTGCTTATGGCAAGGCACAGTCAATTATCTGCGTTCTAACGGGGCATGATAGTGGGTGCCCGACGGATGGAACGTTCCATTTCCAAAGCTGTGCACGCATTCAGCAAACCTCGACCTACGGTATCATGTGCGTACCAGGAATTCCTCATGGAAGGCTTTACTGCCAACCACGGGTACTTAATGATCATGACCAGCACCGTCTGGCCAGAATTGTCCATGGTAACAGACGAGCACCACTGGCTCAAATTGCATCCACATTCAATGCAGGAGATACTAGACTCCTATCCTTAGGACGCTTCAGACTGTCACACTGCGGACCTTACAGCTCCCCGGAGCATCCTCAGGATGCTCCAGGCATTGCTGCCCTTGTTGCCCTGTCCCCGTGTGACCTCACACGGAGGGGTCGTAGCCTGCACCAGGCCCGCAAATAATGTTATATATATATATATCAAAATTGCCCTCGGCATAAAAAAGGTTCCCCCACCCCTGCGTTAGTGCCTCAAACATTGTTATATTGTGATCTTAATATTGTTACTGTCTTGCTATTTGTCATAAAATAGTTCACTAAACTATTTCAAGAATTTGTCAATGCAAAATGTATATTTCTACTTCAGGGTCCATAGGGGGTCCACAGGGTTGACCTTGGGGGTTATAGCTGGAACAGGATCCATGGGCACCACACAGTTAAGCTTTTAGCTCCCAGGATGCACTTGGGTCCTCCTCTATACCCCGCCCCCGAGCCACAGGCACCTCAGTGTAAGCTGGTGCCCGGCCGGAGTCGGTCACCGCGCAGGGGGGCTGCAGGAGCAGCCCCCAGAAGCTTTTTATTTTAAGTTAAATTTTATTTTTAATTTATTTTTACTACAGACGGCAGCGAAGGGCTGTCTGTACAGACGCCCACGCTGCCGCTCTGATCCCCGACTGGCGCCGCGACGCCAGTACTGATCTGGGGATCGCGGCGGGAGGACAGAGTCCGTACTAGCCGGACTCTGTCTACCTCCCAGGACTGCTGCCGGAGTCGCCGGGGATTCAGGTAAGCCGCGCGTCGCTGGCTAGCGGCGGCGCGCGGAATGCCTTAAATGCAGTCCTTTAGCCTCCGGTCCTGGGGACAGACCGGAGGCTGCTGGCAGTGGCGGCGGGCCCCCCCATAACCCGTGGGACCACTAGACCACCAGGGATAACCGGCAAGCGGGAAGCCAGCATCCCTGGGGTTAATGGCCAGCCAGGGGAGGAAGCCTTCCCTGTCAGCGGCTCCTCCCCTCAGCTCAGCGCGCCTTTCAGCACGGAGTCTGGCGTCGCTGAGCTGCAGATTCCTCGGCCACTCCTCCTCTGAGGTCTCCAGCGGCCATTTTCCCACAGTGGCAGCGCAGATCTCAGGGAGCACGCGGACCGGTCCCCCTGTGTACCTCTCCCCTGATTAAGGACAGCGTACACAGCACTATAGCCCTCCCAGACACTGAATCTGGGCAGGTTGATTGTAGTGTAAAGGTGCAGTGAGTATATCTTCCTGCATGGTATGTGACTTTTTGCTAGTGCTGCCTGTCTGTGCTTATTTTCCGCTTACTGTCAGCTTATACCTATCCCTTTACTTCTCCTACAAGCCCTGCAGGTGTGTGGGGGAGGGGCGTTTCTACTGACCTCACTTATATAGATCACGTATTTGTGAGGTCCGTCACATACAGTTGTGTGCTACTCAGTGCCATATTGTGGGCTGTTGTTCAGCACACCGGTGAGTGCGTTTCACTTCTACCCTGGTGCCAGTTATATAATATATTCTGTCATGTCAGACGAGGAGGTTGAGCGCACAGTGGCTCCGGTGTTGGCCTCCTGCGGACGCTGTTCTGCAGGAGTAGATAGGGAGGATTTGTCACAGGATGGCCTGTGTAGTCGATGCCAGGTGGCTCCTGGCCCATCCAGACCTTCTCTGGCGCAGGAACCACCGTGGGCGATGTTTTCTCAAGTGCTGGTGTCTATTGCGGACCGTCTGTCGGTCCCGACTGCTCTCCCTACTAGGGCGGTGCCCCAGCCGACCATTCCCTGGGTGTCCCGCAGTTATTGCGGAGTCCTCCTGGGTCTCAATCAGTTGGTCCCTATGCGGGGTTGCCTATGTATATACAGGCTTCCCCTGTGCCGCAGCAGCCTGTGGTACCTTTTCAGGCCCCTATGGCGACGCCTCCACCATGGGTGGATGTGCTCTCCAACTCCGTGCAAAATTTGGCGGCCGCTTCCTCGGCTTTTCAGTCAATGTTGCAGACTGACATGCCTTCTAGGATTTCTAAACGCTCACTCATGACACGGGCTGCTCAGGTATCGGACTCAGAGGGTTCCTCAGATGATGGGGAGGTCCCTGATGACACTGACTCGGACGCCTCGGTCCAGGAAATGGATACCAAGTCGTCCATTAATGTGCGAGCACTAGTTAGGGCGGTGCGAGCTATTCTTCTTATAGAGGATGAGGCACCGGTTCCTAGGTCGAAGTTTCCTAGTTTCAAAAAAACTAAGGTGGCTTCTGCGGTGTTTCCCCTGTCGGATCAGTTGACGGATCATATGGCGGTAGCTTGGCAGGCGCCCAGTAAGAGATTCCTTCCTCAGAAGCGGTTGGCTTCTAATTACCCCTTCCCTGAGGCACATTGTAAAAAATGGGAAACTCCACCGGTGGTGGATTCCCATGTCACCCGTTTAACTCGGGGCGCCACCTTACCATTACCGTCGATATCCTCACTGAAGGATCCCACGGACAGGAAAGTTGAGACTTGCTTAAAGTCTATTTACTCCCTCTCCGGGGCGGTGGCCCGACCGTCCATGGCCATTTCCTGGGTGGCCAAGGCCATTGAGGGGTGGGCCAATGCATTGGAAGATACCTTCCCGGACGACGCTCCGGATGTCCAGCGGGCGTTGTTGGGACAAATGAGGGACGCCGCTTCTTACATTGGAGAAGCTTCTTTAGATGCTAGTCTGCTGACCTCGCGGGTATCGGCTGCAGCGGTGTCTGCCCGCCGATCCTTATGGTTGCGGTCCTGGAGAGCGGACTCTGATTCAAAGAAAGGTCTGGAGGCCTTACCTTTCAATGGGGAATTACTATTTGGTCCGGACTTGGACAAAATAGTGGACACCCTGGCTAAATCCAAGTCGGCCTTCCTCCCTTCGGCGGCACTGCCTGCTAAGGTTCGGAGTTCGGCTTTTCGTTCCTTTCGGGTTCAGGGTAAGGCGAAAGGTCAGTCCTTCCCGAGACAGTCTGCGAGTAAGACGGCCTCTAAACCCAAGAAGCAAGCCTGGAGTGCTCGGCGCCCTTCTTCCAAGCAGGAAGATAAACCTGCGGCCTGATGGGACGGGCCTCCCTCTGGGGGACCTCAGAGTGGGAGGCCGACTTCTTCTATTTGCCCAGTGCTGGCACAATACCACCACGGATGCCTGGGTTCGAGAAGTGGTCTCCCAGGGGTACGCCCTGTCTTTTCGGCACAGACCACCCCACCAGTTTTTCTGCACAAGTCCTTCTCAGAACAAGACCAAGGCGTTACAGGTTCAGGAGGCTATAGAGTCCTTGCTGAAAGCAGGGGTCATTGTTCCCGTTCCTCTATCACAACGAGGGACGGGGTATTATTCGTCTCTGTTTCTGGTGCAGAAACCCAATGGTTCTCATCGCCCTATCCTCAACTTGAAGTCTCTGAACAAATTCCTCAGAGTTCCCAAGTTCAGGATGGAAACGTTACGTTCCATCATTCTGGCGATGGAACCGGGGGATTACATGGTGTCCCTGGACATCCAGGACGCCTACCTCCATGTTCCGATAGCATCTTCACACCAGCGGTATCTGAGGTTCGCTATCCTTCAACACCACTATCAGTTCCGGGCGCTACCCTTTGGTCTCTCCACGGCACCGAGGGTGTTCACGAAGATTATGGCGGTCATGGCCGCACATCTTCGGAACCAGAATGTACGGCTGCTGCCGTATCTGGACGACCTCCTGTTGCTGGCGAGCTCCCCGGAGGTACTGCTTCAACATCTCCACCTGACGATCGCTTGCCTGCAAGCACACGGGTGGTTGATAAATTGGAAAAAGTCCTCCCTGATTCCATCTCAGCGGATGGTTCATTTGGGAGCCCTGCTGGATTCGCGTCAGCAAAGGATCTTCCTGACTCCGGAGAAGGTCGCCTCCCTACAGCTGCGGATACAAAGTTGCCTGAGCCGTTGCCACCTGTCGGTCCATTCGGCTATGAGAGTTCTGGGGTCCATGGTGTCGACATTCGACATGGTGGAATTTGCCCAGTTCCATTCCCGGCCCCTGCAGGGGCTGATTTTATCAGAATGGAACGGGTTACCTCACCGGATCCGCTCTCAGGTGCTGGTGTTGTCTCCGGACGTTCGGCAATCTTTGGCTTGGTGGCTTCAGGCAGCTCATCTGGTCGAGGGGCGCCCATTTTGGATCCCGGACTGGGTCCTGCTCACGACGGATGCCAGTCTCCGGGGTTGGGGGGCAGTGACCGGCTCTTTGTCGCTTCAGGGTCGTTGGTCAGTGGAAGAAGCACTTCTCCCCATCAACATCCTGGAACTGCGGGCAGTATACAGGGCCCTGCAGTCGTCCGGCCCCGCTCTTCACGGAAGGGCGGTACAGGTGCAGTCCGACAACGCCACCACGGTGGCGTATATCAACCACCAAGGCGGAACTCGCAGTCAGGCAGCGATGTCGGAGGTGTCTCGTATCCTGACTTGGGCGGAGGGTCACATTCCGGCGATCTCGGCGGTCTTCATCCCCGGAGTCCTCAATTGGGAGGCGGACTTCCTCAGCCGTCACGACGTGCATCCCGGGGAATGGTCGCTTCACCCAGAGGTGTTTCAGCTACTCGTGGACAGGTGGGGACTGCCGGAGCTGGACTTGATGGCCTCCCGTCACAATCACAAGTTGCCCGTTTACGGGTCAAGGACAAGAGACGCAGGCGCAAGTCTGGTGGACGCGCTGTCGGTGAAATGGACGTTTCACCTGGTGTATCTGTTTCCTCCGCTATCCCTGCTTCCTCGGGTTCTGCGGAAATTCAAGCAGGACGGCGGCATGCTCGTGCTGGTAGCTCCGGCGTGGCCCAGACGTCCTTGGTACTCCGATCTCAGGAGCCTCTCCATCGACGCTCCGTACCTTCTTCCTCAGCGTCGGGACCTGTTGTCTCAGGGGCCCTGCCTTTACCCGGATCTGGGTCGGCTGTCTTTGACGGCGTGGCTCTTGAGACAGCCGTCTTGAGGTCTCGGGGCTTCTCCAGTTCGGTTATTGGTACCATGCTCCGGGCACGCAAGCCTGCTTCAGCACGGATTTATCACAGAGTGTGGCACACTTACTTTCAGTGGTGTGAGTCCAGACATTATGATCCTCAGGTGTTCCGAGTTTCTAGGATCTTGGAATTTCTTCAGTCAGGATTGGATCTCGGCTTACGCCTTGCATCTCTGAAGGTTCATGTGTCCGCCTTGTCCGTGTGGTTTCAACGGCGGATTGCAATACTACCAGACGTTCACACCTTTTTCCAGGGTGTTCTCAGGATCCAGCCTCCCTTTGTGCCTCCCCTGGCTCCTTGGGACTTGGCGGTGGTGCTACAGGTCCTGCAGGGTCCTCCGTTTGAGCCTCTTGAGGCGGTGGAGCTCAAGTGGCTGACATTTAAGACGGTTTTTCTCCTGGCAATTGCTTCGGCCAGGAGGGTGTCTGAATTGGGGGCGCTTTCCTGTCGCCCTCCTTTCCTGATTTTTCACCAGGACAGAGCGGTGCTCCGCACTCGTCCTGAGTTTTTGCCCAAAGTGGTCTCGAAGTTCCACATTAATCAGGAACTTGTTGTGCCAGCTTTTCAGTCCCCTGATCTTTCAGCTGGTGAGACTTCCTTAGATGTGGTCCGGGCGCTTAGAATTTATGTAGACCGGACGGCTTCGGTTAGGAAGTCTGATTCCTTGTTTATCCTCTTTGGTTTTCACAAGAGGGGTTGGCCTGCCAACAAACAAACGTTAGCCCGTTGGCTTCGTTCCGTTATTTGTGAGGCTTATGCACAAGAGGGTTTACCTGTGCCAGCTTCTGTTAAGGCTCATTCCACTCGTTCTGTGGGTCCCTCTTGGGCTGCTAGACGTGGCGCTTCTGCTGTTCAGCTGTGTAAGGCGGCCACTTGGTCTTCTATTCAAACGTTTTTGAGGTTCTATGCGTTTGACACCTTCGCCTCTCAGGATGCTTCCTTTGGGCGCCGGGTGCTCCTTTCAGCACAGGAGCGTCCCCGCCCTTAGTTGAACTGCTTTGGGACATCCCCAAGGTCAACCCTGTGGACCCCCTATGGACCCTGAAGTAGAAAACAAGAGATATGGTAAGAACTTACCTTTGTTATCTCTGTTTCTACGAAGTCCATAGGGTCCACAGGGCGCCCGCCCTGACGCACCTGGCTTCAAATGGGCTGTGTGGCTGGTCACCGGTTTTCCGTCTCCTATTGCTGTGAGTATGGTTTCTTGTGTGTTCCAGTCTTCCTTCTCTCTGTTCCATATTCTCCTCCGGCCTAGGCTGCTTACCAACTGAGGTGCCTGTGGCTCGGGGGCGGGGTATAGAGGAGGACCCAAGTGCATCCTGGGAGCTAAAAGCTTAACTGTGTGGTGCCCATGGATCCTGTTCCAGCTATAACCCCCAAGGTCAACCCTGTGGACCCTATGGACTTCGTAGAAACAGAGATAACAAAGGTAAGTTCTTACCATATCTCTTGTTATCTCAGTATATGTTGAGTTGTGCAGGTCTTGGCTTTATATTTATATAAAAAACCTGGTATACCTGCTTTAAAAGGAGGGAGAATAAGTGAGTTGGAATATTAGTGTATGGTTGCTGTAACTCAACCTTTCCCTGTATTCTTCTATTAGGTATGATGATTATGACTACGGTGAGGTGAATCCACTGTTGGAGAGAAGCTTGAAGGTTTATATGAAAACTGTGACCTGTCATCCAGAAAGAATAACACGCCAGTTATATAACGACTTCTGGAGGCAATTCAAGCACTCAGAGAAGGTATATCAGAAGATCATCATAACATACTGTGAAATGAAGATGTTTTTCTTTGTATCAATATTATTCAATTGTACTTATTTAAGTGAAAAGGTTGGCAATGTAGCCATAAATAACTGGTATGTACTGTCATTGTGACACAAGGCAATCAGTATTAAAAATCTGTGAAGGATCAATGCATTCCTTTCAGTCTTTTCCTCCACTTCCTTCTATGCATACTCTTTCCTAATGTGCACTAGCTTGAATTGCGCACTGTCCCCTTTTCTATCGGATGGAGGTCAGTAAGGATTGAGACCGTCCCTCAGCAATTAGATTGCATGGCTCAGTCAAAATTGTGCAGTGTCATAATTGAATGAATTATTTTCTAAAAAACAAAATCAGACTTTTCTAGCTTGTGTGCTCAGTGTTCCAGTCCTAGATAGCCTCCTTGTTGGTAGAACTGAAGCAGAGCACAAATAAGGAAAGATATAGACACATGTTGGCGGATTGAGGATGTCTGATTTAGTATTGTCACTATATTTTCGGGAGCTTGTCAGTCATCTCATCTCAAGGGTTATATTTATGATCGTAATAGTCCAGTGATTACGAGAGAGATGTAAAATCGTGCAAAGTACTAAGTAAAGACCTATTTCAGATTTTCAAATGTGGTGACTGACAGCTGTCAAACTTTCAAGCCTTTTGTTTAGGAGCGTTTTTGCATTTGAATTGCTCATTTAAATCTAAAGGTGCATACGCACAACGATTTTTTTAATGATTATCGTTAACGATATCGTTTATCGTTCAATCGTTGAAAAAAACGTTCACTTTCTGAGTGAAAACGATGAACGATTATAGTTCATGCGCTTTCATGTTTGTAGTTCAGTCATACTGGCCAACTCAAAGATTTTCATTAAGTTAATATGCAAAAATTGTAGTTCAAAAAATCGTTCATTACATTTAGTAAATGAACGATTTTAGCAAACTATTTTCATTCATTTTTCTCTTGAAAAAATGAACGAAAATGTTTACTAAAATCGTTCATTTACTAAATCGTGTGTGTGTATGCAGCTTTAATATTTAATGTGCAGCAATTCTGGATATTTAATTCTCGGCAATAATGCCTTCAATCGTGCTCATAAATGAATACTTTGTACCAGTGACATTTATACCTGTAAGGTGTATGGTACCTGTACTGATGTATCTGCATTATCTAATGCCTAGATCAGAGGTTCCCAAACTCGGTCCTTAAGGCACCCTAACAGTCCAGGTTTTAAGAATAGCCAGGCTTGACCACAGGTTACTTAATTAGTACCTCTGTCAACCACCTGTGTTCAATCATGGATATCTCTAAAACCTGAACTGTTGGGGTTCCTTGAGGACCACGTTTAGGAACCTCTGGCCTAGATACATTCTGACTAATGTATACTATTTATTTACATGGTACATCTTAAGTATGAGTTAAAAAGTATACTGTTAATTGACCCGTTTCTTTTAATTTGCACAGTTAATATAAGTCGCACACCAGCATAATTTCTGCCTTTGTCTATGGGGTGAAGTAAGGTACAACTCAGCTGGGAACTTGTAAATGCTAAAAAAAACAAATTCCAGTAACTGGTCATAAAGGCCAAGCCTAAAGTTCTCAGCTCAGCCAGGGAATAGGCCGCTTACTGTGAACTCTGGGTGCTCTAATGGTCTCTCAAGCATCTATTGCTTGCATGGGAAGACACTGGGATATTAAGCAGCAGTAGGTATTCTGGCAGCACATTGCAGACTTTTTTTGTGCAGGAAAGTAACCCTTTGTTGTGCTTAGGACAAAGTGCACAGAAGTGCAACTGAAAGGAGTTTGATGGATTCCATTAAAAATATTAGGATTAGATAAAAATTCTGGCAATTTAGAAGTCCTTTTGTGGAGCGGAAATAGCTGTTCACGCAAGGTACACCCCTAAATGCCCCGTTCATTTTCTTCTCACTCTGCAATTGGAAATCCTTTTTTGGATTTAAAAAAAATGCACTTCTAATCTTCTCCCAACCCTGGTCCTGATATAGCGTCTGTTGTACATTGACGTGTGTAGCTTTCAAGCCCCTCTATTTTTCTTTTTCAGCATACTGGTGCTTTTATCTGGTATTGGCTATTTGTAGTGTCCGTCTTAGCTTATACTAAGGAAAATGTGTGATTTTACTGTTCTTACAATATTGCTAGTAAAACAGCCCTTTAGAACAAAAAACTAGGTGTATGCAATGACAGTTAAACTGTATGTACGAATCAATGCAATGAGGATGGGGAATGTATTATTACATATATATATATATATATATCTCACACCTCTCTGCATATGTAAATGTTTGTATGTGTATTTCTACTTCAGGGTCCATAGGGTATCCACAGGATACCTTGGGGTATAGGTGTGACGTCAGTCGCAGGGCACCAAAGAGTTAAGCTTTCAGCCTCCCAGGATGCACTAGGTCCCCCTCCTATACCCCGCCCCCGAGCCAAGGCACCTCAGTTTAGTTTGGTGCCCGGCCGGAGTCGGGTGCACCTGTTGGAGTGGGGGCTAGAAGAGCCCCTGAAGCTTATTCTTCATGCAGCTGTGGCTGCACAACTGGATGAACAGCATGGACAGTCAGTCCTGACGTCCATGCTGTCTTCCCTACACCCCGCCGGTACCAGAACGCCGGTACTGATCCGGGGATGCTGGTGGGCATCTGGGGTCACAGCTAGCGGTGACCCCAGATGCTCCGGACCATGGCCGGATTCAAGGGGGACAGAGGTAAGCAGCGGGGTCCCGCGGTGGGTCCCCGCTGATCACATGGTCCTAAGTCCCCAGGCAGGGGGCTCCCTGGGGACTGGCTGCAGCGTGGAGCCAGGCGACCAACCTGCGCTTCCACTACCCCCTGGGACAGCGGACCGCAGCAGAGCGGTAGCGCTGCGGCGTCCCAGGGGTTAAATGCATGCCAGGGGAGCGCGCCTTCCCTGTCTCACAGCCGGCGCCTCCCCCGCTGCACACAGCCCTCTCTGCATGCTGCCGACTGGTCCTGTGGCAGCGCTCCTCCCCCAGGCCAGCCTCCTCTCTGCTCCTCGGCGGCCATCTTCTCCAGAACGCATGGTGAACGCTGCTGGAAGCGCTGGAAGGAAGCATCGTGGTCTGGGTCCCCCCGCATACCTCTCCTCCGCTGTGGTCAGGTCTGTGTATGCAGCGCTGTGTCCTACCAGGCCCTGTGTCTGTGTAGTTGAGTGATCAGCGCTGTTAGTGCAGGAATTGTTATTTTTCTGCATTGTATGTGACTGTGCTAGCGCTGCTGCCTGTAACTTTTCTTCTCTAAACTGTCAGCTTTATTACTGTCCCTGTTCTTTCTGCTAAAGCCCTTGCGGTGCGGTGCTGCAGGGTGGTCTCTCGCCTATTTAATACTTAATTGGTGAGAGAGGTCACATACGTGGTGCCATCATGTCTGAAAGTGATTTTCCCCTCCGGCTACAGTGTACCACGTGCAAAGTACCGTTAGCGGAGGGGGAGGGTAGCGCGGAGGGCCTTTGCCGGCAGTGTTTGTCCATGGCGCGGCCTATTACGGTTACAGCACCGGTACAGGAGCCGCCCTGGGCTTGTTTCGCTCAGGCGTTAACAGCTTTAGTGGGCCAGTTAGCTCCGCAGCCCGCGTTTACTCCGATGGGTTTGTCCCAGCAGTCTGTGGTGTCGTCACCCATGCAGGGGTTCCCACGACAATTGGTGGTACCCCACAGTCTCCCTATTTCCCCGCTCCCGGGTTCTCAGGAGCCAGCGTGGGTTAACTCCCTGACGAGTTCTGTACAGCACTTGTCGGATGTGTTGCAAGGGGAGTCTGTGATGCGGTCTCATAAAAGGCCGGTGGCGTCTCTGTCCGCTCCTTATGAGGATGACGAAGGGACGTCTGATGATGGGGAGATTCTAGATCCTTACGATCAGGAACCTCTCCATACTAAGGACGCTGATGCTAAGTCCAAAGTATATATTCCTGGACTTATTCGGGCGGTCCGCACAGCCTTGGTGATTGAGGACGAAGTTCCCCCAGCGGCTAAATCTAAGTATGCCTTTTTCAAAGATGTGAAGGGCGATGCCATAGTCTTTCCTCTTTCGGGTCAGTTGGTGGACCATTTAGAGGAGGCGTGGAAACAACCTGGCAAAAGATACCAGCCGCAGAGACGCCTGGCGGTGGCTTATCCGTTCGCGGATAATTATTTTGCGAAGTGGGAATCCCCTCCACAGGTGGATTCTCACGTGACCCGTCTTGTCCGTAGTGCCACATTGCCGATGCCATCCATGTCCTCCCTTAAGGATGCTACGGACCGCAAGGTAGAAATCTGCCTGAAGTCCGCTTATTCCCTTGCAGGGGGGGCAGCACGGCCGGCTATGGCCATTTGCTGGGTTGCCAGAGCGATGGAGCGCTGGGCGGATTCATTAGAGGCTTCTTTTGAATCCGACTGTCCGGCCGATCAGGCGGAGTTGATTGGCAATCTCCGTGATTCGGCCACCTACATCAACGAGGCGGCTCTAGACATTAGTACTCTGGTGTCTAGAATTTCTTCAGCAGCGGTAGCTGCTCGTCGCACCTTGTGGCTGCGATCCTGGAAGGCGGACGCAGATTCCAAGAAAGGTCTGGAAGCGTTGCCGTTTACCGGAGAAGTTCTCTTCGGTCCGGATCTGGATAAGATTGTGGCCACGCTGGCGGCAGCCAAATCGGCCTGTCTCCCGTCGGCCGCTGCTCCTTCTGGTTCGGGACCATCGTCCTTTCGGTCATCTAGGGCCCAGGGCAGGCCCAAACCACAGTCGTTTCCTCGGCAGGCTGGCCCTAAGAAATCGGTCAAGCCCCGGAAGCAGGCATGGAGTACCAGACGTCCGGCCCCCAAGCCAGATGACAAGCCTGCGGCCTGACGGTCCGGGCCTCCCTTTGGGGGATCCCAGGGTGGGAGGCCGCCTGCTACAGTTCGCCCAGTGTTGGTCGACCACTACGACAGACACTTGGGTTCTGGAGGTGGTTTCCCACGGATACGCCCTCTCCTTCCGGCACAGACCCCCGGCTCGCTTCCTCACCACGGGTCTCCCATCAGACCGGAACAAGGCTACGGAGCTGCGGAAGGTATTGCACACTATGCTCCAGGCTGGAGTTATAGTGGCGGTTCCATTCTCCCAGAGGGGCCAGGGTTTCTATTCAAATCTATTTTTGGTACAGAAACCCAATGGGTCATATCGTCCGATTCTCAACCTCAAAGCACTCAAGTCTTTGCAGGTCCCGAAGTTTCGGATGGAGACCCTACGGTCCATCATTCTGGCGCTGGAACCTGGGGACTACTTGGTGTCATTGGACATACAGGACGCTTACCTGCATGTCCCTATTCTTTGGCGCCATCAACAGTTCCTCAGGTTTGCAATCAGCAGCGACCACTTCCAGTTTCGGGCGTTACCTTTTGGCCTGGCAACAGCACCACGTGTTTTCACCAAGGTGATGGCGGTCATGGCGGCTTCTCTGCGGCTGCAGGGAGTCCGCATGTTGCCGTATTTGGACGACCTGTTATTGGTGGCAGGATCTCCAGAGCTCCTGTTACGCCACTTGGACCTGACCATTGCACTGCTGCAACGGCACGGCTGGCTAATCAACTGGCAGAAGTCCACTCTAATCCCGTCTCGGAGGATTCTGCATCTTGGAGCCTTATTGGACTCGGGACAGCAAAGGATCTTCGTGACGGAGGACAAGATCTCTGCTTTACAGTCAAGGGTGCGCAGTTGTCTGCACAGCCGCCGGGTGTCCTTACACTCGGCGATGAGGTTACTGGGCTCCATGG
Organism: Taudactylus pleione; assembly: GCA_031769625.1. NCBI lineage: Eukaryota > Metazoa > Chordata > Amphibia > Anura > Myobatrachidae > Taudactylus > Taudactylus pleione. The sequence goes on along the minus strand of JAUIMM010000303.1, from coordinate 619,428 downwards.
TGTCGGTGTTCGACATGGTGGAATACGCCCAGTTTCACTCCAGACCTCTGCAGCACCTGATCCTGTCCAAGTGGAACGGGCTGACTCAGTCTCTGAAGTCCCAGACGATTGTGCTCACCCAGGAGGTTCGCCTGTCCCTTACGTGGTGGTTACAGACGACCCACCTCAACAAGGGACGTCCGTTCTGGGTTCCAAATTGGGTCCTGTTGACAACGGACGCCAGTCTTCGGGGCTGGGGAGCAGTTTCGGGTCCACACTTGTTCCAGGGCAGGTGGACGCCGACAGAAGCGGAGCTTCCAATAAATATCTTGGAACTCCGTGCGGTCTTCAATGCTCTCCAGCAGGCACAGCGGTTTCTCCAGGGTCGCCCGGTGCAGGTCCAGTCGGACAACGCTACCACCGTGGCCTACATAAACAGGCAAGGAGGAACTCGCAGTCGGGCGGCTCTCGTAGAGGTCTCTCGGATCCTGGTTTGGGCGGAGCGCAATCTTCCGGCCATATCAGCGGTCTTCATCCCGGGAGTGCTCAATTGGGAGGCGGACTTTCTAAGTCGCCAGGACGTTCATCCGGGGGAATGGTCCCTGCACCCGGACGTTTTTCAACTACTGGTGGACAGGTGGGGTCTTCCAGAAATCGACCTCATGGCGTCCCGGCACAACAACAAGTTGCCGGTGTACGGGTCTCGCACAAGAGACGAAGGGGCGTCTCTGGTGGATGCTCTGTCCGTCCGGTGGACGTTCCGGTTCGCATACCTGTTCCCTCCGGTCTCCCTTCTTCCACGGGTAATCCGGAAATTCAAACAGGAAGGAGGGACGCTCCTGTTGATAGCTCCCGCGTGGCCCAGACGGCACTGGTTCTCAGACCTTCAGGGTCTGTCCGTGGACATTCCTCTGCGGTTGCCGCTACGACCGGACCTTCTGTCTCAGGGTCCTTGCCTTCACCCGGACCTGACTCGGCTGTCTTTGACGGCGTGGCTGTTGAGACGGCCATGCTGAGGTCCCGGGGGTTTTCCAGCTCGGTGGTGCGTACCATGTTACGAGCTCGGAAACCGTCTTCCGCGAGGATATACCATCGCGTGTGGCATACGTTCTTCCAGTGGTGTCGACCGAGAGGTTATGCACCGCGGGAGTTTCGTCTGTCTCGGATTCTCGCCTTCCTGCAAGCGGGACTAGATCATGGGCTTCGCCTTGCTTCTTTGAAGGTACAGGTTTCGGCCCTATCTGTCTGGTTTCACCGTAGGATTGCTACAATCCCGGATGTGCGCACCTTTATGCAGGGTGTTCTCCGCATTCAGCCGCCCTTTGTTCCACCTGTGGCGCCTTGGGATTTGGTTGTGGTCCTGAGGGCTCTCCAAGGACCGCCGTTTGAACCACTGGGCTCAGTGGATCTTAAATGGCTAACAGCTAAGACTGTTTTCCTTCTGGCCATTGCTTCGGCCAGACGTGTTTCTGAGTTAGGGGCTCTTTCTTGTAGACCCCCTTTCTTGGTTTTTTATGGGAACAGGGCAGTGCTCCGCACTCGGCCCGAGTTTCTTCCCAAAGTTGTTTCCCAGTTTTCATATTAACGAGGAAATAGTTGTTCCGGCCTTTAACTCACCGGGTCTTTCCGTGGGTGAGGCCTCTTTGGATGTTGTGCGGGCCTTAAGGACTTATGTTGACCGCACTTCTTCGTTTAGGAAGTCGGACGCTTTGTTTGTCCTCTTTGGCTTCCGTAAAAAAGGGTTGGCCTGCTTCAAAGCAAACTTTGGCAGCTTGGATCCGTATGGCTATTTCTGAAGCTTATCTTCATGAAGGCCTACCGGTCCCTCCTTCTCTGAAGGCTCATTCCACTAGGTCTGTGGGTCCTTCGTGGGCAGCTCGACGTGGTGCCTCGGCAGTTCAGATCTGCAAGGCTGCTACGTGGTCTTCTGTCCATACCTTCGTGAGGTATTACAGGTTTGACACCTTCGCCTCTCAGGATGCTTCCTTCGGGCGGCGGATTCTCCTTTCTGCACAGGAGCGTCCCCACCCTTAAAGGATACTGCTTTGGGACATCCCCAAGGTATCCTGTGGATACCCTATGGACCCTGAAGTAGAAAATATGAGATATGGTAAGAACTTACCCTTGTTATCTCTATTTCTACGAAGTCCATAGGGTTCCACAGGACTCCCGCCCTGTCGCACCTGTGCTGCAGATGGGCTTTGCTCTGGTCACCGGTTTTCCGTCTCCCTCTGGTGAGAATGTGATTCTTGTATGTGTCCAGATCTTTGTTCTCTCTCTTCCTTCTCCTCCTCCGGCCTATGGCTTGGTAACTAACTGAGGTGCCTTGGCTCGGGGGCGGGGTATAGGAGGGGGACCTAGTGCATCCTGGGAGGCTGAAAGCTTAACTCTTTGGTGCCCTGCGACTGACGTCACACCTATACCCCAAGGTATCCTGTGGAACCCTATGGACTTCGTAGAAATAGAGATAACAAGGGTAAGTTCTTACCATATCTCATATTATATGTATGTATATATATATATATATATATATATGTATCTCTCACACCTCTCTGCATATGTAAATGTTTGTGTGTGTGTGTATTATATATATATAAAAAATTTTTTTTTTTTTTATATTCTTTTATTCATTAGTGTGTATTATGTTGTCAGTTGGTGCCTCTACCTGAATTTACCCATCTTTCCATCAGGTCCACTTGAACTTGCTGCTGCTGGAAGCCAAACTGCAAGCTGCTCTGCTATATGGCCTCAGGGCAATCACCCAGTATATGACGTGAGACAAAAGATCCGGAATCCTGCCAATTAAGGCCATATCAACCCAGTCATTGCTGCATGAATAATGCATATTTGCACAACCTAAGGGACAACCTGTGCTGAAAGTTATCTTCAAGTATATGGAGAGTTCTTCTGTTCGGATCAAAATGTTTGCACAGTTCTGTGAGTGTGATCTTACAGTTCAAAATAATGTGCTGCTCAGGATGATACTGTGTGTACCTTTTACAGTTGCATAATTTCTGTATATACACAAGTGTCTAACTTTGTTTACATGCTGCACAGCTTTATAGTGATGTATATTGCACAATGCAAAGTAATTGAGCATATCACATGCTTTGTGGTTATTTTTTATATATAAGCCCTCATTGGTCTGCATGGATGGAAAACATCCTCAACATTTTCTTAAACAGTCTGTGTGAGAAACATGTTGCACTAATAAGCTGTTTAATTTATAGTCAGATGGGGTTGGCTGCAACTTGGTTATCCACTGTAAGCTAGAACTAATATGATGACATATTGAAGGAAAATGTGCTTTCACGTGGAGCATATTGGGGTCTTCTATGTTGTGTTAAGTTAAAGCCAGTATGCGGTAATGACATATGTTTCTGACACTACCTGCTTGTGTCCATGTCTGATCAGTGAATATTTTCAGAGTCTGAAAAGCATGCACACTTTAACATTGTTGATTTATAACCAAAATTTGTCAGTAAGGTTTTCAGTGATTTTTTCTTTTCCCTCCACGTTCTGCTAAGTGCAGTATTTAACGTTTTACAAGGTTATTAAGCTAGACTCTATGTATTGTGACTCTTCTACCTCTGATTCAAAGGCACCTTTAATGAGCATAGATATTTTATACTGTGTTTTCCTCAGGGTTCTAGGACTGTTGATTGTATATGTTGATGAATAAGAGGGGTAGATAGAATCCCTCAACTACTTTTTATATCTTTACTTCTGAAAGCTTGTTACAGCTTAATTTTGAATGTGTAATAAAGATTTTGATACAAATTTGGATTTTTCATTGAATCAGTAGTCTAACCTGATTTGTCTTCAAAAGTCATCTTATGACTTCTCTAATGGAATTGTATAGTACCTTTCTAAAAATGTATATCCAAAGGCTTTTACATCCAGTAACATTCTTCTCCAAATATAAGGTTTGACCGCCATCGTCTTTCTAGGGAAGATCTTCTCATGTAGTAAATATTCTGCATTTACATTCGATACTGCAGATAGAACTACTTAGAAGATAATGATGGAGGAGGGAAAGAAGTAATGACTGAAGGTGCCAGCTCTGTCTGAAGTCTCCCACAAATGTATTTTCCAGAATATATAAAATATAACAGAGCATGAACACCAAAGCATTACTGTGACCCAAAGGTTTCTCACCTGAGATTGCAGGACCTTGTGTCTGGCATCAGTTTATGCCAGGTATTAGTGACTTCCTGGTTATTGCAGCTGCTTTTGTGGTCTTATTGGGGAAAGCAAGAAGTCTGTTCTTCGGAGATGCAAGGATAAATAGGTACTTCCACAGATTGCAATATGTGAAGCAGGCCAACTGTCAGTGGCATCCGGTCAGGATGCCTGCGCCGGAATCCAGACACCTGTCAGAATCCCCTCACCGGCATCCTGGCGGTAAGTACTGGGGTTTAGAGGGTTAGGCACCAGGGAGTGTTAGGGGTAGGGTTAGGAATACTGACTGACAAGTATCTGCATCCTAACCCTGTTGGGATGCTGGCATCTAGAATTTGACCGCCGGGATCCCGTACACCCAACCGCTGTCAGTGTTCCGGTCAGGCCAGTCCAACACTGTCCCTCAAATATAAACATGACAATTGCTCTGCTTCCTTCACTAGATATCAGAGTTCGAAACATAAGCTATGCTTTTTATATGGGGTGAGGCCTACAGAACCTCCCCAAAACATAGTAATTAATGGACACTTGGGTAATTGGTTAACACAGCCTTCCACAAGCTGGAACTAGGATGCAAGAGAAATTTAACCAAAAAGTGTCAATCTGCTGCACAATTTAACTTTCTGTGGTGTTTGGGGGAGGAATAATAGAAATTCTACACTGTCAAAATACTGTCCAAACTATTCTATGTAAAGACAGGGAATGTTAGTGCCACATATTGCAATATACATGAGTCAAGCTACCATTTCTGTGCTTGAACCTTTGTCTTTTGTGAAGACGTTTAATCCAAACAAGTGTGTGTGATATATATATATATATAACACCACACTTACCTTTTCAAGTATAAACCCCAATCATTACCAAATAAATGGTGCACTGAGGAGAGGGGTGGGTGGCCCTGCTAATCAAACCCCTCCAGCTCCACTAATTTAGAAGCTTGCAGTTATTGCCATGAGAACATTCTCTTGGTTTAAATGGCACACTGTTAGACTATATCTATTTATGGACCCGACAATAACATCCCTGATTTCTTCAATGGTCTGTTCTACTGATCCCTTCTATTACTTTCTCCCAGGATCATTTGATTGTGACAGGGGAATAGACCTATCCTTTGAAACTTTGCAGTGTGTGAAAGGGTTTATTGAATGGATGTTCTGTCTTCCACAGGTGACTACACTTCCTTGTATTCTAGCACTGATTGTTTTCACACATTAGTCACCATTTCTGAGCGGCCCTGCTACTTATATTGGTTTGATGACATGCCTGTTACCCCAGTATATGCATCCATGCTCCTACACCACACGCCAATATGACTATCTCGTAAATCTTTATTAGACAATGCTACCTTCAACTCTACATTGCAAGAAAGCAATTAAGAAATTCTGCTTAAAATATGCTTTTCCTGGCATATGCTTTAATTCTAGCAGAATCACATATGGCTACGGGTAGGTTTCCATATTACTTGTCGTACAGTAATCTAAACAGAGCATGCATCTATCCACCTTCTAGAAACTTGTGAGCTCTCAAATAACAGAAATGTTGGCAGATGCTGTGTATTACAAGAGGAGGGATACATTCATGTCCTAATGGCTGCAAACATTCAGTCGCTCTATCATGAACATATTTTTCATTGAATGCGATGTACTGTTCAATGCACAAGTGCAGGCTAAAACTGCACAGAATCTACCCTGGCAATAGACCATAAACATAATCGGTAAAAAATTCCAGATCCTGTAATTGTTATACTTTACATAACCTACACTTTTGGTATTACTAAGCTTGAGATAATTGATTTTGTAGTGTTGTGCCAAATGTCATCTATACATAGTATAAAATAGTCCCTGGTAGGCGTCTATCTTTTTGGGCTAATCTCGAGAACCCCTGGATAGATTGATGTAGTTTTCACTATTCTATATTGATTGTAGAGGTTTCCAAACACTGTTCTCAATGCACCCCAACAGTTCAAGTTTTAGAGACATCGGTGGTTGAGCATACAGTATGTGGTTAAATCAAATTGAGGGACTAATTAAGTCACCTGTGGTCAAGCATGGATGCCCTTACTACCTGAACTGTAATGGTGCGTACACACACAGCGATCAGCCACCGATAAGATATTGCTGGCTGATCGTCCTGCACCCTCCCTGGTGTGCTGGTTGTTTGATATCAAACATCCAGCACACCACCAATTCACCGACTATAGCCTTGATCGCGGGTCCCTATAGTACCCTGCTTGATATTGAGCAAGTTGACCAACATGCACGGCCGATGGACGATATCGATATCCTCCATATGTGCCTGCACATCGATGGTCGATGATGAATTGGTAGGGACCACTTAAATGACCGATTTGAACGTTATCGTTCAAATTTCTCATTTAAATCGCTATGTGTGTATACACACCATTATGGTGCCGTGAGGACCACATTTGGGAACCTCTGCTATACAGCATTTGTCAAGTGCTTTGTTTGGGTATGCTGCCTAAACCGTTAAAGATGCATCACAATGCTGAACTTTTTTTTAACCATATATAGATTGATACATTTGGAGAAACCAGATAATACGTATGGATGCCCTGTTTACTGATACAAAATTTCAGTTTTTCCCTTTTTTTTTTTTTTTTTTTTAAACTCCTATTTCATTTTTGTGAAAAAGGATTCTTTAATATCAAACGAGTAATTCCTGTTAAGTGTCTGTGACAATAAATAAAGCACAGGGACAGAAACTTAACGTGGCTGCAGTTGTCCTATGTGGACAACTTTACGTGGGTCTTTTGCATGTCACATCAAACTAAATCTTTTCATGGTGACGTCAGGAGGGAAAAGGACTAATGTCAATCACAAGGCAATATTATAAGACCTGTGTTTAAAAAAAAAAAAAAAAAAACTATAGCAGAAAATTCAAAATTGCTCTCGTGAAGCTGCGGTGGGTTTCTAGTAAAATATACTGTATGACAAGATTACATTTTGCCTGTATAATGCATTTATACTAAAGATATTTGGTTCACTATCCTGCCTATAGAGAACAGTCTGGTACTTACCCTCTTCCTTAAAAATGTAATTAAGGTTCACATGTTGAAGAAAATATTTAACTGCCAGTTAGCAAAATTTTTTAAATTTCATTTGAAATGCAATCATGGTTAGCACAGGCAGAGAGAACTGAGGTATATAAACTAATAGAATGTGGAGAAAAAGCATTTGGTGTTGAGGAAAACTTAAGGCACACATCCACTAGATGACAGGCAAATGACTGCACGATTACGACATTATAATCGTGCAATAGTTTGTCAGTCTGTGATGTGCCTACACTGGACGAGCAGTCATTCAGTGAAGGCACATCAATCATCTGCAAACATGTTGAACCTGACGATATAGTCAGGTTGTACAACATATTTGTACGACAGATGTCTAAACGACCAGCGGAAGCGCACATTGCTGGTCGTTTAAGACTTTTTTTCTTAACTATTTTCAAACGATTATTTAATTAGATCGTTATCGTTCAATAGCACAATTTAATTGTCTAGTGGATGTGTTACTTTAGACTGAAGGTGTCAAGTCAGGATGTTTGTTGATACAGATAACAGGTGGGATATGTGAGTTACTTAACATACTGCTTGTAAGGTTTTCACTATTTCCCTTTTAATATTGCAATTAAAACTTCATGATCTCTGGGCTATAACCATTTTGTTCCAGTGGTTAGAACAAATCATCCTTTTTCTAAGACACTATGCTTTTTTTTTTTTCCAGGGTCCATAGGGTTCCACAGGGAGACCTTGGGGGTGTAGGTGGTGGTTGAGGACTGGGCAACATGCAGTTAAAGCTTTCAGCTCCCAGGATTCATCGGTTCACCCCCCCCTTGTCTGTGCCCGGCCAGAGTCTGGTCACCATTATGCAGTGGACTGCTTAGGCAGCCCAAGAAGCTTTTATTTTATGATTTATTTATTTTTTTTAATACTTTTCCAGTTGAGCGAGCAGTATGTGGTTAAATCAAATTGAGGGACTAATTAAGTCACCTGTGGTCAAGCATGGATGCCCTTACTACCTGAACTGTAATGGTGCGTACACACACAGCGATCAGCCACCGATAAGATATTGCTGGCTGATCGTCCTGCACCCTCCCTGGTGTGCTGGCTGTGCAGACTGTCCACAGGATGTCTGCGCTGCCGCTCAGTCATCCCTCCACGCGCCGCAATGCTAGCTTCTGCTGGGGATTTTGACGGGCATCCCAGGGTCCTTGCTAGCCGGCACTGCAGACACCCAGACTGCAGCCTGGACACAAGGGGACAGGTAAGGCTGGTCATCCATCGTGGTGACCCGTGGATTGGCAGTCATACCTCCAATTTCGGGACAGACCGGAGGAGCTGAGAGTGAACACAGGCTTTGTCCACAGTGATCCACTAGACCACAAGGGTACATATGGAGTGGGAATCCAGCTCCCCGGTGGTTCAAAAAATCAGCATGGGGAGGTCAGCTTTCCCCATTAAAGTGACCCCTCAGCTCTGGGCGCCATTCCTCTGAGATCTCTCTTCCCTGAGCTGCTATCCTCCTCTGGCCACGCACCCTCAGAGGTTTCCGGTGGCCATTTTCTCCAGACTCAGCCGCAGCTCTCTCAGGGAAACTCAGGTTCCGGTCCCCCTACATACCTCTCCCTGGAGTCAGGTTATGTAGCGCTATAGCCTACCAGATGTTGAGTCACTGACCACAGAATCTGTGTAGTTGATTGTAGTGCTATTCTGCAGTTATATTGTATTTTTGCATTGTATGTGACTTATGCTAGCTCTGCCTTTCTGTTTATTTCTCTATACTTTGGTTACACAGAAGGAGAAGAGAACGAATAAGACTGTGTGGGGGCACACTTATAGGGAGAAAGAATAGATAACTCCTTATTTTTAATTATAAAAATTAAAAGTTAAGTTTTAAGTAATGAATAAAATATTAATGCAAGTTTAATTGATATTAGTCACCGCTACATGATGCAAAATATTAACTTAATATAGTCCTCAAACCGTATCATACTGTGATTTCTGTGCCAGTCATCCATTATGCTCTCATTAATATTCATTTGTTAAAGTTAAATAAATTTCCTGTGTATTGTAAACTTCCGATAGAAACGCTACAGTATTGTTGATTTTGTATAAACAGATAATACTGTGATGGAATCAAAACTCCTTCAAAAGAATGTGTGTAGACACCCACGTTATAGAGTATTACACAAAAGAGGAACAAATAGTATTTATACTGAAGGGGCCATAGGGAATCCACAGGATACCTTGGGGAATAGGCGATGCTGGCAGACATCCGGGCACCACAGAGTTAAGTTTTCAGCCTCCCAGGATGCACTGGGGTCCCTCTCCTATACCCTGCCCCCAAGCCTCAGGCACTCAGTTTTCGTCGGTGCCCGGCTCGGTCAGATGCACCTGTACAGAGGGGGGGGGGGTCTGTTAAGGCCCCTGAAGTTTCTTCTAGCAGCTGTGTCTGCACACGGATGAGTGCACAGCATGGACAGTCAGTACTGACGTCCATGCCATCACTCCACCCCGCTGGAACCAGAACGCCAGTACTGATCCGGGGATCCTTGTGGGTAACTGGGGTCACAGCTAATGGACTGTGGCCGGATTTACAGGGGACAAGGTAAGTGTCGGGGTCTCGCGGCGGGTCTCCGCTCAACAACACATTCCAAAGTCCCCAGGCAGGCTGCTCTCTGGGGACTGGCTGCAGCCGATGCACAGCAGCCGATGCCTCCCCGGCTGCACACGGCCTTTCCACTGCGTCTGGCATCTGCAAGCGCTCCTCCCCCGGGCCAGCCTCCTTTCTGCTCCTCGGCAGCCATCTTCTAAGGACTTGGCAAGCGCTGCTGGACGCTGATAACGGTGGCATCGTGGTTTGGGTCCCCCTGCATACCTCTCCCCTGGTGCAAGGTCAGAGTATGCAGCGCTGTTTCCTACCAGGCTGATGTCTGTGTAGTTGATTACAGCGCTGATAGTGCAGGGTTTATTCTGCATTGTATGTGACTGCTGTCTGTACTTTCACTTCTCTGTCAGCCATTTTACCTATCCCTATCTTCTCTGCTAAAGCCCTTGTGGTCCGGTGTTGCAGGGTGTTATTGCCTCACTATACAAGTATTTGTCAGTGTGGTGTGTCACATACAGCTCCGGTTCACTCATGTCTGACAGTGAACGTGATTTTCCTCTTCAGCCAAAGTGTACTATATGTCTTGTACCACTGGTGGAGGGTGATGGCAACTCTGAGGGGTTATGCAAGGCGTGTTTTCGACAAGCACACCCGATTTCTGTCACTGCACCTGTGCAGGAGCCACCCTGGGCTTGTTTTGCTAAGGCACTTACAACCCTAGTGGCCAGCTAGCGACGCCCCCTGCGTTTCCCCAAATGGGGTTCTCACAGCAGTCTATGGTGTTGTCTCCCATACAGAGGTTCCCCAGACAGTGGTACCCCAGAGTCTCCCGCTCTCGCCCCCTCAGGTCACACAAGAGCCTGCGTGGGTTAGTTCGTTGTCCACCTCGGTGCAACACCTGTCGGACGTTTTACAGGGAGAGCCATCATTGCAGCCGTATAAGCGGTAGCTGCAATCTCAGACTGATCACTATGATCAGGATGATGTGTCGTCTGATGACGGAGAGATGCTTGACCTCTCTGACCAGGAGACTTTCCGTACTAAGGAGACGGAATCTAAGTCTAAGGTCTATATACCGGGCCTTATACGTGCGGTCTGCACGGCCTTGGTTATTGAAGATGATGATCCCCCTGTGGCCAAATTCAAATATGCCTTTTTCAAGGATATAAAAGGTGACACTACGGTATTTCCCCTATTTGGTCAGCTAGTGGATCATTTAGAGGAGGCGTGGAAAACTCCAGGTAAACATTTCCAGCCTCAAAAGCGTTTGGCAGTGGCATATCCCTTTGCGGAAAATTATGTCTCCAAATGGGACACCCCTCCACAAGTAGATTCTCATGTCACACATCTGGTGAAGAGTGCTACATTGCCTATGCCTCCATGTCCTCCTTAAAAGATCCTACGGATCGCGAGGTTGAAATATGTCTCAAATCCATGTATTCTCTTGCAGGAGGGGTATCCAGACCGGCTATGGCCGTGTGCTGCGTAGCTAGAGCCATGGAGCGTTGGGCTGATGCTTTGGAGGCGTCTCTGGACCTGGACTCATCACCGGACCAGGTGGAGATGGTGGGTAATCTCAGGGACTCAGCCACTTACATTAATGAGGCGGCCTTCGATATTGGCCTTCTTGCTTCTAGGATCTCCTTGGCAGCTGTGGCAGCTTGTCGCACCCTGTGGTTGCATTCTTGGATAGCGGATGCTGATTCCAAGAAGGGATTAGAGGGTTTACTCTTTAATGGAGAAGTCCTTTTTGGTCCTGATCTGGACAAAATTGTGGCTATGCTGGTGGGTGCTAAGTCTGCGTGCCTGCCATCGGCTACTGTACCATCAGGGTCGGGTTCTTCTTCCTTTCGGCCCTATAGAACCCAGAGTAAGCCCAGGATGCAGTCCTTTCCGAGACGGCCTTCCGCCAGGAAACCTAAAAAGCCAAAGAAGCAGGCTTGGAGTACCAGACATCCTGCTCCCAAGTCCGATGACAAGCCTTCGGCCTGACGGGCCTCTCTTTGGGGGACCCCAAAGTGGGAGGCCAACTTCTGCAATTCGCCCGGAGCTGTGGTCTGACCACCTCAGACACGTGGGTAAGAGAAGTGGTTTCTCAGAGGTACGCCCTCTCCTTCCGTAGGAGGCCTCCCAGCAGGTTTTTCACCACGGGTCTTCAGTCCAATCAGGACAAGGCCCTGGAATTCAAGAGGGTATTGCGCTCTATGCCCCAGGATGGGGTCATAGTGCCGGTTCATTTGTCTCAGAGGGGATTGGGGTATTACTCCAATCTTTTTACAGAAACTCAATGGGTCCTACCAACCAATACTCAACCTCAAATCGCTCAACAAATTTTTGAGGGTTCCTCGGTTCAGGATGGAGACCCTGCGTACCATCATTTAGCAATGGAGCCTGGGGATTTCATAGTGTCGCTGGATATTCAGGATGCTTACCTGCATTTCCCTATTGTCTCGGTGCACCAGAGTTTCCTCCAGTTTGCAGTGGTCCAAGACCACTTCCAATTTCAGCCACTGCCCTTTGGTCTGGCCACAGCACCTCAAGTGTTTACCAAAGTTATGGCAATTATGGCAGCTCACCTGCGGATGCAGGGAGTTCACTTGTTACCCTATCTGGACGACCTTCTGTTGTTGGCGGGGTCTCCAGAGAAACTGCAGCGCCATCTGCAACTGACAGTCTCTGTATTGCAGACTCATGGCTAGATGATATATTGGAAGAAGTCCTCCCTGGTACCATCACAGAGGATGCTCCATCTAGGAGCTCTATTGGACTCCCAACATCAGAGGATCTTTGTGACGGAGAAAAAGATCTCTGCATTACAGGCGACAGTTCGTCTTTGCCTGTGGAGTCGCCGGGTGTCTATTCACTCGACGATGAGGTTACTGGGTTCCATGGTGTCGATGTTCGACATGGTGGAGTTTGCCCAGTGCCACTCCAGACCTTTGCAGAAGTTGATCCTCTCCAGATGGAATGGGTTGTCCCAGCGGATAAAGACACAGACAATGATGCTTTCCCCGGAGGTGCGTCTGTCTCTGGCCTGGTGCCTGCAGACTACTCGCCTGAACAGGGGGTGCCCCTTTTGGATTGCGGACTGGGTCCTTCTGATGACGGATGCCAATCTACGAGGCTGGGGAGCGGTGATGGGTCCTCGCTTCTTCCAGGGAAGGTGGACACCAGCAGAGGCTGCTCTTCCAATAAACATATTGGAGCTTCGAGCAGTGTTCAAGGCTCTCCAGCAGGCAAGACAGGTCCTGCACGGAAGACCCATGTAGGTACAGTCAGACAACGCCACCACGGTGGCTTATATAAATCGCCAAGGAAAGACCCGCAGTCAGGCGGCTCTGACATAGGTGTCCTGCATTCTAGCCTGGGCGGAAAGGCATCTCACTGCAATATTGGCAGTGTTCATACCAGGAGTCCTCAACTGGGAGGCAGAGTTTCTCAGCCGTCAAGACATGCATCCAGAGAGTGATCTCTTCACCAGGAAGTGTTTTAGCTACTGGTGAACAAGTGGGGCCTACCAGAGATAGATCTCATGGCCTCCCGACACAACAACAAACTGCCGGTGTTCGGGTCAAGAACAAGAGATGCAAAAGCTTATCTGGTGGACACTCTGTCGGTCAGTTGTACATTCCAGTATGCGTACCTCTTCCCTTCATTCTCCCTTCTTCCTCGAGTGATATGCAAATTCAAGCGTGAAGGCAGCACGCTCCTACTGATAGCTCCAGCGTGGCCCAGATGGCACTGGTACTCAGACCTTCGGAGTCTCTCAGTGGACACTCCGATGCTGTTGCCTCAACGTTTGGACCTGTTATCTCAGGGTCCTTGTCATCATCCGGACCTGGGTCGGCTGTCTTTGATGACGTGGCTATTGAGACTGCCCTCTTGAGGTCCAGGGGTTTTTCCAGCTCGGTGTCAGTGGTGTCGCCCTAGAGGTTATGCTCCTCGGGTTTTCCGGTTATCCAGGGTGCTGACTTTCCTACAGGCGGGCTTAGATCAGGGTCTTCGCCTTGCCTCTTTGAAATTGCAGGTGTCTGCCCTGTCAGTGTGGTTCCATCGTAGGATTTCTACGCTTCCTGATGTCCGCACCTTTATTCAGGGTGTGCTACGCATTCAGCCTCCCTTTGTTCCACCTGTGGCACCTTGGGATCTGGCTGTGGTCCTGAGGGCTCTTCAAGGACCTGCATTTGAACCACTGGGCTCAGTGGATTTGAAATGGCTGACGATTAAGACTGTATTCCTTCTGGCCATTGCTTCGGCTAGAAGGGTCTCAGAATTGGGGGCTCTCTCATGTCAGCCTCCACTTCTCAGTTTTCATAGGAACAGGGCTGTGCTTCGCACTCATCCGGGATTTCTTCCGAAGGTGGTATCTAGTTTCTATATCAACGAGGAAATTATTGTACCGGCCTTTAATTCACCGGACCTTTCAGCTGGTGAGGCCACCTTGGATGTGGTGCGGGCTTTAAAACTTTGTCGACCGCACTGCTTCTTTTAGGAAGTCGGAAGCAGACATTGGCAGGATGTATTCACTTGGCTATTTCTGAAGTTTATGTTCATGAAGGCCTTCCTGTTCCATCTTCTGTTAGGGCTCATTCCACTAGGTCCGTGGGTCCTTCGTGGGCAGCTCCACGTGGCGCCTCAGCGGTTCAGCTTTGCAAGCCAGCCACGTGGTCATCTGTCTATACGTTTGTACGGTATTATACATTTGATACCTACGCCTCTCAGAATGCTTCCTTCGGGCGGTGGATTCTCATTTCAGCACAGGAGCGTCCCCACCCTACTGCTTTGGGACATCCCCAAGGTATCCTGTGGATACCCTATGGACCGTGGAGTAGAAAATAAGAGATATGGTAAGAACTTACCCTTGTTATCTCTATTTCTACAAAGTCCATAGGGTTCCACAGGACTCCCGCCCTGTCGCACCTGTACTGCAGATGGGCTTTACTCTGGTCACCAGTTTTTCCGTCTCCTTCTGGTGAGAATGTGATTCCTTATGTGTTCCAGACTTTCTTCTCTCTCTTTTGTCCTCCTCCGGCCTATGGCTTGTGACGTAACTGAGTGCCTGAGGCTCGGGGACAGGGTATAGGAGAGGGACCCCAGTGCATCCTGGGAGGCTGAAAACTTAACTCTGTGGTGCCCGGATGTCTGCCGCCATCCCCTATACCCCAAGGTATCCTGTGGAACCCTATGGACTTCGTAGGAATAGCGATAACAAGGGTAAGTTCTTACCATATCTCTTATTATATGCTAAGTCAGGATAAATATACCGTATAAATATACACATAGATGTCACAAATCTTATCCCATCAGGCCGCTTAAAAATAGAAGGAAAAGGATAAAGAGCACCAATATTCACATATTCAGATAATATAGGAAGGATTATAATAATACCATATGTTCACATAAATGTTATATCGGTATGCTCTATATTTTATAAGTATACCAAGTTATCCTATTTGAAATACACTCATGGGTAGGTATGCATGTATTACCAACACTAATTGTGCAGATTTTCCAATATATGGTGTAACATCCTGTAAGCCCACCCTATAAAGACAAGTTTCAGATAAATTCAACATACATACAAAAACATTATAATAGGCAAAAATTATATCAGTATGACAAAAAGTTCCTGGGTGCACCCTTAAAAGTAACTGGGAAGAATTATCACATAATGGATAACACCCTAATGCGGTGATATACTGGGATCTGTTGATCAATAAGCTTGTAGATAATTGCATATACAGGTTGAGTATCCCATATCCAAATATTCCGAAATAAGGAATAATTTTGGCATGACTGATTGAATGTAACCTTTGATTTTTGATGGTTCAAAGTACACAAACTTTGTCTAAGGCACACATTATTAAAAATATTGTATAAAATTACCTTCACGCTGTGTGTATAAGGTATATATGAAACATAAATTAATTTCATGTATGTACACAAACTTTTCTTGAGCCACAAAATTATTGAAAATATTGTATAAAATCACCTGCAGGCTGTGTATATAAGGTGTATATAACACATAAAAGCATTGTGTGTGTATATTGGGGTCCCATTCCCAAGATATTTCATTATGATATGCATATATTCCAAAATACCCCTGGTCCCAAGCATTTTGGATATGGGAGACTCAACCTGTATTTGTTATTGCATAGTTATCCTTTTAGTCATTGTTTTTTGCAATATTGCAATGTTCATAAAGATGGAATATTTGTACACATTGATCTTGTGATCGATATTAGTCCTTATATACTTCCAACAATATTGTGGATTTTGTTCCAAATGCAAACTGGCTGTGTACTGTATACAGATCTGCCAAAATAGACCCCCGTTTTTGCATATTTTTCTATGCTGTCAGTATATATCTTTACCTTTTTTCTGACTTTGCCCTAACATACAGGTGTATTCAGGGTTTATCCCTGTAACTCACATCTTTACAATAAATGTATTGGTGAGGGTTGTCACATACAGTTGGTTACTGCACAGTGCCATATTTGTGCTGTGCGCTCCTGCAGCTTGCCCAAGCCTAATACAGGATCAGTATATTGCATTCCTACTTGTATCCTACATACCCAGTGGTTGCATTATACCCAGTGCCATATTGTGTGCTATACTACTCTACAGCTATGTCTAGCAAAGACAAGAGTAGCAAGCAAGCATCTGCACCCATACTGCTATTGTGCAAATTATGTGCTACAGGCTTAAGTGAGGAGGATTTGATACAAGATGGGTTATGTGTTAAATGTTATACTCCACCAGGCCCAGCAGACCCCCCAGCTCCTGCAGGAGAGCGCCCCTGGGCTTCCTATTCTCAGATGCTGGCTTCTATTGCGGACCGCCTAGCGGTACCGACTGTAATTTCCACTATGGGGTTACCACAGCAGGCCATAATACCCCCCCTCCGGGGCTGCCATAGCAGATTCAGGCAATACAGGTGCCTCCTGTACCCCCTCCATGGGTAGACGTATTCTCTAGCTCGCTAGAGAGTCTGGTGGCTACCTCTACAGCCTTTCAAACTATGTTGCAAGGCGAGAAGGATAGTCATCCATATACAACCTCCATTTGTCCCTCCAGTGGCTCCATGGGTTTCGTGCCCTCCAGGGTCCTTCATTTGAACCCCTGGATTCTGTGAAACTCAAGTGGCTCACAGCGAAGAATCTTTTTTTTTCTTCTGGCTATTGCATCCTCCAGAAGGGTGTCAGATTTAGGGGCGCTCTCCTGTCGCTCTCTATTTCTGATATTCCATCAGGAAGGGCTGTGCTTCGGACTCGCCCTGGTTTCCTTCCTAAAGTAGTTACTAGTTTCCACATTAATTAGGAAATTGTAGTCCTGGCCTTTCAATCACCAGACCTATCGGCAGGTGATGCCTCCTTGGATGTGGTCCGTGCCCTCAGGATATACGTGGACCGTACCAGTTCCCTTCGGAGACTCCTTATTTGTGCTCTATGGATTTCACAAGAAGGGATGGCCAGCCAACAAACAGACATTGGCAAGATGGCTTTGCATAACTAGCTCACAGGCTTACACGCAGGCACGCCTTCTTGTACCTGCTACTGTTACTGATCACTCTACTTGCTCTGTGGGTCCTTCGTGGGCAGCTCGCCGTGGCGCCTCAGCTGAACAGCTTTGTAAGGCGGCCACATGGTCCTCTGTCCCTACATTCTGAGGTTGTATGCCTTTGATACATTTGCCTCTCAGGATTCTTCATTTGGGCGCCGGATTCTCCTCTCAGCTCAGGAGCATCCCCACCCTTAAATGACTGCTTTGGGACATCCCCCAAGGTCTCCCTGTGGAGCCCTATGGACCTGAAGATGAAAATGAGTTATGGTAAAACTTACCTTTGTTAGCTCTCTTTCTTCGAAGTCCACAGGGTCCACAGGGCACCTGCCCAGACGCACCTGGCTTCATACTGTATGGGCTATGTTTCTGGTCACCGGTTACCCGTCTCCTTCTCCGTCAGAGTGTGATTCTTGTGTATACCAGTCTTCTCTCTTCTCCTCCTCTGGCCTTTGGCTTGTCACGAACTGAGGTGCCTCTTGCTCAGGGGCGGGGTATAGGAGGATAGACCGATGCATCCTGGGAGCAGAAAGCTTTAACTGCGTGGTGCCCGGTCCTCAACCACCACCTACACCCCAAGGTCTCCCTGTGGACCCCATGGGCTTCGAAGAAAGAGAGTTAACAAAGGTAAGTTTTACCATAACTCTCATTTTCTATTATAGAAAGACTCCCATCAGGGCATTTGATGCATTTTATTTGGTATACATCATTGACTGCTGTGCAGGTATATACTTATGCCATTCTGAAGAACAGGTATTTTGTCCTACATCTTTTGTGCCCTTAGCAATATGTTCTTTTGGTGTCCTCAAAACCACACACTTTCTGGTATATGTTCAAATATTTTATCAGATTGCTTTCATGGGGAAGTTCCAAGGACTGTTCTGTATGCATGTACTGAACTGTCCCATTGAGCTCCTCCAAACCACTGCTATGGAGCTGCACAGCTGCCTTGGAAGCTCCTAGACTGCAGTGGGACAGGGTACTGGAGGATATACAGTCCAATGACTTTCTCACAGCTCCACTCCCTATACCAGTGATTCCCAACAGCGGTCCTCAAGGCAGTCCTGGTTTTAGTGATATCCATGCTTGAGCACAGGTGGTTAAATCAATATAACTGAGATACTAATAAAGTCACCTGTGCTCAAGTATGGCTATACTGAAAACCTGGACTGTTAGTGTGCCCTGAGGACCATTGTTGGGAACCACTGCCGTATACACTGCTGTCTCAGATCTCTGTAGCTGACCGACAGAGCTGCTCTCCCTTGATGCGACCTTGCAGCTCTTCAATTCCCTGATGCTCAATCTACACCTGAGTGCCTAGACATAGTGCTGGGAGAATTCTCCATCAAGACCTCTGATAAATCACCAACGCAGCCTGATCTCCAGGTGCCCATCTGCTGTGAATACTACCCCACTCTCTCCTCTCACTGCCTTTCTATGTGCTCCTTACTACAATAAAAGTAGGCTCTGAAAACACCTTCCCACCTTTATAGTTACTGAGTAACCTTTTGACCTCCTTAGCAGATGACTTTTCTTTAAACCTGCCCCCCCGCCCTTCTTGTCCCTGAGGTAAATTGTGGAGAAAGTCACCCCATCCCTATGTTTTCCCCCTACCATATCCTGGTCTCTCATCTAAGATGCCAGGGGGAAGAAATCCTTAGGAGATGATCTCCCAATCTCTCCAGGCAGAAAACTCCATCCAGATCCAGTAACAAACCTGATTCCTCCCACGAGCATTCAGATTTTGGAGATTATGAACTCTCACCAATTACTCCAAAGAGATTTTCTCTCCCTCCTAAAGGAACATAAAAACGTTAAGCCTAGGTCCAAGCCTTCCACTCCCTAAAATCCAACATTACGTAAATTGGGGTAGAACTGACCAGCTTGAACGCCGGGTATGAAGATGTGGTGTCTTCTCAACAATCCATTGAATATAATTTCCATCAAAAGCGCCAAGACATCATCCAATTACAAGATGCCCAAGAAGATCAAGATAACAGAGCCCTGAGGAACAACTTTAAGAATCTGGGGAATCCCCCAAGAGGTTGAATTGACTCATCTTGAGCTCTACCTTAAAATACTTTTTACCCAACTTTCTCCCTTGAATCCTAAGGTAATGTTCTTGACCAAGCTTGCAGGACCCTATTTCACTGTGAAAGAAGCCATCTTGAAGGAAGTTGCAAATGTCAAACAAAAACTTGACAAAATCTATCAGCACTTTACTTCGCAAAAAGAGACATTAAGTACTGATGGGGCTTCCTCATCCTGGTCAAGCACCAAGGGAAATGGGCCATCCCTCTCTGAATTTCAGGCTTTGCTCTCCTATATTGGGTATCAACACTGGAGAAGGTGATCCTGCTTCTGGACTCACCCTCCCCCAAAGACTATCAAAGAATTCTGCACGTCAACCCCTCGGATCTGAATGGACCACCATTCCTGCTCCATCTTCCTCTCCTGCTCCGCCTTCTGGAACTTAACTTTCTGCAACAGGTTTTTTTATGTTTACTCTTTTCTCTCGACAATCAAAAGATGTTGTCTTCCTATATTGATGGGCTCCTCCAAACATTTTTCTATTTTTGCATTACAATTTCCTTATGTTTGATTTACTGTGTCTTTTCTATGCAATTTCCCTCAGACTATGCCCTTCTGTTATATAATTATAGTCTTTATTTTCGGTTGCTCTCCGCCTCGTACAACCCCGCTACTATAATTGTCTGGGCTGTCTTTTTCCTGTCTGGTTATTCGGTGTCCCCTGACCATATTCTTTGTTCAATGTGATGGACGATACATAAGATCACCCTGTTGCAATATTTAGCTTAACTTACTACTACTATATTTAATACATGATTTATGCAAACTTTGTTTAACTTCTGTACTGTACTGCTAGATTGTATATACAGGATTATCCCACTGCTCTCTCCTATCTCATATACTCCCTTTTTCTGGTTTTTAGATCCCCATGCCTCTTATTTCTCAATCTCTTCTGCGCCTTCTTGCCACCCCACCATTTGGTTGCTCTGCCTGTTTGTTGTTGTTTCAATCTCCAGTCTACTACCTTGGGTTCCACATGAGGTGCCAACCCTAGTCTTCTCCCTGTGTTCACCACAATGCACCTATTGGATGTTTTGTCACGGCCCCAGCCTCCTGCCTTTCGCTTGTCTCCCCGTACACTTTCTTCCAATTTACTCATCATGCCTCCCTTTTTCCTCACTAATCTCTTCTGCATCCTCCTCACACATCGATGCCCATGGGTCTCCGGGTACTATCCTTTTATGATAAAAGAGCTTAATAGCCCTCAGAAACATGGAAAACATTTTGCCACCCTCATGCTCTACATGGAAGATCTGGTATTTTTACAGTAGACCAGTGATTCCCAAACTGTATGACGTAGCACCCTGGGGTGCCTCAGGACACTTGCAGGGATGCCTCAGGTTGGTGGTTCAGCACCAAATCAAATTATTGATGGTCAATGTAATGTAAATATGTTGACAAAAAGAAGTGCAAACCTGTCCACCACAACATAACTGAACCTGAGTTTGACAGGTCAGTACAATTGACTTCACTTTCATTTTTTTCAGAATTTTTCAATAACAAACTTTTGGCTTATGGGTAGCGTGAAAACAATGCTGATTCTCTAGGGTGCCGTGATTCAAAAAAGATTGGGGACCACTGCAGTAGACACCTTTTCACCACAACTCCCACCCCAAACTATGCTCCAAAATGTACCCTGACACTTTACATGCATGTGACCACGCTGCTAAAAAACGTAGGGTTGAGACCCTGTTTGCCCACCATCTCAATTTCAAACTCCTACAATCCCTTGCAGATAAAGAGGGGCCCTATGTTATTCTAGTGGGCAAGCTTAATAATAAATTATGCACCCTGGTTAATATGCCCCTAACCAACTTTAAAACCGGTTCTTTGCTAAACTGAATTCTCTTCTTACCCGAATGCAACAGGGGGAGCTTATTGTCACTGGAGACTTCAATACTGTCCTAAAGAACTCTTTAGACCAATCTGCCCCTATGGCCACAGTTCCACCTCCGCGGATCCCCAAGGGGTATATTTACTAAAGTGAGAGTTTTTAGAAATGGAGATGTTGCCTTTAGCAACCAATTAGATTCTACTTAACATTTAACTAGCACCTTCTAGAAGATAATAGCTAGAATGTGATTGGTTGCTATGTGCAGCATCTCCACTTCTAAAAATTCTCACTTTAGTAAATATACCCCTAAGTCTTTAGGACTCTTGGAGAGTGAAAGAGCCATCCTCCCATGTATATACTACTCCCCACCTCATAACTTGTGCTCTTTTATCGCAGTGGTCCTGCTCAGCCATGAACTCCCTCTACAGCTACAATTGGCCTGGGTTCACCCACTAATGTGGTCTGACCACACCCCCATATCCATTGATCTTTTTGGCTCGCTCATGATGTTGCGCTTTAAAGACTCCCTACTAAACAACACAGACTTGGTTTCTTACCTTAAATCTTGATTGACTACACTTACAGTACTTTGAATTGAACGATCGCCCAGACATTTCCAGGTCCACTCTTTGGGTGGCCCACAAGGTGGTTCTCCAGGGACACTTGCTCAGCATGGCTTCTAGGAAAAAGAAAGAATCCCTCAACAAGATTAATGAGCTCTCCATTAGACTTTATACTCTGGAGGCCAGACACAAAATGACCGCCGATCCTGCTTTTCTAGCTGACCTCCGTGAAACTAATTCTAAAATTGACCTTCTCTCTAAAAAAGCAGCCAAACGCCTTAAATAGCTTTGGCAAACTTTCCATGAAAAGGGATATAAAGCAGATAAAATTCTTGCGTTGTCTTTGATAGGCCAGGACCCATAAAAATATCGCAATACGTGGCTCTCATAGTCAGCTGCTTCATGACCTGCGTTCCAAAACTATTGTCGAAGCCGGATAATTGGCTGAGACAGGATTAGTTTAAAATCAGATTTGCGCAACGCCATCTTGCAAATGGCGACAAGACTCCATCTTAGAAATAGGTCACACAGCGCCATTTTGTCAAATCCACATAGTACAAAAAAACAACACTAAATTGCTAATTAATAGCAATTCAAGACTTTTAACAATCTTCCCCAAACAGATACCGACAGTGTTCAACATACATAAAAATGACTTTCCAACACATTAAAATCACCACAAACTTAAATATGAACAGTGCAAAATAGTAGCAAATTAGTGGTGTTTTCCCTGCATTCACATTAACACATACACGCAATGTTAAATAGTGCACAACGCAAAATAGCTAATGATTAGCATGAGAACACTTTTATTAATGCTTCTCAAAATCATACTGTCAGTAGTCAAAACACCTAAGGATAACATTATTTATTTATTAACAGTTTCTTATATAGCGCAGCAAATTCCGTTGCGCTTTACAATTTGAATCAAGATTAACATTATACTGGGTTGTAAAAGACATACATACATGACATACATAAGGGTAAGAGGGCCCTGCTCGCAAGCTTACAATCTATAGGGAAATAGGTGTTGATACACAAGGAGAGGTGCTACATATTGCCAATTGGTCCAGCCCAATTGCAGATATTCTTGGTGGGCTGTATAATCCAATAATACTGGAAAGTTGGCCTAGGGTTAGGAGGATGTTTAATTGAAGAAAGAAGATGTGATAGGTGTTTACTATAAGAAGAGAGTTAGATAGGGAGCTATAAAAGATTATGTGGGCAGTCCTGGAATCTGATAAGCTTGTCTAAAGAGGTGAGTTTTCAGAGAACGCTTGAATGTTTGGAAACTAGTGGAAAGTCTTATTGTGCATGGGAGAGCATTCCACAGGGTGGGTGCAGCCCGAAAAAAGTCCTGTACGTGCATGGGAACAAGTAATGCGCGGGGATGAGAGACGCAGATCTTGTGCAGAATGGAGATGTTGGGTTGGAAGATATTTTGAGATAAGTGAAGAGATGTATGTTGGTGTGGTTTGGTTAATAGCTTTATGTGTGAGTGTAAGTATTTTAAATTGAATACGGTAGAATACGGTAACATTCCAGCACACTGCAACACTTACACAGCGCTAGTTAGCGCTGTTCTCCCTGCACTCTCAGTAAAACACCTAGCCGCAAGGTTAACAGTAATCTCATAGCGCAGAGAGTGTAATATAGTTAAACTGTGCTGTGCATCTGAAACGCATTAGAACACTTTATACAATCCCTACACAACCAATACTGACTTAGTCCCACACACTCAAAGATACCTTTTCAGCCTAGCGCTGCTCGCTAAGTACCCCACAGACTCCCAGACACACAATGCTATTTAGCTTTGTTTTCCCTTGCATACATACACTTAAAGCAATAGTTCCGTAGCGCAAAAGGGTTATTATTACGCGATTCATTCACAATGCCAGAATGTAAAGAAATGACTGTTTTCTTCAACTAAGGTTTAGTACATGGTAAGCAGACCGTGTCTGGTGTTGTACTGATCCACTGTGTCTCCACAGATTTCCGGTACCATCGGTGAGAAGATCGGAACAGACGTCTGCAAACTATGGACTACAGCGAGTTAAAACATTAAAATGTACTCTGTAATGTTAGCAGCTTAGATTTTCATGCAGCGGGGAAAAGAATACAAAGGGCGATTGGAGGCCGTTGTGTCCATTTGAAATTGTCCAATAAATGATCCTGTAACCAAGACACCTTTAAGAAGAACCAATGGAATCATGCCAAACTTACCTATTGCATTTCCAATCCCTGAAAGAGTATATATGTGCGCTCTCAGACCCCAGTCTGGAGTCTTCTTGTTGATGCTGTTGACGGAGGTTTCTTGCTGATGCCGGTATCTGGTCCCAGAGCGCGTGCGTATGTAGCAACTGTACTTAGGGTCTGTATGATTTATTTGCGCTAATTGTCTTAGATCACAGCAATGTAACCATCTGTTTTATATGTTGAATAATAACTTTTTGTGCTTTGGAAACACATTCAAAGTCTGAAGGCATTTATTTACTGTGCGACTCATTACGCGAAATTGCGACAATTCTAGAAGGTATAGGCAGAATTTAGAAGGTATAGGTAGGATTTAGAAGGTATAGGCAGGATCGTACAGAGGTTTTAATTAGGTATCGATAGTTGGGGGCTCGCAATGTGAATCACACCACCGGTCACTCAGTAGCGATCTCTCAGCAAAAGGGTGGAGGCGCCTTTTTGTGCTTTGGAAACACATTCAAGGTCTGAAGGAATTTATTTACTGTGAGACTCATTACACTCAATTGCGACAATTCTAGAAGGTATAGGCAGGATTTAGAAGGTATAGGTAGGATTTAGAAGGTATAGGCAGGATCATGCAGAGGTTTTAATTAGGTATCGATAGTTGGGGGCTCGCAGTGTGAATCACGCCACTGGTCACTCGGTAGTGATCTCTCAGCAAAAGGGTGGAGGCGCCTCACAGGAGAACGCATTGTGCCTTCGAAATCTGTTAACTGTTGTTGCTGAGAGTGTTCTACCTGTTATTGTGACTGTAGGAGCGCTGATTGAGAATCCAGGGACGAGGGAGGAACAAGTTTGTTTTCCTTCATCAATAGGTTTTTTTTGTGTTTTGTTTGTGTGTTTTGTGTGCATTATTGTGTATGCGGCTAAGTCGTAGTATAGCATAAGAGTCATAATATGTGTTGTGTAGTAGTCGCATTATTGTGTATGCAACTAGTCGCACAATAGCGTATACGTATTTCCGGTCTTGCTGCCATGTGTTTTAAACAAAGCCGTTGAATTGCATTATCAAGTGTTGCCACTAGCTGGGTTATCGTGTATTTTCTGCGCAGGAAAGAAGTGTATAACAGTGAGTATTTGTTGGCTTAGGGTGTAACACGGGTCCTAAATGTTATGGGTATCGTAGGACCCTTAAGTGCTAGGCATGCTGGCCCCGATGGTAGCATATTATAAGAAGTTCTTGGGACTGCTCATGCCCTACCTTCATACACTCTTTAACAATGTTCTTCAAGGTGTCCCAATCCCTGCAGAATGTTGGAAGTCAGAATTGTAGTGATCCCTATAGAAGGTAAGGACCCTCTCCTCTGTGTTAGCTACAGATCTACAGTATTCCCCTTCTTAACCTAGATCTGAAAATATATGCTAACATCTTGGCAAATCGTTTAAATGCATTGCTTCCTTCCCTGATTCATTACAATCAGGTAGGCTTTATTCCGGGACACCAGGCAAGGGATAACACCAGATGTGATGTAGATCTTATACATGTTACAAATTTCAGGAGATCCCCTACTATTATGCTCTATTTGGATGCTGAAAAATCAATTCACAGGATCTCCTGGGTTTCACGAGAGCTGCACAAAAAGACTTTTGGCTTTACTGGTGACTTCCTTACTGGCATTCTAGCATTGTACACTGCTCCTTCTGCTAAGATTCTGATCCATGGCACACCCTTTGATGAGGTCACTATCAGTAAATGGCACTAGACAAGACTGCCCCTTATCTCCCATGATATTTTCCCTTGTGATCGAACCACTTGCTTCTCAGATCAGATCTAGCCCCGATATCCAGGGAGTGCAGGTGGGTTCCAATGACAAGATTTCTGTTTTTGTAGACAATATCCTGCTTTCTTTCACCCACCCAGCACTCTTCCCAACTTTTTCACCGTGCTTTGGTCAAACAGCGTTTCTGGTTATATGATTCCATGCTGCTCCATGTACCCGCTCATCCCCTGAGAGGCTGAAGCCCTTAAAATTAATTTTAGTTTCAGATGGCAAGCCAGAAAGATCAAATTTTTATAGATGTACCTCGCCTCCCGCTATGGCCTTATTTTTTCACAACAATTTCCCACCTCTATTCTACAAGATGCAGGCTGATTTGACTTTCTGGAACTGTCTTATTATCTCGTGGCTGGGCAGGATAATAGCCGTTAAAATGAATGTTATACCCAATGGATTTACCTTTTTCAAACCCTGCCTTTAGCTGTTCCTGCCTCCTTCCTTAGAAACATCCAGAAAGCCCTTACCAGCTTCATATGGAACCATAAACCTCCACGGATCTCAGCCAATGTCCTGAAGAAACGGTCCTTGGCGGAGGCAAAGGTCTCCCTGACTTCAAACTTTTCTATCTGGCTCCTCATTTCTCTCAAATCATTGCTTCTTATGCTCCACTGGGCTTCACCTCTTGGCTTGACATCGAGTCAGCCTATGTTAATCTCCCCAACCTGACCGCCTTATGGGGCCTATCCTCCGCGCAACGTCCCACTTTTGCTAAATTGCTCCTTACATCAAATTTGACACTACCCTGTGGGACATACTTTTAAACTGAATCTTACCATGCCAATATCTCCCTTGACCCATATATGGCACAACCTTCCATGGGTTTTGTTAATTTCAACCCTCTGGTAAGTTGTGTTTTCATGGGTCCAGAGGTCAGTCATTTTGTGCCAGGGTTGGTAAGTCTAAGGGCCATCAGTCCTGGCTGTCCTGCAGGCTTGAGGCTAGCCCTCTAGAACAGCCGTCCACATGATGGGTTATACAGCCACATAGGGATCATATGGTGGGAGCGCGTCTTCAGTTTTAACAGATATGGTTTCAGACCTGTTCTGATGTCTGGGTAATGAGCATCCTCTTCGTGGGGTACAAAATAGAATTCTGGGCTCGCTTCTCAGAGATTCTTTTTCACAGGCCTTCCTGCCTTGCGACACAAATGCTTGGTTTCTGATATGGTGGGCCAAAAGTCAAAGGTTTTTTTTTTTTATCTTTTTGTGGTGCCGGACGGTTCGGTTACATACAGTTCCAGAAATTCAAGATGGATGATCGGGATGACCATCTACACATCACTATATGGGAGCGACCATTACAAATTCCAAGTCCTTAACTTTGGTCTCTCTTCCGCCCCATGGGTCTTTTCAAAGGTCATGGTGGCTCACCTTCAGTCGTTGGGGGTGATGATCATCCCTTATCTCGACAACTTCCTGATAAAGGCACGGAATTGTTCACTCTCATGTCATTCTGACACATCAGACTCTCATTACTTACTCATGGTTGGATTGTAAATTTCAAAAAATCCAATCTTGTTCTGTGTCAGAGACTGTTTTTCCCAGGCATGCTGTTTGACTCATCCTTGCAGAAGGTGTTTCTTCCGATGGACAAGATCCTTGCCATCCAGTCTCTGGTCTGCTTGGTTCTGAGTAAATTAGTGTTTTTGGTCAACTTGTGCATGTGTCTATAGGGGAACCAAACATCTCAGCACTGGTCACCTGTTCACGCTCTGGAACTGGATGCTAGCAGTTCAGCAGCATCTTCAGGGATGTCAAGAGAAGGTCCAGTCGATCAATGCCATAGCTATGGCTAATATCAATTACCAGGCGCACAAAGAGTTCTCTTAGCCATGTGAGAGATGGCATGCATCATGAGGTGGGTAGAGGGTCATGTTCCGGCCATATCGGCTATCTTTATTCCCAAAAATTGGGAGACAGATTACCTCAGCCAGCAGGATCTTCACCCTGGTGAGTGGTCACTTCACCGAGACATTTTCCAGGATTTGGTGTCGAGATGAGGTTTGTCGGACGTTTCCACTTCTACCTTGAGTTCTAAAAACCCATCAAGTGGTAGTGGATGATGTGGCTCCATGACTGTAATGGTACTCCAACCTTTGGAGTCTTCTGACATCTCTTGGCCTCTTTCCGCTTGTCCAGACCTTCTTCAACAAGGACGATTCAGCCACCATACTTTACACTGACTGCATTTTACAGCACGGTTATTGAGGTTGCCACCCTAAGAGCAACAGGCATTGCAGAGGCTGTTATCCCAATAATGTTGAAGGCTGGTAAGCCAGTCTCTTCTGAGTATTACTAATCCATATGGCAGGTTTATGTCTCCAAGTGTGATGGGAATGAGTCTTCTCCTTCCATCATTCTATCTTGTTCCTCCAGGCAGGTCTGGACACTAGTTTTCATGTGGATCTTTGAAGGTACAGGTGTCTGCACTGCCAATCTTTTTCCATCATCACCTTGCCTTGCTTCCTGAATTGCAGACATTTATACATAGGGTCCTACATTTGCAACAACCCCATTTCTTCGTCCGTGGAAACTGAATTTGGTCCTTGATTTCTTAAAGTTGGATCTTTTTGAGTCACTGGAAGACAGGCTTCCTCCTGGTGATTGCCTTAGCTAGAAGGATCTCATAGCTGGCTGCCTAACAGGTCTCTCTCATTATCTTATTTTTCATGCCAAAGGTCATCACCAAGTTTCACATCAGGGGCAGAACTATGGGAGCCAATACACCCACCACCACCAACACCACCCAATACATGGTACCCCTTCAATGCACCTGAGAAGCCACCATACACTAGTGGAGAGCTCCATGTCAGACCATCAGCTGCTGCCTTCATCTATCTATAACACTGTACAACAAATTAATACTTTTAATTTGTTTCCTTTCTAAAAACATCACTAAATTAAGGTCAAGAAAAACTAAAATGATTTCAGAATATTTTTAGTAGCTCTATTTTTTGAGCTACATTACTTGCACTATACTGTATGTACATTAGTAATATAGTCATAGTGAAAAGCTATTTTAAAATAATCTGATATTTTCTTGATAGAAAATAAGTAACAGTTGTTTTAATTCAATCAATCACAAATAAGAACACAAAACCAAACAAACATACAG
The DNA here is from genome assembly GCA_031769625.1 of Taudactylus pleione. NCBI lineage: Eukaryota > Metazoa > Chordata > Amphibia > Anura > Myobatrachidae > Taudactylus > Taudactylus pleione. The sequence goes on along the minus strand of JAUIMM010000303.1, from coordinate 590,447 downwards.
CATATGAAACAAACATACAGCATACCAAAGTACTATCTACTATAGTGGCCTATTCATGGGGGTGCTTTCTCTTTGCTTGTCACTTGTACTCCTCTTCTGGGGCATCTCTTGTCACTGACCAACAGTAGTGATTCACCTACCCTGATATCTTTGTTCCATTGCTGAAATGTCTTGGTGGAATCGCTCACTATGCTTGTCACTCAGTGCACCACAGTTATCTTGTGTGGGTAATCTCGTGAATTGCATATATTTGAATAGGGGGGGGGGAGAAATAACTGATTCATTTGATTGGGTCATTAGGCCCCGCCCCCTCTGTGCGGAACACAGATTGCTGGTAAGATTCTCTCCACTCTGCCCACTTCACTAGGAATACCCCTACATCGTCATAAATGTGCAATATTTCGGAACTCAGAGCTAACAGAGTTTTAAATGTCATATTCATTCTTTGCCTGCTGAAATCAATTAGAAGTAACTATTTTCACATCGGAAATATTTTCATTGTTGTCCAGTGTAACCTGTCTGTCTGCGAATTACTACATTACAAGGTCAGCGGCTGTGGCGGGGGCAACAAATTATAACTTGCCTCCGGGTCTCTGAGATGAACTTACACCACTGTTTCACATCAATCAACTAATTGTGATTCTGGTGCTTCCTTGCAGTGGCCCTTCATCTGAGTATTCTTCTGCTCATTTGAATTGTGTTTGGGCTCTTCGGCTTTACGTTAGCTGCCCCACAGATTTCCAAAAAACAAATGACTGCTTTGTTATATATGATCTTCATAATCGGGGTTAGCTGCTGTCAAAGCAAATGGTGTTCCATTGGCTTTGGGCTGTCATTCGACAGACAAACATATTTCAAGGTGCCTTCCAGAGTCACGGCTCACTCCACTCATCCAGTTGGCGCCTCTTGGACTGCTCGCCATGGTGCCCTCAGCTGCTCCGTTGTCTAGTGCAGCCACCTAGTCTTCTGTGAATACTTTTGCTAAATTCTACCATTTCAAAACATTTGCGTCCAAGGAGGCCAGCTTTGGGCACAGGGTGATTTGTACAGCTACAATGTGCTCCCTCCCGTGAGGGATGTCCCCAGCATTTCCAGGGTCCCCCAGTGAAAGGTGAAAATAAGATTTTTTGTTCTCACCTGTAGAAACCCTTTCTCCAATTCCATGGGGACACTGGAATTCTGTTTGTTGTGCGGTTCTTGGCTGTTTTCCATTTTGTCTAATGTGACATGATTTGTCACTTAATTGTGGGGGGGGTTACTTTCCTTTTTCGTTTATCTCTCTGACTCTTTTTGTGCTTGGTTAAAGTTGAGGTCAAGTTGTGTATAGAGGGAAACGAGTCATGTGCAAGTGTTCCCCATGGAATCAGATAAAGTGATTTTACTGATAAGTACAAAAAACAAGATGTGCGGTTTTTACCTGTTAAATCTCTTTCTATGATTCCATTTGGGGGACACTTCCTTACACATGGGGTTAGAATGGCATGGAGGCATTAGAACTTAATAAGCTAGCTAATTAGTTCTATAAAATCTACTCCCCTCTGACCTCTCCTCAGCTTGAACTTTAAAAGCCTGAAGGATAGGTTGCAGAACAACTACAGTATAACCATCTTACTTATAGATTCCACAAATAAGGGAGGGATCTAAGTGTCCCCAGATGGAGTCAGAGAAAAATATTTAATAGGTTTCAACCACAAATCTTGTTTTCTCTTCCTAATGTACATCCGGGGGACACTTGCTTACACATGGGGATGTACCAACACGTGCTCCAAGAGGAGGGCTTGTCCAGACTTATCTGAACTTAAGACTTTATGTCCCAGGTCAGATACACTGGATGCAGAGTCATAAACTTGGTGAATGTATATATCGAGAACCCTGTAGTGCTCTACATAACTGTTCTGCAGATGCCCTTTTCCGCACTTACTGAATGCCAATTTTGAAACTCCATATCTTGGTGGTCAACAACACTGAGCTAGATGGAATGAATGGAGAACTTAACTAGTATATCTTATTCAGTTCCGTCCTTTGTCTTACAGCATCCTGGGCCTGAACCTTCTGGCCCTAATCCTCCTGGAGGTTGGCCACTATCTTACGTAACTGTCCTAAAAGAAACAATCAGTTTGCCTAATACCGGTTGTTCTGTAAAGATACCTGGCTATGCTACCAGGTTTTGCTGATTGTTAACAACTTTCATGATAAATGAGACAATTGCCTCTACTTGAAGACAACAGGTAGTGACTACCACTATCTGCTTCTAAGAAAAGAGCTTTCCAGACAAGCTCCCATTCTGATACTCTTGTATCTCAGTCACCCACCTCAAGTCCAACTCCATTATTTTAAAAAGGCAGGTGATTGACGTGCTGACACTTAAATAAAAATATACAGCATATACACGCACATATATCTATATATACACACATATACTGTATATATAAATCCAGAGTGGTCCACACTCACGTCATAAAATCCAAATATATGCTGGGGTGTCTGGGACCAAAGCTTAAAAAAGGGGGTGCACTCACCAGTCTTCTTAGTAAAGCCAATTTATTACATACCAGCAGAAACCAATGAACACTGTTTACAGGATCGACGTTTCGGTCCTATCCATGGACCTTTGTCAAGATATATGTATACATATACACACACACGCATGCACTTCACTGTTATCCAAAACTTTGTGCCTATTAAGAAACTCATGGACAAGGAAGGAGAAAATAACCCCTTCCTTTAAACAGATTGGTCCTGTATAATGGAACCCCATCACTTGAACGCCCTGTCATGTTTAGTATGCCTGAGTACCAAACTCTCTTAGGACGATCTGTTGCCACTGAATTACTGGAACACCATCCCATATATCTTCCTAACAAGGAAGACTGGAAATCCTTGTAATATACTAGTTGCATGATAAAAAATGTCAATGGGAAAATTTCTGCTGACTACTAGATGTGGAGCAAATTTTACTGAAAGAATGAACTGACTACTGGACAAACTTCCTATTTTTTAATCCTGTCAGAGTGACTGAGCAGTCCATAAACCTCTGTACAGAATCAATCATTCACAGAGACTCTGTGAATGTCTGCTGTAGGAATCGGTATGATAAGCCAGAGGCTGAAGAGCTGCCGGCTGAAATCCCGACAGTGGAAGCCCAGCTGGTTCAGAATCCCGGCAGCGGTAAGTAAGTACGCTAACCTACCCCTACCCCCCCAAGCCATCCCTTGGTGGTGCCTAACCCTAACCTCTCCTACTGGTGCCTAAACCTAACCCCCCATCCCTGCACCCTAAACCTAACCCTCCCGGGGGGTGCCTGACCCTAACTTCCCCCCTGTGGTGCCTAACCCTAACCCCCTTCCCCTAGCCTAACCCTCCCAGGGGGTGCCTAACCCTAACCTCCCCCCAGTGGTGCCTAAACCTAACCCCCCCTTCCCCGGGGACATTGCTGTTACTTACCCATCTGGATAATCAGGATGGTGGAGCTTCAAGATGCCGGCGTCGATATCCTGTTCACTGTTAGGATATCATCACCGGCATTTTGCCAGGTGGCGGGATATCGACGCCCGGCATTCCGTCCGTCGGGAATGTGACCGTATACCCTGCCGTAGCATTGCTCAAATAGAGGATAGCTTTTTTTTTTCAATGTTTTTAGGACCACTCTTAGTTCTGGCACCTTAAATTTGTCAGCCCCATCAACTACCTGTGGCATCTAGTATCACCAGGTGGACTACTATCCAAGTAATAGCCAGGCCCAATTCTGCCTATATATTCAAAAGCTTAGCAAATCTGAACATACCTGTAAAGATATTGAAACTTTTGACAGAGACCCAGCCGATGACTCAAACAGTCTACTTCCCATTGGACACTGGCATAGTTATCCTATTGAAGACCATATGACCATGATCACCCATAATGGATTTTAGCCCTACTTTTAGCATTTTACCCCTGGCAACTATAAATCCATTTATCTCCACCAATACCCGTATCCACAGCACCTATTATTTCCCTGTGGTACCTACATCATGTGGTATTCCAAAGTGGTCTCCCATCAAAGTACTAACCAGACCCAACTCTGCTTAACTTCAAAGATCAATGACATTGTACATGTCCAGTGTGGTGTTGCTGTGGGTCGGTGTGGATTAGTGGAGAGAAAAAGACTAATTAGACTTTTCAATTTTCCTGGACCAAGCTAAACTTTCCCTGGAACTAGTTAATCCGAATCATACATTCTGATTTATTAACATTAGGCTGACACAACTATGAAAAATTCTTAGAATTGGCATCACGTGCTATTAGTTGATTAGTTTGACTACTTAACTAGAATTATACAAAGTAACTCTTCTTTATCCAGGCTTAGCCTTTGAATAGGTCCCCTCACCATTATGGAAGTTATTCACAACGAAAAGAAACTATACAAATCTTTATAATGAGAAATTCCTTTAGCCTAACAGAGTTTTCTCCCTTGTCTACAACCAAAACATCAGCTAGTCTTTTTGTAGAAATAGCAAACTCTCTCAATGGAATATTAAGGTGCCTATCCACTAGACTGTTAAAATGAGCGATTGAACGATAACGATATCGATATTCTTCAATCGTTCGAAAATTGTTTGAAAATCATTTGCAGATTGTTTAAAAAATTGGTCTTTTAGACAACTTTCGATAACGATAACGTCAGGTTGAGCATGTTTACAGATGATTGATTGTGCCTACACTGAACGACTGCTCGTTCAGTGTAGGCACATCGCAGACTGACAAACGACTGCACGATTACAATGTCGTAATCGTGCAGTCTTTTGCCTGTCGTCTAGTGGATAGGCACCTTTAGTGTGTACTCTGCTTTAGACTAAATTCTTATCAGGGACACTCCTTTGCTTAATTTTAGTCAAGCCCTTCAACCTCCCCATAGGAGTGTGTTCTGTTCCCTTCTGACCAGGAAATGCACCCTTACAATATGAACACTGATGTAATCCACACACGTATAAACTATATATATATATATATATATATATATATATATATATATATATATATATATACACACACACACACACAATATAGATACTCATCACAGTGCTAGCCCAAATTGAGGTATTCAGTCGAAAACAATCAGTCTCTGATTTGCAACTCCACTTCAAAACACTTATGTTCCCAGTTCTGGAGGTGGCTGCTCAAAGTTTCCCAGATGCGACCTTTGTTGTATGATCCTCAGTGTTTTATGAAAATACAAGAAGTGGAAACAAGCGCCAAATAGTGTAGTAATATTAAAAGAGTTTGTAAAATGCAAAAAATATATACAGTCAGGTCCATAAATATTGGGACATTGACAGAATTTTCAGATTTTGGCCTCTATTCACCACCACAATGGCTTTGAAATGAAACAAACAAGATTTGTTTTAACTGCAGACTTTCAGATTTAATTTGAGGGTAATTACATCCAAATCAGGTGAACGGTGTAGGAATTACAACGGTTTCTGTATGTGCCTCCCACTTTTTAAGGTGCCAAAAGTAATGGGACAAACTAAACAATCCTAAATCTAACTTTCACTTTTTAATACTTTGTTGCAAATCCTTTGCAGGCAATTACAGCCTGAAGTCTGGAACGCATAGACATCACCAGACGCTGGGTTTCATCCCTGGTGATGCTCTGCCAGGCCTCTACTGCAAATGTCTTCAGTTCCTGCTTGATCTTGGGGCATTTTCCCTTCAGTTTTCTCTTCATCAAGTGAAATGCATTCTCAATCGGATTCAGGTCAGGGGATTGACTTGGCCATTGCATAACATTCCACTTTTTAGCCTTAAATAACTCTTTGGTTGCTTTTGCAGTATGCTTCGGGTCATTGTCCATCTGCACTGTGAAGTGCCGTCCAATGAGTTCTGAAGCATTTCACTGAATATGAGCATATAATATTGCCCGAAACACTTCAGAATTCATTCTGCTGCTTTTGTCAGCAGTCACATCATCAATAAATACAAGGGAACCAGTTCCATTGGCAGCCATACATGCCCACGCCATGACACTACCACCACCATGCTTCACTGATGAGGTGGTATGTTTTGGATCATGAGCAGTTCCTTTCCTTCTCTTCCCATCACTCTGGTTCAAGTTGATCTTTATCTCATCTGTCCATAGGATGTTGTTCCGGAACTGTAATGGCTTTTTTAGATGTTGTTTGGCAAACTCTAATCTGGTCTTCCTGTTTTTGTGGCTCACCAATGGTTTGCATCTTGTGGTGAACCCTCTATGGGCCTGATTCAGAGCCGTTCGCTATTTGCGGTCGTTCGTTCAAAAACAAGGGGTGGCTATTCAAATGATCCGTTCGCAAATTGCAGTCTGTTCACACCTCTAAGTCTGAACGAGCAAGCAAAACATACACTCGTTTATTTGTTAAAAACGCCCCCTGGCCGCTTGCACCATACGTCATGTCCACTATTTATTAGATTAATCGAGTACATCGACCAGCGTATGAACTGCTCGCTATTCTTGTGGTTGGTTTTTGCTACCACAATCTTGCGAGCAGTTCTGGCTATAAAATAACCCAGTGACGTGGTCAATGACGCTGCTGTATTAATTATGCACACCCATAAAATGCCCGTTTTGACCTTTAAGCACGCCTGCGTTCGGATCTCCACTCCCCATTTTCAAGCACCTTCCCCTGTTACCACCCACATACGCCTCATTCTGTCACTCAAAATAGCAGGCATTCGCTATATTGCGAGCACATGAATTTCGGCCGCACTGACTGGTTCGCGCATGCGTATAACGATCCATACGCATGCGCAGATGTGCGAACATCGCTCGGAACGAGCGTACTGCCGCTAGCGAGTGGCTCTGAATGAGGGCCTATATTCACTCTTGTGAAGTCTTCTCTTGATTGTTGACTTTGACACATATACATCTACCTCCTGGAGAGTGTTCTTGATTTGGCCAACTGTTGTGAAGGGGTTTTTCTTCACCAGGGAAATAATTCTTTTGTCATCCACCACAGTTGTTTTCCGTGGTCTTCCGGGTCTTTTGGTGTTGCTGAGCTCTCCGATGCATTCTTTCCTTTTAAGAATGTTCCAAACAGTTGATTTGGCCACACCTAATGTTTTTGCTATCTCTCTGATGGGTTTGTTTTGATTTTTCAGCCTAATGATAGCTTGCTTCACTGATAGTGACAGCTCTTTGGATCTCATATTGAGAGTTGACAGCAACTGATTCCAAATGCAAATGTCACACCTAGAATCAACTCCAGACCTTTAACCTGCTTAATTGATAATGAAATAATGAGGGAATAGCCCACACTTGTCCATGAAATAGCTTTTGAGTTGATAGCCCTATTACTTTTGGCCCCTTAAAAAGTAGGAGGCACATATTGAAACTGTTGTAATTCCTACACCGTTCACCCGATTTGGATGTAATTACCCTCAAATTAAATCTGAAAGTCTGCAGTTAAAGCACATCTTGTTTGTTTCATTTCAAAACCTTTGTGGTGGTGAATAGAGGCCAAAATCTGAAAATTCTGTCAATGTCCCAATATTTATGGACCTGACTGTATAGGTTAAGCGTACCGTGTTGCCCTAGTACATGAGCATGTGGTGTGGGGTCTTTTAAGGATATCACTTCTGGTCCCTTGTTTAGATCATTGTAATGTTTGTATCCGATTGTCACCGGGCCCAATTAGTATATAGGGAGAAAGATAACCCTCTCATAGTGTAGTATTACACACAATTTATTGCACACACATAGACACATATAAAAAACAATGACATTAAAAATTATTTCAATGGGCTTATCTGATGGCTGACCAAGTCAGTAAGCGCAGGTCACACTGTCCTCAACGCGTTAAAGAATTGTATGGCCTTTTTTTAATTAGTTATTAGGGTATATAAGATGGGGAGAAGGTCTCTCACATCATCCTCCTGACTAAGTTCAGCTATTTGAGCACCAGAGACGAAACGCATTGAGGACAGTGTGACCTGCGCTTACTGACTTGGTCAGCCATCAGAAAAGCCCTTGAAATAATTTTTAATGTAATTTTTTTTTATATGTGTCTATGTGCGTGGAATAAATTGTGTGTAATACTACACTATGAGAGTGTTATCTTTCTCCCTATATACTAATTGGGCCCGGTGACAATCAGACACAAACATTATGCTGATCCATACGAGGGATCAGAAGTGATATCCTTAAAACACCCCACACCACATGTTCATGTACTAGGGCAACATGGTACGCTTAACCTATATATGTGTCTTGCGTGTTACAAACTCCTTTAATATTACTACACTATATGGCGCTTTTTTCCACTTCTTGTATATATATAAATTAGTTCTCAGCTGGACCTCTAGCAAGTATTCAGTTCAACTCCTGTGTTCAAGTATTCAGTTCAACTCCTGTGTTCAAGTATTCAGTTCATCTCCTGTGTTCAAGTATTCAGTTCAACTCCTGTGTTTAAGTACTCAGTTCAACTCCTGTGTTCAAGTACTCAGTTCAACTCCTGTGTTCAAGTATTCAGTTCATCTCTTGTGCTCAAGTATTAATTCTAATGTAGTTCTGATCTTCCTGACACTCCCAGGTACCTGTCCAGAGGGCCACGACCTGCTCACTTGGTGCAGTGACACCCATATCCCAACTGGGGGGGGTCACTGGTGAAGACCGCCAAGCGAGTTAGACTTTGTGCCTCTGGGCAGGTCTAGCCAAACCTGGGTTTGGCCGCAATAGGGAGACCTAGCTGTCACTCACCTGCTTATTCCCTAGCCATCCTACCCCCTGGTTTTTCCCATATGGTTCGTGACACATTGTTATTTATTTCCATACAAAGTGCGCTTCATTTGCTACTGTCACAGTATATTGCTACTTTCAAACATCACAGGAATACTGTTGTAATCTTGAAGTAGCTATGTGAATGATCTATTACACATTTACTCCCCATGATTTGGTTTTAAAATATTGTGCACATTGTTATTTATATGTACTCCCGGGAGTCGATTAGTTTGTGAAATATTTTTTAATAAATGTATGCAATTTATTGGATTATGATTTATTATTATTTCTAAGCACCACAGCTTACTGCACATTTCCTTTTTTGTATTATTTTCTGTGTGTGGAGATTGGCATTCTCCACGTGTTAGTGCTGGTTGGCTACTAGAGGAATATTTGACTTTTATTCACTACAGGTGACTCATTAGGCATGAGGTTATATTGTTTTAATTTTTGCCTGTCTACTGTGTTTTATTCATAAGTTGGTTTATCAATATGTAGCTGTTTAACTGGATATAATTTTCCTTCTTTATTACAATCTGTTCATCTGATCTAGAGTCAAGCTGTGTATATACGTGGAGAATCTTTCTTAATGGTAAGTAATGGAGATAAGACCTATCAATAGCCTATTTTTCCCCTATTGTTTGAGTACATTTTTATACATCCTTTTTAATTATACCACATCTGTTGAGATATTCAGTTTTACATTGGCCTTAGCTGCAGAAAAAACTGATGGATAAATCATACAATGTGATCCCCCAAATGTTATGCATATTAAGCTTTAGTTGCAAAAATCTATTTAATGGATAATTGGTACAATGCAATCTCCCAAATTTACAAATCTGGAGTGTAGTGACACAAATTATGTATGAGCAGTTTTATTGCCTTATTTTTTACACATCATTATACTGTGGTATAGGATTAGAGGGGGTTTCTTCATTGCATACAGGGGGTGGTATAAACAGTATATCAAGAGATGGGTATTAGTGGTGTAACTAGGGTATTTAGAGCCCAGGACAAATTGAAAATTGAGAATGTGCGTGCAAAAATGGGCATGATCACTGAACAATGGGGCATGTCAACATGACACACACCCCTTTCTCGTCACTCTGGGAACAGTCCTTTCCATTCCATATGCACCTTAATGCAGTCCCCCCTATGCAGTGCTCTTATGCAGGCCCCTAGTAGTGCCCCTTATACAGTACCCCTAGTAGTGGTCCCTCTTATGCAGCCCCATTAGTTCCCCTTATACAGTGCTCCCAGTAGGGGTCCCCTTTATGCAGCCCCCCATTAGTTCCCCTTATACAGTGCCCACAGCAGTGGTCCCCCTTATACAGGCCCCCAGCAGTGCCCCTTATACAGTGCCCCCAGTATTGGTCACCCCTATGCAGTTCCCCTTGTGCCCCCAGTAGTGGTCCCCCCTATGCAGTGCCCCTTATATAGTGCCCCCAGTAGTAGCCCACCTATGCAGGTGGGCTACTACTGGGCTACTACTATATAAAGGCCCTTTGTAGTGGCCTTTATATAGTGCCCCCAGTAGTAGTCTCCCCTATGCAGTGCCCCCACTAGTGTTGCCCCAATGCAGTGCCCCCAGTAGTGATCCCCCATGCAGTGCCTCCAGTAGTGGTCCCCCCAGTAGTGGTCCTCTCCAGTATTGCAGCCAATAGTGGTCCCCCGATGCAGTGCCCCCAGTAGTAGTCCCCCCAGTATTGCTCCGGGTAGTAGTCCTCCCCAATGCAGTGCCCCTAGTAGTAGTCCCCTCCCCAGTAGTGGTCCCCTGATGCAGTGCCCCCAGTAGTAGTCCCTCTTTCTTCCCAGTAGTGCCCCCAGTAATGGCCCCCCCTGATGCAGTGCCCCCAGCAGCAGTGCAGACAAACACACATGTAAAAAAATAAATAAAAAAAACCCATTTACCTGAATCCCCACTCTGGCTCCTGCTCCCGCCGCTGTCCGCATCTCCGTCCTCCTGGGCCGGTCCGCTCTGCATTATGGTAGAGACATCATGATGTCATGACATCTCTCCCATTACCCACTGTGGGAGCCAGAAGATGGAGCTCACTCATGAGTCTGTTTGACTCTCATTGGCTGCTAATTAAAACAAACACACAGCTGCCGGTGCGGGGCTATGTTTGTTACTTACTGTGTAGTGCTGACCGAACTCAGTCCGGTCAGCACTACACTGATCATGGGGTCCTGGACCGCGGCCGGCAGTGCCCCCCATGCCGCCCGTCCGATGGAGCCCTGGGCACACACCCCGCTCAACCCCCCTTAGTTACGCCACCGGTGGGTATATATGTACAAACCACTTAACAGTATGTCAGATGCACTGCAGACCATGTGCACGTGACCAGAAGGAGAGTGGTGCACATAACTGACGTCACTCTGCCTCGGATCCTGGCGGTTGTCATGCCAATGCTAGTTGCTACCCAGGGCCACAGTGTCTTCAGGGAAAACAATTATACTACCCAGTGCATTAAAAACATTAAAGGATAAACAGATATCTGCACATGTAACATATATAGCTGCATATATATCGGGCAAGATAAGTACATATAGAACAAGTATATATAAATATACATGCATATAAATATAAATGCAACTCAGCAGCAAACCAGTATTCCATATAAAAATGGGAAAAAACTATCACAAACGAATGATCGACCAGATAAAACAGAAATAGCTGTAATCGTATGAGAAAATATTAAGAGAGTATTAATATTGGAAACGGTGGCTGATCATTATATAAGGTGTTCCAAGTGATACGTTCATTCAGGCCCCTGGGGGCCACAGTGTACAGTTCGTAAATCCATGAGACTTCAAGTTTCAATAAGGATTTAGCACAATCTCCTTCTCTTGCAGAAACCGGTACATGTCTATAATCTTGTACCTTAAAGATGTTAGTTGATGGCCATGATCTCTAAAATGTGCAGCAATTGGTTGGTCCATATTCTTCCAGGCTACAGCTGCCTTTATTACCGAGCGGTGCAAAGCCATCCGTTGTTTAAATTCTCTTGTGGTCATGCCCACATAATACAGTCCACAAGGGTAGATAATAATGTAGACCACAAACTTAGAATCACAAGAGAGAACATGTTGAATGTCATACACTTTAGCTTTATGAGGATGTTTAAATGTGTATCCCGGTACCAAGTAATTGCAGGTTAAGATGGACATTTATAATAACCAGGTCTCTTATTTGTTATCGTGATGTCCTATCAAATCCCATAATATCAGTGTGTACAAGGTAATCTTTAAATTTCTGCCCCTTCTATAGCAGACCATTGGTCTGGTATGTGAAATGTAGGGAGATCTTTATCCGTTGATACAATTGGCCAAAAGGCTTTACTGCCTTTCAGAATGACTGGACTGCTGGTGTCAAATGCTGTAATCCATGGAAACACTTTATCATCCTCTGTTCTGATTTTTTATTGCATTAACTCATTGCGGTTTTTCTTCAACACATTCTGTTTCATATTTTCCAAGAGTTTGGGGTTATAGCCTCGTTCCCTAAACTTTAACACAATCTTATCAAATTGTGATGGTAACTCATTTATATTGCTGCATATCTGGGCAACTGTCAGCATTTACAAAAAAGGCAAACATTTTTTCAATGAGGGTGGGTGGTGAAGGACCAATTCAAATTATATATGATCAGTGCAATAGGCAAAACCAGTGCTTGTGGACAAACAGAAGCCCATCTCTGTCCATCACCACATAACTGAACCTTAGGATGACAGATAAGCACAATTTACTTAATTTTAAAAAAAAATCTGAATTTCTCAATAAGAATTTTTTTGCCTAAGGGTGCCATGAAAAAAATGCTGATATACTAGGGTGCCATGATTCAAGAAAGTTTTGGAACCACTGGATTAATCCCATTCATTAGTAATTCAAATGCTTGTGGTTCACCATTCCACAACATAAATAAATCATCAATATATCTGGTGAACATTAAAATGTTTTCTGTGGTCACCAGAAAAAAAATGTTTGGCATTCCTGTTGGAACATAAAAACATTAGCTAAGGCAGGTGCCACTGCCGATCCCATAGCGCTTCCAGATTTTTGCAGGAATATAGCGCCATCAAAAAGGAAATAATTACGTGTGAGAACAAGTCTCAAAAGTCCCAAAAATAATTGTTGGTCCAGTCCTAAACCACCACTTAATGTATTCAGAAATTCTTCCATGGCTATAAGGCTTTGTTCATGTGGGATTGATGTATAGAGACTGTTCACGTCCATTACACACATGATAGTATGCTCTTCAATGCCTGTCACATTTTGATGTAAATTTAAAAAGCTGGTAGTATCTTTCAGATATGTACTCTGAGTTACTATGTGAGGTTGAAGCAATAGATCCAATAATTGTGAAACCAGTTGATATAAACTGCCCCTAGCCAAAATATTTGGACGGTCCTGGGGGTTCAGGAGATTTTCATCAATGAGATTATAAATTAAAGATCTTTGGAGTATCATATAGAATTCACATTGGAAATGTGCTGTGGGATCTGATGTAAATTTTTCACATACTGAACTGTCCGCTAGTTGACGTTGTACTTCTAGTTTATAAGTACTTAAATTTTGGAGGACAATGCCTCCTTCTTTATCGGCCGGTCTTATAGTAACTGAGTCATCAATTAGTCTAGTGTATATACAGTAGACCTCAACTGTTTAAAGGCCAATAATGGTCCTGAACTTTGTTCAGACACCGGGTTTTTTTAAGAAAACTCCTTAAGTCTCATCTTTCTATTTATCCTATGAAGATGACTCAGTTAGGAAATATAAATGCCCCTTATACTTAAACTAACCTGTTAAAATCTGAACAGAAAGCTCTTAAATCTTTGAGTAGTGATAAGTATTACTATAAGACCAGCCGTATGTACTATTACTTGCACTCACCCTTCAATTATCAACATGTGGGGTGCATCCACAAAAATCCACCTTGACGGCTGTCCATGGGGATTAATTTAAGAGCAATTAAATAACAGGCACTCTCCAAACAAAACTCCAACTTGGCTTTATAATTTGTGTTTATTGGTGATATAACACCCAGTAAATCAAAATCTGGCATACATCGATCTCCCACAGATAATATTCAGGCTTTAATCATGTCAATGGCTCTTTCAATATCCATGTACATATTTCATATAGCGCACGAAAACAGCTTGTGAAGTCCATAACATCAACATAATTATCAGGTGCATAAGTTAATAAAATATCCTGTAATTTCCATCAACATCAGAACTGTGTTCTTGGTGCAAGCTATATCACATCCGTTTAGTGCAAAAGGAATATTCATAATGACCTTTGGACAAAAGCCATGATCAAAGCCTGCTGTGGCTAATAAGGCTCAATGCCAAATATGCAATATCAAAAACTTCAGTACTTATACCAATGCTGTCCGTCGACCTCGGCCCCTTCACAGACCGTTCAAGACATGCCAAATAACATCATGCATCGCAAGGTGCCAGCAGAAATTTCCTACCATGACTTACCAGCCAGAGTCTCTATTATGCTGTTTCTCATTAAACACTCAAGCTGAACAGCTGCTCTCATCGGTGTGCATTTCACAGCAGTGCCCAGGTGATATCCGGTTGTCTGATCAACCTCAGTTAGATCGACAACACATACATCGACCACCGTACATTGACTCCATCAAGGTCGAGAGGTACAATAGGTCGACAAACTATAGATCGACAAATACGAGATCGAAATGGACATTAGATTAACACTACATATGATCGAAACAAAGCATACCGACAATATAAAGATCGACAACACACATGATAGACATAATAAAAGATCTAAACTAAATAGGTCGTCAGTTAATAGATCGATATATAAAAGATCGACGAGTCCAAGTTTGACATCAAATAGTTCGACAGTTAATAGATAGACATATCTAAGATCGACGAGTCCTAGATCAAAACTAAATAGGTCGACAGTTAATACATCGACAAATAAATGATCGACACGTTACAGTCAGACAATACAAAAAGGTATACATCCTAGATGCTGCCCCGCTAATAGCACATCCCCCGCCGCTACTTTCAACTGTGGCACTGACGAGCATGGGGTGCCCAGCAATTAGGGATAAGGGCTGCAGGGTGGATGTTGAGGTTTGCATTGCCAGGAGCGCTTGCAGGGATTTAAGAGCAGGCTGGGACCTGTAGTGCCACGGTTGAAAGTAGCGTCGGGGGATGTGCAATTAATGGGGCAGCATCTAGGATGTATACCTTTTCGTATTGTCAATCATTTATTTGTCGATCTATTAACTGTCGACCTATTTAGTTTCAATCTAGGACTCGTTGATCTTTGATATATCGATCTATTAACTGTCGAACTATTTGGTGTCGAACTTGGACTCGTTGATCTTTTATATGTCGAACTATTAACTGTCAACCTATTTATGTCGACCTAGGAAGTGTCTATCTATTGTTACTGTCAGACTTTACATTGTCTAACTATTAGTTGTCGATCTAAGTACTGTCAACCTTATATACTTAGATATCTTAGATATTCAATATATTACATACCTCCCAACTGTCCCGCATTCAGCGGGACAGTCCCATTTTTTTGGGACTATCCTGCTGTCCCACCCAAGGGCCGCAGTGTTGGGGGAAGCATACACCGCTGCTCTGCATAGCAGAGCAGCATGTATGCAGAGTGAGAATAGATGCTGTGTGCCTGCGCACAGCATTTATTCACAGTACAGGGGGAAGCCCGGGGGCAGCCCAGCATCTCGGAGATGCAGGGCACGGCCCTTTCAGAAGTAAATGGGGCATGCCGCTAGGCCACATCCCCTTTCTGTGTAGGCCACGCCCCTATTCGGGAACACGCGTGCCTACGGCGTGCGGATGTCTCGAGTGGAGCTCCTCAAATGTTGGGAGGTATTATATTACATATCGCTCTATTGTCACGTTTGACTATATTAGTCTAACTAATGTTACTGTCGATCTACGGTAAGTCGATCTACATTCCCTGTCTAACTAGCGTGGTCATCCTATTTATTGTCTATCTAGACACAGCCGATCTACTAATCCACACCATGACCTCACTTATACAGATCTCAGTGCTGCGTTGTCATCACAATGCTCAAACACCATCGTGCATTCATTAACTAATCTCATGCTTTGATCTGGCAATGCTGACAACAGCTGACAGTTAATCATCTCCCTCACATTCCCTTACACAGCATCCATTAACAGCTAGTATTTCATAGTGTAACCCTCTGTGAACCAAAAGTGTACAATGCTAAGTCCTGAACTTTTTTATATATATATATATATATATATATATATATTAGGGGTGAGCGGGTTCGGATTTCTGAAATCCGAACCCCCCCGAGCCCCCCCGATCCGAGTCCGATCCGAGTCAGGCTCGACTTTTCCCGCCTGACTCGGATCTGAAATCGAGGCAAAACGTCATCATCCCGCCTTCCGAGTCTCGCGGGTTTTGGATCCTATATAAGGTACCCGCGTCGGCGCCATTTTCTCACTCGGCTGTGGACAGTGAAGAGGGAGGGTGGGAGATAGGGCTGTGTAGTGTAGTGTAGTGCTGCTGTTGTCCACTACTTCAAAGTCCATAGGGGCTGGCTGTGTTGTGCTGTGCTGCCGTTGTTAATAGGGGCTGTGTCCACTACTTCAAAGTCCATAGGGGCTGGCTGGACTGTGTTGTGCAGTCAGTTCTCCATAGGGGTTGTGTCCACTCCAAAGTCCTGTGCAGTGTCCCAGTCCTAAAGGGGTGCTGTAGTGTTGTCCAGGGGGTGCTCTGTCCATCAGGGGTGCTCCCCCCAAGTGCTAAAAAAATTATATATTTTCTGTGTTTGTGAATTGTGTGCGCAGTAGCCGCACGTGCATCAACAAAGTAGTGCCAAGCGTGCGCCTGTGTCATAAGTAAAGGGCCGGCTGGCTTGACCGTTAAGGGTGCTGTAACCCCCGAAAGTACACTCCAGTCCAAACCCCCAAAAAAATTATTTTCTGTGTTTGTGAATTGTGTGCGCAGTAGCCGCACGTGCATCAACAAAGTAGTGCCAAGCGTGCGCCTGTGTCATAAGTAAAGGGCCGACTGGCTTGACCGTTAAGGGTGCTGTAATCCCCGAAAGTACACTCCAGTCCAAACCAAAAAAAAAATGATTTTCTGTGTTTGTGAATTGTGTGCGCAGTAGCCGCACGTGCATCAACAAAGTAGTGCCAAGCGTGCGCCTGTGTCATAAGTAAAGGGCCGGCTGGCTTGACCGTTAAAGGGTGCTATAACCCCCGAAAGTACACTCCAGTCCAAACCAAAAAAAAAATTATTTTCTGTGTTTGTGAATTGTGTGCGCAGTAGCCGCACGTGCATCAACAAAGTAGTGCCAAGCGTGCGCCTGTGTCATAAGTAAAGGGCCGGCTGGCTTGACCGTTAAGGGTGCTGTAACCCCCGAAAGTACACTCCAGTCCAAACCAAAAAAAAAATTATTTTCTGTGTTTGTGAATTGTGTGCGCAGTAGCCGCACGTGCATCAACAAAGTAGTGCCAAGCGTGCGCCTGTGTCATAAGTAAAGGGCCGGCTGGCTTGACCGTTAAGGGTACTGTAACCCCCGAAAGTACACTCCAGTCCAAACCAAAAAAAAAATTATTTTCTGTGTTTGTGAATTGTGTGCGCAGTAGCCGCACGTGCATCAACAAAGTAGTGCCAAGCGTGCGCCTGTGTCATAAGTAAAGGGCCGGCTGGCTTGACCGTTAAGGGTGCTGTAACCCCCGAAAGTACACTCCAGTCCAAACCAAAAAAAAAATGATTTTCTGTGTTTGTGAATTGTGTGCGCAGTAGCCGCACGTGCATCAACAAAGTAGTGCCAAGCGTGCGCCTGTGTCATAAGTAAAGGGCCGGCTGGCTTGACCGTTAAGGGTGCTGTAACCCTCGAAAGTACACTCCAGTCCAAACCAAAAAAAAAATTATTTTCTGTGTTTGTGAATTGTGTGCGCAGTAGCCGCACGTGCATCAACAAAGTAGTGCCAAGCGTGCGCCTGTGTCATAAGTAAAGGGCCGGCTGGCTTGACCGTTAAGGGTGCTGTAACCCCCGAAAGTACACTCCAGTCCAAACCAAAAAAAAAATGATTTTCTGTGTTTGTGAATTGTGTGCGCAGTAGCCGCACGTGCATCAACAAAGTAGTGCCAAGCGTGCGCCTGTGTCATAAGTAAAGGGCCGGCTGGCTTGACCGTTAAGGGTGCTGTAACCCTCGAAAGTACACTCCAGTCCAAACCAAAAAAAAAATTATTTTCTGTGTTTGTGAATTGTGTGCGCAGTAGCCGCACGTGCATCAACAAAGTAGTGCCAAGCGTGCGCCTGTGTCATAAGTAAAGGGCCGGCTGGCTTGACCGTTAAGGGTGCTGTAACCCCCGAAAGTACACTCCAGTCCAAACCAAAAAAAAAATGATTTTCTGTGTTTGTGAATTGTGTGCGCAGTAGCCGCACGTGCATCAACAAAGTAGTGCCAAGCGTGCGCCTGTGTCATAAGTAAAGGGCCGGCTGGCTTGACCGTTAAAGGGTGCTGTAACCCCCAAAGTACACTCCAGTCCAAACCAAAAAAAAAATTATTTTCTGTGTTTGTGAATTGTGTGCGCAGTAGCCGCACGTGCATCAACAAAGTAGTGCCAAGCGTGCGCCTGTGTCATAAGTAAAGGGCCGGCTGGCTTGACCGTTAAAGGGTGCTGTAACCACCAAAGTACACTCCAGTCCAAACCAAACAAAAAATTATTTTCTGTGTTTGTGAATTGTGTGCGCAGTAGCAGCACGTGCATCAACAAAGTAGTGCCAAGCGTGCGCCTGTGTCATAAGTAAAGGGCCGGCTGGCTTGACCGTTAAGGGTGCTGTAGCCCCTGAAAGTACACTCCAGTCCAAACCAAAAAAAAAATGATTTTCTGTTTGTGAATTGTGTGCGCAGTAGCCGCACGTGCATCAACAAAGTAGTGCCAAGCGTGCGCCTGTGTCATAAGTAAAGGGCCGGCTGGCTTGACCGTTAAGGGTGCTGTAACCCCCAAAGTACACTCCAGTCCAAACCAAAAAAAAAATTATTTTCTTTGTTTAGCCGCACGTATATATCAAATCGATATAACATAAATGGAGGACCAAACTTTCTCCGATAAAAATAAAATAGAGAAAGATCAAGAACCACTTCCTCCTAGTGCTGAAGCTGCTGCCACTAGTCATGACATAGACGATAACATGCCATCAACGTCGTCTGCCAAGGCCGATGCCCAATGTCATAGTAGAGGGCACATACAATCCCAAATAGCAAAGTTCAGGAAAATGACCTTGAAAAAGACATTTAAATCAGCTGAAGTAAAACGTAAACTTGCCAATATGCCATTTACGACACGGAGTGGCAAGGAACGGCTAAGGTCGATCCATAGTATGTTCATGACTAGTGGTTCAGCTTCACATGACGATGGAAGCCCTCCTCCCACTAAAAAAATCAAACGAGTTAAGCTGGCAAAAGGACAGCGAAGAACTGTGCTTTCTAAGAAGATATCACAAATCCCCAAGGAGAGTCCAAGTGTGGTGGTGGTTGCGATGCCTGACCTTCCCAGCACTGGACGGGAAGAGGTGGCTCTTTCCACCATTTGCACGCCCCCTGCAAGTGCTGAAAGGAGCACCCACAGTCCACTTGCTGATATGCAAATTGAAGATGTCACTGTTGAAGTACAACAGGATGAGGATACAGGTGTAGCTGGCGCTGAGGAGGAAGTTGGCGAGGAGGATTCTGATGGTGATGTGGTTTGTTTAAATCAGGCTCCGGGGGAGACAGTTGTTGTCCGTGGGATGAAAAAGCCCATCACGGTCATGACTGGGCAGAAGACCAAACATTCCACCTCTTTGGTCTGGCAATATTTCTATCCAAATCCGGACAACAACTGTCTTGCCATATGTACCATATGTAAAGGTGAAATAAGTAGGGGTAGGGACGTCAACCACCTAGGAACATCCTCCCTTATACGGCACCTGCAGCGCGTTCATAAAAAGTTACTGTCAAGTTCAGAAACTTTGGCTAAGACCATAAGCAGTCCAGGGACACCTAAATCCCGTTGTATCCAAGCGCCTGCAAACCACACCGTCAACTCCCTCCTCGTCAATTTCGTCCTTAGTCAGGATCGGAAGTAGTCCTGCAGGCCATGTCACTGGCATAACTGACTCTACTATCCGGGATTCCTCCGGAGGATCCTGCATTGCTACGCCTACTGCTGCCGCTGCTGCTGTTGCTGCTGCTGGGAGTCGTTCATCATCCCAGAGAGGAAGTAGGAACACCACTACTTTTACTAAACAATTGACCCTCCAACAGTCCTTAGCGAGGAGGATGAAGTACGACAGCAGTCATCCTGAAGCAAAACGTATAACTGAGGCCTTGACTGCTATGTTGGTGTTAGATGTGCGTCCGGTATCCGCCATTAGTGCAGTGGGATTTAGACAATTGATGGAGGTAGTGTGTCCCCGGTTCCAAATCCCGTCTAGATTCCACTTCACTAGGCAGGCGATACCGAGACTGTACAGAAACGTCAGAAAAAGTGTCCTCAGTGTCCTGAAAAATGCCGTTGTACACAATGTCCACTTAACCACGGACATGTGGACAAGTGGAACAGGGCAGACTAAGGACTATATGACTGTGACAGCCCACTGGGTAGATGTATCACCTTATGCAGCAACAGCAGCAGCGTCACCAGTAGCAGCATCTCAGAAACGCCAGCTCGTTACAAGGCAGGCTACGCTGTGTATCACCGGTTTCAGTAAGAGGCACACCGCCGACAACCTCTTAGAGAAACTGAGGGAAATCATCGCCCAGTGGCTTACCCCACTTAGACTCTCCTGGGGATTTGTGATATCTGACAACGCCACCAATATTGTGCGGGCATTACATCTGGGCAAATTCCAGCACGTCCCATGTTTTGCTCACACAATAAACTTGGTGGTGCAGAATTTTCTGAAAAGCGACAGGGGCGTGCAGGAGACGCTTTGGGTGGCCCGAAAAATTTCTGGCCACTTTCGCCATTCAGCGACTGCGTGCCGAAGACTGGAGCGCCAGCAAACACTCTTGAACCTGCCCCACCATCACCTGAAGCAAGAGGTTGTGACGCGGTGGAACTCAACACTCTATATGCTTCAGAGGATGGAGGAGCAGCAAAAGGCCATACAAGCCTATACATCCACCTATGACATAGGCAAAGGAGGGGGTATGCACCTGACTCAAGCGCAGTGGAGAATGATTTCCGTGTTGTGCAAGGTTCTCCAGCCCTTCGAACTTGCCACACGTGAAGTCAGTTCAGACACTGCCAGCTTGAATCAGGTCATTCCCCTCATCAGGCTTTTGCAGAAGCAGCTGGAGAAAGTGAAGGAGGAGCTAAGACGGAGTGATTCCGCTCGGCATGTGGGACTTGTGGATGAAGCCCTTCATTCGCTTTGCCAGGATTCCAGGGTGGTCAATCTGTTGAAATCAGACCACTACATTTTGGCCACCGTGCTCGATCCTAGGTTTAAAGCCTATGTGGTGTTTCTCTTTCCGGCCGACACAAGCCTGCAGAGGTGCAAAGACCTGCTGGTGAACACACTGTCAGCTGAAGCGGAACGTGACACGTCAACGGCTCCTTCTTCATTTTCTCCCGCAACTGGGGCTGCCAGGAAAAAACTTAGGTATCCTAAGCAACCCGCTGGCGGTGATGCAGGGCAGGCAGGACCAAGTTTGGACATCTGGTCCGGACTGAAGGACCTGGCAACAATTTCTGACATGTCTACTGTCACTGCATATGATACTGTCACCATTGACAGAATGGTGGAGGATTACATCGGTGACAGCATCCAAGTAGGCATGTCAGACAGTCCATACCTGTACTGGCAGGAAAAAGAGGCAATTTGGAGGCCCCTGTACAAACTGGCTCTATTTTACCTGAGTTGCCCCCCCTCCAGTGTGTACTCCGAAAGAGTGTTTAGTGCAGCCGGGAACCTTGTCAGCGAAAGGCGTAGGAGGTTGCTTCCACAGAATGTGGAGAAGATGATGTTCATCAAAATGAATTATCAGCTCTTCCAGGGAGACCAGCCTCCAGAAGGTACAGAGGGACCTGTGGTGGTGGATTCAAGTGGGGACGAGTTAATACTTTGTGAGGATGAGGATGTACACACTGAAGAGGGCTGAAGAGGGTGAGGAATCGGTGGATGAGGAGGATGAGGATGACATCTTGCCTCCGTAGAGCCAGTTTGTGCAGGGACACATTAATTGCCAGCTTGTTTTGTGGGGGCCCAAACGAACCAATCATTTCAGCCACAGTCGTGTGGCAGACCCTGGCGCTGAAATGATTGATTTGTTAAAGTGTGCATGTCCTGTTTATACAACATAAGGGTGGGTGGGAGGGCCCAAGGACAATTCCATCTTGCACCTCTTTTTTTTCTTTGCATTATGTACAGTTTGGGGCCTAGTTTTTCTAACTGCCATCCTGTCTGCCACTGCAGTGTCACTCCTAGATGGGTCACGTGTTTGTGCCGCCCACTCGTGTCGCTTAGCATAGTCATCCAGCTACCTCGGTGCAACCTTTTGGACATAAAAACACTATTGTGAGGTGTGAGGTGTTCAGAATAGACTGGAAATGAGTGGAAATTAAGGTTATTGAGGTTAATAATAGCATAGGAGCAGAAAAACCTACAAATTCTGTGATTTTAGCTGTTTTTATGTTTTTTTTCAAAAAAATACAGATCCAAAACACAAAACCCAGAACCCAAAACACGGAAGGGTGGTTTTGGCAAAACCAATCCAGATCCAAAACACGAAGAAAGATCCAGATCCAAAACCAAAACACAAAACACGAAAAGTGGCCGGTGCACACCCCTAATATATATACATATTAATTAATACCCTACCACTATTGTACCTAAACACAATTGATCCATTTATCTTCAACCACAAATACAAAACATTATTTTTTTAAAGTTAATATTTGCTGTGCTGCCAGAATCCAAAAAAAGAGATTTTCTTCCTTTTGAATTATAGGAAGCATCTAAAATTGATGCTCTCATTTAAGCCTTTTTGGGCTGTTGTGTCCAAAGAGAATATCCACAGTGACTCTTTTTGCAACAAAGTTCTGTCACTGTCACCACCTCTCATAGATTTCGGAGCGTGATCAATCAAGATAGATTTTAATGTGGCAACTTGATGAGCAAATTCCATACAATGTCTGGCCACTGGTTTGTTGCTATGCCCTTCAGCAATAGCCCGTCTAATAGAACTGCGATGGTTGACCATACATTCTCTAAAGGTTGTCGTCGTCGTCGTCTTTCCGACATAATAAAGCCCGCAAGGACACATCAAAACATATACAACATGTGTAGATGTACAGGTCAACCGATGCTTGATTGAAATACTCTTGCCAGAGTGAGGGAATTTGAGCCAAGTAGCTCCCAATTCCTTCTAAGGGTTTTTCTAAAAAAAAATTGTGGGTTTCAAGTCAACAGCTGCTTGAGGTTTGGTCTCCTTCTAAACGCAACTAGGTGTGCCTTATCTAGATTTTTTAGACTTTCATCACTGCGAATCAGTGGCCAACGTTTTTTGACTGATTTCGCAAAAGTCATGGCCTTAGTATTAAATTGAGTTGTGAATACCAATTGTTCCTTGTTATTTTTCACCTTCACTCTACCATCATGCCCACAAATATTGCGTGCTCTTTTAAGGCATCTGGTGATTACTTTTTGGTTATATCCCCTCTCCAAAAAATGGTTTGCCATCTCTACCAATTGATCCTCAGCTCTATCTACTTGAGAATTATTGCCTATGATGCGTACAAATTGGGAGATCGGCAACCCCTCTTTGAGTGCTTTCGGGTGATGACTCGTTGCATGGAGGAGTGTGTTCCGATCCGTGCTTTTACAGAACAAAGTGGTACCTAGGGATCTTTCTGCCCTATAGATACAGATATCCAAAAACTAAATTTTTTGCACTTCCACCCTATAAGTGAATCTGATGGAGCTATCCAAGCTATTCAATTCCTTCACCATCCATCAAATGACGTGCCCCGCTAAAAAATCAAAACAATAATAAATCTGAAATAGTGCAGAATGCTGGGACTGAATTTGGGATATATGTACGTACGTTCATAGATGGTCATGTACAAATTGGCATATGCCAGCGCCAAATTCGAAACCATTGCAGTACCCATATATAGATATGTATACAGACATATATATATTTACATATATAAAGTCCAATGCTCTTCCGATGAAAGGTGTAAAAAAAACCCAGGGGTAGAACAAAACAGAGGAGGCACTCCCTTAGACAATGAAAAAAAATTGTAAAATACTTAAGACTAGGGGTGTGCACCGGCCACTTTTCGTGTTTTGGATCTGGATCTTTCTTCGTGTTTTGGATCTGGATTGGTTTTGCCAAAACCACCCTTCCGTGTTTTGGGTTCTGGGTTTTGGATCTGTATTTTTTTTTAAAAAAAGCATAAAAACAGCTAAAATCACAGAATTTGTGGGTTTTTCTGCTCCTATGCTATTATTAACCTCAATAACCTTAATTTCCACTCATTTCCAGTCTATTCTGAACACCTCACACCTCACAATAGTGTTTTTATGTCCAAAAGGTTGCACCGAGGTAGCTGGATGACTATGCTAAGAGATACGAGTGGGCGGCAAAAACACGTGGCCCATCTAGGAGTGACACTGCAGTGGCAGACAGGATGGCAGTTTGAAAAACTAGGCCCCAAACAGAACATAATGCAAAGAAAAAAAAGAGGTGCAAGATGGAATTGTCCTTGGGCCCTCCCACCCACCCTTATGTTGTATAAACAGGACATGTACACTTTAACAAACCAATCATTTCAGCGCCAGGGTCTGCCACACGACTGTGGCTGAAATGATTGGTTCGTTTGGGCCCCCACAAAACAAGCTGGCAATTAATCTGTCCCTGCACAAACTGGCTCTACGGAGGCAAGATGTTGTCCTCATCCTCCTCATCCACCGATTCCTCACCCTCTTCAGTGTTGTGTACATCCTCACAGAGTATTAACTCGTCCCCACTGGAATCCACCACCACAGGTCCCTCTGTACGTTCTGGAGGCTGGTCTCCCTGGAAGAGTTGATAATTCATTTTTATGAACATCATCTTCTCCACATTTTGTGTAAGCAACCTCCTACGCCTTTCGCTGACAAGGTTCCCGGCTGCACTAAACACTCTTTCGGAGTACACACTGGAGGGCGGGGGGGGGGGCAACTCAGGTAAAATAGAGCCAGTTTGTACAGGGGCCTCCAAATTGCCTCTTTTTCCTGCCAGTACAGGTACAGACTGTCTGACATGCCTACTTGGATGCTGTCACCGATGTAATCCTTCACCATTCTGTCAATGGTGACAGGATCATATGTAGTGACAGTAGACATGTCAGAAAATGTTGCCAGGTCCTTCAGTCCAGACCAGATGTCCAAGCTTGGTCCTGCCTGCCCTGCATCGCCGCCAGCGGGTTGCTTAGGATACCTAAGTTTTTTCCTGGCAGCCCCAGTTGCGGGAGAAAAAGAAGGAGCTGTTGACGTGTCACGTTCCGCTTCAGCTGACAGTGTGTTCACCAGCAGGTCTTTGCACCTCTGCAGGCTTGTGTCGGCCAGAAAGAGAGACACCACAGGCTTTAAACCTAGGATCGAGCACGGTGGCCAAAATGTAGTGGTCTGATTTCAACAGATTGACCACCCTGGAATCCTGGCAAAGCGAATGAAGGGCTTCATCCACAAGTCCCACATGCCGAGCGGAATCGCTCCGTCTTAGCTCCTCCTTCACTTTCTCCAGCTGCTTCTGCAAAAGCCTGATGAGGGGAATGACCTGACTCAAGCTGGCAGTGTCTGAACTGACTTCACGTGTGGCAAGTTCGAAGGGCTGGAGAACCTTGCACAACACGGAAATCATCCTCCACTGTGCTTGAGTCAGGTGCATACCCCCTCCTTTGCCTATGTCATAGGTGGATGTATAGGCTTGAATGGCCTTTTGCTGCTCCTCCATCCTCTGAAGCATATAGAGGGTTGAGTTCCACCGCGTCACAACCTCTTGCTTCAGGTGATGGCGGGGCAGGTTCAAGAGTGTTTGCTGGCGCTCCAGTCTTCGGCACGCAGTTGCTGAATGGCGAAAGTGGCCAGAAATTTTTCGGGCCACCCAAAGCGTCTCCTGCACGCTCCTGTCGCTTTTCAGAAAATTCTGCACCACCAAGTTTATTGTGTGAGCAAAACATGGGACGTGCTGGAATTTGCCCAGATGTAATGCCCGCACAATATTGGTGGCGTTGTCAGATATCACAAATCCCCAGGAGAGTCTAAGTGGGGTAAGCCACTGGGCGATGATTCTCTCAGTTTCTCTAAGAGGTTGTCGGCGGTGTGCCTCTTACTGAAACTGGTGATACACAGCGTAGCCTGCTTTGGAACGAGCTGGCGTTTCTGAGATGCTGCTACTGGTGACGCTGCTGCTGTTGCTGCGTAAGGTGATACATCTACCCAGTGGGCTGTCACAGTCATATAGTCCTTAGTCTGCCCTGTTCCACTTGTCCACATGTCCGTGGTTAAGTGGACATTGGGTACAATGGCATTTTTCAGGATACTGAGGACACTTTTTCTGACGTTTCTGTACAGTCTCGGTATCGCCTGCCTAGTGAAGTGGAACCTAGATGGGATTTGGAACCGGGGACACACTACCTCCATCAATTGTCTAAATCCCACTGCACTAATAGCGGATACCGGACGCACGTCTAACACCAACATAGCAGTCAAGGCCTCAGTTATACGTTTTGCTTCAGGATGACTGCTGTCGTACTTCATCCTCCTCGCTAAGGACTGTTGGAGGGTCAATTGTTTAGTAAAAGTAGTGGTGTTCCTACTTCCTCTCTGGGATGATGAACGACTCCCAGCAGCAGCAGCGGCAGCAGGAGGCGTAGCAATGCAGGATCCTCCGGAGGAATCCCGGATAGGAGAGTCAGTCATGCCAGTGACATGGCCTGCAGGACTACTTCCGATCCTGACTAAGGAGGAAATTGACGAGGAGGGAGTTGACGTTGTGGTTTGCAGGCGCTTGGATACAACAGGACAACGGGATTTAGGTGTCCCTGGACTGCTTACGGTCTTAGCCAAAGTTTCTGAACTTGACGGTAACTTTTTATGAACGCGCTGCAGGTGCCGTATAAGGGAGGATGTTCCTAGGTGGTTGACGTCCCTACCCCTACTTATTTCACCTTTACATATGGTACATATGGCAAGACAGTTGTTGTCCGGATTTGGATAGAAATATTGCCAGACCAAAGAGGTGGAATGTTTGGTCTTCTGCCCAGGCATGACCGTGATGGGCTTTTTCATCCCACGGACAACAACTGTCTCCCCCGGAGCATGATTTAAACAAACCACATCACCATCAGAATCCTCCTCGCCAACTTCCTCCTCAGCGCCAGCTACACCTGTATCCTCATCCTGTTGAACTTCAACAGTGACATCTTCAATTTGCATATCAACAAGTGGACTGTGGGTGCTCCTTTCAGCATTTGCAGGGGGCATGCAAATGGTGGAAAGAGCCACCTCTTCCCGTCCAGTGCTGGGAAGGTCAGGCATCGCAACCGCCACCACACTTGGACTCTCCTTGGGGATTTGTGATATCTTCTTAGAACGCACAGTTCTTTGCTGTGCTTTTGCCAGCTTAACTCGTTTGATTTTTTTAGCGGGAGGAGGGCTTCCATCGTCATGTGAAGCTGAACCACTTGTGACACAGTCAGATTAGGGGTTCCCCCTCCTGGGTAGAAGGACTCCTTTCTTACACACACCCACAGCAGCAGGGAAGCAGCACACCAGTCTGGATGCAAGTACAAGCTGGTCGGCGCCAGTCTTTATTGTACAATGTCAGAAACAACATAAAGAAAACATAAACATAAAGCCTAGCCCTGTCGGGGCACTAACTTCACAAGTAGTTCCCTCACTACCAGAACCTGGCAGGGCCTAATGCCCTCACCAGCAACCAAGGCACAGCACAACACTTACAGTTAGGTTTTCAAGTGTCTCTGAGCAAACTCCCTGTCTGCTCTCCCAGGTGAGACAACCAGCCCTCAACACACTAGGCTTATATTGGCCACTCTCAGGTGGAAACCCTAACAAGCCTGTTACCAGGCTAATAGAACCAAAACCTGGAGTGGCCATGGGTGGAGCCCTCCCTCTCCTCTCACCCACAACCCCCAGGTCCCAAACCGGCTTTTCAAAAAGCCGAGACTCAAGCCTGCTACACTGCAGACTTTCTCCTGGAGGTTTAAAACACATAAGACAGGAATCTGGGACAAATGTACCTGCCACAGACCACTTTACCAATGATCCTATCACATATCCCCCCCTTTGTTTCGACCTGTGGGGCGGAACAACTGAAGCCCCCAAACAATGAACGCGTGACAACGCATCAGCATTGGCCAGCTGGCTTCCTGGCCTGTGTTCCACTGAAAATTTTAAAGTTTGTAACGCCAAGAACCATCTCGTAATTCTCGCATTACTGTCTTTATTTTCGGACATCCACTTCAAAGGGGCATGGTCAGTGATCAATTTGAACTTTCTTCCAACCAAGTAGTACCTGAAAGCCTCTAACGCCCACTTTATGGCCAACGCCTCCTTCTCCACTGTGGCATAGTTTCTCTCATGTACATTCAACTTTCTGCTTAGATAGAAAATAGGGTGTTCCTCACCCTCCTTGTTCTGGGACAGGACCGCTCCTATACCTACTTCTGATGCATCGGTTTGTACTATGAATTCCCTGTCAAAATTAGGAGTCATCAGGACTGGTTGGGAACACAACGCTACTTTCAACTCCTGAAAAGCTTTCTCCGCCTCAGGACTCCATTCTACCATGACTTTTTGCTTGCCTTTGGTCAGGTCAGTCAGTGGGACTGCCATGGTGGCAAAGTTGGGTATAAACCTCCTTTAGTACCCCGTAATTCCCAAGAAGGCTCTCACCTGCTTCTTATTCAGAGGCCGTGGCCAGTTTTGTATGGCATCAACTTTATTGAGCTGAGGCTTTATCAGGCCTCTGCCAATGGTGTATCCCAAATATTTTACTTCCTCCATGCCTAGACAACACTTTTTTGGGTTGGCTGTCAAACCTGCCTTATAGATGGAGTCCAAAACTGCTTGTACCCTGGGTAAGTGAGACTGCCATTCAGGACTATGAATGACCACGTCATCCAGATAAGCAGCCGCATACCATCTATGGGGCCTTAGAATCCTGTCCATCATTCTTTGGAAGGTAGCAGGTGCCCCATGTAGCCCGAAGGGCAACATCTTGTACTGAAACAAGCCCTCTGGCGCTGAAAAAGCTGTCTTTTGTTTGGCGCTCTCGATTAACGGTACTTGCCAATACCCTTTGGTTAGGTCAAGAGTGGTTAAATACCTTGCCGTCCCTAGTCTCTCAATCAATTCATCCACTCTTGGCATCGGGTAGGCATCGAATTTTGAAACACTGTTCAACTTTCGGAAGTCATTGCAGAAACGCACACTCCCGTCGGGCTTTGGAATCAACACAATGGGACTTGACCATTCACTATGTGATTCTTCAATAACCCCTAACTCTAGCATATTTTTAATTTCTTTCGACACCGATTCTCTTTGTGCTTCTGGCAACCTATAGGGCTTTAGATTAACTTTAACCCTGGGTCAGTGATGATGTCATGTTTAATGACCGAGGTTTTCCCAGGTACGTCAGAGAACAGCACCCTATTTCTGAACAGAAACTCCTTGACCTCTTGTTGTTGAATTGCCGACAGGGTTTTTGCCACTGTCACTTCGGGAACTAAGGGCCCTGGATTTACTGGAGGGGCTCGGACGGCCGACAGTGCCGTTCTATCTTTCCAGGGCTTTAACAGATTTATATGGTATATCTGTTCCGGCTTTCTTTTCCCCGGCTGGTAAACTTTGTAATTGACCTGCCCCACTCTTTCTAAGATTTCAAAGGGCCCTTGCCATTTAGCCAAAAGTTTATTTTCCACAGTGGGAACCAATACTAACACTCTGTCCCCAGGAGCAAAGCTGCGTAACCGAGCATTGCGGTTGTATACCCTCTGCTGTGCCTGTTGAGCCTGTTCCAGGCTCTCTCTCACTATCGGCACTACCGCAGCAATTCTCTCCTGCATTTGAGAAACATACTCAATCACGGTTTTGTAAGGACTAGACTGCCCCTCCCATGTCTCTTTGGCAATGTCTAGTAACCCCCTTGAGTGTCTCCCATACAAGGGTGAAAACCCGGTGGAGGACTGGGGAACTTCTCTTATGGCCAACAATAAATACGGCAATAAGTAATCCCAATCCCTACCATCCATGTCGACGACTTTCCTAAGCATGTGTTTTAACGTCTTTTTAAACCTCTCGACCAGCCCATCGGTTTGGGGGTGATAAACCGAAGTTCTTAACTGTTCAATTTTGAACAGGCAACATAACTCTTTCATGACTTTTGACATAAACGGTGTACCCTGGTCAGTTAGTATCTCCTTGGGTATACCCAGCCTGCTAAAGACATGAACTAGCTCTCTGGCAATGGTCTTGGTTGACGTATTGAGCAACAGGATCGCTTCCGGGTACCTGGTAGCGTAATCCATTATGACCAGAATATACTGGTGTCCCCTGGCAGACTTCATTAAGGGTCCAACCAAATCCATCGCTATTCTTTCAAACGGCACCTCTATAATAGGCAATGGAACTAGTGGAACCTTAAAATGTGGCCTGGGAGCATGATACTGACACTCAGGGCAGGATGCGCTAAAGTCAGACACCTCTTTATGAAGCGCGGGCCAGAAAAACCTCTGCATTATTCGCTCAGTGGTTTTCTCTACCCCTAGATGGCCTGCCGCTATATGACCATGGGCCAGATCCAACACTGTTCTTCTGTAGGCTTTGGGAACTATTAGTTGTTCCACAATATCTTCCCCCTTCTTAGTCACCTGATATAACAAATCCTGACACATTGCCATGTGGGGATAGGACAAAGGAGTATCAAGGTCTACGGGTTTACCATCAACTACTTTTACATTCTCCCTGGCTTTTACCAAAGTAGGGTCATTCAACTGCTCCATGGCAAAGACCTCTCTTCTGACCTCTAAATCAGGCAGACAATCACCTGGCCCAACAACACTTCCCACCTCATTGGGAGACACATCAGTTGGCGGGCCACCGTCACGTTCCGCATTCTCTAGTTCGCCAACCATAGTAGAAAAAGGGAATAACTCTGACTCAGAAGAAACTCCCTCCTCCACTACATCGACTACCTTCTCAAATGGATCGGGGTTGTTCACTTCTGGAACAAAATGGCTTTCCCACAACTTCCAGAAGTGAGCAAAGTCTCTCCCCAATATTGCATCATACACCAGACCATGCACCAAACCCACAGAAACTATAGCAGAGCCACATGGTGTCTCGATGTTCACCTCGGCAGTAACATAATATCGAGTATCCCCATGTATGCAGGTCACACCAACGGTTTTCCCTGTATGCCTCAAGGGGTTCACCAGCTCAGCTTTTATAAGTGTCACCAAGCTACCAGAGTCTAACAGTGCCTCTACTCGGTTGCCATCTACAGTGAGTACACACATGTGCTTATCAGTCTCAGCCTGCCGGTCAGCCGTACAGGCTGTCTGTGCAAAGAAAGACCCCCTGCGGTAGACATGAGCAGTATCACATTGCATAGGTTCAGTTGTAAGTGAACAATTAGCGGCAATATGGCCGAAGCCACCACATCGGAAACACTGAGTCATATTAATGTCTAGTCGTTTATGGGGCAAGAACCTTCCTGGCTTGGCAAGCCTGTCTCCAGGTTCTACACCCTCAGTCTTAGGTACATTCCACCGCCCAGCACCCTTCTCCCCTGGAACAGTCTTACCAGTGTCTGTGGGAGTTCGCCGGTGCGCCATCGGGGCTCGGTGGGGCATACTCATCAGCTCCTCAGCCACCACGTACCTCTCCACCAGCTCGACCAACTGGTCCGCGGACTTAGGGTCTGCATGGCTCACCCACTTGCGCAGAGTCACAGGTAAGGATCGCAGGTACCGGTCCATCACGACCCTTTCCACGATCTGTGGTCCCGTCAGCATCTCGGGCTGTAGCCATTTTGAGGACAGATGGACGAGGTCATGCATCTGTGAACGTGGAGGCTTGTCCCTATGGAACTCCCAGCGGTGGACCCGTTGGGCACGAACAAAGGTGGTGACTCCCAAGCGAGTTAGGATCTCCTGTTTTAGTTTTTTATAGTCCTTGGCATCAGCCAGGCATAAGTCGAAATATGCTTTTTGTGGCTCCCCAGACAAAAAAGGTGCCACCAGACTTGCCCACTGCTCCTTGGGCCAACTCTCCCTTTCGGCCGTTCTTTCAAATGCGGCAAGATAGGCCTCCACATCATCGCCCGAAGTCATCTTTTGGAGGAAGTGACTGGCTCGTACGGAGTGGTGGTGGGAGGACCAGTATTAACCTCTCTGGGCCGGGCGACCAGGTGCTGTACCAACTCTCTTATGGCCTGGCTGTTTTCCGCTAAGGCCTGGCGGGTTTCCTCAATGGAGACCTGTTGAAGTCTGTTAGTCTCCTGCTGAGCTGCTGTAGCTTCCTGCTGAGGCCTGGTAGATTCCTGCTGAGCTGCTGTAGCTTGGAGCAAGGCCTTAATAATGTCCTCCATTTTGTCCTGGGGTGTAGGTTGGAAACTGAACCTTGCCTCTCTGAGCATTGGCTGACGCCTCCTCTATGGGACTCCAAGGACACAGTGTTATTTCCACACTCACAAATTGGGTGTCTGTCCCTTTAATTTTGAAATGGAAAGTTTTCCTCTTGCTGCAACTTTAGTGTGTGTGGTTGCCCGCATTCTCCACCATATTGTGACACAGTCAGATTAGGGGTTCCCTCTCCTGGGTAGAAGGACTCCTTTCTTACACACACCCACAGCAGCAGGGAAGCAGCACACCAGTCTGGATGCAAGTACAAGCTGGTCGGCGCCAGTCTTTATTGTACAATGTCAGAAACAACATAAAGAAAACATAAACATAAAGCCTAGCCCTGTCGGGGCACTAACTTCACAAGTAGTTCCCTCACTACCAGAACCTGGCAGGGCCTAATGCCCTCACCAGCAACCAAGGCACAGCACAACACTTACAGTTAGGTTTTCAAGTGTCTCTGAGCAAACTCCCTGTCTGCTCTCCCAGGTGAGACAATCAGCCCTCAACACACTAGGCTTATATTGGCCACTCTCAGGTGGAAACCCTAACAAGCCTGTTACCAGGCTAATAGAACCAAAACCTGGAGTGGCCATGGGTGGAGCCCTCCCTCTCCTCTCACCCACAACCCCCAGGTCCCAAACCGGCTTTTCAAAAAGCCGAGACTCAAGCCTGCTACACTGCAGACTTTCTCCTGGAGGTTTAAAACACATAAGAAAGGAATCTGGGACAAATGTACCTGCCACAGACCACTTTACCAATGATCCTATCACACACTATTCATGAACATACTAGTCATACTAGTATGACACACACTAGTCATAGGGAAAGACCTTAGCCGTTCCTTGCCACTCCGTGTCATAAATGGCATATTGGCAAGTTTACGTTTCTCTTCAGATGATTTAAATGTTTTTTTTAAGGTCATTTTCCTGAACTTTGTCATTTGGGATTGTATGTGGCCTCTACTATGAGATTGGGCATCGGCCTTGGCAGACGACGTTGATGGCATGTTATCGTCTATGTCATGACTAGTGGCAGCAGCTTCAGCACTAGGAGGAAGTGGTTCTTGATCTTTCTCTATTTTATTTTTATCGGAGAAGTTTGGTCCTCCATTTATGTTATATCGATTAGATATATATACGTGCGGCTAAGGCGCACACAAACACAGAAAATATTTTTTTATTTTTGCTGGAGAGTAGTGCACTTTGTGGGTTACACCACCCTTTAAGAAATGAGCCAGCCGGCTCTTTACTTATGGGACACAGGCGCACGCTTGGCGCTGCTCTTTTGTTGATACACGTGCAGCCACAGTGCACACAATTCACAAACACAGAAAATATTTTTTTATTTGGTTTGGAGTGTACTTTGGGGGTTACAGCACCCTTTAACGGTCAAGCCAGCCAGCCCTTTACTTATGACACAGGCGCACGCTTGGCACTACTTTGTTGATGCACGTGCGGCTACTGCGCACACAATTCACAAACACAGAAAATATTTTTTAATTTGGTTTGGAGTGTACTTTGGGGGTTACAGCACCCTTTAACGGTCAAGCCAGCCGTCCCTTTACTTATGACACAGGCGCACGCTTGGCACTACTTTGTTGATGCACGTGCGGCTACTGCGCACACAATTCACAAACACAGAAAATATATTTTAATTTGGTTTGGAGTGTACTTTGGGGGTTACAGCACCCTTTAACGGTCAAGCCAGCCGGCCCTTTTCTTATGACACAGGCGCACGCTTGGCACTACTTTGTTGATGCACGTGCGGCTACTGCGCACACAATTCACAAACACAGAAAATATTTTTTTATTTGGTTTGGAGTGTACTTTGGGGGTTACAGCACCCTTTAACGGTCAAGCCAGCCGGCCCTTTACTTATGACACAGGCGCACGCTTGGCACTACTTTGTTGATGCACGTGTGGCTACTGCGCACACAATTCACAAACACAGAAAAAAAATATATTTTTTTAGCACTTGGGGGGAGCACCCCTGACGGACAGAGCACCCCCTGGACAACACTACAGCACCCCTTTAGGACTGGGACACTGCACAGGACTTTGGAGTGGACACAGCCCCTATGGACAACAGCAGCACAGCACAACACAGCCAGCCCCTATGGACTTTGAAGTAGTGGACACAGCCCCTATGGACAACAGCAGCACAGCGCAGCACAGCACAGCACAACACTACTCTGCACTACACTACACTACACAGCCCAGCCAGCCCTAACTCCCACCCTCCCTCTTCACTGTCCACAGCCGAGTGAGAAAATGGCGCCGACGCGGGTACCTTATATAGGATCCAAAACCCGCGAGACCTGGAAGGCGGGATGATGACGTTTTGCCTCGATTTCAGATCCGAGTCAGGTGGGAAAAGTCGAGCCTGACTTGGATCGGCCTCGGATCGGGGGGGCTCGGGGGGGTTCGGATTTCAGAAATCCGAACCCGCTCACCCCTACTTAAGACATGTTGAATTTCAGTATAGATATGTCAACGTTTCAAGGTCTGCAGACCTTTTCGTCAGGACTGTACAACAGGAATCAAACAAACTGTGACAAGTGCTTACCTTATATACAGAATGTGTATGTGCTGGAAGGTGCTGAAGGGAAAGAACGGCAGCAGCGGGCGTCCCAGCCGCGAGGTCTGGACTAGCATCCGGCAGAAGCAGGGGATTCCACAAGGGGTTGCCCAGCAATGCCGATGCACATCCAGTGACGTCATCGGGGGACCCGGCTGCCGTGATGAGCAGTGAAGAAAGAGAACTGAGTGTGTTCAGTGAATAGAGACAGCCGTGGAATCCGGCTGTGAATACAAGAATAAAATGTTAATAGAAAGTGATGTGAAAAAATAATTGGTGTGTAAAAGAATGTACAATATGTTAAAAAGCAGTGCATAAATGAAAAAGGAAAAGTAGACTGCTGTATGGCAAAGAGTAAGGCTGGATATGGAATGTCAGAGACAAGGAAATAGAGAATGCTAAAAACAGTATATATGAAGAGAGATATAAGTCAAACATGTCAAAATGCACAATAGAGGTGAGAGAGACACCAACATAACTCGCAAACTAGAGGAAGAATTAGTGCAAATGAACTATACAAAAAAAAGGAAGAACAACTGCATAGTGTTGCCACGTATAGTTTCACACAATAGGGAAAAAAAAATATATATTGCCAGGGCCATGGCACACAGGAAGGAGAGGTTCAAAAAGAAGAGACAAAAGAGGCTAAAGGCAATGAAAGAAAAAAAGAGAACAAGGCAGGAGAGGGAAGGAGGGAGGGGCGGAGGGGGGGGAAAGGGGGGGGGAGGGGGGAGAAGAAAAAGGGAAAGGAATGGAGGAAAAAGGGATGGGGGAAAAAAAGAGGGAGAAGAGAAACAGAAAAGGAGAAGAAAGCAAGAGAAACGTATCAATAAGAACAGGAACAGAAAAAAGAAAAGAAGAAAACAAAAATAGAGAAAAGCAAAGAAAATGTCAACAGAGAACAAAAACAGAGAAAGGAAAGAAGGGTAAGAGAAACCTCAAAAGGAAAAAGAAAAAGGAAAAGCAATTAGGAAAACACAAGGGTAGGACATAAAAAAATAGAGAAATTCATAATAATCAAGTTAATTTGTTAGAAAAAAGGTATCAATTATGAAAAAGATATATATTATAAAAAAATGTTCCAAGAAAATTTTTCATTTAGACCCCTTGGGGCAATGGTGTCCAACCGATATATCCATCTTGCTTCCAATTGGCTCAGGCGTTTAGCGCGATCACCACCGCGGATATCCATTGGAACATGGTCTATTATCTTGTATCGTAAAGATGATAACTGGTGTCTGGCATGTTTGAAATGTCTGGCAACAGGCTGTTCCATTTCTTTACCAGAGAGGGCCGCTCGAATGGCGGATCTATGTAGGGCCATCCGTTCGCGGAACGTACGGGTGGTCTGGCCCACGTACATTAGACCACAGGGGCACATGATGATGTATATGATGAATTGAGACATGCAAGACAACACATGTCGAATAAGAAACTTATGGCCCGTGTGAGGGTGTTTAAAGTAATGTCCACTCTCCATATAGTTACAAGTAGTGCATGATATACATTTATAGCAGCCAGATTTTTTCTTTTGTATAAGAAAAGATGAGGAGGAAGCAAGGTTGGAGGGGAGACTGGAGATGTTGGTTTTGACCAAAATGTCTCTCAAATTTTTACCTCTGCGGTATGCAGGCATCAGTCTCTTATTTCAAAACATTGGTAGATCTTTGTCACCTGATACAATGGGCCACAGACCCTTTGCGGCCCTTGGTAGTACTGGGCAGGCTAAATCATATTCGGTGATAAGAGGGATCTTCTGATCTTGGGATGAGACCCTTGTTGATGGTAGAAGTAACCGATCCCGTGGAGTGTGCAGTACTTCGTTTTTAATTTTATGGAGTTCAGAAGATACATAGCCTCTTTGCAGGAATTTAGAAGTCATAGAATTTAAAGTATGTTCCAAGGTATTAGGGTCGCTAGTGATGCGTGCGGCCCTGAGCATCTGGGATTTTGGGAGCGACTTCTTAAGGGCTGGAGGGTGGCAACTACTATGGTGAAGGAGAGTATTCCAATCAGTGGCTTTATTGTATAATGAAGTTGTGATTTTACCTTGGTGTCACTAATTTGGCTTGTAAATTTCACAGGGTTATCTTGTTGGTTGATGTTATCGATCAAATTCAATAGTTCCTGGTTAGAGCCAGACCAAATGAGAAATAGATCGTCTATGTACCTTGTGTAGAAGAAAATCTTTTTGGATATCTCCTTATTGTCAAAGAAAAAGAGTTGTTGTCACCCCCCCCTTTTTATTCCCCCGCCCCCCCTCCCTCCTTCCCTCTCCTGCCTTGTTCTCTTTTTTTCTTTCATTGCCTTTAGCCTCTTTTGTCTCTGCTTTTTGAACCTCTCCTTCCTGTGTGCCATGGTCCTGGCAAAATATTAATTTTTTTCCCTATTGTGTGAAACTATATGTGGCAACGCTATGCAGTTGTTCTTCCTTTTTTTTCTATAGTTCATTTGCACTAATTCTTCCTCTAGTTTGCGAGTTATGATGGTGTCTCTCTCACCTCTATTGTGCATTTTGACATGTTTGACTTATATCTCTCTTCATATATACTGTTTTTAGCATTCGCTATTTCCTTGTCTCTGACA
The DNA here is from genome assembly GCA_031769625.1 of Taudactylus pleione. Lineage (NCBI taxonomy): Eukaryota > Metazoa > Chordata > Amphibia > Anura > Myobatrachidae > Taudactylus > Taudactylus pleione. The sequence goes on along the minus strand of JAUIMM010000303.1, from coordinate 552,862 downwards.
TTCCATATCCAGCCTTACTCTTTGCCATACAGCAGTCTACTTTTCCTTTTTCATTTATGCACTGCTTTTTAACATATTGTACATTCTTTTACACACCAATTATTTCTTCACATCACTTTCTATTAACATTTTATTCTTGTATTCACAGCCGGATTCCGCGGCTGTCTCTATTCACTGAACACACTCAGTTCTCTTTCTTCACCGCTCATCGCGGCAGCCGGGTCCCCCGATGATGTCACTGGATGTGCATCGGCGTTGCTGGGCAACCCCTTGTGGAATCCCCTGCTTCCGCTGGATGCTAGTCCGGACCTCGCGGCTGGGACGCCCGCTGCTGCCGTTCTTTCCCTTCAGCACCTTCCAGCACATACACATTCTGTATATAAGGTAAGCACTTGTCACAGTTTGTTTGATTCCTGTTGTACAGTCCTGACGAAAAGGTCTGCGGACCTTGAAACGTTGACATATCTGTACTGAAATTCAACATGTCTTAAGTATATTACAATTTTTTTAATTGTCTAAGGGAGTGCCTCCTCTGTTTTGTTCTACCCCTGGTTTTTTTTTACACCTTTCATCGGAAGAGCATTGGACTTTGTATTACTTGTTTAGGATGGCACCCCGCTTTTTTGCATTTTCAGTTTGAGTGCCGAACCTCTGCAAACTATTTACATATATATATTAGGGGTGTGCACCGGCCACTTTTTGTGTTTTGGTTTTGGATCTGGATCTTTCTTCGTGTTTTGGATCTGGATTGGTTTTGCCAAAACCACCCTTCCGTGTTTTGGGTTCTGGGTTTTGTGTTTTGGATCTGTATTTTTTTGAAAAAAAGCATAAAAACAGCTAAAATCACAGAATTTGTAGGTTTTTCTGCTCCTATGCTATTATTAACCTCAATAACCTTAATTTCCACTCATTTCCAGTCTATTCTGAATACCTCACACCTCACAATAGTGTTTTTATGTCCAAAAGGTTGCACCGAGGTAGCTGGATGACTATGCTAAGCGACACGAGTGGGCGGCACAAACACGTGACCCATCTAGGCGTGAAACTGCAGTGGCAGACAGGATGGCATTGAAAAACTAGGCCCCAAACTGTACATAATGCAAAGAAAAAAAAGAGGTGCAAGATGGAATTGTCCTTGGGCCCTCCCACCCACCCTTATGTTGTATAAACAGGACATGCACACTTTAACAAACCAATCATTTCAGCGCCAGGGTCTGCCACACAACTGTGGCTGAAATGATTGGTTCGTTTGGGCCCCCACAAAACAAGCTGGCAATTAATCTGTCCCTGCACAAACTGGCTCTACGGAGGAAAGATGTCATCCTCATCCTCCTCATCCACCGATTCCTCACCCTCTTCAGTGTGTACATCCTCATCCTCACAGAGTATTAATTCGTCCCCGCTGGAAACACAGGTCCCTCTGTACGTTCTGGAGGCTGGTCTCCCTGGAAGAGTTGATAATTCATTTTATGAACATCATCTTCTCCACATTTTGTGGAAGCAACCTCCTACGCCTTTCGCTGACAAGGTTCCCGGCTGCACTAAACACTCTTTCGGAGTACACACTGGAGGGGGGGCAACTCAGGTAAAATAGAGCCAGTTTGTACAGGGACCTCCAAATTGCTTCTTTTTCCTGCCAGTACAGGTACGGACTGTCTGACATGCCTACTTGGATGCTGTCACCGATGTAATCCTTTAACAGACAGACGCACGCTTGTCGCTGCTGCTTTGAGGATTCAAGTGCGGCTACAGCCCACACAATTCACAAAGACAGAAAAAAAAAAATAATATTTTTATTGTTTGTGGAGGACACTTTGAGGGTTACACCACCCTTTAACAGACAGACGCACGCTTGTCGCTGCTGCTTTGAGGATGCAAGTGCGGCTACAGCCCACACAATTCACAAAGACAGAAAAAAGAAGAAGAATATTTTTATTGTTTGTGTAGCACACTTTGAGGGTGTCACCACCCTTTAACAGACAGACGCACGCTTGTCGCTGCTGCTTTAAGGATGCAGGTGCGGCTACAGCCCACACATTTCACAAAGACCGAAAAAAAAAGAACAATATTTTAATTGTTTGTGTAGAACACTTTGAGGGTGTCACCACCCTTTAACAGACAGACGCACGCTTGTCGCTGCTGCTTTAAGGATGCAGGTGCGGCTACAGCCCACACAATTCACAAAGACAGAAAAAAGAAGAATATTTTTATTGTTTGTGTAGCACACTTTGAGGGTGTCACCACCCTTTAACAGACAGACGCACGCTTGTCGCTGCTGCTTTGAGGATGCAAGTGCGGCTACATCGCACACAAGTCACAAACACATTAAAAAAATAGTTTTTTATTTTTTGGAGCACTTTGAGAGTTACACCACCCTTTAACAGACAGACGCACGCTTGTCGCTGCTGCTTTAAGGATGCAGGTGCGGCTACAGCCCACACATTTCACAAAGACCGAAAAAAAAGAACAATATTTTAATTGTTTGTGTAGCACACTGTGAGGGTGTCACCACCCTTTAACAGACAGACGCACGCTTGTCGCTGCTGCTTTAAGGATGCAGGTGCGGCTACAGCCCACACAATTCACAAAGACAGAAAAAAGAAGAAGAATATTTTTATTGTTTGTGTAGCACACTTTGAGGGTGTCACCACCCTTTAACAGACAGACGCACGCTTGTCGCTGCTGCTTTGAGGATGCAAGTGTGGCTACATCGCACACAAGTCACAAACACATTAAAAAAAAATTTTTGATTTTTTTTTGGAGCACTTTGAGAGTTACAACACCCTTTAACAGACAGACGCACGCTTGTCGCTGCTGCTTTGAGGATGCAGGTGGAATCTAGACGGGATTTGGAACCGAGGACACACTACCTCCATCAATTGTCTAAATCCCACTGCACTAATGTCGGATACCGGACGCACGTCTAACACCAACATAGCAGTCAAGGCCTCAGTTATACGTTTTGCTTCAGGATGACTGCTGTCGTACTTCATCCTCATCGCTAGGGACTGTTGGAGGGTCAATTGTTTAGTAAAAGTAGTGATGTTCCTACTTCCTCTCTGGGATGATGAACAACTCCCAGCAGCAGCAACAGCACTAGGAGGAAGTGGTTCTTGATCTTTCCCTATTTTATTTTTATCGGAGAAAGTTTGGTCCTCCATTTATGTTATATTGATATATAATATACGTGCGGCTAAAGCGCACACAAACACAGAAAATATTTTTTTATTTTTGCTGGAGAGTAGTGCACTTTGTGGGTTACACCACCCTTTAAGAAATGAGCCAGCCGGCTCTTTACTTATGGGACACAGGCGCACGCTTGGCGCTGCTCCTTTGTTGATGTACGTGCAGCCACAGTGCACACAAGTCACAAACACAGAAAATATATATTTTTTTGGTTTGGAGTGTACTTTGGGGGTTACAGAACCCTTTAACGGTCAAGCCAGCCGGCCCTTTACTTATGACACAGGCGCACGCTTTGCACTACTTTGTTGATGCACGTGCGGCTACTGCGCACACAATTCACAAACACAGAAAATAATTTTTTTTTTGGTTTGGACTGGAGTGTACTTTGGGGGTTACAGCACCCTTTAACGGTCAAGCCAGCCGGCCCTTTACTTATGACACAGGCGCACGCTTGGCACTACTTTGTTGATGCACGTGCGGCTACTGCGCACACAATTCACAAACACAGAAAATAATTTTTGGTTTGGACTGGAGTGTACTTTCGGGGGTTACAGCACCCTTAACGGTCAAGCCAGCCGGCCCTTTACTTATGACACAGGCGCACGCTTGGCACTACTTTGTTGATGCACGTGTGGCTACTGCGCACACAATTCACAAACACAGAAAATATTTTTTTTTTTGGTTTGGACTGGAGTGTACTTTCGGGGGTTACAGCACCCTTAACGGTCAAGCCAGCCGGCCCTTTACTTATGACACAGGCGCACGCTTGGCACTACTTTGTTGATGCACGTGCGGCTACTGCGCACACAATTCACAAACACAGAAAATAATTTTTTTTTTGGTTTGGACTGGAGTGTACTTTCGGGGGTTACAGCACCCTTAACGGTCAAGCCAGCCGGCCCATTACTTATGACACAGACGCACGCTTGGCACTACTTTGTTGATGCACGTGCGGCTACTGCGCACACAATTCACAAACACAGAAAATAATTTTTTTTTTGGTTTGGACTGGAGTGTACTTTCGGGGGTTACAGCACCCTTAACGGTCAAGCCAGCCGGCCCTTTACTTATGACACAGGCGCACGCTTGGCACTACTTTGTTGATGCACGTGCGGCTACTGCGCACACAATTCACAAACACAGAAAATATTTTTTTTTTTGGTTTGGACTGGAGTGTACTTTCGGGGGTTACAGCACCCTTAACGGTCAAGCCAGCCGGCCCTTTACTTATGACACAGGCGCACGCTTGGCACTACTTTGTTGATGCACGTGCGGCTACTGCGCACACAATTCACAAACACAGAAAATCATTTTTTTTTTGGTTTGGACTGGAGTGTACTTTCGGGGGTTACAGCACCCTTAACGGTCAAGCCAGCCGGCCCTTTACTTATGACACAGGCGCACGCTTGGCACTACTTTGTTGATGCACGTGCGGCTACTGCGCACACAATTCACAAACACAGAAAATAATTTTTTTTTTGGTTTGGACTGGAGTGTACTTTCGGGGGTTACAGCACCCTTAACGGTCAAGCCAGCCGGCCCTTTACTTATGACACAGGCGCACGCTTGGCACTACTTTGTTGATGCACGTGCGGCTACTGCGCACACAATTCACAAACACAGAAAATAATTTTTTTTTTGGTTTGGACTGGAGTGTACTTTCGGGGGTTACAGCACCCTTTAACGGTCAAGCCAGCCGGCCCTTTACTTATGACACAGGCGCACACTTCGCACTACTTTGTTGATGCACGTGCGGCTACTGCGCACACAATTCACAAACACAGAAAATAATTTTTTTTTTGGTTTGGACTGGAGTGTACTTTGGGGGTTACAGCACCCTTTAACGGTCAAGCTAGCCGGCCCTTTACTTATGACACAGGCGCACGCTTGGCACTACTTTGTTGATGCACGTGCGGCTACTGCGCACACAATTCACAAACACAGAAAATCATTTTTGGTTTGGACTGGAGTGTACTTTCGGGGGTTACAGCACCCTTAACGGTCAAGCCAGCCGGCCCTTTACTTATGACACAGGCGCACGCTTGGCACTACTTTGTTGATGCACGTGCGGCTACTGCGCACACAATTCACAAACACAGAAAATATTTTTTTTTTTGGTTTGGACTGGAGTGTACTTTCGGGGGTTACAGCACCCTTAACGGTCAAGCTAGCCGGCCCTTTATTTATGACACAGGCGCACGCTTGGCACTACTTTGTTGATGCACGTGCGGCTACTGCGCACACAATTCACAAACACAGAAAATAATTTTTTTTTTGGTTTGGACTGGAGTGTACTTTCGGGGGTTACAGCACCCTTAACGGTCAAGCCAGCCGGCCCTTTACTTATGACACAGGCGCACGCTTGGCACTACTTTGTTGATGCACGTGCGGCTACTGCGCACACAATTCACAAACACAGAAAATAATTTTTTATTTGGTTTGGACTGGAGTGTACTTTCGGGGGTTACAGCACCCTTAACGGTCAAGCCAGCCGGCCCTTTACTTATGACACAGGCGCACGCTTGGCACTACTTTGTTGATGCACATGCGGCTACTGCGCACACAATTCACAAACACAGAAAATAATTTTTTTTTTGGTTTGGACTGGAGTGTACTTTCGGGGGTTACAGCACCCTTAACGGTCAAGCCAGCCGGCCCTTTACTTATGACACAGGCGCACGCTTGGCACTACTTTGTTGATGCACGTGCGGCTACTGCGCACACAATTCACAAACACAGAAAATCATTTTTTTTTTGGTTTGGACTGGAGTGTACTTTCGGGGGTTACAGCACCCTTAACGGTCAAGCCAGCCGGCCCTTTACTTATGACACAGGCGCACGCTTGGCACTACTTTGTTGATGCACGTGCGGCTACTGCGCACACAATTCACAAACACAGAAAATCATTTTTTTTTTGGTTTGGACTGGAGTGTACTTTCGGGGGTTACAGCACCCTTAACGGTCAAGCCAGCCGGCCCTTTACTTATGACACAGGCGCACGCTTGGCACTACTTTGTTGATGCACGTGCGGCTACTGCGCACACAATTCACAAACACAGAAAATCATTTTTTTTTTTGGTTTGGACTGGAGTGTACTTTCGGGGGTTACAGCACCCTTAACGGTCAAGCCAGCCGGCCCTTTACTTATGACACAGGCGCACGCTTGGCACTACTTTGTTGATGCACGTGCGGCTACTGCGCACACAATTCACAAACACAGAAAATCATTTTTTTTTTGGTTTGGACTGGAGTGTACTTTCGGGGGTTACAGCACCCTTAACGGTCAAGCCAGCCGGCCCTTTACTTATGACACAGGCGCACGCTTGGCACTACTTTGTTGATGCACGTGCGGCTACTGCGCACACAATTCACAAACACAGAAAATATTTTTTTTTTTGGTTTGGACTGGAGTGTACTTTCGGGGGTTACAGCACCCTTAACGGTCAAGCTAGCCGGCCCTTTATTTATGACACAGGCGCACGCTTGGCACTACTTTGTTGATGCACGTGCGGCTACTGCGCACACAATTCACAAACACAGAAAATAATTTTTTTTTTGGTTTGGACTGGAGTGTACTTTCGGGGGTTACAGCACCCTTAACGGTCAAGCCAGCCGGCCCATTACTTATGACACAGGCGCACGCTTGGCACTACTTTGTTGATGCACGTGCGGCTACTGCGCACACAATTCACAAACACAGAAAATAATTTTTTTTTTGGTTTGGACTGGAGTGTACTTTCGGGGGTTACAGCACCCTTAACGGTCAAGCCAGCCGGCCCTTTACTTATGACACAGGCGCACGCTTGGCACTACTTTGTTGATGCACGTGCGGCTACTGCGCACACAATTCACAAACACAGAAAATATATTTTTTTTTGGTTTGGACTGGAGTGTACTTTCGGGGGTTACAGCACCCTTAACGGTCAAGCCAGCCGGCCCTTTACTTATGACACAGGCGCACGCTTGGCACTACTTTGTTGATGCACGTGCGGCTACTGCGCACACAATTCACAAACACAGAAAATCATTTTTTTTTTGGTTTGGACTGGAGTGTACTTTCGGGGGTTACAGCACCCTTAACGGTCAAGCCAGCCGGCCCTTTACTTATGACACAGGCGCACGCTTGGCACTACTTTGTTGATGCACGTGCGGCTACTGCGCACACAATTCACAAACACAGAAAATAATTTTTTTTTTGGTTTGGACTGGAGTGTACTTTGGGGGTTACAGCACCCTTTAACGGTCAAGCTAGCCGGCCTTTTACTTATGACACAGGCGCACGCTTGGCACTACTTTGTTGATGCACGTGCGGCTACTGCGCACACAATTCACAAACACAGAAAATCATTTTTGGTTTGGACTGGAGTGTACTTTCGGGGGTTACAGCACCCTTAACGGTCAAGCTAGCCGGCCCTTTATTTATGACACAGGCGCACGCTTGGCACTACTTTGTTGATGCACGTGCGGCTACTGCGCACACAATTCACAAACACAGAAAATAATTTTTTTTTTGGTTTGGACTGGAGTGTACTTTCGGGGGTTACAGCACCCTTAACGGTCAAGCCAGCCGGCCCTTTACTTATGACACAGGCGCACGCTTGGCACTACTTTGTTGATGCACGTGCGGCTACTGCGCACACAATTCACAAACACAGAAAATAATTTTTTATTTGGTTTGGACTGGAGTGTACTTTCGGGGGTTACAGCACCCTTAACGGTCAAGCCAGCCGGCCCTTTACTTATGACACAGGCGCACGCTTGGCACTACTTTGTTGATGCACGTGCGGCTACTGCGCACACAATTCACAAACACAGAAAATAATTTTTTTTTGGGTTTGGACTGGAGTGTACTTTCGGGGGTTACAGCACCCTTAACGGTCAAGCCAGCCGGCCCTTTACTTATGACACAGGCGCACGCTTGGCACTACTTTGTTGATGCACGTGCGGCTACTGCGCACACAATTCACAAACACAGAAAATCATTTTTTTTTTGGTTTGGACTGGAGTGTACTTTCGGGGGTTACAGCACCCTTAACGGTCAAGCCAGCCGGCCCTTTACTTATGACACAGGCGCACGCTTGGCACTACTTTGTTGATGCACGTGCGGCTACTGCGCACACAATTCACAAACACAGAAAATCATTTTTTTTTTGGTTTGGACTGGAGTGTACTTTCGGGGGTTACAGCACCCTTAACGGTCAAGCCAGCCGGCCCTTTACTTATGACACAGGCGCACGCTTGGCACTACTTTGTTGATGCATGTGCGGCTACTGCGCACACAATTCAGAAACACAGAAAATAATTTTTTTTTTGGTTTGGACTGGAGTGTACTTTCGGGGGTTACAGCACCCTTTAACGGTCAAGCCAGCCGGCCCTTTACTTATGACACAGGCGCACGCTTGGCACTACTTTGTTGATGCACGTGCGGCTACTGCGCACACAATTCACAAACACAGAAAATATATTATTTTTTTAGCACTTGGGGGGAGCACCCCTGATGGACAGAGCACCCCCTGGACAACACTACAGCACCCCTTTAGGACTGGGACACTGCACAGGACTTTGGAGTGGACACAGCCCCTATGGAGAACTGACTGCACAACACAGTCCAGCCAGCCCCTATGGACTTTGAAGTAGTGGACACAGCCCCTATTAACAACAGCAGCACAGCACAACACAGCCAGCCCCTATGGACTTTGAAGTAGTGGACAACAGCAGCACTACACTACACTACACTACACAGCCCTAACTCCCACCCTCCCTCTTCACTGTCCACAGCCGAGTAAGAAAATGGCGCCGACGCGGGTACCTTATATAGGATCCAAAACCCGCGAGACTCGGAAGGCGGGATGATGACGTTTTGCCTTGATTTCAGATCCGAGTCAGGCGGGAAAAGTCGAGCCTGATTCGGATCGGACTCGGATCGGGGGGGCTCGGGGGGGTTCGGATTTCAGAAATCCGAACCCGCTCACCCCTAATATATATATATATATATATATATATATATATATACATATAATTACACATATATACTCACACATGCATACATACAAATACATTAGAGTTACAATAAATATCTGAGGAAATCTATACATAATTTGGCAGGTACTTACTCTCATAGCAGAAACCATAGACCCTGCAAATCATCTGACCCAGGCTGGCTCTTCCAAAAAGCTGGCAGAAGTTCTGACATCTGATTCAGATCACAACTTCTGTGGTATTCCCTTTTCAGGGGATGTAGTCAGCATCCTGTTATACGGGATGCCGACAGTCTAATTACCAGCACAGGAATCCCGACAGCAGTCGGGATCCCAGCTCTAATATACTGACCATCAGCATCCCAAAGGTATCGGGGGTTAGGGGAGGGTTAGGCACTAACGAGGGAGGGTTAGGTTTAGGGTATGGGGAGGGATAGGTTTGGGTTAAGCACTAGGAGGAGGAGGTTAGGGTTAGGCACTGGGGAGGAAGGGGTAGGAGTTAGTGGTAGGAGACTTACCTTTTAGCATCAGGATTCTGGCAGTTGGGATGCCGCTGTCTGTATTCTGACATTCGCATTCTGATAGCCAGGATCCCATACCCAACCCCCTTTTCAGACATGTTGCAAAGGGTGATATCCACTAATAGTACTATAAACACAGCATATATACAATAACCCGCATCACAGCAAATATACTTATCTAACTCCCACATGGAGTTGAGCTGAGAAGGGGAATGGGAAAGAGCTTTGCAATCATCTCATCCAATCCTCTTTATCAGCTGATGGACTGACCATTTCACAGGGTCCTCCAGGCTGATTTCTTCCTATCAGCCAGATAACTTACCTCAACACCTTCCCTTTAAAGCGAGTAGACATTGAGCACATCTGCCCCTACAGTGCAACCCTTTCATATAGAGTAAGAGAGGGGCTTTGATACCGATGAACCAGTCATCGCTCCTCTGATTAGGAGTGTGGCATGATCCGGTCTCCACTTTCTGGATGCAGCTTCTGAGATCTGTAAACCCGCTGCTGTGCATTCTGGGTCATAACAAGTTGTACTTCCTGCCAGCGTCTCACTGTTGACGGTGCACCTGGCTGCGTCCCCTGATTTTGGGGATTGCTCTGCAGTCCCTCCAACTTTCCCTGTGCCTGGGTCCCTGCTTCTGAGCCTTGTAATCTAGCTTGAACTCTGTGAAAGCCGCACTATCTCAGCCTCCAGCCTCAGCTCTTTGCAGAGCCTGCAAACGGTAGGGAGAGACTCCGCACTACACACACATTCCGAGCCTGGATATCTAGGGAGAACAGGGGGGATACCAGTCCATATAGAAGTAGGAAAAGAAAAAAGAAAAAAAAACATGCCAGAGACTGTCCTGTCTCTGGAGCCATAGGCAAATGCAGGGGGGTTTCCATCTGCCTGGAAACCCCTCTGCCCAGCCCACATCATGACCATAATAGAAATAGTAATATAATGGAATTTTACTAGCGCTGCATGTTCTTCTCAGTATCATAAATTAAATAAATTGTACCACCTGTGGATCTTTTAACATGTATCAGCCAGTAATAAATACACCTGTGCACCAATTAGGGGATTTGGAAAACATGCACGGTTAGGGATGCACTGTTACAGAGCCCAATATTTACACATATGTCCAGGGCAGTGCTAGGTTCTTCTGCTGCTCCCCCAGACTCCCGGACTTGCTCCCATGCCCTGGAATGGTGCTCACATCTAAAATAAAAACATTCAGCTCAGACAGGATGGCACTACTGCCGCATTTAGTGGTCTACTGTGATCTCTGGTCCTGTATATACTGGGATTATGACACACAATACACTTTGTATGATGCATATTAAAGCTGGATAAGTGGTAATTATGCCCTATTCATGGACTGGCCACACTCACTCTAAAATCAAGCATTTGGAACCCCCCCTCTAGAAATCCTGAGTTTGCCACTGTCTGGAGCTAACTCAGGGCCTGATTCACTATGGATCGCAATATTACGTACATACACAGTTCAACTGCGATAGAATGCTAATACATTGCGATCGTAATGAAAACTCAGCACTGCATAAGGACGCCCACTTTACATCGCAGACATCCGTAATACTTATCAGAATAGCAAAACCATCGCTACAATTGAGTACCATCGCAGCCTCACACACACTTGCACAAGCCCAGACCTTCCTCAGAAATAGCTAACAACCACGCACGCTATGAGACCTCACACTGCGTATGGCATTGCAGTGGATAATTTATGCACACCCCTGCAACGGCGTGCTAAAGCACTGGCACGCCTGCTTTCCTCGACCACCCCTCTGTCACCACCCACAAATGGCACTTCCTGTCAATCACTCTGCAATGGGTCTGCATAGACTCTCCTGATCGCAATAGCTAGTTTACGCACGCGCATTGCGATGCATACACATGCGCAGAATGCGACAATCAGCTGATTGCATGCATAATCACAGTTGTGGTCGGTAGTGAAACAGGCCCTCAGCACTTAATGAAAAACTGAGGAAGGGTCAGAGGGGAGGAGTTTTATAGCACTAATTAGCTAGCTCATTAAGTGCTGATGCCTCCATGCCACTCTAACCCCATGTGTAAGGAGTGTCCCCCAGATGTAAGAAGAGAAGTCCTATTTTAACCAAAGAGGCCATAAATGTGTATTTGACAGTCAATTAAATGAACCTAAAGCAAACTTATATATATATATATATATATATATATATATATATATATACAGCTATCCAATGAGGCGGCACTCAGAGATTTCCACTCAGTTTGAAAAAAAACTTCAGTTTAATGTAGTCGACGTTTCGGAGGATGACCCTCCTTTCTCAAGACACTGACATATAATGAGACATCTGTCTCGGTCTCTGTGCCATCCTATTGCTGTTTATCTTGATGCACTACTCCAGCCATGTATTCAAAATGTACATACTTATCTTAAGGACACGTCATCATTATTGCAGAAATTATCTTTGTTTGCACAATTACCTAATGATTGTTATCTGTGTAGTGTAGATGTTGCAAGCCTGTACACATGCATCCCGCACGTGGAGGGGCTTGCGGCAGTACAACATCTTATTACCAACAATGTGTTGTACAATGGACCTCATGTCAGTGTATTCATGAAATTGTTGGAATATACTCTCACACATAACTACTTTTTATATGATGGGCGTTTCTTTTTACAGCTGGCTGATTGTGCGATGGGGTCCAGTGTGGCCCCATCGTACGCGAATGCTTACATTTATGGTGTTGAGCAGGATTTGTTTTTTCCAGCCCTGATATTCAACAACACATTTGTTTGTATTTACGTTACATAGATGATGTTTTCATTTTCTGGACAGGCTCTGAACAGGCCTTTCAAGATTTAATCTCAGCGCACAATGCTTCTGGTGGGCCGGCTAAATTAACCTATACCATCAGTTTGCATGAGCTTATTTTTTTTTATGTTAGAATTACTTGCAATTTGGGAGCTTTACAGACATCATTGTATGTCAAGCTGACTGATCAGAACATCATTCTTAGGCACAACAGTTTTCACCCTGCTTCTACGTTGAAGAGTTTCCCATACTCCCAGATGTTGAGAGTGTGTAGAATATCTAGTGACTCTGTAGACAGAGGTGTATAACTTGATTTAATGGTCAAAAAGTTTTCTGAAAGAGGTTATCCCCTACATGAGCTATTACAAGCTAAACAAAAGGCTTTATCTATCCCACGGAGGGATTTGTTGAAGTCTGACAATAAGTCTCCTGATTCAAATACTATTACTTGGGTTAATAGATTCAGTACTAGTAGTAAGATTAGTAGCAAGAAGATCAAGCAGTTGATTCAAACTGACCCTGAGTTGCCATCTTTAGCGAATTCCAGGATTCGTCCCTGTTATACCAGGGGTCAGAATCTGAGTGATTATCTTGTCAGGACTGACATTACAGGGTTTTCACGTGTTGTTCCTAGGCATTTCTTGCAGCATAAAGCTGGTTGTTATAAATGCATTGGATGCCTCACTTGTCATTCTATGGTTACAGGTGACACCTTTATGCATCCATATTCAGGTGCTAGTTTTAAGATCTATCATGCCTTGACATGAGCTCCCGCTATGTCATATATCTTCTGTCTTGCCCATGTGGGATACACCATGTGGGCAAGACAGAAAGACAGTTCAAGGAGCACATGGCCCAACACCGCTCTGCGATTAGGGTGGCCATCTCCTTGGGCAGTAGCGAGCAGCCAGTGGTCCGCCATTTCGCTTTGGCCAAACATGGGGTGGCGACTTTGCGCTACCGCATGATTGACCATGTCCCTTTGTCCCTTCGTGGTGGTAACAGACCTAAACGTCTGTTACAATTGGAATCGAAGTGGATTTATTTACTGGAGACTTTGGCACCAAGGGGTCTTAATGAGTCTTTGGGCCTGAACTGTTTTTTATAATTGGTGTCATAATATTCCTGTGCTTATACTTGCTCTGTTCAGTATCTTGTTTTGTAAATTGTGTTAGTTGCGAGTACTCCCTGAGTTTGGTCCTTTTATCATGAGTATTGGTTCATTCATTCACTTTGTGTTTTTTTATTATTTTTGATTTTTGATTTATTTATATTTATTTTGTTTTCTGATAGTCATCTTGATTTGTTTGGGTATCTCTGTTTTTATATATATATATATATATATATGTGTGTCATATTCAGTTTTGTTTTCAATATTATTGATCTTATTTGTATTTATTTCTGTCTTTTTCTACACACTGTGGTTATGTAATAGGTTTCTGATATACAAATATGTCATGTTTACCAGTTGCTACTTTGCGGTCCGTGGTTTATTGACATTGGCTGCCGCTTTATTTAGGGTTGCCATGCCAACACTCCTGTCAGACTTGCTACGTTGTTGTCGTCACTAGGATGGCGCCTTCTGATGACTATCACGTGGCTGTGTCATCTGACATGCACTACTGAGCGCTGCTGGAGGTAATACATGCGCCTTGGTTGTTTTGGGAGGAGACATCACGTTCAGTGGTCAGGTATTTAAATTTGTATGTATTGTTTGTCTCATTATGTGTCAGTATCTTGAGAAAAGAGGTTCATTCTCCGAAACGTCGACTACATTAAACTGAAGTTTTTTTCAACCTGAGTGGAAGTCTCTGAGTGCTGCCTCATTGGATAGCAATTTGGAGGTTTTTTGCTTAAAACCGGAGGGAAGCATTGGAGCACAGCCCTTGGAGTGCCGGTCCATTTTACTTTATATATGTATATAAATATATATATATATTGTAATAGAAGCACTGGAACAGTTGTGAATGGCTTCTATGTCTGTTCTAGATTCTTGTCCTATGTGTTTTAAAACCACCAGGAGAAGTCTGTTTGGAAAAACAGACTAGAAATGTCGGCTTTAGTGAAAAGCCAGAATTGGTCCTGGAGGTGTGGATGTGAGGAGAGGGAGGGCTCCATCCACAGGCCACTCCAGATGTTGGACCTTTCAGCCTGGTAGCAGGCTCGTTAGGGCTTGCACCTGAAAGTGGCTCAGATAAGCTGGGTTTTGTTATAGCTGAGTGTCTCATACCTGGGAGGGCAGGTCCGCAGGCTAGTTTGCTCTGAGACACTGTGCGATACCACCTGTAAGTACTGTGGACGTGAACTTATTTAGTCTTTTGTTAGTGAGGGAACCTGCTGTCTAGTTAGAGCCCAAACAGGCTAGGATTTTTGTTTATGTTTTGTTTTATTTTGTGTCCAGTACAATAAAGACTGGCTCCGATCAGCTTGCACAAGAACCCCAGAATTGTGTCCTGTTTCTCCGGCTGCTGTGTGTATAAAGAGGGCGTCCATCTACCCAGGAGAGGGACCCCTATCCCGACTGTGCCCCAATTGCAGCAAGGAAAAAATGTTCCTTTAAAATTTAAAGGAACAGACACGTAATTGTGGAATCCATGAAGGTGGCATCAGCAGATGCTTAGAGAAGCCAGATTCAGCTTCCATCCTGCACCTAAAGATAACATGAAGGACATAGTTAAGGTCTTGCTCCAAGCTACGGCAGCTCAGCAGGAAATGAACAAACTTCAGCAGGAAGCTAACAGAGCTCAGCAGGAATCCACCAATGTGCAACTGTTGGCCTTGGAGACAGCCCAGAGGCAACAACAAGTCACTATCGAGGAAACCAGCCAGGCCTTAAAAGAGGTAGTACAACACTTGGTAGCCCGCTCTGGAGATGCATCCATTGACCCTCCAACCCACACTCGCTCCATACGCGCTATTTTTTACAGAAGATGACTCCAAGTGATGATGTGGAGGCGTATCTCACGGCATTTGAGAGAACCGCAGAAAGGGAGAGTTGGCCCAAGGAATAGTGGGCAAGTCTTGTGGCACCCTTCCTGTCTGAAGAACCACAAAAGGCCTTCTATGATTTGTGAGTAGAGATAGTAGTGGTGCGCTTTGGGGCAATCTTAGTGTGTGCTGACTAAGGGATGTGACCATATAATTATGAAAAAACCTATATGTTCCTAATGTTCCAAATGGGTAAAAAACGTCCCGACTTTGAATCTGTAGGTTGGGTGTTCTTAAATGTCCAATGTCCACAAACGCATAAGTTTCTTGTATGTAAAGAATCGTGTTAATGGTCCCAAAAGTTTTTATAGTCTTAATGGGTTAACCCCATATTATCTGTACCATGGGTGTTCTTTATGGCGTTACTTGACCGTAATGCGCACCTCCTTGCTCTCCTCACCACCTCAAATACAACACATGGGCACAGTATCAGGGACTTGGTGAACACTATGTTGCAGGTAGGAAAGGAAAACTGTTACTTACCCCATGCGGTGTGCAGATCCTGCTGGTTCTCCCAGTCCCGGTGCTTGTACAGATGGTGAGAAAGGTTTGGTGATGAATGTGTGGCAAGGTGGTGCTGCGGTGTCATAAATGGAATATACTCCAACTGTAGTCTAATAAGCTTTTATTGTTGCAATGCACTGAACACTATGACTCAAAAGAGTCTGGGTAGTTTAAAACAACATCTTATTACAGGATATAACTAGTCTAAAAAAAGTTCCAAATTGTGCTGCTAGCACATATAATCTCCTGCTGGTTCCTATCACTGAGGAATATGAGATACAGGGACAAAAGTTGAAAGAACAATTTAAAGAGAAACACTATAATGAAGCACAAGTAGAACAAGCTTATGAAAATATGAAAAAAAACCCAGAGAACAATTGTTGAAGTACAAAGACAAAAAGAAACAAAATGATATAAAAAATAGCACAATACATTTTGTTACCAACTACAGTAAATCAGCTTTCAGAGTTAAAAATATTCTTAAAAAACACTGGTCTATTTTACATTTGGACACAAAACTCACTACAATCTTACCTGATAAACCCGATATAGTATACAGGAAGGTCCCTGATCTTAAACAGAAATTAGTCCGGAATCATTTGAAAAATAACCAATCTAAAAAACAATCTACATTAGATGGGCAACCCACGAAGATGGGTTTCTACTATTGCGGTTATTGCCAGCAGTGTAAAAGTCAGGGTTACCGCAGTACCACTCCAATTACTAACATAACAAGCAACGTTACCCAACAAGAGTATAAAATCAGACATACATTGAGTTGCAACAGTACAAATGTCATATACATTCTTGAATGTCCCTGTCACCTGCAGTATGTAGGACGCACCACTAGGAGCTTGAAGACCAGTGTGGGCGAGCACATTCGTAATATTAAGAAAGGCTTTGAACAGCACAGTGTGTCAGAACATTTTAAGTTGAAACATCAGATGAACCCTAAGGGTTTACACTTTCTGGCAATAGACCAGGTTACACCAAATTGGGAGGTGGGGATCACAACCTGAGGATTGACAAAATAGAAAGTAAATGGATTTTCAATTTACACACCCTTACTCCAGAGGGATTAAATATAGATCCATAAACCATACACTATTTGTTCCATTAAGAGACAATAATATTTGGCAACCCTATAAGATAAGGAACATCATTTGAGAATACCTGCACGCAGACCCCAGGGGCTATTAAATAATAAATATGATTTATAAGATTAAGACTGACGACATATTATAGTGAGGTATCACGTTTTATTCTTGTTAGAAATCAGTCTATTACAACCCCTAAATCCAATCAGTGAGTATAAACATGATAAAATATAAAGATGAATTACAAGTGAGATGATTGATTATTATTAATACAAGCCAGTTCTTGAAACATATATTAAAGATAAAGCATTACCCTGTTTACTCTTTGAGTGCTATAAGGGATAACTAGGGGTATTTCAATGTTTTAGTTTTAAGCTGAGCATTATTTACAACCAATAAAATGGAGACCACCGACTAAGAGACACATTTCTAAATAGACATATTGGAATCAACCAAAAAGATGTCTGCCGTTTGTTATGTCTTTATACATATTAAACTAATTGCAGCTACAGTGGCCACCTGAGTGTGTGAAGGTAACAACCTCATGTAATAGAGACCCCATAGCTTGCTACAGCGCCACATTATGAACCATCATTAGCAGGCACTGATACAGTTTATCAGGATCCCATAGAATATCCCTGGCAAAATGGCCGCTGGAGACCATGCACATGCTATGCACAAGAAGGGACAACAATAGACACTCTAGTGTCAGCAGCACACAGAGCAACGACTTGCTGATATGCAGTCACATGTGCAACCAGGAAGTGCAGACATCAGTCACACCAGCCGGTTAGGACTATACTATACAGGGCTGATGGCCCTGTGACGTCACACCCACGTGACTCGGCCTGACAGGGGGAGGGGCGGGGATGCTAACGGGGGACCAAAACTGTCCCCTCACGGGCTCACTACGCTTGCCACGCTTCGGGCACGGTGGCTCGCCACAGATATTTGTTCCCCCTCTATGCCCTAGTGGATGGTAACGCAGGAGCGGTCCAGCCTCCTGCAGCGGTCACGTGGTGTCTACGTCACAGAGGTCCTTTCTCCAACTTGGAAATAGCAGCAACCCACACCAGCCCCCAAGACAGCATAATGAGACACCCTATAGAAAGGACACACTGCAAAGGGTGGGCACTCTTGACAAAGTCCAGCTATTGGATGAAATGCGTTGGGCCACGCCCCCTCAGTGATAGGAACCAGCAGGAGATTATATGTGCTAGCAGCACAATTTGGAACTTTTTTTAGACTATCTATATCCTGTAATAGGATGTTGTTTTAAACTACCCAGACTCTTTTGAGTCATAGTGTTCAGTGCATTGCAGCAATAAAAGCTTATTAGGCTACAGTTGGAGTATATTCCATTTATGACACCGCAGCACCACCTTGCCACACATTCATCGCCAAACCTTTCTCACCATCTGTACAAGCACCGGGACTGGGAGAACCAGCAGGATCTGCACAGCATGGGGTAAGTAACAGTTTTCCTTACCTACCTGCAACATAGTGTTCACCAAGTCCCTGATACTGTGCCCATGTGTTGTATTTGATGTGGAGAGGAGAGCAAGGAGGTGCGCATTACAGTCAAGTAACGCCATAAAGAACACCCATCCTACAGATAATATGGGGTTAACCCATTAAGACTATAAAAACTTTTGGGACCATTAACACGATTCTTTACATACAAGAAACTTATGCGTTTGTGGACATTGGACATTTAAGAACACCCAACCTACAGATTCAAAGTCGGGACGTTTCTTACCCATTTGGAACATTAGGAACATATAGGTTTTTTCATAATTATATGGTCACATCCCTTAGTCAGCACACACTAAGATTGCCCCAAAGTGCACCACTACTATCTCTACTCATTGTATTCATTAGAGGTTGGGATACCTCTACAAGTGGAGCAGCTAGGGACAACCTTGAGATAAGACCAAGAGCGCTGGATACCCATACCCTTATACTACTATGATTTGTGCCTGGCTGATGCAAAGGACTATGAAAAGCTAAAACGGGAGATCCTAACTCGATTGGGGGTCACCTCGTTTGTTCGTGCCCAATGAGTCCACCGCTGAGAATTCTAAATGGAAAAGCCTCCACGCTCACAGATGCATGAACTGGTCCATCTAACCACAAAATGACTATAGCCCGAGACGCTGACAGGACCACAGATCGTCAAAAGAGTCATGATGGACCGGTATCTGCGATCGCTACCTGCATCTCAGCGCAAGTGGGTGAGCCATGCAGACCCTAAGTCCGCAGACCAGTTAGTTTAACTGGTGGAGAGGTATGTGGCGGCTGAGGAGCTATTGAGTCTGCTCCACCGAGACCCGATGGTGCATCTGCGAACTCCCATCGACACGGGTAAGACTGTTCGAGGGGAGAAGGGTGATGGAATGTACTTAAGACTGAGGGTGTGGAACCTGGAGATAGGCCATCCAGGCCAGGAAGGTTCCTGCTCCGTAAAAGACTACATAATAATGTGATTCAGTGTTTCTGATGTGGCGGTTTCAGCCATATTGCGGCTAATTGTTCACTTACCTCTGAACCTATGCAATGTGATACTGCTGATGTCAACCACAGGGGGTCTTTCTTTGCTCAGCCAGCCTGTACTCCTGACCGGCAGGCTGAGACAGATAAACACATGTGTACTCACTGTAGAAAGCAACCGAGAAGAGGCTCTGTTAGATTCTGGTAACCTGGTTACACTTATGAAAGCTGAACTGGTGAACCCCTTGAAGCGTGAGGGAAAAACTGTTGGTGTGACCTGCATACATGAGGATACTCTGTATTATATTACTGCAGTAGTTAACATCGATACACCATGTGGTACCGCGACAGTCTCTGTGGGTTTGGTACATGGCTTAATGTATGATGCAATATTGGGGAGAGACTTTGCTCACTTCTGGAAGTTGTGGGAAAGCCGATTTTGCACAGAGGTAAATCACCCTGACCTGTTTGAGAAGGTTACTGGTGTAGTAGCAGAGGAAGTTTCTTCAGAGTCAGAGATGTTCCCTTTTTCTAGTATGATTTGCGAACTAGAGAATGTGGAGCGTGATGGTAGCTTGCCAAATGACGTGCCTCCCACTGAGGTGGGAAGTGTTGTTGAGCCAGTTGATCGTCTGCCTGATTTAGAGGTCGGAAGAGAGGTCTTTGCTGTGGAGCGGTTAAATGACCTTACTCTGGTAAAAGCCAGGGAGAATGTCAAGGTGATCGATGGTAAACCCATAGACCCTGATAGTCCTTTGTCATATCCTCACACGGCAGTGTGTCAGGATTTTCTGTATCAGGTGACTAAGAAGGGGGAAGATATTGTGGAACAATTAATAGTTCCCAAAGCATACAGAAGAACAGTGTTAGACCTGGCCCATGGTCATATAATGGCAGGCCACCTAGGGGTACAGATAACCACTGAGCGAATTGTGCAGAGGTTTTTCTGGCCTGGGGTCCATAAAGAGGTATCTGACTATTGTGCATCCTGCCCTGAATGTCAGTATCATGCTCCAAGGCCACATTTTAAAAGTCCACTAGTCCCATTACCCATTATTGAGGTGCCATTTGAAAGAATAGCAATGGATTTGGTTGGACCCTTAATGAAGTCTGCCCGGGGCCATCAATATATTCTGATGATAATGGATTATGCTACCAGGTACCCGGAAGCGATACCGCTGCGAAATACGTCAACCAAAACCATTGTTAGAGAGCTAGTCCATGTCTTCAGCAGGTTGGTAATACCTAGGGAAATACTGACTGACCAAGGTACCCCATTTATGTCAAAAGTCATGAAAGAATTATGCCACCTGTTCAAAATCGAAAAGTTAAGAACTTTGGTCTATCACCCCCAAACCGATGGGTTGGTGGAAAGGTTTAACAAGACGTTAAAACATATTCTAAGAAAAGTAGTCGACAAGGATGGAAGAGATTGGGATTACTTGTTGCTTTATTTGTTGTTGACCATAAGAGAGGTACCTCAATCCTCCACCGGGTTTTCACCTTTTCGATTTGTTATATGGGAGACACCCAAGGGGGTTACTAGACATTGCCAAAGGGACATGGGAGGGGCAGTCCAGTCCGTATAAACCCGTTATTGAGCATGTTTTCCACATGCAAGAAAGAATTGCTGCTGTGGTGCCGATAGTGAGGGAGCACTTGGAACAGGCCCAACAGGCACAGCAGAGGGTATACAACTGCAATGCTAGGTTATGCGTCTTTGCTCCTTTGGACAGAGTGTTTGTTCCCACAATAGAAAGTAAACTCTTGGCTAAGTGGCAAGGACCCTTTGTTTACCAGCCAGGAAAAAGAAAGCCAGAACAGATATACCATGTAAACCTTATAAAACCCTGGAAGGATAGAGCAGCTCTGTCAGCCGTCCGAGCCCCTCCAGTAAACCCAGGGCCCTTGGTTCCCAAAGTGACAGCGGCAAAAACCCTGTCAGCGGTTCAACAGCAGGAAGTTAAGAAATTTCTTATCAGAAATAGGGTGCTGTTTTCTCACATACCAGAAAAAACCATGGTCATTAAACATGACATAATCACTGACCCAGCGGTTAAGGTTAACCTAAAGCCCTATAGGTTACCAGAAGCCCAAAGAGAATCAGTATCGAAAGAAATTAAAAAAGAGTTGGATGTAATTGAAGAATCGCATAGTGAGTGGTCAAGTCCCATTGTGCTTATTCCAAAGCCAGACGGGAGTGTGCATTTCTGCAATGACTTCCGGAAATTGAACAGTGTGTCAAAGTTCGATGGCTACCCAATGCCTAGGGTGGATGAACTAATTGAAAGGCTAGGGACAGCCAGATATTTAACCACTCTTGACTTAACCAAAGGGTATTGGCAAGTACCGTTAACTGAGAATGCCAAAGAAAAGACAGCCTTTTCTGCACCAGAGGGGTTGTTCCAATACAAGTTGTTGCCCTTTGGGCTACATGGGGCACCTGCTACCTTTCAAAGAATGATGGATAGGATTCTAAGGCCCCATAGACAGTATGCCACTGCTTATCTAGATGATGTGGTCATTCATAGTCCTGATTGGCAGTCTCACTTGCCCAGAGTACAAGCAGTGTACTCCATCTATAAGGCAGGTTTGACAGCCAACCCAAAAAAGTGTTGTCTAGGGATGGAAGAAGTAAAGTATCTTGGATACACCATTGGCAGAGGTTTGATAAAGCCACAGCTTGATAAAATTGAGGCAATACAAAACTGGCCACAACCCCTGAATAAGAAGCAGGTGAAAGTCTTCTTAGGGATTACTGGGTATTATAGGAGGTTTATACCCAATTTTGCCACCACATCAGTCCCACTGACTGACCTTACCAAAGGCAAACAGAAAGTCATGGTGCAATGGAGTCCTGAAGCAGAGAAGGCTTTTCAGGAGTTGAAAATAGTGTTGTGTTCCCAACCAGTTCTGATGACTCCTGATTTTGACAGGAAATTTTGTTGTGCAAACTGATGCATCAAAAGTAGGTATAGGAGCGGTCCTGTCCCAGAGCAAGGAAGGTGAGGAACACCCTATTTTTTACCTAAGCAGGAAATTAAATGTACATGAGAAAGGAAATTCAGGCTGATCACTGACCATGCCCCGTTGAAGTGGATGTCAGAGAACAAGGAGACCAATGGGAGAATAACAAGGTGGTTCTTGGCATTACAGAAATTTTCGGTAGAACACAGGGCAGGAAGCAAGCTGGCCAATGCAGACACTTTGTCACGCGTTCATTGCTTGGGGGCTGCAGTTGTTCCGCCCCATAGGTCGAAACAAAGGGGGGGATATGTGATAGAAGCACTGGAACAGTTGTAAATGGCTTCTATGTCTGTCCCAGATTCCTGTCCTATGTGTTTTAAAACTCCCAGGAGAAGTCTGTTTGGAAAAACAGACTAGAAATGTCGGCTTAGTGAAAAGCCGGAATGGGTCCTGGGGGTGTGGATGTGAGGAGAGGGAGGAGAGGGAGGGCTCCATCCACAGGCCACTCCAGGTGTTGGGCCTTTCAGCCTGGTAGCAGGCTCGTTAGGGCTTGCACCTGAAAGTGGCTCAGATAAGCTGGGTTTTGTTATAGCTGAGTGTCTCATACCTGGGAGGGCAGGCCCGCAGGCTAGTTTGCTCTGAGATACTGTGTGATACCACCTGTAAGTACTGTGGACGTGAACCTATTTAGTCTTCTGTTAGTGAGGGAACCTGCTGTCTACTGAGAGCCCAACGGGCTAGGATTTTGTTTGTGTTTTGTTTTATTTCTGTGTCCAGTACAATAAAGACTGGCTCCGACCAGCTTGCACGAGAACCCCAGAAATGTGTCCTGTTTCTCTGGCTGCTGTGTGTATAAAGAGGGAGTCCATCTACCCAGAGAAAAATACTTTGCGCTTGTTTCGACATTAATCCACCTTTATACAATAACCAACAGCAGTTTCTATATGTAGGAATACACCAAGAAAATTTGTAGTTGAAAAGCCCCAGTTTCCGGGAACGGTGACTAGGCATGCCCCCACTCCACCCCCCAAATGCTGCAGCATGTCAATCATGTTGCGGCTTTGGGGGGGGTCTGTGAGTGAAGTCACAGAAGGAGACCCCTCAACATCAGAGATGTACGTTAATCATCAGATTAATGTACATCTCTGAATCAGGCCTATTTATCTAATGACTGGAGAGTTATATTATCAACAGACTAACACTGTATGGTTGGAATGTATTGTTGAAATCTCATTAACAACTAAGGGCTGTATTCAATTTGATGCGAAAAGCCGTTTTCCGCGAAAAATTATCTCAGATTATGTCATTTCGCCAGGTGGAAATTTTTTTCCATATTCAATTCTAAATATGCAATGCAATGTAATAGGCAAAAAGATTAGCCTATGAATAGGTGGTGAAAAAAAGTGCAGAATTGCGATTTTGGGGTGCAAACGTCGGGAAACCACTCAGCCCCCTTGGGACAGCCCCCCAAAGCATAACTGCATAAAAAAAACTAAAAAAAAGAGGAACACCCCAAAAAATGACTTTGAAAATGGGGTCGAAAAAGTGCAAAGTGGAGGTGTTTTTTGATTGCAGGTGCTTGCTGAAGGTGCGTTTTTTCGTTTTTTTTAAACTTCACTTTTGCGATTTTAAACCATAATTGCACCCATTTTCAAGTACCCCAAAATTGACAGGACTACTTATTTTCACCCAAAAAAACCTGCTTAATACTATTCTTCACCACTTCTGCAGAGACGCTAATTAGAGGCAATTGACAGCACTTAAGTAACCCAAATAGCATCAGTAGGGCTATTCGGGGACATCTATATTGATCCTCAATGTTAGTGCATCTTTTGGGGGGTGTCAGGTTGATTTCCCCATTTTTGACAGCACTTTTCGCCTGTTTGAGTTTCGACCGGGATGCATTTTTCGCATCCTTTGGATTTGAATACGGTGAATAGCGGGGGCACGTCTGATAAGTTTCCGTGGCCAAAACACGCGACGTAGGCGAAAAGTGCGGCAGGCAAAACCATTACGACTTTTCGCGGCTAATTGAATACGCCCCTAAAGCTTATCCACCTCACACTACACATGCAGCTGCCGCTGCATGTGTACGAGCAGTCGGTAGACCACCCGTACACACTTGCCGATGGACAGATACTGTATGTCTGCAGATATATCTGTCCATCGGCTGTGCAGCACAGCTGACGCAATGTCTGTGAACGATATCGTTCACAGACATATTGCTGGTACACACTGGCCAACAGGCACCAGATATATTGGCCGATCAATTGATCGGCCAATATATCTGTCAGTGTGTACTCAGCTTTAGAGTATTGCTCTGTATGTGGGGTTAACTATTGCTGCTGTCTAGGATACTTGTAGGCCTTTCCTACCTACTATTATTATTATTATCATCATTTATTTATATGGCGCCACAAGTGTTCCGCAGCTCCTTACAAAATATATAAACAAATACGTTACCAAATAGAACATTGTGTTCTCAAATGAGAGAGGATAAGGGTGTGTATCACTTTAATTGTCGCAAACTTTAGAAAAATTCTGTTGCAATACAGTAATAATATCATATTTTGTATTTGATTCTAACATTATTAGATTTAAAGACATAAAACATCACCCCTATTATCTCCCATAATCAAGATACAGTACTGTTGCTATAATTGTAGTGATGGTCAGGGAATTGTAAAGAGGAAAATATCTTATATTAGTAATTAAACTATTGCTCAAATTATAACAGTATTTATGAACTGGTTTTTTTCTTTGTCAATGTAAGGTCATTGAAAGCAGGTATTCTGAATTACATAGAAAATGGGCCTCAGCCTGAATGCCTTTTGTTATGTTATTTTGATCTACTGTTAAAATTCACACAGATCAATAGAAATTGTAATTACACTCAGGAAGCCTGGCTCCTAACACTGCAGGAAATACACAAATAGCAGTCTGGACACAAGGTGTGAATTAACATTAACAGGGATCAATGACCTCACTACATTTTATCTGGCTTTGAGTACAAATTATATTTATATTACAGCTAGGAACAGGGGTGTATCTAGTGGTCCGAGTGCCCCTGGCAAACTAAGGGAGTGGCGCCCCCCTCCAATGATTCAATGATTGCTCCCACAGGAATAAAATAACACACACTGATTCATTGCCCCCACAGCCAGAAAATAAATAAAAACAAACATTAAATGCCTCCAGCCCCCTACAGAAGACTGAGTGACCTCACCTGCTGATAGCCGCAGAGCTAATTGCAGGAGACCAGCCTCCAGTCGCTTCAGAAAGTCCAGACCATTGAGTGTCTCCTATCAGAGAGTCCAGACCAGGCCAGTGGGTTGGAACTTAGGACCTCATTCAGAGTCGGTCGAAGCGGCCGCACGGTCGTACGGGAAAAGGGGCCGGATATGCAAATGATTCCCTCATCCCTAAGTTCGGATCGGTAGCTGACCGACCAAGGGGAGGAAGCGGTCGGAAGACAAAAAAATACGCCCCCTTCTCGTACGCATTACACGTCATCTCCGGGCATATAAGGATTAATCGAGACCATCGGGAACCATCGGAACTGGTCGTAGAGCTTAAGGTTGACCATACCCTCTCTTAAGCTCTACGATCATGTCAGTGTAAAAACCTCCCATGTCACATGTGCCATGATGCTACTTTGTTAATTATGCACTCCCATAATCCGTATGCACTCCCATAAAACGCCGTTCGCATAATGAGGCACGCCTGAGTTCGGATCTCCACTCCCCCGTTTTCAAGCACCTTCCCCTGTTACCACCCACAAACGCCTCCATCTGTCACTCAAACTACCGACCTGGCTGTGTTCAAGGAGAGAGAAATTTCTGATCGTAGCGGCTAGTTTGCGCACGCGCATTGCGAACTTTACGCATGCGCAGTATATCGAACATCGGTGGCGTACGACCGTGCGGCCACTTCGACCGACTCTGAATGAGGTCCTTAGTCTCACTCCCTCCCTAAGCCCCTCATCACTGTCCTCAGCCCCTCATCACTGTCTTCATCCCCTCATCACCATCCTCAGACCCTCATTACCTATATCAGCCACTCATCACCCCCATCAGCCTCTCATCACCATCCTCAGTCCCCATCACCTTCCTCCGTGCCCATCACCTTCCTCAAACCACATCACCTAGCTCAGTCAGCCCACAGCCCCATCACCTTCCTCAGCCAGCCCCTATCACCTTCCTCAGCCAGCCCCATCATCTACCTCAGCCCCATCACCTTCCTCGGCCAGCCTCCACGACCTTCCCCAGCCTCCATGACCTTCCTTAGCCCTCATGACCTTCCTCACCCTTCATGACCTTCCTCAGCCCTCATCACATACCTCAGCCCACAGCACCTTCCTCCCATCACCCCATCACAGAAGACAGATCCCATCTTTCCCAGCCCGAGTCCTCATGCTGCTGTACACTTCTCCTGTCTGCCTGTTCGTCCTCACCCCCGCAGGTCCCGGCCGCCAGAGTCAGCAGTGCAGCATGTGCCCTGATGCTCCCTGACCCCTGCTATGAAGGGCATCTAAATGCTGCCATTAGGCGTGTGTACTCTCTATCAAAGCATGCACGGTGTGTGACATCACACGTCACTAAGGGGTCACGAGGACGCCCAGCGCTGCCAGATCATACTTGCTGACATTCAGCTCCCTCCTTCCGGGAGGGAGGGAGCTGAATGCCTGCATTCTGCGGGGGGCGTGGCCGAGCTATGATGCCGTTTTGAGGGCGGGGCCAAGGGCGTGACTGCACGATCGCGTCATCGTGGCCCCGCCCCCTCTTCACAATACCGAAAAAAAGACATTGTGAATCACATCATCGGGCCCCCCCTGCTGCGGGGGTTTCTACTAGTAGTCCGGGGGGTAGGCGGCATTCCGGGAGGCTTGCCTGCCTTTCCAGGGGGTTGGGAGCGGCACCCGATATTCGGGAGGCTCCCGACCAAATCGGGAGGGTAGGCAAGCCTGTGCCAGATCCAGACTGAGTCTGTCACTCTGTAGTGATTGTGACAGACTCAGTGTGTATGTGTATACTAAGCACCGGGTAGCCAGGAAATCAGTGGGTCGGGCAGCAGGGAATCGGTGTGCCCACAAAGGGATGCAGGTGCACGCTCTAAGCACTAAGAATACTGATATTCAAAACAATTATAATAACCTATACAATTAACATGGAGTATAATAAGGTTCTTAGAACATGTTTGGAAAAAAATCCATGCCAACCTACCATGTCAAGGTAAACCTAATCAGGTGGGCCCCTAATACTAACACATTATATAAATTTACCTAGGACTTACCTATAATAGTGCCCATTCTAATAAGTGGACTGCAATGCAAAGACCCATACTAATTAAAATCACCTAAGGGCAGTTTGGAGGGGTGCTAGTTCAGGCAGAAGTAGTCTCTACTAAGGATGAATATCGATGATTAACCACTGATGGTCGATGGTACCATCGATGGTTAACCCACCAAAAGCCATCCCTAGTCCCTACCTTCAGGTGTACATTATATACACACATACAGAGAGTAAAAGGGGGGGGGGGGCTGGACTGCACACCATAAATTTAAACATAATAGGTGCTATCATGCTGAGAATTGTAGTGTCATGCAGAAAAAGAAGAAACTACAGGTGCACACTCTAAGCACTAGTGATAATCAAAATTATTACAATACCTATACCAGGGGTGGGGACCCTTTTTTCTGCTGAGGGCCATTTTGATATATATAACATTATTTGCGGGCCCAGTGCAGCCCACGCTCCCTCCATGTGATGTCACACAGGGCGAGGCCACAATCGCCGGTGATTACAGCAATGCCCGGAGCATACTGAGAAAGCTCCGGGGAGCTGTAAGGGCAGTGATGTGACCATCTGAAGCTTCCTAAGGACGCTCCAGGCGGCACTGCTGCATAGATTCTGGCTGCAGGGTGTCATTCTAGGCACCCTGCTAGCCAGATGAGGCTAGCAGAGAAAAAGCTCAGAGGGCCAGACCAAATGACACCGCGGGCCTTATACAGCCCCCTGGGCCTGAGGTTCACCATCCCTGCCCTATACAATTAACATGGATAAGAAGCATTTATCAAGAACATAATATAAACTTATAGGTAAAAGCTGACTGGTTGCTATGGGCAACTTCTCCACTGTTTCACTTTTTTACTCTATTCACTGCAGAGCCGGCCCTAGGCAATTTGGTGCCCTAGGCAAAATTTTGACTGGTGCCCCCTATCAGATAATCCCACCAGCAATCTAAGTGTTTATATGCGGATGTAGTTATATTGCCGGCGGATGGGATACCAGCTGTCCATATACCAATGCCGGAATCCCGAATGTCTAGACCTGGGTAAGTATGTTAGTTTCCCCGGAATAGGGTGGTTAGATTTAGGCACTCCCTGGGGAAGATTAGGGATAGGCACCCCCCCGGAGAGGATTAGGGTTAGGCTATGGGGAGGAGGATTTAGGGTCAGGCACCACTGGGGGGAGATTAGAATTAGGCACCCCCTGGGAGGGTTAGGCTAGTTTAGGGTGTGCAGGAAGGGGGGGTTTAGGGATAGGCACCACCAAGGGAGGGCAGGGTTAGGCACCACTAAGGGAGGGTTAGAGGGGGGAGAGGTACTTATCTCCCCGTCGGGTTCTTCAGTGATCGAGCTTCCGTCTATTCAGCCGCTGGCATATCATGCTGATCCCACATACATATATACTGTGTGTATATATATATATATATATATATATATATATATATATACAGTATATATGTGTGTGTGTATATATATATATATATATATATATATATAGTATATACGTGTATATATATATATATATATATATATAATCCACCATAAGGATGGCACTCCCATCAATCAGGGTAAAAGGGGCCAGGGTGCTCAGCTACTGTATTGTCTACAGCACAAATATCCTCCTATGAGCGGCACTCCTCTGGACTGGAAACAAACTACAGGAGACAATGGTAATGTTCCAACGTTTCGGATATCACTCCTTGTTCATGGAACAGACAAGTACAAAGAACATACACATACAAATACACTTACCTATATAGTGTGTCTACATACTGGATCACACCGTGAGCTGTCCCTCCGGCCCGCCATCGGCATCCACCGCACTTCCGGGTTCGCGTCACTTCCGGTTTCGAGGGCCGGAAGTACGTACGTGGTCATGCTTGGTCCCGTAGCCATGGAGACAGTGTACACAGGGAGTCTTCACCACACCCCCTACCAATTGACATAAACAAAGCACCGATGAGCACACAGTCACATAGCAGATGCTGATTATATATATAAATACTGTTAATGCTCAGCAATGTAGATGATGTACACAAATCCCTCTAAACAAAAGGCAAAAATAGGCAAAAAACGACTATACATCAAAGTTCATGATCTACTCATACAGACCCCCTGTGAAAAAAAGCTATGCAATGTCACTTACAAATATCTATTATTCAGACAGTAAATAGGTGGCATGTGATAGAAATTTAATCCCTAGTGGAACCCTAACAGCATCCAAGCAGTCATGAAAACGTGCCTATCATACCACATAAGCAACAACATCGATGCTGCAATGTGTATGTCAGCACTACAGAAATATAGCATAGGAGACATGTTCAATAAGTCCCCTAGGTCTGACAGTATCAAGACGGTGGGTCCAATGCAATGCATCTCCCTCTGCAAAAGCTTTCAATCACGGTCTCCACGCACATCCTCCAGGACCTGGTCTATAATGATGTAGCGTAAAGCTGCAAAGCTATGTTTAGCTGCTACGAAATGCTTAGCAACAGGCTGATCAATGTTCTTGCCACTAAGCGCCCCCCTAATGGCAGAACGATGTAATGCCATCCTGTCTCTGAAGGGTCTAATGGTCTTACCCACGTAGCAAAGCCCACAAGGGCACTTGATCATATAAACTACGTGGGTGCTGGTGCACATCACAGGGCTCCTGATGTCATACCTTCGTCCAGAATGTGGATGAAAAAAATGTTTGGAACTGATTAAATAACTGCATGTTGTACATCCCAAACATCTATAGCAGCCACCCGGCTTAGTTCTAGTTTTGGGTGTTCCCAATTGTGAGATATCCGTGCGCACAATCCAATCACGCAGATTCTTCCCTCTCTTGTAGCAGGACATGACTCTGCTGCGTTTAAATATCTTCAAATCTTTGTCTTGTTGAATCATAGGCCACAATCTTTTGACCGTTTTCTTAATAGTGTTGTCCCTAGTGTTGTACCTGCGTATCCAATGGATGCAATCTTGTTGAGGTATTGAAGTTTTGGCACTTAATGTGCTGGATCGTGTGATGTCATTCACTTTAGTTACTGCTGTCTTGAGGATTGTTTTCGAATATCCTCTCTCCAGAAAACGTTCTTTCATCTGTTCGATACTAGTACTAAGTACTGATTCATCGCTGGTAATTCTTTTGGTTCTTACAAGTTGTGAATAGGGCAAACCTTGTTTGAGGGATTCTGGGTGATGGCTCTGTGCCAGTAGTAAGTTGTTTCTGTCCATAGGCTTACGATAAATTGATGTATTGAGTCTACCTCTATATTTAACAATATTGACGTCCAAAAATTGGACGCTGTCTTGACTCATTTGATAAGTAAATTTAATTGGACAGTTCATCCCATTGATCTCATCGATCCATCCTCTAAAATTGGTTTCAGTACCAGTCCAAAAAAGTAGAACATCGTCGATGTATCGTGTATAGAATATTATTGAACTGGTATGTACAGAAGAAAAAAAGAACTTGTTTTCAATGAGAAACATGTATGCATTCGCGTACGAGGGTGCGACGTTTGAACCCATCGCACACCCCGTACGCTGCAAAAAGAATTCCCCATTAAACAAAAAGAAATTTCTGGTAAGTGTCAACTCCAATAATCTCAAATAGAAATCAAGTTCAGGCCCCCCATACTCAGGGTTGTTTTCCAACAAACTTCTCGTTGCTTCAACTCCTGCCTCATGGGGTATGCAGGTGATGTCCAGTGTACACATCCAGACATCATCTGCTAGATCTTCCAGCAAGCTAAGCTTATTGAGCAAAGCAGTGGTATCTTTCAAGTGAGATGCTTGAGACTGTATGCATGGCTGCAGAAAAAAATCTAAAAACTTGGATATATTGCTGTAATTAGAAGAAAGAGAGGACCTTGCGCTTCAAGATAAGCGTGTATTACACAGGGGAGCTGCTTCGAAGAAATGGGGATGTCCTATCTCCCAAAAGGTAAATAACAAAGGAAAATTCGGAGCGCTATACCATGTGACTTTTTTTTTTATTATTAGTTTTATCCAAAATAACAATCCCTCCCCCCTTATCAGCTGGTTTGATAATCAAATTGGTGTTTTCTTCTAGTTGTTTCAAAGCCAATCTTTCTTTATGTGTAATATTGTTCTTATGTCTTTTATGGCAATTGCCTAGTCTACTGATATCTTGTTGCACTAAGGTTTCAAAGGTTGTAATGAAATTCCCTTTCATGTAAGTGGGATTGAAATGCGATGCAGGTCTGAAATTGGTGTGTTGGTCAGGGCCGAAACTAGGATTTTTGTCACCAGGGGCAAGACAGTAATTTGGCGCCCCCCATGTAATTCCCCCTGCAGTAGTGCCCATATTGTAATGCCCCCATAGTAATGCCCATATGTTAATACCCCCATAGTAATGCCCCTGTAGTGCCCACCATACAGTAATGCCCTTGTAGTGCCCATGCTCCCATATTAATGCCCCTGTAGTGCCCATGCTTTCATAGTAATGCCCCTGTAGTGCCCATGCTCTCATAGTAATGCCCCTGTATTGCCCATGCCCCAGAGTAATATCCCTGTAGTGCTTATGCCCAATTAGTAATGCCCCTTATTGCCTATGCCCCCATAGTAATGCCCCTGTGGTAATGCCCCTGCCCCCATAATAATGCCCCTGTAGTGCAGCTTATTAAAAAAAAAAAAATACTTACCTTAAACCCCGCTCCTGCATCCAGCGTCACGTCTGGTCCGCCGACTGCTCCTTAGAACTATGGGGGAGATGTCATGACGTCTCCCCAATAGTGCCCGTGGGGAGAGCTGGAAGCTGGAGTTCGGGAGAGAACTCCAGCCTCCAGCTCCGGCTACACCGCGTCGCTGCAGAGGAGCCGGGCGCCCGCTGGTAATAAATATTACCAGCGGACGTCCGGCTTGGAGCCTCTCTGCAGCGCCGGGCTGGAGGTCACTGGCACCAGGTACAGCGGCTCACCCGGTGCACGTGCACCTCCAGCCCCCCCTAGTTGCGGCCCTGTGTTGGTAAATGGATGCGTTACCTGTATCCTGATGTGTTTGTTTGTTATGTATAAAGTACTTCTTTAGGGTTAATTTCCTAGTGAATGCTTTAACGTTCAGGTATGTCTCAAACTTATTAAGGCCCTCATTCAGAGCCGCACGTTAACAACAGTACGCTCGTTGCGTTCCGATGTTGACTAACCGCGCATGCGTCGGTGTTACACCGCGCATGTGCGTACGGCAGATTGCGAGCTTTTTTTCTCTCGTTCCTAAAATAGCGTACAGGAAGTGACATGTCAAATGTGATTGACAGAACAGGGCGTTTTTGGGTGTTGACGGGGGTGGAGATGACAAAACGCAGGCGTGGCGAAGCGTTTTTGGGGCGTACATACATTAGCAGATGCGAACATCAAATGTGTTCGGACCGTCTCATACGTCACTGAAACATCCGCTTTCCCTTCAAAATGCTCGCACAGCTTAGGGTCAGGATTACTCGACCACATTGGCGATGGCCTTCTCCTCCGTCCCGGGACTCCACGATGGTGCAGCGATTAATCGCGGCTGGTCAGTAAAGTAATTAGTGTTGGATTGAAATCCGGCTTGGTATGTGTTTGGAAAGCAGTTTATTGGGATAGCACAAAAGCGTACGCAGGTGGAAATCAGAGCTGCTAATGTCATGATTACATAATCAATTAGCGTACATTTTTGGGCTTTTATTTTGGCCACAATTTGGTGGTTATGGCCTATTGTAAAAATAATGTCATCATCTTTTAATTAGCTCCCCTTTTTTTTGGTTTACTGTGGAATTTGCATCGCTATGTGTTTTTTTAAACGTTCCTTAAAGAGGCCTTTTTTTTAACAAAAGAGGGTCAGTTTTTGCGTTTAAGGCCAGGATTAAATGTAACCCATTTGTACAATAATGTCACAATACAATGTCAGTTTTTTTTTTAAAATTTATTGTTTACACACAAACAAATTGGCATAATATTGTATTGCCTTTTTTTGTGGCCAAGATATTTGATCAAAAAAAAAACAAAACATAACTACTAACATAATCGTAAATACAAAATTTAAAAACATTTCACAAGAAAGGAGAGGGAAGTTTTGACCAGAAAGGAATATGAGCCAAGCACAGAAGGAAAGTGGGAAAAGTCGCCATTGCTGTCACCGTTTTCTCGCCCGTTTGGCTGGGTGAGGGTGGGCGCCAGACCGGGTCCGGGATGCCATCGGGCTGGCCTGTCCAGAGGCAGATGTTGTGGCCTCTGGACTAGGCACAGGGCTAGGCACATTTGGAGGATTGCCTGATGTTGTGCCAGAGGTAGAGGATCTGGATGTTCCGGCAGGAAGGGAGGTCGGCTCCACCATGTGCTGGCGAACGAGCTGCTCCAGGGCATCGGCGATGCGGATGTTGGCCCTGGTATTTTCCGCCAGGGCCTGAGCAATGGTCACGTTGGCCGCAGCATTTTGCTCCAGGGCCTCAGCCACCCGTATCAGACTGGCGTCCATCCTCTGCAGAATCTCCGTATGGCAATCCGATTTAAAATTGAGTTCTGTGAGGAGGCCCACTGCCTGCGAGGGGGCACGCCCTGGACTGGCTTCTGCAGGGTCCTCAGCCGGATGTACTGGTTCCTCCCCTGCAGAGTCAGCAGAAATTCTGCGGCCAAGGCTCCCCTCTGGAGCAGACTCATCCGCCTCTGTCTCTGTTAGGAAATTGGAGAAAAGACTCACATTAGAATCTACATATTGGCACAATAGCATTTCTGAGTTGGTGACATCACAAGACTTACCTTGGCCAACATGAGGAGCCGCAAAGTCTGGCATGTCCGTATCCATGTTGGACACGCCAAACACCTCCACAGCCTGCACACACCCCTGTGCCATCTCTTCTAAGTCTGTCAACTCCAATGACACAGGGGTGGGACCCCCACCTGTCCCCCTTGCATGCCTAGCCCTGTCGGCAAGTTTTTGTTTTAGACGATATTTGAAGTCTGCCCATCTGTGGAATGAATTTGGAACCATTATCCTTTTTTTTACAATGGGGTTTGTTTATAGGATGGGAAAGTGTTTACTTACCGCCGTTTGACATCCCGGGCTAGACGGACATAATCACCCACCCTATTGACAGCAACGGCGACCTCCTCCCACATTCTCCACTTCTGGCTTTGGCTCATATTCCTGGCTGCCTGGGGCAGGATGTCAACGCACTTCTGGATCAAAACCTCCATCTCCTTGCTTGTGAAATGTGGCTGCCTTTTTTTTTTTGCAGCTTTGGCGGGTTGACTGGGGCCAGCAGTCTCTTCCATGTCATCCTCCTCACCTATTTGGGTAAATATGCAGATTTAGCCACTTCACAACTTGCACAATATTATGTTTTAAAATACTCATTGACACAAAATGCATGAAGGCCTTACCGCCGCAATTTTGACCATTGTTTCCCTGGTTTGAAGCCATGTCTCTGCTTCCAGCATGAAATCATCCAGAAATTCTATGTGATTTCGTGATGTATTTATACATGCGTCGTTAGTTTGCGGCCGCATCATTGATTGTGCGTCCCTATGATTCATCCTTAATTTGTGCGGGAAAATAAACACTATTTATGGCTTGGTGTGTGTGGATTCGAGGTGGGGTTGTTGGAGTGTTGTTGGTTAAGTGGTTTGGATTTGGTTGGTTGGTTGCGTTTGGAGGATTTTGGAGAGTTGTTTTTTTGTTTGTTTTTGCTACATTTCTTTGGTTTTTCCGTTCGCATTTTTTTCATTTTTTCAACATCCTTTCCTGATTTGGTAAGTTTTGTGCATTCAAATTTGTGGCCAATTGGTGTATTCTTCTGTTTTGTGGTTAGTTAATTTGTTTAACACTCATTTCATCTTTTTTAGTTTTTTTTTGTTTTCGGACCCAAAGAAGTTTTTTGAGGACATCTTATATATTCGAGTTGGGTAAGTCCATTTTTTGTCTTGCATTTGCGAATGAATTACGGCATTTTTGACTGTTGGTGTAGCGCCTTGCATTTGCGAATGAATTACTGCATTTTTGACTGTTGGTGTAGTGACTTGCATTTGCGAATAATTTACCGCATTTTTGACTGTTGGTGTAGTGACTTGCATTTGCGAATAATTTACCGCATTTTTGACTGTTGGTGTAGTGACTTGCATTTGCGAATAATTTACCGCATTTTTGACTGTTGGTGTAGTGACTTGCATTTGCGAATAATTTACCGCATTTTGGACGGCTTATTCATCATATAATCCAGTTTTGCTTTTCCCTTTTCCATTTTTTGGGTCCATTTGAACCCTATTTGACGTACGGTGTGCAATGTAGTTTTCATCGATGGCCAAATGTGTTTTTCCGTTATTTTCTGTGTTGGCTTGCAACAATTTTTAACCAAAAAAAAAACCCTTTAAATTTTTGACGTCTCATTGTTGCCTTTTTTACAGTTTATACGTATCATGACAATACCCCGGCATGTAAGCAGCTATGGATGGTATCAGAAAGCTAAGTTGTTTTTTCTTACTTTTGGGGTGGGTCAAAAGCCTTACATTGTAAACTTTGAATTTCAGATAGATCTGGGGCGAATTGTTCTGGCCCTGCTCCCGGAAGACGACCAACCTCAAACTCGTCCCAGGCGTAGGCATCGTAGGCATGCAAGGCCCCAGATATTTCGAACACGTGTCACCCTTTTTGGAATGCCCGATGATGAGGTTTTAAGACGCTACCGTCTACCTCCCAAAATCATCATAGACACTCTCTCATTAATAGAAAGTGATCTTGAGCGGCAAATTGACAGTCCAACAGCAATACCACCACTGACGCAATTTATGGCGGTGTTACATTTCTGTGCCTCAGGATCGTTTCAAACAACGGTCGGAATAGTGGCGGGCATCTCCCAATCCTCCTTTTCCCGGATCCTGAGGGCAGTGATGGAGGCACTTTTCAAGCACCTCCATCATTTTATTAAAATGCCTTTGGATATGGGTGCCCTTAGTGTGGCCAAGGCCAATTTTTACCAAATAGCTGGCTTCCCACACATCATAGGGGTTGTGGATGGTACTCACATACCACTTCAGCCTCCAGCACGGCTGGAGGCCATATTTAGAAACAGGAAACACTATCACTCCCTGAATGTAATGGTGGTATGTGATGCCTCCCTCCAGATCCTGTCCCTGAATGCTAAATTACCCGGAAGTGCTCATGACTCCTTCGTCATCCGGCAATCAGGGATATGGCAGAAATTAACCAACCTACAAGCTGGTGATGCGTGGCTTCTGGGTAAGTGGAGACCTTTAGTACATAACAATGTTAAGCTTGATACACAGTGTTCCTGATGTGGTCTATTTTTGTTCACAGGAGACAGTGGATACCCTTGCATGTCCTGGCTGCTCACTCCTTATTTGGCTCCCACACCAGGGCCACAAAGTGCGTATAATTCCGCACTTACAGCCACCAGGCAAGTGGTGGAGCGCTGTATCGGCCTTTTAAAAGGCCGATTCAGATGCCTCCACCGCTCTGGTGGCGAGCTCATGTATGTGCCGGATATGGTGTCTAAAATTGTGGTCCTGTGTGGGATATTTCACAACATTGCCATAAGGAGTGGTGTCCCAATGCAGCCAGAGGATGCCTTACCTGAGGATGGCCCCCCCGAGGTTGGTCGAAGGTCAGTATGTGGGGGGGCCATACGCGATGATGTGGTGGCCAGATTTTTTAGGTAAGTTTGTTCAAAACTCCAGTGTTTATACCTAATGTGTTTGTTTTTTTTGGCAAACATCTAATTTATTTTTAATTTTCTCACCATCTTCTGTTTGTTCACATAATCTTTGGCACTCCAACGCTCACTACTTCCTGCTACCCTTACCAAACCTGGATCTGGTCCTTTTGGGCATATATTCTGGAACCCATATCGCAACGCCATGTTTGTGGAATCATGTTGGCATGGTCCTTCGTCAACCAGTTCTTGATTTTGTGTTTTTATTTATTTTTTTCTTGGTATGTGTTGTATTTGAATTTATCAGTGTGTATTTTTTTTGGGAGTGACCACTTTGTTTTCTCTGTTATGTGGTGAATAAATGTTTGAAGAGTGAAATGGTCTTCCTTTTTTGGGACGTTAACAGCAAGTGTAACCAGGTTAACACAAGTTACATTTGACTAAGGGGTAAACCAGTACTGACGCCAGATGAGCAAAACTGAAATATGTTTTCAGCTTTCCAATCCACACCAAAAGGAAGCCTGGCCCAACCTTGGGATTTGTAAGATTGGCCTAAGCAGCTTGCGCACCAAGTAGGAACCTGGAAAATGTAGAAATCTGAAATTGACACTACACCCAAAAAGGGAAATTACATTGTTACTGTTATGTGTTTCTGGTGTCTGTTTGACATACAAAGACAAAACACAATCTAACTTTTAAAAAAGGGAAATCCTTGCAGGAACTTATGTCAGGCTAAACTATCTTGGTTTTGGTTTTTAAAAATGAGCCACAACGTATATTTGTCTTTAAAATTTTATTGGGAAAATACAACAAAAAAAAAAAAACTAATGCCGAAGGAGGCCAGACAGCCGGTCGAGGGCCACCAGAAGGCCGATTACATGGTGGCGCATCTGCCCCACAACATCCGCCACCTCTTGCCGACGCCTCTGTTCCTCTGTGGGTGAGAAAAGTGTGTGGGTTAATACAACAATAGGGACTCCACAGAAAAACATTAATTAAAAAACTAATCACTCCTAAACCCAAAAACATAAATAAAAAGGGTGGGCTGGCAAAAATACAAGGCCTAGGTACAAATTCCCACAGGTATGATATGTGTATGCTTAAATCACCAGGAAGAGGTAAAGGCAAACCTTCACAATCAACAAAAGTCAAGCCACAAAAACACGAAGAAAGGCACGACACATGATTACATACAAACAGTTTGTGCTTTAAAAAAAAATAATAAAAAACATACCGGGAAACAAATCGGGAGCTCCGGCAAAACCTCCATGATCCTCCTCGGAGGATCCGTCATTCCCCAAAGAATGGGGCGGAGTTATGCAGGACTCCGGGGAGGGGGTAATTGGAAGAGGGGTGGGTGGAGGAGAGGGGGAAGTGGGACGGAGGGGAAGGAGTCCCGACATTTCCGGGAGAGGGTCTGGGAAGGATGGGGAGGAGTGGGGAATAGGCGAAAGATTTGGGGTGGAGTGTTGGCTGGGGGTTGGGGAGAGTGGGCGGGAACGCCGACGTTGACGGCGGAGTCTTGGCTGTCCCCCTAAAATATGTCAAATAAATTGCGTTTAGTTTATGGACAAATCCGGCCAAACAAACAAAAAAAAAAAACAAACAAAAAAAAATAGCAGTAGAATTAAAAATTCATAAAAAGAGGGAAAACATGCAGACGCAGATATGAGTACAAATAATAAATAGAACAGACAGGAAAACATGCAGACGCAGATATGAGTACAAATAATAAATAGAACAGACAGGAAAACATGCAGACGCAGATATGAGTACAAATAATAAATAGAACAGACAGGAAAACATGCAGACGCAGATATGAGTACAAATAATAAATAGAACAGACAGGAAAACATGCACACGCAGATATGAGTACAAATCATAAATAGAACAGACAGGAAAACATGCACACGCAGATATGAGTACAAATCATAAATAGAACAGACAGGAAAACATGCACACGCAGATATGAGTACAAATAATAAATAGAACAGACAGGAAAACATGCAGACGCAGATATGAGTACAAATAATAAATAGAACAGACAGGAAAACATGCACACGCAGATATGAGTACAAATAATAAATAGAACAGACAGGAAAACATGCACACGCAGATATGAGTACAAATAATAAATAGAACAGACAGGAAAACATGCACACGCAGATATGAGTACAAATAATAAATAGAACAGACAGGAAAACATGCACACGCAGATATGAGTACAAATCATAAATAGAACAGACAGGAAAACATGCACACGCAGATATGAGTACAAATAATAAATAGAACAGACAGGAAAACATGCAGACGCAGATATGAGTACAAATAATAAATAGAACAGACAGGAAAACATGCACACGCAGTTTGCCCCACAAACACAAACATTAAAACCACAATACATAACACTTACTTGCCAGGATCTGCATGCGAAAGCATGCCAGCAAGCGGGGCGTTCGCCGTTGCAGGTCGGACCACCTGCGCTCCAGCTGCCCGATGTTGCGGCGTGATCCAAAGGACCGCAGGCGGGACCGTACCTCCGCATACGCGGAGCGCTTCTGCCGGTTGGTCATGGGTTCTGGCTGGCTGGTGATCCGGCGATCCATGACCTCCGTAAGCACCAGCAGCTCACGCCTGGTGAATGCGGAGGCTCTCATGATGGCAATGGTGTTTTTCTTAAAAATCATTTTTGATAAAGTGTGTAAAAATTTTCTGATTGGCTAATGTATTTTGGAAATTAACAGGAGCAATTTTATTGGTTAGTGTATGAGTCATGTGTTCGACAGGGCCAGAAATCTCTGGAGAGTTAGGATAGGCTTGATGCAGTGACATGCGTAAGCAAATTTAAATAAAGAAATGAACCCAGGGAAATATGCGGGGATACACAGCAATAGTACAATTGTTTAATTGTGGTTCACATGTTTTTTAAACAATACAAGCGAATGTTTCATCCGTACGTATTCTGCGGGTAAACACAAACACAGACAAGAGTAAAGTTTCTTGCATTGTGTTGAAAAAAAACAAACAATTAAGCTAATTGATACATTGATTGGCATGATACGATTGATGGAGGTAGGCAGAATAAAGGAGCAGGTAATCGACATCTGACAAGGCCACTTCCTGTTTATACTTGTGCGTGCGTTCCTTTCAAGCCATTTCGGAGATGTACGCTCGCTATTTCGTACGCTCGTTAGTTAGAGGAGGGGTCGTCAGAGTTTAGGGAGGAATTTTAGATGCGAACGAAAATACGAGCGAGCCATTGAATTTAAATATTTTTGTACGTACGCCTAACGTACGTGCGCCCGCTTGCGTGCGGCTCTGAATGAGGGCCTAAGTCTCTTATTGGGTGCAAATTTCAACCCTTTTTGTAGGACTGATGTTTGTGCTTTGTCTAGGGGTACAGAGCTAAGGTTGAAGATGCCTAACTCTGATATCACTGTGCCCTTATCAATATTGTTAATTACCTGTGTTCGTGTGACATCTGTAAGAGTACGTGATTCATGGTCTGAAGTGCCAGTTGTAGTTACATGGGTTTGTGTTTGATCTTTTTGGGTGTGTTTGGACTGACCTCCTCTACATCCTCGTCTTGTTCTATGTTTTTCCTTTTCTGCCGCTGTACATTTAATTGTGTTGGGGTGCAGGCTCTCAGACCTGCCTCCAAATCTAAAAAATCTTGCCCCCATGTTCTGTCCTGTTCTGTACATTTGGTGGTGTCTAGTACTTCCTGTGTTTCAGTGCTGTTGAGGCTGCAGGCCTTGTGCCCTGTGTGGTTGGGGTTGACCGTATTCACTGGTTCTCCCCTAATTGTTGTAATCCACCCTCCGTCAAAGGATAATCTCTCTAATTGTCCCTGATTCAAAACCTCTTCCCAGTCATGCACTGAAAATTATGTATCTATCTCACTAGATGGCAATGGGCAGGCTCTATAATCTAAACGTAACTTGGATGGACTGTGTGTCTGTTCCACAATGTCAACTCTGTTCCGGCTTAATTGTTTACTCTTGATCTTTGTTTGTTTGTGTATTTGGCTCATGTACTGTTGGTACGTTAAACCTATCTTTT
This sequence comes from Taudactylus pleione, assembly GCA_031769625.1. Lineage (NCBI taxonomy): Eukaryota > Metazoa > Chordata > Amphibia > Anura > Myobatrachidae > Taudactylus > Taudactylus pleione. The sequence goes on along the minus strand of JAUIMM010000303.1, from coordinate 511,328 downwards.
TATAAATAGGTGTCGTATTTATGCCGCTTTTATCTTGCCTACTTGTATACCCACATTGTAGATATTCAGACTTGGTGTTTGGATTACATGTCCCTACCTTACTTTTGTTGGTAGTCTTGTGTTTATGTTTTTGAGTATCTGTGGTCCTGATTTGCTGGTCACGTGTAATTTTTCTGATCTTAGTCTCTATTATTTTTTATTCTTTGTTGTGCAGCCTAAGATTGGAAGAGAGTTCTATATTTGCAAAATCCTCTTCTTTATTGTGTGGATCTAAGTTTGCATAGAGATCGAGGATCTGGGTGTCTAATCCATTGAGTGTATTAACATGTTTATCTATAATCAGTTTAATTAACTCCTTAGAACAATTGTGTAAAATTTTGTTCCAGCTGTTCATAAAAGTATCATCGTTTTTGTTGTGTGTTGGTACTTTGTTAATTCTAAGGCCTTTTGGGACCATATCGTGTTGTAAATACCATTGAAGAGTATATTTATCCCACCATGTTTTGGTCTCTTTATTGATTGTTTTCTCTAATTTAATGAATGTATCACTAAGTGACTCTATCGATGTTTTGGTAGTAAAGTTATCTAAGGTGAAAAATGCATTGGGGGCCCTATCTGATCTAGTTGATCTAAATGTACTTGTTGACATGCCTCTGTTATCCGTGCTGCAAGGACCAAATAGGACAGGAGAATACGGTAATTAGAAGAAAGAGAGGACCTTGCACTTCAAGATAAGCGTGTATTACACAGGGGAGCTGCTTCGAAGAAATGGGGATGTCCTATCTCCCAAAAGGTAAATAACAAAGGAAAATTCGGAGCGCTATACCATGTGTAGCGCTCCGAATTTTCCTTTGTTATTGGATATATTGCTGTAGAGCGACTCACGTGCCGAGATTATGGGCCTTCCAGGCGGTTTATTTTCGTCTTTGTGTATCTTCGGAATGCAATACAATATTGGGACCTTCGGGTGTGCAACCTTCAAAAAGTCAAACTCCTAACAGAATAACACTCTGTTTGACAGCTTCATCAAGGATCATGTCAAGCTCAGTTTTAAATGTAGAAGTGGGGTCAGCTTTCAATTTAGTATATACTTCCTTGTTGCACAATTGTGAATAGACCTCCAACATATAGTCTTCCAAGTCTAGGACGACTATACCCCCGCCCTTGTCGGCGGGGCGAATGACAATGTCTTGATACTTGGACAGTTGTTTGAGAGCGTCCCATTCATTCTTAGTAAAGTTTGAAAAAGCCTTCTTATTATCATCATAACTCATGTTACATACCAGCGAATCAAGAGTCCTCACAAAACCAATGATGGCAGTATTGCACGTGGTGGGATCAAAAGTGGATTGTTTTTTGAACATCTTATATCTTGTCTCTACAACAGCTGGAACCTGTTCTCTGCTACTGAAGAACTCCTTAAGTTTCAAAGTCCTATTGAGTCTAGTGACATCCACCTTCCAATCAAGTTCATCGAATTTGTTTGTTGGAACAAACGAAAGTCCCTTGTTGAGAACAGAGATCTCAGACGGAGATAATGAGGGTCATTCAGACCCGGTCGTTAGCGCCGATGCGCTCGGACCGGGTCGATGGCCCCCCACAGAGCATGCGCACGACGGCGTCGGCGCCGTCGTGCGCATGCGTGAGACTCGCTACAACCAACAGCGCTGGTCGTAGCGGGTCTCGATCCAAAGGGCGCGAGCTGTCGATGTTAATTGACAGCTCGCCCCGTTTGGAAGGCGGGCCGGGGGGGGGTGGCAGCCCAAATGGAGGCCTACCGTTTGGGGGAGGCCCCACTGACATCACTAGTGATGTCAGTGGAGAGCTTCCGGCTCAGACAGAGCCAGAAGCTCTCCGGGGCTTACGACAAGGGAGACCCTATCCCAGGGTCTCGTCGTAAGCCCCGATGGTCGCGATGGTCTCTGACCATCGCGACCACCACCGGAGCGGTCGTTAGAGATGTGGGTGTTAACCCACAGCCTAACGACCGCAACAGAGGCGGGCGGTCAGGATGCAAGCGGCCGCCCAGTTTCTGAGCGACCGCTTGCATCCTCCGACCGCCTCTGAATGAGGCCCAATGTTCTTTGTGAGAGATTAAATACTATATTCTCCGTGATCGTCCCCGTTTGTCGGCCCCGGTGGCATTGTCCGCCTCGTCTCTGGGGTCTGATCCTCTTCCGCGTCCAGCGCGGGTAGATACCCCTAAAGGGGGCTTCCTCCTATTGTCCCTACCACCCTGCTGTGGTGTGTCACGACTTTCTCCTGTGGAAGAGTATGAGTCACTCGTGGAGCCTGTGTCTAAAGGACCCAACCTCTGAGGACGTCTATATTTCATAGATCTTGGTCTATCCTCCAGAGACACTGTAAGCCATCGATAGACTTTATGCACTGTATAGTCCTTATTCACGGTCTCTAGCTTTCTGTTTTTGAATGCTATGAGATCCCGTTTGTAAATGCCCAGTTGATGGCCCAACTTCTCCAGGGACGGTCCTTTCTTCATAAAAGTGCCTTTGTGCATGTCTTCAAATGAGGATATGGAGGTACGTACAACTGACAACTCCCTTGCTGCTTCCTCTATGAAAAACTCCTTTATTGCAAAAAGCAAAAAAAGGGGAAAAAGACAAATATGTCTTTATGGGAGCACTCTTGTATAAGAATTAAATATGATGTATATGGAAATGAGGTGAAAATAAAACTTAACATTTATTGAAATGCTATTTAAGATGAATTCCCATCAAGGGTGAAATTATGTACAGGTATCAATCCAATGAGAGGTCACCGTACTTATATGAATCAAAAATGATCACAAAGCATATATAAATAAATTCCAATATCTTGCTATATATGAGAGTGACCTTATATTTGATCTAGAGTGACATGAAGTGTACACATATAGCAACGTTGTGTCATCGAAAACCCTGAGGGAAAAGACAATGATAAACATAAATTGAGAAACATATAATGTTATATATCTCCTGCAGGGATATGATATAGAGTGTACACCCGCGGCAAAATTATTCAAAGAGTAACCCTGAAGGAAAAAAGACAAAATTCTTATATATACATAATGTATGTCTCCTGCAGGGATAATTGCCTACTCCAAAGTCTCAAATTGTATGACAATAAACAGCCTCCAATTGTATTCACCTACGGACAATGACTGGCAACATAATTGGCTGTTACATATAAGATTTCCCTTATTGAAAAAAGGAAGTTTAAGGATATACACATGAATTAGATAATATCAAACAATTAATTAGAGCCACAGTGAGGTAACAGCAGATGAATAATAAAACCTCTTGCTGAGCTCTGTTGTTATTAGACACGGTATAATTGTGATTAAATATTGGTGTATGTATCACGTGTTAGATGAAAAAAGTTAGATCCAGGGGAATGAGAAAAGCGAGTGGCCAATTCTGCTTTCCCCTGTCTTGGGATCAAACAGGGGATGAGAGAGAGGGAGTCGCTTGCCCTGGAGGAAACAACAGTAGTGCTTCTGCTGTCTGGGGAATCCGCCGCGTCTATCTCCTGTTACCGCTGGGCATTGCAGGAGAGGTCGCCGGCTTCCTCCCAGATGAGAGAGCACTGTGAGGGAAAGAAAAGAAGTTACCTTAGTCAAGGTCCGTGTGCAGTGGGGCTGCTGGAGTGGCGTGTAAAGTGATGCTGCTGGCGCAGTAGGACGCGCGTTTCGCCGGGAGGCTTGGTCACTTGATTTTGGTTTCTTTATAATATTTTTAAAACCATATTGGTTATGTCTCAAAGCAATAAAGGGGCCACCACGACTCCAACTGATGGGAGTGGTTTCCTTAATATACAATTGCCCATTGGTGAGATATTAAGCTTCAGCGAGTCTGAGGCAGAAAATCTCTACTTTAAAGATTCTTTTTTGGACACCGCAGGAGCTTCCTCTGCAGAAGAATTATATACTCAATTGCTTAAACTTAAAAAAAAGGAGTTAGACTACTATCTACATGGAGTCACCCTTTCCGATTATCACAAAGAGCGTAAAATCCCTAGAGGATTTAGGATAAAGAATATTCCGACCATTGGCAGAAACAGTGTAGACTTTTGCAGAAGATGGGTTGCCGTCCTTAATAAATGTTCTCTTGACCTGATGTTATTGGTTATAGAAGAATCTAGCAGAGAACTCAACAACATCCATGAGAAAATAAAGAACTTTGAAACTTCCCATAAGGCTGGCCTTTCAACAGATAGCCCACAGAATTGGCTTGAAAAATTAGGTACTCAAGTGGAGGAATACAAAAAAAATTTAATTAAGTACAAAAAGGACAAACTGGCTAAAATGTCCTTGGATTACCAGGAACAAAGAGTATACTCCTGGGCAACGGGTAGAACACTAAACCCTAGGCTCCAAAGAACCCGCTTCAGAACTCCCAGACGCTTCTTAGACACTGAAGAATCCAGTGGTGCGAATTCATCACAAAGTGATCAGGATTTTCCCTCCACATCACATACAGTTACTCAGCATCCCCCTTTAGGGGTAGCAACACGTGCAAGAAAAGGAAACGGTCCCGCACTAGACGGGGTAAACAGGGGTCGCGGCAAAAAAGTGAACAAGAAAACAACATAGTTGTCAATCTGTCTAGTAAGACTTTAAATATGGCAGAATCCTCGTTACTACGGAAAGGCTTGTCTTTTATTCCCACATGCTCATTTAATAGCTTTAATTGGAAAAAGGACCTGTGGAGATTGAACAGAAGTCTTAAACTCAAAGAATTCTTTAGCAATTCAGATGCCACCATCCGCTGACACTACTCCTTTTAGAGCTACATCCTCGTTTGATCCACCCTCTAACAATGCTTCCATCAAAAGCTTTGTTAGATTGTTGGATCATGAGGTATGCACACGATTCAAAGGTACTTCTTCTTTACAACACAATCTCACCAAAGACGAATATAAGGCTCTTACCTCTTTGAGTAAGGATGATTCGATCATTATTCGTTCGGCTGATAAAGGGGGAGCAATTATAATCCAAGAGAAAGAACAATACATCAAAGAAATCTACCGTCAATTAGATGACACACAGACATACCTACCTTTGGGGTTGGATCCGGTGCTGAAATTCAAGAAAGAACTGGACGATTGTCTCACGCAAGCATTTTCTGATGGAATTATAACCAAAGACATTTTGCAATTTCTTACAGTGGACAAACCCATCACACCATTACTTTATACATTAACCAAAATTCATAAGTCCTTATCTGCTCCCCCTGGTCGTCCTATCATATCGGCCAGGGACAGTCTGTACAGCAATACATCTAAATTTTTAGATTATTATGTACAACCATTAATCTCAAAGGAACCCACTTTCCTAAAAGACTCCAACTCGTTATTGGTACAACTACGCAATTTAAACAACCTTCCACAGGATCTACTTTTGTGTACCATAGATGTTAATTCTTTATACACTAGTATTCCCCAACAAGATGGCTGTGATTGTATGGAATCCTTTTTGAGGTCACACCAGGATTATCAGGGACCGAATATTGATTTTTATATATGTCTCCTGAAACAGACTTTAAACAACTATTTTTTATTTGACAACAAATTTTTTCTACAAAGAAAGGGCTGTGCCATGGGCTCTCATGTGGCTCCGTCTCTAGCTAATGTATATATGTTTTTTGTGGAAAAGGAACTCTTTTTGAACAACCCTGAATTTAATAAGTTTCTAGTGTTTTTTATTCGGTACATTGATGATATTCTGGTCCTATGGTCAGGAACTGAAACAGACTTTATTGAGGCAATGACCAATATAAATTCCATGCACAATCACATCACGTTCACATTTGAACAGAGTTTTAGTAATGTACACTACTTGGACATTAACATTCACTGGTCAGGTTCTCAATTCAGTACATCTGTTTATCATAAACCGACGGACAGTAACACTTTGTTACATGCGCAGAGCCATCATCCTACTGCACTCAAGAGGAGTCTACCATACTCACAGTTTTTAAGAGCACTCAGAATAACCAGTGATCCGCAGTTGGCAGACAAAGAAATGGACAATATGATTGAGAAATTCGTACAACGGGGATACAAATATAACGATCTCCAATTAGCCAAACAAAAAGCCATCGTACGCAATAAAGAGACTACTACATCTAATGTTTCCACAAAAAATATGAACACCATGTTATTCATCAACCAACATAACATTGCCAGCAAATTCATAAATTCTACTTCAAAACGTCTCTGGCCCATCATTAATACGGACAATTCCATTAAACCTTTGAAGAACTCCAGAATTATGCTGGGATACAAACGGGGCAAGAATCTTAAGGACTGGTTGGTCCATAATGATGTTAATCATGGTCCTCGTAAAATGGAACAACATTTTCGGACCAAAAAACCGGCATGTTACTGGTGCACCTGATGCACTACATGCAGTTTCTTGGAGACAGGTCCCGATGTTGCACATCCACATTCAGGGAAGCGCATTCCAATCAATTATGTACTAAGTTGTTCCTCTACATATATCATATACATGATCCGTTGCCCATGTAGTCTCGTTTACATAGGAAAAACCACTTGCACAGCAAAAACCAGAATGGCCCAGCATAGATCGGCCATAAGACAGGCCCTTGAAGGGAAAGATGTTGATCAACCTGTGGCTCGCCACTTCAAGAATTCAAGACATCCTCTATCCAGTTTGGTTTACAAATTCATTGATCATATTCCACCCAACAAGAGGGGAGGAGACCGAGAAAAGAAACTTCTACAACGTGAAGCATTCTGGATCCACAAGATGCATACTGTATCTCCCTATGGACTGAACGAACATTTATCTTTCTCATGTTTTTTTTTAGAGAGATTTTATTTGCGTAATTTGTCGGAGTCCATTGACCCTGCAATCACTTACTGGGCATTTATTACCCATTTCATGTTTTTTTTCTCTCGTTGATTCATTATCTGTCCAGTCTATTTTATATGATAGTTTCTTTGCTTCTGTTGTGGTTCTAGACATCTTAATCTTTATTTCTTTTCTTTTTTTCTCTGCTTTGTCTTTTTCTTGATGGAATGTTCGGAGTGAACCAGGATCCAATTATCAGGATTGTATTCAGTTCTGTTACAGTCATACTACACTGGATACGCCTTATACCGTCTGATCTTTGAAGCTAAGCAGTGTAGTCCAGTTTAGTACTTGGATGGGGGACCCCCAAGGAATACCTGGTTCTGTAACATACTGTGATCCGCAGTCGGGCATCATCTGCTTCATCCATCATGTTTCTCTAATTTCATTTTACATTTGTCAGCCTATTCACTTTTATCTTCCTTCATTCAGGTTGCTTTTTTGTTTCTATCTACAATTTAATTTAAATTTTTTTTCCACAGCATGGACAGTCACCATCGTTATGGCATTTTTTTGTCTTGGATGGTTGGCCCAGCTTGACTCATCTACAGTACTTTCATTCAGTTTGGCAGAGTTTGACATCATCAGTTTTTACGTATAGGTTTATTGCGGAGTGGAGTTACGGTATCAGATGTGTACATCCAGAGACGTATATCTATATCCCTAGCTTGTCGTCCTGCCATTCATTTGTTTTTTGTATAGACTTCATGAAATCATGTGAATGTCTTTGCATTTATTGTTCATTTGTACCACATGTGTTTTATATGTTTAACACATGTAGAGGTTTCTCATTGGGACATACCTTATCCCAGATGTCAAAGATTCTCTAGGTGTTCTAGTAGCACAGGTTGAGATTTGGTTTGTATTCTATGACTGCATATTTGTGTCTCCAGTATACATTATTTTTTGAGTATAATTTTCAGCATATATCTCATTTGGCACATATGTTTTTTTTGGCTATATTGATTCATCAGTTAGAGCAGATTTTTTAGCAGCTAGATGTAGATGCATCTTTATTCTTGCACACTACATCACATTTGTGTATTTACACATTTCATATTCTTTATTTCATATTTTTTATTTCATTTTATTTATTTCTTGTTTTTGTTACTAACACCCACCCTTATTAGTTAGTAGATCATTGCACTGCATATTGTGACAGCCTGCCCTGGCACCCGCTCGAAAGAACAAATAGACACACTGTTTATGTTGTCACATTTATTGCATCCGCATGCTCGGAATTTGCTGCCAGTTATATATTTAGTAGGCTTACCTAGCATATTTCAGCCACTGGTTATTTAGTACATAGTTCACACTTACATTGCGGTCAGGTCTGCCTTTCTTGTTATGACAGCTGATGCACTGTTTTGTTTACTATCCCGGATCGCGTGAGATAGGTCACGTGATCGGCTGCATGAACGCGCGCTGTGTGCTCTGTTGCCATGGTGCATCACCACAACAGCGGTGCGCCTGACAGCCGAGTCATCTTCAGGGGGCGGGTCCCGTCTTCATGACGTCATTGTATCCGGCGGGACACGCTGGGCAGGCTGCAGGTTCTGTCACTATGGGATGTATTTCTGGTATATAGGTATGTACTTTTTCACTATTCTATGGTTCTTGATAAAAGTCGTTTGACTGAAACGTTGAACTTGACCTTGAGAGTCTGGAGTCTTTCTTCACAAGTCCTGTGAGTGCCGCTGTCATTTGTATGTATATTATTGATCCATTGGGACCATCAGAGGGCACCTAGGCATGTACAGTATATTCATTTGTGGAGTGCCGGCGTTACTTTGATGTATATATAGCGTTCCCGCTAGGCTGTTTTAGCGGGGCGCAGCGCCCTGCCCTCCTTCTGGAGGGCAAAAAGCACCCTGCCCTCCAGGAGGAGGGCAAAAAGCGCCCTGCCCTCACAGCCTGCGGGAGAGTTCTCACCCGCGGGACGCAGTGTCCCGCGGGTGGAGAAACATGCGGTGACCCGGTCACCGCCGGAGAATAGACTCCGGGCGCATGCGCCCGGCATCTATTCTCCCTGTCTGCAGGGCTTGGGGGCTGCCCGGCGTGTCCGTAAGTGCCGGGCACGCCCCCAAGAGTGACGAAAAGGGGACGCGTCTTATAGACACTCCCCCTTTTCCGATGACCACGCCCCCTTCTCGGTCACGCGCGCCTTCGGCGAGCGCACGGGCATGCCCTCTCTAGCTCCAGCGCCCTGCCTCCCGCCGGAGCTAGAGGGAACACTATATATATATATATATATATATATATATATATATAATATTTATATATATATATATATATATATATATATATACATATACACACACACATGTGGTGTGTGTACAGACAGATGGCATTAACAAGTCATTCACTGTCCTATCTGACACGCTCTATATGTGGATATGGATATGGATGTGCAACTTAGTTTTTTTGCAACACTGTATCTTAAGTGATTCTTGTTTCCGTTCTGCAGCATGTCAGTGGGCCGGTGAGACAGTTTACCCGGTGCGTGGGTTGTTTCCATGACTACCCACATTGTGCAGAGTGATGTCATCAAAGGAGGCCCAGCGTGCCGCCAGCACGGCACCGCCTCCATCTGTCTGCCCTGGCCTGCGACAGCGTGCAGTATGGAGTATCTTATTTAAAGGTAAGAGACAAACATGTTTCTTTTTTTGTCTATTGTATTTGTATTACTGCATTGCCAGCCTTACATGGCACTGAAACGTCGGCATCACTAGGCATGCATTAAAAATTTTTGACTTTTCAACATTAAGTCCGGGAGTGCCTCTGTTTATTTGCTATAGTATTGGATTTTTCACAGAGGGCACCCTGGCACTATTATCTTCACATTTGAGTGCCGGTTCTATTTATGCATATATTCCATTGGGACCTGGAGGTCTCGCCTGGAACAAGGCACCTCAATATCTTTCAGAATTACTCTGTGTCATAACGGAAAAATAATAACTTTTGATGATGGAACAGACCACCTCCTCCAGCCTCAATATGCAGGGGGATTCTACGGGCTACAGGGGGGTTACCCTTACCAAAGGTATAAAAGTTGAAAATTATAAATATATATATATATATATATATATAAAACAAGTCCCATTAGGTCGGCACTCCCTTAGATAGTTAAAAAGACCGTGGTGCCAGCAACTCAAATTCCAATCAACACATATCCATTTGCATATATATATATATATATATATATATATATATATATACACATATACAGTCAGGTGCATAAATATTGGGACATTGACATAATTTTCATATTTTGGCCTCTATTCACCACCACAATGGCTTTGAAATGAAACAAACAAGATGTGCTTTAACTGCAGACTTTCAGATTTAAATTGAGGGTAATTACATCCAAATCAGGTGAACGGTGTAGGAATTACAATGGTTTCTATATGTGCCTCCCACTTTTTAAGGGGCCAAAAGTAATGGGACAAACTAAACAATCCTAAATCTAACTTTCACTTTTTAATACTTTGTTGCAAATCCTTTGCAGGCAATTACAGCCTGAAGTCTGGAACGCATAGACATCACCAGACGCTGGGTTTCATCCCTGGTGATGCTCTGCCAGGCCTCTACTGCAAATGTCTTCAGTTCCTGCTTGTTCTTGGGGCATTTTCCCTTCAGTTTTGTCTTCATCAAGTGAAATGCATGCTCAATCGGATTCAGGTCAGGGGATTGACTTGGCCATTGCATAAAATTCCACTTTTTAGCCTTAAAAAACTCTTTGGTTGCTTTTGCAGTATGCTTCGGGTCATTGTCCAACTGCACTGTGAAGCGCCGTCCAATGAGTTCTGAAGAATTTGACTGAATATGAGCATATAATATTGCCCGAAACACTTCAGAATTCATTCTGCTGCTTTTGTCAACAGTCACATCATCAATAAATACAAGGGAACCAGTTCCATTGGCAGCCATACATGCCAACGCCATGACACTACCACCACCATGCTTCACTGATGAGGTGGTATGTTTTGGATCATGAGCAGTTCCTTTCCTTCTCCATAATCTTCTCTACCCCATCACTCTGGTACAAGTTGATCTTTGTCTCATCTGTCCATAGGATGTTGTTCCAGAACTGTAATGGCTTTTTTAGATGTTGTTTGGCAAACTCTAATCTGGTCTTCCTGTTTTTGTGGCTCACCAATGGGTTACATCTTGTGGTGAACCCTCTATATTCACTCTTGTGAAGTCTTCTCTTGATTGTTGACTTTGACACATATACACCTACCTCCTGGAGAGTGTTCTTGATTTGGCCAACTGTTGTGAAGGGGTTTTTCTTCACCAGGTAAATAATTCTTCTGTCATCCACCACAGTTGTTTTTCGTGGTCTTCCGGGTCTTTTGGTGTTGCTGAGCTCTCCGGTGTGTTTTTTCTTTTTAAGAATGTTCCAAACAGTTGATTTGGCCACACCTAATACTTTTGCTATCTCTCTGATGGGTTTGTTTTGATTTTTCAGCCTAATGATGGCTTGCTTCACTGTTAGTGACAGCTCTTTGGATCTCATATTGAGAGTCGACAGCAACTGATTCCAAATGCAAATGTCACACCTATAATCAACTCCAGACCTTTTATCTGCTTAATTGATAATGAAATAACGAAGGAATAGCCCACACCTGTCCATGAAATAGCTTTTGATTTGATAGTCCCATTACTTTCGGCCCCTTAAAAAGTGGGAGGCACATATAGAAACCGTTGTAATTCCTACACCGTTCACCTGATTTGGATGTAACTACCCTCAAATTAAATCTGAAAGTCTGCAGTTAAAGCACATCTTGTCTGTTTCATTTCAAAGCCATTCTGGTGGTGAATAGAGGCCAAAATACGAAAATTCTGTCAATGTCCCAATATTTATGCACCTGACTGTATATATATATATATATATATACATATATATATATATATACATACATACATATATATAATGCACGCACACACATATATATATATTTTAACACACATATATGTATATATATATTATTTTTTTTAACACACATACTGTATATACCCAAATACTACCCTCATTCACCAATTACTTCACTCCTCTGTCATGCACTAACGACACCCCAGCAGAACCCACTCACCCTCTTACATTCACAGCACTCAGATATTCCCCCATACACTACCAACACCCAGACACTCTTCTCATACACTACCATTACCCAGACACCCCCTCCTATACTACGAGCACCTAGGCACCCCTCCTACACTACCAACACCCAGGCGTCCCCCTCCTACACTACCAATACCCAGACACCCCCTCCTACACTAAAAACACAGACACCCCCTACTACACTACCGGCACCCAGGCGCCCCCCTCTTACACTATCAACACACAGACACCCCCCTACTACACTAACAGCACACGGACACCCCCTCCTACACTAAAAACACAGACACCCCCCCTACTACACTACCAGCATCCAGACACACCCTCCTACACTAAAAACACACAGACACCCCCTACTACACTACCAGCACCCAGACACCCCCCTCCTTCACTAAAAATACAGACACCCCCTACTACACTACCAGCACCCAGACACCCCCTACTACACTACCAGCACCCAGACACCCCCCCTACTACACTACCAGCACCCAGACACCCCCTACTACACTACCAGCACCCAGACACCCCCCCTACTACACTACCAGCACCCAGACACCCCCTCCTACACTAAAAACACAGACACCCCCCCTACTACACTAAAAACACAGACACCCCCTACTACACTACCAGCATCCAGACACCCCCCCTACTACACTACCAGCACCCAGACACCCCCTACTACACTACCAGCACCCAGACACCCCCCCTACTACACTACCAGCACCCAGACACCCCCTACTACACTACCAGCACCCAGACACCCCCTCCTACACTAAAAACACAGACACCCCCCCTACTACACTACCAGCACCCAGACACCCCCTACTACACTACCAGCACCCAGACACCCCCTCCTACACTAAAAACACAGACACCCCCCCTACTACACTAAAAATACAGACACCCCCTACTACACTACCAGCACCCAGACACCCCCTCCTACACTAAAAACACAGACACCCCCTCCTACACTAAAAACACAGACACCCCCCCAAGTACACTAAAAACACACAGACACCCCTCCTACACTACCAGCACCCAGGCACCCCCCCGTACCTTCCAGCTGCAGTGTACTGCTTGTGCACTGCTCCACGGTGCTCACTGCGTCCACTGACAGAGCAGAGGAAGCAGATCCCGGGCCCCGGGCCCCGGCCGCCTTGTGTGTGGGCGGAAAAGAAAGGACAGGAGCGAAGGAGTCGATAAAGGAGGTAGCCCGGTCAGTTGAAAAGGGGGCGGAGCCAAATCACAGGAGGGGCGGGACCTAATTGCGGGCCTCGGCACCATTAAAAGATTTTTAAAAATAGTTTATTATGGGGATGTGGCTGGGGGCAGTGTGTGGGGGCCCCCTATGTGTGGGGCCCCCAGGACGACCGCCCCTGTCGCCCTGCCCTTAATCCGGCCCTGCATGGCTTCACAGAAGCAGAAGCTCAACACATCTTATTTAAGGAAAATTGGCCTGCCTCAGACAAGACAGAGGATGCACAGGAGTTTTATCACCTATCGCTTAAATTAAAGAAAAAAGAAACTGATTTCTTATTGCATGGCATTGCTTTGTCAGATTACTACAGAGATCAGATGATCCCACGAGGTTTTCGCGTTAAAAATGCTCCGACTATCGGTAGACACAATCCTGATTTTTGTAGAAAATGGGAGGGAGTAACCAACAAATGTAGCATGGATCTCATGCTACTTGTAAAAGATGAGGTAGGCAGAGAATTGGCCATAACAAGGACCAAATTAGATGCCTTAACTAAATCCTCAAAAGCCGTAATCGAACATGATAACAACACAGACCTCATGCATAAATTACAGAAACAAAGTGATATATATCGCCAAGAATTAATTAAATTCAAATGCAATAAAAGAACAATCGTTAATGAAGACTATGAAAATAATCGTGTATATCGTTGGCTTACTGGAGCGGAACCTAGATATCAATTCCAGAACCAAAGGAAGCCGCGGAAAGGATGGAGGATTAGACGTGAGAACAAGCAGGCTGAAACAAACACGTTGAATAGCGACAGTGAATTTGCTATAAGAGACTCAGATGATAATCAGGAAATACAAGCAGGCCCTTTAGAGACAGAGGCCAGTGTCCCTTGCGACAAAGTCCCAAAAGGACGCTCACCCGTCGGGGGCGTCAAAACGAGAGGTACAAAAGATCAACCCTCAAAAAAGAAAACTTAAATATCAATCTTTCTCCACGGACACTAACGGACATTGAGATCAGCGTATTGAATAAAGGCCTCACTTTCGTCCCTACTAACAACCACAATGAGTTAAAATGGCAAATTGATTTACATAGTTTTTCCCGCAAACTCCGGTTACAGGAATTTTTTCAAACTAGAGAATTGGATGAACGTCATAATTCCTTTAACAAATTTCTACAAACTCGGAGTAAATCTACCTTTGACCCGCAGTCATCTAACCCGTCATTAAAAACTTTCAACAGGCTTATGGAGGACTCAGTTGCGCGCTACACCAGCGCATCCACTATACAGCATCATAATCTGACCTTACAAGAAAAGAAAGCGTTATCAGAATTAGGATCGTATCGCGATATAGTAATACGCCCTGCAGATAAGGGGGGCGCTATCGTGATCCAAAACCTTGTCGATTACATGAAGGAATTGGAACAACAGTTAAAAGATCCGAATACTTATCAGATGTTGCCAAAGGATAACACCATCGAATATAAAAAGGAATTGGATCTGATCCTTGCTCAAGCTAATTTAGATGGGATAATTAGTGATAAGATTAAGACAGAACTGACCCAAGAGTTTCCTGTGGTACCAATTATCTACACGGTACCTAAAATTCACAAAAATCTTCAAACCCCTCTGGGTGGGCCTATAATATCGTCGAGAAACTCACTTTACCAGCCAATATCCATGTTTCTGGACTCTTTATTACAGCCACTAGTAATATCGCAACCAACGTATATTAAAGATACCACTGCATTTTTGCTGAACCTCAAATCTATTACATCTGTTCCACAAGATACTCTCATTTGTACAATGGACGTCTCGAGCCTATACACTTCCATTCCACATAGGCAAGGGATGGACACCATGAGAACTTTTATTGATCAACAAGACCTGACTTGTTTGGACAAGGATTTTTTTCTACAACTACTGCAATTGACCTTAACACACAATTACTTTATGTACAATGGGAAGTTCTTCTTACAAGTCCGGGTGTGCCATGAGTAGTAATGTAGCTCCGAGCTATGCTAACATCTACATGTTTGAGGAAGAGCGACACATGTTTTTTGTCAATGAGGATATCAGTAAACAGATCCTTGTCTATATGAGATATATAGACGACCTGTTTATGTTGTGGACTGGTGGAGTAGAAGCCTTTGAAATACTAATGCAACAGATTAATAATCGTGACTCACCAATTAGACTTACACATCAATACAGCAATTATAAGTTAAATTATTTGGATGTGCAAGTCACGATACAGGATGGCCATTTGATTACAGGGGTCTATTCAAAACCGACAGACCGCAACAACTTATTATTGGCAAGTAGTCATCATCCTAAGCCACTAGTTAAAGGCCTGCCTAAATCGCAAATGCTTAGAATTGCGAGGCTCGAGTGATCTTAACCACACAAAAACAGAATTGGATAAAATCATTGACAAATTTGTGACAAGAGGATACTCATTAGCCACATTAAGAAAGCAAAGGGATGAGGTAGTTTTGTCCAAACGAGAGGAATTACTTCATCCAAAAGTCAAGTATGACAAGAATGTAATCCCATGGAAATTCCAGTACCAGACCAGCAGCCCAGTTATTCAACGAGCCACACAGGCACTGTGGCCTCTGGTGTCTTCTGATAAAGATTTATCATGTTTCAAAGGGAAAAGTCCGATGGCCTGCTATACTAGGGGCAGAAATATAAGAGCTATAGTGGTGCACACAGATATCACTGGCTTTTGTAACGTGGACCGTGACAATCAATTTTTACGTACCAGGTCTCCTGGCTGTTATAAATGTACTAAGTGTACAACTTGTCAATATATGCTCACGTGATCCACGTTTAAGCACCCACACCGGGACGTTACTTACTATATTAGACATGTACTCACATGTACTTCAACTTACGTGGTATATTTAATTACGTGCCCTTGTGGCCAATATTATGTAGGAAAGACTACTAGAACGGTGAGAGAGCGTATGGCTCTTCATCGCTCGGCCATCAAAATGGCACTCACTAAAAAAGTGGCTGACCAACCCGTAGCTCGCCACTTTCTACAAGCTGGCCATTCTTTAACATCATAAAAACATATGGTCATTGATCATGTGGCTCCACTGTTGCGTGGAGGAGACAGAGGGGGACAACTTTTGCGGCTTGAGGCCACTTGGATCCCTAGACTGGGCACGATTTATCCTGCTGGATTAAATGAGAAACTATCCTTTAATGTATTCTTATAATTTGATCTGTTATTTCATTAATTGTGGAAAACATAATCGTGCATAAATATGGACCCATTTAAGAATCTTTTGGAACAACTTATATATATGTATACATGTGGAGACTTTCTGACTTTATTCCGTAACGTTTATCTAATTAGCATTAACAAGTTATTCACTGTCCTATCTGACACGCTCTATATGTGGATTTGGATATGGATGTGCAACTTAGTTTTTTTGCAACACTGTATCTTAAGTGATTATTGTTTCCGTTCTGCAACATGTCAGTGGGCCGGTGAGACAGTTTACCCGGTGCGTGGGTTGTTTCCATGACTACCGACATTGCACGGAGTGATGTCATCAGAGGAGGCCCAGCGTTGCGCCAGCACGACACCGCCTCCATCTGTCTGCCCCGGCCTGCGACAGCGTGCAGTATGGAGTATCTTATTTAAAGGTAAGATACAAACATGTTTCTTTTTTTGTCTATTGTATTTGCATTACTGCATTGCCAGCCCTGACAAAAGGGTCTTACATGGCCCTGAAACGTCGGCATCACGAGGCATGCATTAAAAAATTTTTACTTTGCCGCTGTTTATTTGCTATAGTATATATATATATGTATATATATATATAGTACACATAGGTCCCAGTGCCTTCAAATTTAATTAGTAAAAAAATAGAAGCTGCATGTCTTACTTTTCATAGCGACAGGCTGCACGGCCATGTTCCTCTCTTCAGAAAACAACGGCAATCCCTTCCTCCCGCCTCCTTCTTCCTGCATCCTGCCAGTCTCTGAGCCACAAGCTACAGCTTCACAAGTCATTGGACAGCTGAGCCGTCGCTCAGCTGCCCAGCACCTCTCTGCGGCGCCGGCGGCTGTGACGGCAGTCACTGCTGTTAGGCAGGTGCGCGACATGTGCGCAGGTGATCGGATCACTATAGAGTTCCGATCTCTGACAGGGGGGGCCTCAGAGAGGGGGACCCGGGGGTACTTACCCCCAGTGCTCCCCCCTTAATCCAGCTCTGGGGGGCAGCGTAGCGGAGGGGTGGGGGGCATCAGCAGAGCCCTGGAATGCCCCTAGGCATTCCAGTCACCCTAGGTATTAGCTTAGAATGCCTATGCCTAGGGCCGGCTCTGATTCACTGCTTAATGCATAAACCCCATATTAAGACAACCCACTCTATATAGTACAGTATCAGTTACTGACACGCATGAGCAGATTGAGCCACCGGGACATCGGGGTACTTCCCGCTGGGCCAGAATCCCTCTCTCAGCCATGACAATGCCGCGGCCACGCTTAGAGCACTACTATCGGAGGCTGAACTGTCCCTGTTCGGCCGTATGTGTAAGCGGCAGCAGAGGCGAGGGGCCAGAGATGTTTGCACCCTCACTGTTGGCTCTTCCTCATGGTGCAGCGGAAGCAGGCTGCAGGTCCCACTCCTACTTCTTGGTGGCCACACTGTGACAGTGTGACTGTGGGTGGCTGGAGCATTGTGCACTATTAGGGATGAGCAGTTGAGCACAGCAATTCCTACCTAGAAGTTCGATAATGCCCCCTTTTTTTCTCTCCATTTGTTTATTTTTTTTTAAATTGGGAGGGTAGTTGAGACTGGGCAGCCTGGACCTAAACGGGTAGGGTCACTAGCAGTAAGCAAGCAATAAAAGGCAGCTGGCAGAAAATCAGAGCAGCTCTATTCTCGTTTGCTACCACTCAGCTGCAATTCAACTAGTCATGCAAGATCCATGAACTACAGTGAGAGACCTCTGCTGGATTCACACTGCAGGAGGCCCCCTGACAATTTGTGACACTGCACAGATACAGGGGAGAATTAAAAGGGGGAGGGGGGTATATGCTAAACACATGATATGAAAAGGATCAATACAATGGGATCCTTATATAGGGAGAATATTAGGGGGCATGATGTGGGGAGAAGCAATATTGGAGAGCATATACAGATGGGGCCATGATATGGAAGAGAGTCAATAAAATAGGAAGTCTGTTATATGGGAAAGCATCAGTACAGGGGGGACATAAGATGGAAGGGTTATTATGGGAGCCATAATATGGAAAAGTAATATAGGAAAGTATGTAATGGGGGAGATTACTTTAGGTAAGGCATTACATAGGCGAATCAACACAAGGATCAAAACAGGGAGGGCAATAATAACAGCAAAAATAAATGCATGGGGCAAGACTCGGAATAGTCAATACAGGGTTAACAATGATATGGAGAACAAATAATATGACATGATAATATGAGGGAGATTCAATACAGGGGCAGGATATGGGTGAGAAACTGAGAATCAATATGCAGGAGTATAATATAGCGTAGAAAAAAATTCAGATTGGCACGATTTAGAGAGAATATGAAGGGTCACAGACGCAAGAGTAGGTATAGGGCATACGATGCTTGACATGGGGATGGTTAATGCACTCTGTATTATATGGAATCCATTTAAATGTGCTCTGGATGCTTTCTGTATTGTATAGCAGTCATTAAGATGTTTTCTGCATTGTAAAGATGTTAACACAGTGCAGTCTGTTCTGTTGCGATCACTAGAATGCTCTATTTATTGTTCGGTGGTCACGGGGATGGTCTATGTAGTAGATGGTTCCATAAGAATGCTCCCTGTATTGTACATAGGTCAATAAAATTCTCTGTCTTTGGAATGCTGGAGCAGTGAGCACGTGGGATGAGTACCAGCAGCATGAGAAAGCAGGCTGGTAAATGACCCTCTGGGGAAACTGCAGCCTGACAGGGATGGTATAGGGAGTCGGTGTTAATTTATTAACTCCCAGCACACACTGAAATTGGGTTATTTTTTATTATTTACAGCAGAGGGGACTGTACAGTGATATATGAGACGGAATAACACAGCTCCCAGCACACACTGATATGTGATATAATATTATTATATAGCGAGGGGACTGTCTCTCTCTCACCGCCATATATCTCGGCCCCCTATATATATATATCCTATATATATATCCCCCCTATATATATTGGCTGCTTCCAATCGTTCCTGCAGTGTCTGGAGACCCTTTTCCCGGCCTCCCAGATGCTTTGCTGTGACCACAGCTATTAATGTTGCAGGAAAGGGCAGTGAGCCTGCTCCCCCTGGCACTGTTACTGTATATGAGTGTCACCGCTGGTTGGATGCGCAGTGCAGTGCAGCTCCTCCTTTTGCGGCTACACCTCGCACTGCTATTACTGGCTGTGTAATTGGCTGTCAGTGTCACTGACTCCCCGTGGCAGCTGCTCATCACACTGCAATGCTGCTGTAACCCAGAGGATAACGCAGAGGGATATGTGCTTTACATCCCTCTGCCTGGTGTCGCCAGGGGCTTCCTTCATCCCCGTACTTTGTCCTCCAGGGACCCGCCTCCAGCTCCAGTCCCTACACCATCTGCGCACTACATTCCCGCTGCTATCTACCCTTAGACGCTGCCTGCCCCTAACCCCTTCTGTGCCCCCCATCACTGTCTTCACTGCTGTCTGTACTTACCACATTCCTACCCTCAGCATTGCCTGGCCTTACCAGGTCTACCCCATTCTTCTTGCCTCTACCTCCAACTCTACCCCAACTGCTGTTTACCCTTAAACCCCTCTACCCCAAATACTACCTGCCCCCAGCACTGTCCCAACTGTTGCCTGCTCTCATCCCCCATAGTGTGATCGGACCCAGAAATGGTGGAGTAGGACCCCAATTTTTAAAAGTGAAGGGTCCTTGGGACCCACAAATTTTTTCACTCGAGATTACTTTGATAGATACAATAAGTTTTCTCGGCATCATTAAAACCAGCAGCAAATGTCAGAAGCAAGGTTAATACTTCAAATACTTCGAATGAACACTAGGTGCCCAAGATGGCTGCCTCACCTTTTACATGCTCCTGAACATCTCCATAAAACAGCTTAAATTCTACTGCACTACATGAACATCTCTCCAAAATCAACGGATTACATTCCTGCACTGAGATTCACACTGGATTGGATTGAAACATCTACCTTCTCCACTAGAACTCAGACTGGCATTACCTCTGCAGTGGACACCCCAGAGTAAGGTATTGTGGAATACAAATTATCTTTGGCTCCAGCTCGCCCCTAGGCCATCATTCACCTCTGGTACCTTCTCAGCAAATAACTGATTTCTTGCATTAATAGTCTAAAATACAGTATGCCTCAGTCTCTGAAATCTGGAAGTCTGGTCATTTTAAAACACAGGATCCCATTTTTTTTTCCTGGAGATACTGTATGTTATCTTTACCCTTGAACAGAATATCCACTTCAAAAGGAGTTTCACACTGGGATTTTCACACCTATACAATAGGCTTCTAACACCTTTCCACAAGCCTGCTTTGCCCTGGAATAATTTGTGTGACTCTAAATCATCAACTGAAAAGACAAGTTAGCTTATTTAGATACTCCTTATTCAAAATATACCTTTTGTACAAGAGAGAAGCAACTGGACATAGCAATAGCCAAATGAAATTAGACTGCTCATGAATCCCATTATAACTTCTGGATCACACACAGAGTTGAGAAAACAGAAAAATAAAAACTGCTTGATCTTCTCTCATTATCAAATGCAATGCATGCTCTCTCATTGATGACCCAATGTATTTTTACACCTTCAGCTTTATGCTTTCACTCCCCCCCCACGAGCAGCAGTTCCTATTGATCCAGCACAGGCTTCCATTCTTAAATCCCTTGGCATTTTCAAAAAAAACTCAACGGGGCAGACGTGGGAAGCGAGGACGAAAGTCTCTTATCCACTGTGACCACGTAAGTTCCTTGCCTTCAGGTTCACCAGTTTCATATAGGAGACAAATAGAAGTGGTACCTATCAAACGGCCCTGTGCTTGGAAGTACAGACCTGTAAACTCTCGCTCTGTGACTGACATCCACAGAGCCCCCACACTCAATATAAAGAAAACTCTGTATTATACCTCTGGTATGCCCAATCAGGTCCATCCTTTGTAATGCCAGATCTATAAGAAAAAAAGACTGCTACAATTGCTGACCTTATTGAATCTTCAGATCTTGCCTGTATTACAGAGACTTGGCTAGACGAAAAATGTAGGTCCTATTTTGGAAGCTTCAGTTCCAACAAATTACTATGTCATTCACAACCCAAGACTTAACCAGAGGGGAGGGGAGTGGCAATCTGCTTTAAAAAAGAACTTAAACTTAGGGTCCACCCAATGGAAATTACTCACTCATTTGAGTGCATTGCTGCTCTGAGTTCTACAGACTTAGGATTCAGAGTACTTCTCATTTACCGCCCCCCTGGAGATGGAAAGATATTTCTATAAGAATTTGTAGAAATTGTTGCTGGACTAGTTCTGGAGCATCAAAGATGGCTGATCCTTGGGGATTTCAATGCATTGGTTGATGATGATCTCTCTCACCTTGGCCAAGATCTCCTGTGCACAATGAATGCTCTGGGCCTTACATAAGTCATTCCTTCAGCTACTCATATAAGTGGTCACACTCTTGATCTTGTCTTCCAGATTGGATTAGAAGTCTCTGACCTAAATATAAACCCAGTCATGTGGTCGGACCACCACTCAATTCCTTTCTCAGTTGCAACCCCTCAAAATAGAACTTTACCCATGGAGTTGACAAGGTATCGTCCAAGGAGGGGCATGACCCCCCAGGCACTTGCAGCAAACCTGGATCTTTCTGCGGTAATGGGGGCCTGTGAAGATCCTTGTTCTCTAGTCCATTACTATAACAGATATGTGACAGCATATGGATATTATCACCCCTGTGCGTATATGACCCCGCATAACACACCGTCAAGCCCATTGGTTTGACAACAGTGTTAGTGAACTCAAGAAAAGGGGGAGTAGACTTGAAGGACGATGGAGGAAGACTAACCTGGTAAAGAATAAGTTAACACTAAACAAACATATTAGAGAATATCAATCAACAATAACCCGTAAGAAAACAGAGTTCCTTTCAAATGAGATCAAGGCAGCAAACGATAGGCCAGCTCAGCTTTTCCGTACAGTGGAGATGCTTTGCAAAAAAGCATTCCTGCAGCTTGATGAAACCCTCTCCCAGTTAAGATGCAATGAGTTTGCAAAATTCTTTGCAGATAAAGTATCCTCCATCCGTGCTGGAATCCCCACAGTGCAATCAAAGGATTGCCAAACTACCAAGCCTGCCGAGGTAAGCCACCTGTCTCCCTGGAACAGCTTTGACATAATGGATATAAAAGACATTGCCAAAATTACCAGAATGTTGCGACCCACCACCTGTGATCTGGACCCTGCCTCAACCAAGTTTCTCATAGGGTGTATGGACATGATTGGCCCTGTAATTGCAAAAATAGTTCAATTCTCTTTGCAAACAGGCATTTTTCCAGAACCACTAAAGGAAGCAACTGTTAGACCACTTCTTAAAAAACCTAATTTAGACACGGACTGCATGACCAACTAACCTTCCTTTTCTAGGAAAGGTCATTGAGAAAGTGGTGGCAATGCAACTGGAAACCCGCCTGTCTACCCATGATATTTATGATCCATTCCAGTCAGGATTCAGGAGAAGACATAGCACTGAAACAGTTCTAGTATGTGTGCTTAATGATCTTCTGATGGCAAGAGACAGAGGTGATTGTTCAATCTTAATCCTTCTGGATCTCTCAGCAGCATTTGATACTGTGGACCACGGGATTCTAATTGAGCGCCTGAAAATTTTCTGTGGACTGGATGGCACAGTCCTTAGCTGGTTCAAATCATGTCACAGAGAGTTTCTTCTGGAGTAAACTCTTCATCACCAGTGCCACTTCCATACGGTGTCCCCCAGGGTTCTATACTATCTCCCATGCTTTTTGCAGTATACATCTTACCATTGGGTGAAATAATCAGACGTCATGGCCTGGTATACCATTGCTATGCAGATGATACACGACTGTACCTGTCCTTTGCTCCAGGGACAAAGGACCCCATAACAACCCTAAATGACTGCCTAGCTGAGCTTCAGGAGTGGATGAGTGCCATTTGGCTGCAACTGAACCCTGATAAAACAGAGGTCCTTATGATAGGTCACAAGTCAGAGCTACAGCATAGCCAACCAACAGGACTTATGCTTGGGGGATCAGAATTACAAAACACTGAACATGTGCGGAATCTTGGTGTTGTCCTGGATAGTGGCTTGACACTTAAACATCAGGTATCAGCCACAATCAAATCCTCATTCGCTCATCTGAGGAACATTGACAGAATCAAGCACTTAATTCCCTCAGAAGATCTGCCTAAAGTCATACATGCATTTATATCATCACGCCTAGACTACTGCAACGCCCTCTATCTTGGACTCCCAGAAAAAGAATTGCACCGCTTGCAGATGGTACAAAACGCAGCTGCCAGGTTATTAACCAACCAGCCCCGTTTCAGCCACATAACACCCACTCTCTACTCCCTTCACTGGCTGCCTGTCAGATGGCGAATTGTTTTCAAGATTGGCTTACTAACTTACAAAGCCCTACATGACCATGGCCCAAGGTACCTAAAGCAGCTTCTGATTCCTTACCATCCCACTCAATTACTGCGAACTGTTGACGAAGGACTATTTACAGTACCTAGAATCTCCTGGAATTCGTCTGGGGGTCGAGCTTTTCAGTTTTGGGGCTCCAACCTTATGGAACTCACTTCCCCGCACAGTTCAAGAGGCCTCCACTCTAGAATCCTTCAAAAATAGACCCAAGAATTTCACTAATGTCCCTTGTTTAAGCTTATTTTGTACTATAAAGGCAAATGTAAAGCACTTTGAGTCCTTTAGGAGAAAAGCGCTATATAAATAAAATTATTATTAAATAGGAAAGCGATCGATACAGAGTTTAGTAAATGCCTAAGATTGCCAGCATAGACAAAGTGCGCTCTGAGGCTCAAATATACAAATAAATAAGTTAGAAAGATCTGCTGATACAATGTAACTGGATAAAAAGTTCTTGCAATCAATAAGTTTTCGCTTAAGGTGCGTACACACTAGACCAGTGGTTCTCAAACTCGGTCCTCAGGACCCCACACAATTCACGTTTTTGAGGTCACCCAGCAGGTGCACAGGTGTATTCATTACTCACTGACACATTTTAAAAGATTCAAAGGTGGAGCTAATTATTTCACTTGTGATTGTGTGAGGAGACCTGGAAAACATGCACTGTTTGGGGTCCTGAGGACCGAGTTTGAGAACCTGTGCTAGACGATATATGGTACGAGATCGGCCGGATCGTACAATATATTGTTCACATCGCCAAGTGTGTACGCACTATATCGTGTACGATGACCACTCTTGCGCATCATCAGCGACATTGCCTATTCTTGAATGCAGCATGGCCCCCAACATCGGCAAGTGTGTATGCATTTGCCGATGCCAGGACCCCCGCCAGGTCCCGTTGCACGACAGGTCGGCTGGGTACACATCGTTTAATGTGTACCCAGCCTTAGACACTTGTGTGAGTGGAAGAGAGTCAATAATACACCCGGTCTGTGGAGGGTGTGTACAGTTAAACCCCAGTCATTGAACTACGGTACTACTGTCTTCTCTATACCTGTGCTGGGACACCAGCACAGGTTTTTTCTCACTAGAGGCAACTTATGATTATTAGCCGCTTTTTTTATTTCCACACAACTCCTTTATATCTGGATATTCACACGGGTGTATAAGTAAATACAAATTGATTGCAAGAATTTATGCTTTTTGTATCCGAGACTTTTTTTTAATTCAGTTACTTTTTATGCTGTTACATTGTATAAGCAGATGTTTATTTATTACCAGTTATTTATATAGCGCACACATATTCTGCAGCCCTTTACAGAGAGAATATTTGGCAATTCACATCAGTCCCTGCTCCAGTGGAGCTTACAATCTATATTCCCTACCACATGCACACACACACACGGGTTAATTTTTTTTTTTTGGGAACCAATTAACCTACCAGTATATTTCTGGAGTGTGGGAGGAAACCGGAGTACCCGGAGGAAACCCACGCAAACACAGGGAGAATATACAAACTCCACACAGTTAGGGCCATGGTGGGAATTGAACCCACGCGAGCACAGTAACGCTAACCATTACACCATCTGTTTATAATTTAAATATTCTGTGACTATTATTGTGTTATTTTTCTCATGTTTACTATTATGTCCATTTAAGCTCAGTAATATAGGGGAAGTGGATAGATCCCTTTCAGTTTTTGTACCCTGACGTCATCAGCCACTGACCGACGTCATTCCCTGCTATCCACATAGAGGAGGAATATAATCTTGTAGCAAGCCACCGTGCCCGAATCGTGGCGAGCGAACCGAGCCCATGAGAGGACACCTTTATTTTTTTGGTGGACTATATGGGCAGCAAGACGTCACTTCCAGGTACAGAAACTGAAGCGGAATTATATCTTTCCGCAAAATAGGTCTGTACTGCTCTGTCGCAAATCAGTTGACACTGGAACGCCGGAGCTGGTCACATCATGGGACTCACATAACACAACAATCGCCGGTCAGGAAGTGCCGCCCCCCTGCTGCTGCCCATACCCCGTGCTTTCACCTGGGTCTGCGCTGGTGCACTCTGGGAACTGTAGTTCTCTGGGGACATTGTGTATATACATACAATTTTCCTGCCCCGGAGCCGCCATAGTGAGCTTGGGCATGTAGTCTACCGACACTTATCGCCGTTTCCCGCTACTGTTGCCTCTTATTGAGGAGACAGATGCCTGTAATCTGAGATCAGTGAGGCTTTGGTGACTTTTAATAGCGGTGTAGTGGGAGTTACGTGGTGGCGTAGTGAGCGCTGTGTGCGGCCGGAGAGAGGCCAGGGCCTATTGGCTCTGAGACACGTGATTTGCTTACTTCTATGTGAGTGAGTGTAACATCTTTATGCTTCAGGATAGCTCCGAGTATCGGTGCGGCGGCAATGGAGGCTCCTCCGGTGACCACGATGCCTGTATCAGGGGGAACCATCAACATGATGGAATATCTGTTACAAGGTGACGTTCTACTAAATGAACATGGCAGGGGGCGGGCTGCATGTATCATGTATTGAATGCAGGATTTTCTCTGCTGTAGTAGGAGGTTTTGCTACTGTATGCTTAGAATGTATTTTAATAATCTGCTGTATCTGTTTAGGACTGAAAAATGCATTTAGAATTAATGTTGTGCACCTTCAGACAGTTTTCATATTTTGAATTTAATATGTCTGTTCATTCTGTATACTGTGGAGTATATTTACGTACAACTGTCGGTATGTACCGGTGGTTTGTGGCAAGGGCCATGTAAAAGTATACTGGATATGTGTGCATGTGGTTATTTACACTGCTGGCTTCCAAATTCAGTTCGAGGCACCTTTAGGGTCTCCATACTTTTTTCAAGGTTCCCTTAAGCCAACATAAGTATTTATAACACTAACCCTTTGCCCCGCTAGATGTCTCTTTGCCCCCCCAACTTACCTTTAGTAGTGATCGCCAGCACTGCTCCTCGGATCAGATACGCACTACGCAGACAAGCCCACCCCCCACTCTACATCCCAACCCCTCTCCCCTGTGCACAAGAAGATAACTCTGTGCAGTTTTGTTAGGCCACCGCGGCACCCAAGGGAGCGGCGGTGCTCAGTTTGGGAACCACTGATTTACATCCATCTCCATACTGGTTATGCATGAGTCAATAAGGCCAGAGATGCCCAGTGAACATAAAACCGGGAGCGCATCACAACAGGCCATCTCATGGTCACCGCAGAGTAAGCAACGTGATACTGAGGCTAAATTGCCTCATGTGGGTGTTCAAAGTGGCTGGTAAGCCTACACAACATCTGATTGTGCAGTTGGAAAAATCTACTTGAGTGGCAGGTAGTTCTGATGGGCATTGTAAATATAACAAAGAGTGCAGTTCACTTATTATTATAATTTATTTTATTTATTTATAGGGCACCACAAGTGGTCCGCAGTGCCGTACATACTTACATTACAATAACCAAAATATAAACAGACCACAAGTAACAATTAGCAACACAATACTCCATACACAGTACAGCTCTGAAGGTGAAGGCTGTCATAGAAGTGCTAGAGAAGAAGGCTGTGAGACTTTGGAGAGGAGGACCCTTGCTCCTAGGAGTTTACAATCTTGCGTTACAATTACTAGGCCTGCTAATGTATGACCTCATACTTAACACATGGTAGAGATGATTAGTAAGATTAGAAAAAAATAGGGGGCAATGCAATTCCTAGCAGTGCTGGTGACTTGCCATTGGAATGGCGTGGGAACCCTCATAACATCACTGATTTTTATCTTGCGGATCCTTTGGAGTGTGTAGGAATATGTTGCTCTACAATAATTCTGAGTGATGTGCTCACCTGTACATTGCACCACACATTACTCGGAATTGAATTGCTCATTTAAATTCATGTGGGGGGGAGGGGTTTATAGTTAATTTGGAATTAGTACGATATATGGGAAGTAAAAGATACAGCTGACAGGGCTTCAAGGATGCCAACAAATTTCTGCTAGATATTGGCTGCCTATGGATCAACCTCACTGATAGAAATATCACTTATACCCATTTTCCATCAAAATCCTGGATCTGACCCGTGATTTGGAACTCTGTTCCAAACTAGGTGAGACCCGGGATATACCCCATTTCCACCCGGGTCGGCGCCGTTCACACTGCACACAGGTGCAGAGCCGGTGCTTGGAGATGATGTCATCTCAAACATCAAACCTTTTGTTAGCTCACTAGCCTGACTAGCTCGATACATTTTGAAAAATCTTGAAAGACTGGTTGAGCTCCTGAATTTCTGTCTATTCATCTTTATGCTTCCTGACCTCATTTTGCATCCTGTAAACAGTCACTGTTCTCAGCCAGTGGGTGGCGCTACAGCAGGCAAAAGGGTGGGAGGTGTAACAGCGCAAGTATCTGTTTCCTTAGTGGTGTAATGATCATGAAAAAGTTCTGCATGTACTCTTTTATATATTTGATTCAAGTGTTTGCCATTAGTTTCCCATCAATCTCTGATATTCGTTTCATTAAATCATTTCAAACTATATATTTTTTCCCCCCACATTTATAGGCAGTATACTTGACCAAGGTCTAGAAAGTCTACTCCATCGCCTGCGAGGATTATGTGACAACATGGAGCCTGAGACTTTTGCCGACCATGAAAGTGTGTACTTGCTAAAAGGCCAACAAGCCAGCCCTTTTGTACTTCGTGCCCGTCGGCCTCTTGACCGGCCAGGAACGCCATGGCATCTTCGTTATCTTGGACAGCCAGAGGCAGGAGACCGAAGTAGGCACACATTGGTTCGGAACTGTGTTGATATTGCTACCTCAGAAGTCCTGCCTGAATTTCTTCAAGAGATGGGCTTTCGGATGGACCATGAATTTGTGGCAAAGGGACATTTGTTTCGAAAAGGTGCTATGAAGATTGCAGTATACAAGGTATTTCGTGTGTTAGTGGCAGGAACAGCTGAAGGAGCTGAGCCACTGTCACTATCCTATTTGGTAGAGCTAAATGTTGTGGCTCCTGCTGGACAGGACAGTGTAGCTGATGAAGTAAGGAGCTTTGCAGAACAGCTAAGGCCATTGGTGCAACTGGAAAAAATTGACCCAAAACGTCTCATGTGAGAAGAGTCTATTGTGCTGTGTCGAAGAACTCACCAAGGAATTGCCAAACGTCAACTTTAGAATGCATTTTTTTGCATTGAAGGTTTATTACTACCCTTTCTTCCTGATCTCCCCGACTGAAATTTCTGTACTCATTGACCTAACATTAACTGCTTTGTCTTGCAAGTTTTTTTTTTTTCTCTTTCAATTTGCATGTAATATGCTAGCACAATTGAAAAGATTAGACCTTCACTCTCTTTTGGACTGAATTTTACTTTGTGTAGAACAGTTTATTAAGTGTATATGTGTGTTATCTGTTTGTTCGTTTTTATGCACTTGGCATGTATTTAATGCCTAGAAAATATATTCGTAATCCCTTCTGTTGTCCTCAATGCTTGAGATGGAAGCCTCGGCCAAAGTAATAATACACGTACAATACAGTTTTTTTTGTTACCTATTAGTACAAAATCCTGATATAAAATGGCAGGCTACATCAAATGTTTAATGTGGGAAGCTGGAAGAATGTGCTTTAAAATAACTGTTCATATTGCAAACAGCTAATTGTACTTATGAAATCATAGGAATAAATCCATTGCATTTCTCCCAAGATGAGCCCTTGTTCACATGGTAGAAAACAAACTGAGGTTCTGTGATTAGGAAAATGCCTGGTGCTCTTATGTTTTTAATGTGCATTTTGCTAAGGTAAGAGTAACTTTTTATCATTAACCTTTTACTTCTGTTTATCTGTAAGTCTGACTTTTTACATTCCACAGGAATAGTGATTCCAATGACCAAATATTCTGACCGCACCAGCCTTAAACATTCTGTACATGACATAAGCATATGCAAAGACAGTACCGTATATACTCGAGTATAAGCCTAGTTTTTCAGCGCATTCTTTGTGCTGAAAAAGCACCCCCTCGACTTATACTCTAGTCATGCCCGCATGGTACGCAGCTGAGTAGCGTACCATGCGGGCCGCGGTGCAGACTGTGTCTCTGTGACACAGCAGCACCGCGTGTGTAGCGCTGACCGGACGGAGTTCGGTCAGCACTACACACTGCCAAACACACAGCCGCCGGAGCCGGCAGCTGTGTGTTTGTTGTAATCAGCAGCTGATGAGTCTGTCAGACTCTCATCGGCTGCTGCTGCTCCCGCTGCGGGAGCCATCTTCCGGCTCCCGCAGTGGGTAATGGGAGAGACGTCATGACGACGTCTCTCCCATAATGCAAAGCGGCCGGAGGAGCTGATAACAGCGGCGGGACCAGGAGCGGGGTTTCAGGTTGGTGGTTTTTTTTATTTTTATTAGGACTACTGGGGGCACTACCAGAAGTGGAATTTCTACTGGGGGCACTACCAGAAGTGGAATTTCTACTGGGGGCACTACCAGAAGTGGAATTTCTACTGGGGGCACTACCAGAAGTGGAATTTCTACTGGGGGCACTACCAGAAGTGGAATTTCTACTGGGGGCACTACCAGAAGTGGAATTTCTACTGGGGGCACTACCAGAAGTGGGAATTTCTTCTGGGGGCACTACCAGAAGTGGGAATTACTTCTGGGGGCACTACCATGGGGGGATTACTACTGGGGGCTCTACCAGCCGCTGCATTTCCCACCCTAGGCTTATACTCGAGTCAATAAGTTTACCCAGTTTTTTTGGGTAAAATTAGGTACCTCGGCTTATATTCGGGTCGACCTATTCTCTAGTATATACGGTAGGTAGGCAAGACATATACAGACATAGGAGGTATTCAATTTGGCTGCGAAAAGCCGTTATTGGCGATAAATTATTGCCGATGATGTCATTTTCGCCTGTTTTAATTATCCCTGTATTCAATTTCAAAGACTTTTCTCCAGTGCGAAAAATCTTTGTAAAAAAACGGGGATAAGTTTTCTCCAGTGTTTAGCTGGCGCAAAAAGTGCAGAATTGGAGTTTAGGGGTTCAGACTTAAAAAAATAGTCTGCACACTTGTGAGTGTACCCTAAAAATAATCTGTGTCAAAAAAAAGTTTAAATAAAAAAAATCAGGATACCCAAAAAAAAAAAACTTTAAATTTGGAAGTGAAAAAAAAAATAGGAAACAAACTTCTAAAATAGCGAAATTAATTCCAGAGTGGTTCCCATATATGCGGCAGGTGTTTTCTTCATTGCGGGTAGTAGTGGCAGGTGCATTTTTTAAGGATTTTTAAAAATCATTTTAGGGACTTAAAAATATGCTTGCACCCATTTTCATGTACCCCAGATTTGATGGGCATAGTTATTTTTCCCCCCAAAAAAGCTTAAGTTCTATTCTTCACCACCTTCTTCCAGGCGTATGTATGCACCTGCCGCGGCTATTTGAAAACCCGACTTACCTTCACCAGGCAAAAATGTGGGTATCCATAGTGATCCCCCATGACTGGACATCTTTAGGGGGGGTCCCAGAAACATATCCCGAAAATTCCCTAATTTTTTCGATACCTTTCCGCCGGGTCCCTTTTTTGCTGATTCCTCACTGAATACGGGGATAAAGCGGGCACGCCCCCGATACTTTACCCCGTGAAAACCTCCGATGTGGAGCGCAAAGTCCAGCACAGACTTTTCGCTCCAAATTTAATACCCCCATAATCAGCAAGCAACACAAAGCTCCATTATAATTCCATTTGTTTACATATTACTTGTAGACTAAGCACACAACCTTCTTACTAGTCGTCCACCTCACAATTTTAACTTCCTTAGTGGATGCTACTTAGTATTAATATTCATGGAAAGCACACCTACATATGACTGGCTGAATTTTTCCCAATGCCTCTCACTAATGCTACCTCATAAGAGAGGCCATTTCACCTTTTTAGTTTGTTTAATGTTTTCAGTGCTTTCAGTTAGGATTAGTGTTACTTGATACAGGGGTGTGAAGTCTAAAATAACAGTGCTTTTCACCAGGGAAATTGAGCTTAGCTGTGCCTGACCTGCAGATTCCTATGGTAATTGGCAGGATATAGTTGACAAGAGGTAGTTAGCAAACCGTGGTCTGGTACACAGGAAGTTAAGGTTAGCCAAGGAAGTAAGCACAATAAATGTCAGGACTAGCTGTAGTCCAAAACAGGACACGTGCAAGGTACAGGGCAGCAGGCAAAAGGGGTAGTCAGACAAGCAGGTCAGACACTATGAGGGGTATTCAATATGAAAGGTTAACTTCCCTGGCGAAGTTAACGTTTCATATCGGAGTTTTTTTCTGCGTAAAGGTATGGTGCGCGCTCCCGCTTATCCCCGTATTCAAAATAAAATTAACGAAAACGGGAATCTCCGAAGTTGGATTTGCGTAAAGTTAAGAATTTTTCCTTAAAATAATTGTAAGACCCCACTAAAGTTGTAAAAACATGGGGGAACACTATGGGTACCCCCGTTTTAGCCTTTAATTGAAAGTCGGGGCTTTAAATAGCCGCAGCAGGTGTTTTTTTTCCGACATTGAAGAAGTGATGCAGAAGAGCACTTAGGTTATTTTTTTCGTTTTTTTTAAGTGGTCCCATCAAATTTGGGGTACATGAAAATGGGTACTAGCATATTTTTAAGTCTCTAAAGTCAGTTTTTAAAAATTCTGCATTTGTGCACCTGCCCCTATAATTCTATTCTAGAAAACATCTGCCGCATACTTGCAGAATAGCCCTGAACCTATTTCCCTATTGTTTAACAATTTTTTTTCCCATTTTTTTTTTTTTGCACCCCAAATTGTTAAATTAATTTTTTGGGGTGTCCCTATTTTTTTAAAAAACTTTTTTTGACACCGTTCTTTTTTAAATGTCAATCTCAGGGGGGGCAGGCTATTTTTTTTAAGCCTGCACCTCTAAACCCCAATTCTGCACTTTTTTTCGACACCTATTCAATGGTGAAAAGTTATCACCGTTTTTTATCAAAGACTTTTCAAAACAGCGATAAGTCTTTGAAATTGAATACGGTGTAAAACTAAAACCAGTGATATTAACGCAAAAAAGTTAAAAAGTGCGATAACGCAAAAAACGATGTTATCGCACCCATATTGAATACCCCTATATATGTAGCTAGTAATAAGAGAACATAACTATATGCTGGAAATTAGGGAAATAGGCCTAATGCTCTGACAGTTACCTGCTCCCACAGAGAGGCTTATAATTGATGGCTCATAGCATCGCTGATGCCACATGATCACAAGGAGAAAAGAGCTCCATAAGATATACTGTTCTTTGCAAAAGTATTCACTCCCTTGGCTTTTTACCTTTTTTGTTCCATTACAGCCTATAATTTTATTTTTATTTTATCTGAATTTTAAGTGATGGATCTGCACAAAATAGTCTAAGTTGGGGAAGTGAAATGAGAAAAATATATATAAAAAAGAATCTTTATAAATAAAATTCTGAAAATTGGCATGTGCATATGTAATCTCCCCCTTTCCTATGAAGCCCCTCCAAAGTTCTGGTGCAACCAATTCCCTTCAGAAGTCATATAATTAGTGAAATGAAGTCCACCTGTGTGAAATCTAAGTGTTACATGATCTGTCAGTATAAACACACCTTTTCTGACAGGCCCCAGAGGCTGCATCACAACTAATGCTGGGCATACGCTATACAATTATCTGTCCAATCTGGCTGGTTGGAATGAAAATCTGGTAATGTATTGGAGCAAAGGACAGTCGACTATTTGCTCACAAACACTGAAAAACAGACAAAAATTGTCATCCAGACAAATTGGTTAAATCAAATTAACCAATTTGACCAATGATTTTTACCCATTTTCCAGTGTTTAAGACCATATGGTCGATTGTCATTGGCTCCCATACATTACCACATTTTCATTCCAACCAGCCAGATTGGACAGATATCTCACAGATAATTGTAGAGTGTATGCCCAGCATAAGCAAGAGGCATCACACCATGAAGACCAAGGAGCTCTCCAAACAAGTCAGGGTCAAAGTTGTTGAGAAATACAATTCCGGGTTGGGTTATAAATAATAATAAAAAAAAATATCCAAATCTTTGATGATTCCCCGGAGCACCATCAAATCCATCATCAAATGGAAAGAACATGGTACCACAACAAACCTGCCAAGAGAGGGCCGCCCACCAAAACTCACAGACCGGGCAAGGAGGGCATTAATCAGAGAGGCAGCACAGAGACCAAAGGTAACCCTGAAGGAGCTGCAGAGTTCCACAGCAGAGACTGGTGTATCTGTGCATGTGACCACAATAAGCCGTACACTCCATAGATAGTGGGCTTTATGGAGGAGTGGCCAGAAAAATGCCATTAGTGATAAAAATAAGAGGACACGATCTGAGTTTGCCAAAAAGCATGTGAGCGACTCCCCAAATATATGGAGGAAGCTGCTCTGGTCAGATGAGATTAAAATTTAACTTTTCGACCACCAAGGAAAACGCTATGGTGCAAACCCAACACGTCCCATCACCCCAAGAACACCATCCCCACAGTGAAACATGGTGGTGGCGGCGGCATCATGCTGTGGGGATGTTTTTCAGCAGCAGGGACTGGGAAACTGATTCATGTCGAGGGAAAGATGGATGGCGCTAAATACAGGGATATTCTTGAGCAAAACCTGTTTCAGTCTTCCTGTGATTTGAGACTGGGACAGAGGTTAACCTTCCAGCAGGACAATACCCGAAGCATACTGCTAAAGGAATACTCGAGTGGTTTAAGGGGAAACATTTAAATGTGTTGGAATGGCCTAGTCAAAGCCCAGATCTCAATCCAATTGAGAATCTGTGGTCAGACTTGAAGATTGCTGTTCACAAGCGGAAACTATCCAACATGAAGGAGCCGGAGCAGTTTTGCCTTGAGGAATGAGCAAATAATCCCAGGGGCAAGATATGGCAAGCTCATAGAGACTTATCCAAAGTGACTTGCAGCTGTAAATGCCGCAAAAGGGGGGTGAATAGTTATGCACGCTGAAGTTTTCTGTTATGTTGTTCTAAATGTTGTTTGATTCACAATATAAAAAAACCCCACAACTTCACAGTTATAGGCATGTTTTGTGAATGAAATGATGCACACCTTCAAACAATCAATTTTAATTCCAGGTTGTGAGGCAACAAAACATGAAAAATGCAAAGGAGGTGAATACATTTGCAAGGCACTGTATAATGGGACTTCATCACTTTGGTTCTATTTCCTATCTCTTGGCTAAGTGACACAATATTGTGTAGTGTAAGCCTAGAATATATTATTTTTTTTTAGTTACGTGGTTTAATTGTTTCTGGCAAATCCGCATGGTCCCTGCAATGTAACTCTGGGAGTGTAAACAGGAACAGGAGTGACTTCCTAGGAAAGTTAGTTGCTGTTTGTAGGTAGCAAATGCTGGGTCGAGGATTCAACCATCCTTTGCTGTATCAGGAGGAAAGTAGAAGGTCACTGGCGTCTATATGGTTT
This sequence comes from Taudactylus pleione, assembly GCA_031769625.1. Lineage (NCBI taxonomy): Eukaryota > Metazoa > Chordata > Amphibia > Anura > Myobatrachidae > Taudactylus > Taudactylus pleione. The sequence continues at coordinate 475,921 of JAUIMM010000303.1, read as the reverse complement.
CACACTCTGGGCATGTAGGGCTCAGAATTCAGCAGATGGTTTAGGCAAGGCAGAAGTGTGATCATCTCTTCATAGCTTTACCAGAAATGATCTTCTAGATATGGGACCTTCTGCTTATACCTGGTTTGGAAGGAATATCCTTCAAACCTGGGAAGTGTGGGACCTGTTTGGATAGGTACCTTACACAATGGCTGCCATAAGTAATACTGTTAGTTGTATTTCCTTGAAATGCTACATGGCAAATGGCTATTACGGCTATGCTTTTAGTATAGCTTTGAACATTTTGAAAGATACCAAAGGAAAGGAGCCAAATTATATACCAGTGACCCAATGGCTTCGCCTCACCAAGCGATCACAAATTATTCTTGATCCCTCTGGATCTTGCAACATTACCGCCAGTAACCACCTGTTACTGACTCTGCGCAGTGGGTGTGTAACTTGCTAACGCCACTAAACTCCTACAATTGGCACTTGGAATCACTTACTTCCACCCAGGCTCCTACACTGGCACCTTGAACTACTTCTTCATGGCTCTTATGTCAGTAGCTGGAAACACTTACTTCTGGGTATGTGTGGGCACCCTGCTGCAGCACTTCCTTGATAGTGTCTGCTAACTTCCACTGTTCACTCACCATGGACTAGTCTCTGCAGGGTAGCTGGCAGAGGGCTCAATTCTGAACAGAGAGAATGAAATAGCATTTTGCGCTATTCTGGTGGTCACAGACTACAGTTGCAGTACTCTTAAAGGTAAGATGTTTATTGCTCAATATCTTGAAAAAGACAATTTCCCTCGCTGAAGGTGCTCAGGGTAAATCACAGCATACAGATGTTACAGAAATTCATCCCTTCTTGATGTCCAAAAAGGCACACTTAGAGCACACAAGTCCCAACTTTTATATGTTTTAAATACACAATACCACAGGGGGTAATTGTGCATGCACACGGTTAACACTACCCCTTATGAACAGAGGAAAGTGGTCACTCATCTGTGCCTGAGCCCACCTGAGTTGCTAGTAGACATCCAGTTGCCAGCACGTCTAGCAGAGGGGGATGGTTCCCTCCAAAACTTCTAGGATTCTGCCAGGGGACCTTGCCACCTCTTCTACTCAAATGCGTGTTCCTGGAAAAGGCAGGCAAGATTCCCAGGCAGAGGGGTCCTGGCTGCCAAGTGCTTGAGCTCCCAGAAAACAATCGAGTTTGCCAGCTCTCTCTGCTGCTTCTCATGCCACTTCCAGGCATATGAGGCAGCAGTGGAAGACATTTCATTTACCTGAGAGAGGGGCTGGGGGACCCCGTAGCCCATAGAGAGCTCCTGAACCTCCAGAGAAAGGTAAGTGCAATTTTACATTAAATTATATTTAAAACCTTTTTACATTTTATTCATACATGTAGTAACATCCTAAATATAAGTACATTTAAATATGTTAAAGATTCTTAAATATGCTCTGCTTTATAGACCTACTAGTGACCACCCTGGCTTCGCACGGGAGCAATTTTGAATTCACAACTATAGTTTTTTTTAACCAAAGTCTTATAAGATTGCCTTGTAGACTACATTAGTCGTTTTCCCTTCTGATGTAAACACAAAAAGATTCTGTTTTGACGTGACACAAAAGGTCCACGTAAAGTGCTGGTCAACTCCAGCCACGTTAAGTGTCTGTCCCTGTGCTTTTTTTTGTCATGCCAAAGCAGACTGTTACTGGGAATTGGACTCGTTTGAAATTAAAGAATCGTTTTTCGACATAAATTAAATGAGAATGGGATGTAGTCAGGAGCCGGCGGTCAAAATGCTGACTATCTGCTTCCTGACAGTGAAAGCCCGGCATGGGACTAATGACACTGACGCCTATCAAATCCACTCCAGAATCCCGATGCCTGGCATACCGAATGTAGGTAAGCCGGGCGTCGAGAGCTGTTAGCCACACGGGGGGGGGGGAGGGTTAGGTTTAGGGACTCACGGGGAGACTTAGGGTTAGGCTAGGGGAAGGGGGAGTTAGCGTCAGGCACCCCTGGGGGGAGGTTAGGGTTAAGCACCCCCCTGGAGCAGGAACAGGCACTATAACTCTAGCCTGGAGCATAGTGTGCAAAACCTTCCGCAGTTCCGTGGCTTTGTTTCGGTCTGATGGAAGACCCGTGGTGAAGAATCGGGATGGGGGCCTGTGCCGAAAGGAGAGGGCATACCCATGAGAAACCACCTTGTGAACCCAACTGTCTGTCGTGGTTACCGACCAACACTGGGCGAACTGTAGCAGGCGGCCTCCCACTCTGGCATCTCCCAAAGGGAGGCCCGGACCGTCAGGCCGCAGGTTTGTCATTGGACTTAGGGGCCGGACATCTGGTACTCCAGGCCTGCTTCCGGGGCTTGGCCGATTTCTTGGGGCCAGCCTGTCGGGGAAAGGACTGTGCTTTAGGCCTACCCTGGGCCCTGTAAGGCTGAAAGGACGACGTACCTGAACTGGAAGGAACTGCAGCAGACGGGAGACATGCCGATTTGGCTGCCGCCAGCGTGGCTACAATTTTGTCCAGATCCGGACCATATAGGACTTCTCCATTAAAAGGCAAAGCTTCCAAACCCTTTTTGGAATCGGCGTCTGTCTTCCAAGATCGCAAGCATAAGGTGCGACAAGCCGCCACAGCTGCCGAAGAAACCCGAGAAGTTAGGGTACTTATATCTAAAGCCGCTTCATTAATGTAAGTGGCCGAATCCCGGAGATTGCCTATCAACTCGGTCTGTTCAGCCGAACAGTTGGAATCGAAAGACGCCTCCAAACTTTCAGTCCAGCGCTCCATAGCTCTGGCTACCCAACAAATGGCCATAGCCGGCCTGGCTGCTACCCCCCCCGTGCGAGGAAATAAACGGACTTCAGGAAGATTTCCACCTTATGGTCCATGGCATCCTTTAAGGAGGACATGGAGGGCATGGGCAACGTGGCACTTCTGACCAGGCGTGTCACATGAGAATCCACATGTGGCGGGGATTACCACTTAGCAAAATAATTGTCTGCAAATGGATAAGCCACTGCTAAACGTTTTTGAGGCTGATACCATCTGCCAGGATGTTTCCACGCTTCCTCTAAGTGGTCCACCAATTGACCCGAAAGAGGAAACACTGTGGCGTCACCCTTAACATCTTTGAAAAAGGCATATTTGGATTTTGATACCGGAGGTTCATCATCCTCAATAACTAAATCTGTGCGGACTGCACGAATAAGGCCAGGTATATAAACCTTAGACTTAGCGTCCGACTCTTTAGTATAGAGAGGTTCTTGGTCCGACAGATCCAGAATCTCCCCATCATCGGTCGTCCCCTCGTCATCCTCATAAGGAGTGGACAGAGACGCCACCGGCCGCTTGTGAGGCCGCAACACAGACTCCTCTTGTAACACGTCTGACAAATGCTGCACAGAACTTGTCAGAGAATTAACCCACGCAGGCTCCTGAGAGACCTGAGGTGGGGAAATAGGGAGACTGTGGGGTACCATCAGTTGTCTCGGGAACCCCTGCATGGGTGACGACACCACTGACTGCTGGGACAATCCCATCTGAGGGAACGCAGGTTGCTGAGCTAACTGGCCCACTAGGGTTGTAAGTGCTTTAGCGAAACAACCCCAGGGCGGTCCCTGTACCGGAGCCGTGACAGTAATTGGCCGCGTCAATAAAAAACACTGTCGACATAGCCCCTCCGCGTTACCCTCATCCGCCGCTATTGGTAAATTGCACTTAGTACACAGAAGCTGGAGAGGAAAATCACTCTCAGACATGTTGGCAAGTATGTGACCCTTCTCACTGATACGCGTTAGTATAGTGAGAGAACCGCCCTGCAATCACCGCAACGCAAGGGCTTTAGCAGAAGAAGAGCAGGGACAGTGAAAAGGCTGACAGTAGAAAGTGAAAGTACAGGCAGCAGACGCTAGCAGCAGTCACATACAATGCAAAGAAATCAATCCCTGCACTATCAGTGCTGATCCTCAACTACACAGACACAGGGCCTGGTAGGACACAGCGCTGCATACACAGACCTGTTCCAATGGAGAAGAGGTATGTTGGGGGACCCAGACCACGATGCCACCGATCAGCAGCTTCCAGCAGCGTTCACCATGCTTCCATAAAGATGGCCACCGAGGAGCAGAGAGGAGGCCGGCCTGGGGGAGGAGCGCTGCCACAGGGCCAATCAGCAGGTGCAGAGAGGGCTGTGTGCAGCGGGGGAGGCGCCGGCTGTGTACAGGGAAGGTGCGCTCCCCTGGCATGCAATTAACCCCTGGGATGCCGCAGCGCTACCGCTCAGCTGCGGTCCGCTGTCCCAGGGGGGTAGTGGAAGTGCAGGTCCGTAACCTGGCTCCACGCTGCAGCCAGTCCCCAGGGAGCCCCCTGCCTGGGGACTCTGGACCATGTTCCAGCGGGGACCCACCGCGGGACCCCGCTGCTTACCTGCTGTCCCCCTTAAATCCGGCCATGGTCCCAAACATCTGGGGTCACCGCTAGCTGTGACCCCAGATGCCTACCAGCATCCCCGGATCAGTACCGGCGTTCTGGTACCGGCGGGGGTGTAGGGAAGACAGCATGGATGTCAAGAATGACTGTCCATGCTGTACCTCCAGATGTGCAGCCACAGCTGCCTTGTAGAAAAACTTCAGGGGCTATCCTTAGCCCCCCTCTAAACAGGTACATCCGACTCCGAGCCGGGCCCCAACGAAACTGAGATGCCTTGGCTCGGGGACGGGGTATAGGAGGGGACCCCTAGTGCATCCTGGCAGGCTGAAAACTTAACTCTATGGTGCCCGATGCCTGACGTCATCACCTATACCCCAAGGTATCCTGTGGATATCCTATGGTCCCTGAAGTAGAAATATCTTTAATGGTTTAGGCAGCGTAAGCCAAGAAAGTGCTTGGACATCCGTTTTTACATTGACTTGCTTCACTAAAATTGTCACTGCTCGGCTTCCTTCTGTCATACATTAATGTTACACCTAAACCTTCCTTGATAAATGCTCTATAGAATAGTGAAAAATGCCTCAAAATCCATCCAGTTCTCGAGATTAGCCCGACAGATGCCTTCCAGGGTCTTTATTTTATAGTATGTATAGATGTTGCAGTGCTTTACAGAAAATTATATATTTTAATACTTATTATATGTGCAGTGTTTTTACATATGCCTCTCTACCCTTGTGCTGGGACTTTAGTTAATTGCTGGTGGTACCGGGAGTTATAGGACCTCATTCAGAGGCGGTCGTTAGATGCAAGCGGTCGCACTGAATCAGGGCGGCCGCTTGCATCCTGAACGACCGCCTCCTTGTCGATCGCTAAGCTGTGGGTTACCACCCACAGCTTAACGACCGACCAGGTTGATGGTCGCGATGGTGATCACCATCGCGACCATCGGGGCTTACGACGAGACCCTAAGGTTGGGTCTCGGCACTCGTAAGCCCCAGGGAGCATCCTGCTCTGATGATGTCAGTGCGGCCGCCCACAAAACAGTAGTCGTTAAGGAACGCCTCCGTTTTGCAAACCACCCCCAAGGCCCGCCTAGCAAACGGGGTGAGCTGTCGATCAACATCAACAACCGCCCCTTTGGTAATGAGCTCTGGAGCAAAAGAGTTTCTCTTTAGCTCCGGGGCTTGCGCACGCGCAGTGCGGCCGCTGCGCTTGCACAGGACTAACCATCGAGTCGGTTACGAGCGCACCTGCGCTTGCGACCGGCTCTGAATGAGGTCCATAGTCCCCAGCACTCTGTAGCACACACAGTGCCCAATGCACAGTGCTCGGCTCAACCTCCTGTATCCTATGAAGTGCTGGTGCAAAACAATACACCAGGGGTTAAATTACTGCACTACAGCCACTGAATGAGATCCGGAGTGGTGGCGCATCTGGCCCCCGTTTCTGTATTTCCTGGTCTCCTAGTGTGTAGCCCATGCCTGGATAACCTGTGGCTCTCCAGCTGTTGTGAAACTGCACATCCCAGCATGCCCTGCCACAGTTTTTCTATTAGGGAATGCTAAAACAGTGGCAGGGCATGCTGGGATGTGTAGTTTCACAACAGCTGGAGAGCCACAGGCCTGGTGTAGCCACTTGTCCAGGACAATTGTCCCAGCTGCAGTAGCTCCCCGGCTACGCTAGAGTGCCTGGGAGCTATGCTCTTGGTACCCAGCCGTCGGCATACCGCCCTGCAGCCCAGGATCACTTCCCAGCTGCAGCGGCTCCTTGTATGCTTTCCCCCCTGCGCAGCACATTGCGGGTTAACCCACTGCCATGCTGGGGATCCGGTGTGCACTGCCTCGAACATACACTCCTACATGTCCAGGCGCCTTACTGACTTCCATCACAGTCTGGCTGTGGACACGCTATTTAAAATTAAAAAGTAAATTAATTACACACACGGTGCCTGGCGCCAGTAAAACATTTAAAATTGGTGCCCTGCACCCAAATTGCCCCTTTAAAGATGGTGCTGTGGCGTGATGGTTAACCCCTTCAGAGCTGCAAAACCCATTTTACCCTCGTGGGTTGGATCTCTGGCCACAATACCTTTAAGGACTGGCATATCGGGCGGTCGGGAACCAGATCGCTCCGTGTGTGGGGACCACCTGATATGTTGGCCGCCGGATAGTTCATCGCATCACTGGGTACACATCGTACTGTGTATGGGGCCCTTAAGATTCATTAGTACAGTACCAGTCCAGGTCAGAAAATATTTATTCAAGCACTGACATTACAAAGTTTAATAGAGTCATCCATACTCTCCCCATCACTACCCTCTCCTCTATATATTTGCAATGGTCACTACTGTATTAACTTTTCTTGGTTTTAATGGCACTCCAATGTTCACTTTACATTATAGCTCAATTACCCAATACAGATGATACCCATTATACTGTGATTTATTGGTTTTGGCATGCCCTTGAGTTGGATGCATGTTCAATGTGTAAGTGCATAAGGCACTTTTCCATACTGCACTTGTGCAGCAAAAATTAGTATGTTTTTGCCTGTATGCAGACTGATATGTAAATGCAAGTTGTGTCATTCTCCATATAGAGGGGAGGGAAGGGGCCGGCCAGAAAGTAGAGGCATATCTGTTTTAGCTGCTTCTTTCCTGGCCTAAAATCTGTGTTGCAGATGATGATCAGAAGCAGAAACACTCACCTTGTATTGCCTTTGAATTTTTATTTTCTCTTAACAAAAGAGATTGGTGCCTCCGCTAAGGCAAAAACAGCTTTAGTGATACCATTGTAGGCTGGTATTGGCAAAATCAAGGTGACAAAAAGTTTGTTGTCCCCCTGAAATTCTGAAATGTATTTTCTGTACTACTCAGTGTTTAAGCCTATATAGCCTCTACTTATTTTATTACTAGCTGGGATACCAGACGTTGCCCGGGTTGAAGAATGGACCGTGAAGTACATCTGCAGCCTTAATTTTTTACATTGTCCTCACCTATAACTCCATTCTATTGATCCTGTGAAAAGGACCCCACTGTTTGTTAACATGGTTTTAGCCATGAAAAGGACCTATCTATCCATTTATATAGAGAATTTAAACACTGTTACCTCAACGCTGAGGTATGAACAATGGCCCTTATTCAGAGCCGGACGCAAGTCGCTGCTCGTTCGCTCCGAGCGATGTTTGCCCAACTGCGCATGCGTACGGATCGTAATACGCATGCGCGAACCACTCAATGCGGCCGAAATTCATGTGCTCGCAAAATAGCGAATGCCTGATAATTTGAGTGACAGAAAGAGGCGTATGTGGGTGGTAACAGGGGAAGGTGCTTGAAAACGGGGAGTGGAGATCCGATCGCAGGCGTGCTTAAAGGTCAAAACGGGCGTTTTATGGGTGTGCATAATTAAAACAGTAGCGTCATTGACCACGTCACTGGGTTATTTTAGAGCCAGAACTGCTCGCAAAATTGTGGTAGCAAACACCAGCCCCAAGAATAGCGAGCAGTTCATACCCTGGTCGATGTACTCGATTAATCTAATAAATAGCGGACATGACGTAGGATGCGAGCGGCCAGGGGGCGTATTTTTTCAAAAAACGAACGCAAGTTTTGTTCGCTCGTTCAGACATAGAGGCGTGAACAGACCGCAAACAGCGAACGGTTCATTTGAATAGCCACCCCTTGTTTTAGAACGAACGACCGCAAATAGCGAGTGGCTCTGAATGAGGGCCAATGTTGGTTGTTTTTCCATTAGCAGCCAGAATAGAGAAGCTGGTGGAAGCCTCCACGCTGACTGTTTGGAGTGGAGTATATCAGGAGCAGAGTGACTTACAGGACAGAAATCCATATAGCTTCCCAAATCAATGTGGTTTAAGAAATCACTACAGAACAGAAATCAATGCCAAGCAAAAGTCTCTGGAGGCCAACATTGTATATGGCATATGAAAATGTGCTGCTTGGAGGAAATTGGGTGCAGTGTGACAGTTGATCCTCTGGGCAAAATTTACTAAGCGCCAGGTTCTAAACCCCGGCGGTTTGACGGCGGGTTCTAAACTTCTCTGCCTAGCAATTTTAGCCCTAGCCTCGTTCTACTCTTTTATAAAATGTGTTTTGATGGCGGTTGCAGCGGTCTGGCCTTAGTTAATCTGCAGGTAGCAAAACCGCCACCAAACCGCTGGGGTTTAGAACCTGCCGCTTAGTAAATTTTGCCCTCTGGCTCACTGGTCTTCTGTTAGAACTCTGCCTACCCCCCCACTGGTACATATCAGCCTGTGTCTTCAGATCAGTGCAGTTTTAGGCACCGAAAGACATCCTGAGCGAATTACCATAAACCAAAATTTCAAATCAAAGACTCCACAGCCTACTTGGTGGGTAGACCTCCATGGTTCTGACGAAGTTCAAACTTGTAAAAACCTAATTCCGATCAAACTACACCACCATGCCAAATTTGATGGAGCTAGGTACAAAACTCTGGCTATGCACAAAGCACAACAAACTCTTCTGCCTGTTTCAGAGATGGACAGAATTGCAGAGCCGTACACAAGCGGCTGTGCAATTCCGTCCATATCAGATGCAAATGCAGGAGGTGTCAGACACCTCCTCGCTGCATCTGTGTGATCCCAGTGCTGAGACCGAGATCGCAGCCGAAATCACCATCGGAACAATCGCAACCATCTGTTGCAATTGTTGTCCCTTTGGCAAAGCTGCGGTAGCTGAAGCTTACTGCAGCCTGACCAGGTCCTGGCGGCTTGCGAGATCAGGAAGTCTGCTTCCATGGAGTCAGAACGTGACCTCAGCACTCCCAGAAAACGGGAGCGACGCTGCCCCTGCACCGCCTCCAAACTCTTCTGCCTGTCAATCAGGCAGAGGCTTGGGGAACTCTGTGCGGTATCACAGGACCCATTCTGCACACGCAGAGTAGGAAACATCGGAGATGTGCGCTAACCATTGGGAATTTGATCTGCTGCCTGGAGAGGTGGGTTTTTAGGGAACACTGGAGGTTTGGAGGCTAGAAGCTACCCCACAGAGAGGGTACAGACCGAAAAATTCCTCTTATCGTAAATAAGAGAAGGTAATGAATGTGGATGAAGATTCAGAGCTTGTGCAGAGCGATAAGATGTATGTTGGTGTCATTTGGTTGATAACCTTAGATGTAAGCTGAAATATTTTAAGTTGAATTAGCTAAAATACAGACAAGCAATTGAGGGCCTGATTCAGATATGTACGCTGACCCGATGGTTAATTTCAGGGCTATATTTCTGGAAAAATAGGTTCAGGAACTGGGGGTGGAGCTATAAAAAAATAAGTATATATATATATATATCATATATCATATATACACATATATAAAGTATTTAGAAAAGAAGGCACTCATCAAAAGGGCCTTTAAAATAAAACTTATCTTATGGAGAATACATTTTTGCCCAGTACATTACGTCTGATAACACATAATTATGTGGATGTACATGTTCCTTCAGCAATTCACGAATATATGCATGCTTATGTATTTCATTTTCCTGCATTGCAATTTAAAGTATATAGAAATAATTAAGAATATATATGTGTGAGTTGCAGAAGACCATAATTGTCAAATGGCCTCAGGCCTAGAGAGGATAAGAAATCAAATGAAAATGTGTCTGCGCCTGAATTTACTGAAACATACAAACATCCAAGAATGATAATTAAAATTAATTAATTTATAATACGATAGCAACAATTTTGCTTGCTAATGGAACTGCAGTTCCTAAGATAAACACAATAAAATCATTTAGCAGAGACAATGTGTCATTCTGCATATAAACACCAATATAGGTACATTCTGAGATAAATTATCATTGACATTATTAATTTGTGCCCTCTGGGAATTAGCACAAAGTATCCTACATTGGTGTTTATATGCAGAGTGATACATTGTCTCTGCTATGTGATTTTATTGTGTTTATCTTAGGAACTGCAGTTCTATTAGCAAGCCAAATTGTTGCTATTGTATTAATAAATTCATTTTAATTATCATTCTTGGTTTGTTCGTATGTTTCAGTAAATTCAGGCACAGACATATTTTCATTTGATTTCTTGGTCTTTCTTGGGGTATCTGGGCAGGAATCCCCTTGTGTCAGCTGCCAGTCATTTACTTATGATCTCTGTTTGAACTCAGCGCTCCACTTTTTTCTTTTTGCCTAGAGAGGATAAGTCCTTCCCTTTTCTCTTTAAAGTAAGCAAATCTGTGTCTGATGGAGCAGCCATCTTGTTTAATATTTTAGCAATAAGGATTATGGGTTTTAAATGTGTCAAGTTTTAATGTGTGCAGAACAGCAGACAGCAAGTCTCGGTGTTTATAAACAAAAAGAGTTAAAACAAGATAGCATTTCTCTGCAATAGTCAGAGGTGAAGGCTAGATGAGCAATTATGACATGGGAACAGAAAGATAACACAGAATAGTGTCAATTTTATGGTTAAGACACCCATAACTAATTAAGGCCTAGCACGTACGAATATTAAATAAATTAATATTCCCCATTGGGTTAACTGGAGGTATAGCTAAAATGATAGTATAAAAACTTAGCAGAGAGGGAGGGGGAACAGTAGGAGGACAAAGGAGAGAGGGCACACAACGAGGGTCTGGGGGTGTCGGGTGCCGTACGTATGTATGAAATTGGCTGACTGGTATGCTGCACTGGGAGTCACAAATTTATTTTACAAGTATTCTCTACTGCTGTTAATAATACCTATATTTTGTGTTGTGAGTCTGCACTGGCAAAATACATGTATAATTAAGCTGTCTTTAAGTAAAAGCATTGTCATTTATTTTAGAATCTGTATTTGTGTGAATTATTTCATTTCTCTTGTGACGGGATTATAAGTAATCTAGAACACATAGCGTTATCACGTCATAGTAAATGAGAGGTTCAGGAACTGAGTTTCTGCTTGTCCCTACTGAAAAATAGCCCTGGTTAGCTCACATCTCCGATGGCTTGCGCATGTGCAAAAAAAGTGCTGTGATCTCGCCCGCAGACCCTCCCAAGCCGCAGCATGATTGACATGCTGTGGCTTTTCGGGGGGCGGTCATGGGAGCAGAATCCGATCAGGCAGCGGTAAGCTTCAGATACCGCAGCCTGACTAAATGGGCAACATTGTGACCAATGGTTGCGATGGTGATCCCAGGCTGTGACCTCGGTTGCAGCACTGGGATCACAGATGCAGCAAGTATGTATCTGCTTCCTACAGACACCTCCTGCTGCGTTTGCATTTTAGATGGACGGAATTGCACAGCCGCTTGTGTGCAGCTCTGCAATTCCGTTCATCTCTGGATCAGGCCCTGAGAGAAGAACAGCAATAGAAGAACATTTGCAAGGTAGGTCTGTCTAACTGCTGCATGCAAATAGACTGTCAAGAATGTAGGGCCTGATTCAGCAGTGCACGCTAGTGCACTGCTAAAAGCAGATTCCCGATGGTTGGGAAACTGCGCAGGCGCCTTACCCGTACTGTGCATGCGCAGTATGGGTCCTGCGTGAACACACACAAAGCGGCAGCAGACTGTCAGTGATTGACAGTCTGCTGCTGCTTGGGGGCGAGAGAGGGTGGCTACGGTCAGACCAAGGGGAATCCTCACTGTAATACATTGAAGTGGTATGCTGCCAGAGTATGATACACTATTAATGTATCTTATGCCATTAGAATAAATGAAGAAAAATATGTATTTTGCACTGTTGCAGGCATCTGAAGATACATGCTGCAATGCATATTGCGCAAATTGGGTGTTTTTAATGGGCTGAATTATACCTACATTTTTAAATTGCAACCAATGCTACATGACCCCCATTATGCCTATATACAGATATATTTCAGGTGTTTGTGTAAGGTAAAATTACAATACTTAACTCATACTTGCCAACTCTCCCTGATTGTCAGGGAGACTCTCTGAAACGGCACCTTACCCCAATTATGTAGCTGATATATACTTGGGGGAAAAAAAAAATCAGAGGTATATACAGTCAAATGGTATAATCAGTGCCATTTCCCTGCATTGGTTATAATTATAAGGCACAATGATCCCTATGGCTTTCAATGTATGAGCAAGCCCTGAAAGTATCAGTGTGGTTTCATCACCAAGTAGATCTTACTGACTGTTTTTGGGCTTATTTACATGTGGATGTAAGTCAATGTTATGGCACGTCTCTCAGATATAGCAGTACACGCCAATTTTACTGCCGCGCTCATAGGTGCTGCTTTCACAATCTCCCACAATCAGCAGCAGCAGCTTTTTCCAGAGTAGGCAAGTATGACTTAACTGTATGCATTATTCATCTTTTACAGATTATTGAACATGTGTCATGCAGTATCTATATGACATCAATGTTTGATTAGTTTTAAAATGGAGGGACATGCACACGGACAAAATATGCAAAATGTGTACATTTGATTTACCTGTGGGTCTGATTCATAGTACATCGGGTTGTCATACAACTATGATGGTGGGAGGGACTGCACATGCAACAGGACCCACTCTGCACATGTGCAGAACGGGTCCTGCATTGTTGCGTGCTGTGCCCCCTAAGCCACACCCTGATTTTCAGACTGTGTCAGTTTGGGTTGGGAAGGGGGCGACCACAGGGTCCGATTTACATAATTTTGCTCCCGTTTAGTAGGCATGTATAAGGCCACAGTGTGCATCTTCCGACACAGATGTCCTTGCCCCAGCAGAAGAGTTCCGTGGCCATTCTGAGTAAGCTTAGGCTGATGGCTGCGACCACCGCAACCGATGGTTGTAATGGTGATCCGTTACCTAGTCTTCGGATGCAGCACTTGGATCTGCGATGCTGGCAGGAGGCATAAATCATTCCGGGTATTAAATGTGTGGAAAGTGGAATGTACACAAAAGCCAGTGAAAGTGCTGAGTGAAACATATGTGAAAGGTCAGCCAAGGGCAATGTCACAGATGCATAAGGAATTTATGTTAATGTTTAACATCAGCAGTCTTCTTAAAGCGGTTTATGTTACAGTAGCTGATATAAATTAGGGCGTAATAGATTAAATAATAGTAATGATAAAATGCATAGGCCAATACTTTTCTCATAGTGGGAGTCAGACGTAAGTCCAGAAGTGCATTTGTTTAGCGATTTTTAGCAGAGTACGCATGCACCGCACCATGCATATGCACCTCGATGGTGGCTCTGTGTGCGGCCAGTTAGCTCAGTCAGCGAAATAGACAATTCTGAGTATTAACTGCGCTGATACCTTACGTGTTACACAAGACATCCGTTTCATGGAACTATCATGGAATTGTAGTCTGACTTCCATGCTATTTTGAGGTGTGCATATGGCGAAGGGACGACTGCTTCTGATCATTTGCGACCAGCATGGAGCTGGTATAAGTGCCGATACTATTGGCTGCGTCTGTACAACGTGAAAACTGGGTGGTGAATCTATACACATGAAGCCGTAAGCATCCTGGCGTTAGAATAAGTTAGTAAATCTACCTGCCGCAGCCAGTCTCAACTTGCAGGCACTTTGCGACCAACTCAGTAAAAAGCCCAGTAAGTGTATTTTCGTTAAATATTCCCAAAGATCGCAGCCTTAAATAATGTTATGACAAGGAATTGACAGCTTTGTCCCAACTAATTAAACAGAGCCAGTTACAATATTGACTCCCAAAGCTCCGTCCTGCCAGCGTGTGCATCATATTAAGGATTATATACGAACTGCAAAAAAAGTGCAAAACCTCAGCCCACACATTGTTCTATGACATGCTGCACAAATTTTTAGTGCATGGATCTGTGGCCCAACATAGCAAAGTGTGAGGGTACATAAGTCTGCACAAGCCTGTGGGAGGAGTAGGGGCATAGTAAGTGTATATGTGTGCCTACTTTGCGCCAACATGCTAAAAATTGTCATTCTGAGGAGTTAGATTTTAAAAAATTATATTAGTGTTTGGCATGGTCCTAATTTACTACTTTACTGCCTGCAAAAAGACATGAGAGGCTGGAATAGTTTTTTTTTTCACCTTGACACTTGTGATATATGGTATCCTTGTCGCCGTTCTCTAATGATTATTTTAAGGCATAAATGGAACTAAATGTAAAAGTATTGTAGAAAAAAGAAAAAAAAGTTTAAATTAAGGAAATGGGTAGGCTTAAAGTAAAATTAGGTTACATTTTTTTTTCACTGTTTCCCCAATACACATTTTCTAAAATATCCATAAAACCACATATGGAAGTACAGATTGAGTTCTTGAAATGCTATTTGGAGATGTAAACATATGAAGAAGCCGGGTTGGGTATCCCTAACCCCCCTCCCCAGTGCCTGAACCTAACCTCCTCCCTAGTGCCTAAATCTAAGATCTCCCTCCCCGCACCCTAAACCTAACCCTCCCCATAGTGCCTAACCCTAAACCTAACGCTCCCCCTATCCCCAGATACCTTCGGACTGTCGGGATTCCGGTGCTGGTATTTTGTCCCTCGGCATCCTGCACGCCATGATGCTGACTACCTCTCCAAGAAGCCTTGCTGGTACTTACTTTTCATGCTTCTTAATAACTACTACTATGATACTAGGAGACACCTTGGTGACAATATAGCTACAGCAAATGTGGGCAAACATAAGGAGAAATTACACACAGCACCCCAATTTGAATATACTGTATATATATATATATATACACACAGTATATATATATATATATATATATATATAAGTCAATATATGCTGGCACTCCACAGTGTAAGGGGGGTGGTTGCCCTGGTGCCCTCCGGAGGATTGGAACCTAAAGTATAGATGAAACAAACAGTGGCACTCACAGGACTCCCAATAATGACTTCTGGACACAACAGTGTAGTTCAACATTTCAGTCTTGGTAGACTTTTATCAAGATAAAAGTCCACCAAGACTGAAATGTTGAACTACACTGTTGTGTCCAGAAGTCATTATTGGGAGTGCCACTGTTTGTTTTATATATATATATATTACAGATTACCGGCACTCTGTGAAAATTAGAGCCATATAAGTACTTGCTGGGGTTCTCACCTTGGGGTGATATGCCCCTCCAAATATGCGATCACAAAAAAAGTGGCAGTCCCAGTCTGACAAAATCCAGTGCTTTACTGTGCAATCAGGACACACCATACCCCTTATATCTTATATATAACTTTTCTCTGAGCATACTGATTCACTTTAAAAATGGCTTTTCTTACTTTTGCAATTAATGTATTTTTATTATACAGATTGAGTCTCCCATATTCAAATATTCCGTAATACGGAAATTTTTTTGCATGAATATTATATAAAATTGCCTTCAGGCTTTATGTATAAGGTGTATATGAACACTAAATTAATTTCATGTATGTACACAAACTTTGCTTGAGCCACAAAATAATTTAAATTATTGTATAAAATGACCTGCAGGCTGTGTGTATAAGGTGTATATAACACATAAATGCATTCTGTGTTTAGATTTGGGTCCCATTCCCAAGATATTTCATTATGGTATGCACATATTCCAAAATACGGAATACCTGATATCCAAAATACTCCTGGTCCCAAGCATTTTGAATTTGGGGGACTTATATCTTTGTATTAAGGTTTTTGAATATTTCTATTGTTACTATTTTGTCTTGCCAACAACTGCACTTAAAAAATACAAGTTTACCTTGTTACTCTGTATTGATTTTATGTAACAATGTGATACTATGTTATAATGTGATAGAATCCCTGTTTAAAAGTTTCTGCTAATGAACTCTGTTGAAACTATAATTGAATCCAGGGATCTCCAACTAAGAAATTAAGGTAACTACAAATACAGGAAGCAGGAAGCTAGGTATTTGTTTTGAAACAGTCCTTTGATTAAGGACAAAATGCGTTGATCCAGAGAAGCTACCATGCACTGCTGAATATTAACTACTTTCCTGCTGTGATCCATTCACCACTGTTTGCTGGCTTATGTGAACATCTCCATTAAAAAAGATATCTACCTGCTAAATCACGCTATCAGCAGTCACTATGATCAGAGGTGGGCTAATCCTCTGTCCCCTCTGACTGATAAACCCTGCTGCTGGAGCTCATTGCTACAGGAAGACAGCCTACTGGAGTACAGATTGCAGCTGTTAATTCCCACCACTGTCATCCCTGAGCCTGCTGCTGCAGAGTCATTGCCGCAAGCAGATGTCTCCCTGGAGCACAGATCGCTGCTGTTACTCCCCACTGTCACACTTATGCGCAAAGGACTGCCATATTGGGCAGTGAGCAGGGGCTGGCTGGCAACTTTAAGCCTGGGGGGCAACAGCGATCAAGTGGTCCTGGCTTTTTCACCAGCGCAAGAGTGCCACATGCGTGTGCCCAGAAGCACCATGTTGATCAGCGCAATGTGGCTAAACTCACCTAAAGCACTGCTTTGGGCACCCAAACTCCTGTTCTGATCTCACTTATCGCACATTTCTGTTGGCCACCTCAGGAGGCTGCCAGCAGAAACTTGTCCACCTGCAGCTATTAGCACCCGAACGAAGCAACAACTGAATTGAACCATTATCTTATCAGTGCTTAAAGTGGTCCTAGATATGTGGTGAAACTCACCCCCCCCCCCATCCTCGGCGCTTTTTAAGAAAGGTAAGAAAGGGAGAGCGTGTGCAGTGCCGAAATATGTGTTGTGGTCTCAAAAGAAAGGGGCGTGGTCACACAATAGTATGCCCAATTCAACTTACGCCATACAGTAGCACAATCTTATTCACATTACACTGCACATAGTGCCCCTGATCTCACAGTACACCACATAGCAGTGTCCCTTATTCATGTTATGACATACAGTAGTGTCCCTTATTCATGTTATGACATACAGTAGTGTCCCTTATTCATGTTATGACACACAGTAGTGTCCCTTTTACACAATGCCCACAGCAGTAGTGCCCCTTTTACACAATGCCCACAACAGTAGTGCCCATTTTACAGCAGTAGTGGTGCCCCTCATGCAGTGCCCCCTATGCAATGCCCCATTAGTGGTGCCCCCAGTGGTATTTACCCCATTAGTAGTGCCCCCACTGGTAATGTCCCCATTAGTAGTAATGCCCCCACCTTATACAATGCCCCTTATGCAGTGCCCCACAGTGGTAGTGCCCCTTATGCAGTGCCCCTAGGAGTGGTGCCCCTTATGCAGTGCCCCCATTAGTGGTGCCCCCAGTGGTAATTCCTCCATTAGTAGAGCCCCCTGTAGTAATGCCCACATTAGTACACAAAAACAAACAGTAACACACAATACTTACCGTAAGTCGCGCTCCTGTGTCCACTGCCGTCCGACTGGCTGCTCCTCGGAACTATAGGAGAGACATCATAGTGCTCACTGCGGAAGCCGGAGCTCAGGAGTGAACTCCAGCCTCCAGCTGCCGGTGTAGGGAAGGAGGCGGGCACTCACTGGTAACAAAATCTCAGCTGGGGTCCGGCAACTTCCTACTAGCAGAGCCACAACTAGACTTTTTGGTGCCCTGTGCCAGAAAGAGCATTGGCACCCCCCCGCTATTTTTCAAATAGGGACATAAAACGCGCACAAGTGAGAATGATTATAAACAGAAAATTGGCAGGCCCGAACAGCACCCCTTGCCCTGCAGTGCCCTGCCATGGCACAGGTACCCTAGTTACGGCCCTGCCTGCCAGCCCTGTCTGGCAAACAGAGACTATTCTAGTGACTGATATAAAATATAGGAATAATCCAACGGGGACAAGGAGAAAAGTCATTGAGCACTGGAATTTCTTGGTAACCGGGATATGTATAAGTTTAAAAAGAATTTCCACATACCATATAAATTACTCTTTATGCAAAGGGTATGGAATTGTGGAGGTGCTCCCTGAGAGCATAAATGGAAGCAGATTGAAGTAATAAAATAAAGGGAAGAAAAACTCTTGGTTCAGGGGCACTATGCCTATTTTAAAATTTAACTTTTTTCAAAAAGATATATCAAAATCAAGGGGATTATCTTCAAAAGCATAAATACATAAGAGAAGTGGATGTAAATCCATTAAACGATACAATAGAAAAGTGAAAATACACAAATAGAGAGAGTGAGGGGGAAGAAGAAAAAATAATAATTCACATAAAGGTAATATATAATGAATATATTATAAACATGAAATTAAAATACCCGGCAACCAGAGAATAATAAGAAATAGATGAAATTACATATATATACATAAATGTCAGCACAATGGTGAACCTTGAAGGGCTAGTGAATTTGAAACACTGGCCCTGATTCAGAGCCAGACGCTCTGACAGAGCGCTCGCTCTGAATCAGGGCCGGTCTTTTTTTTTTTTTTAGAACGGCCTCCTGGCCGCTCGCATAGCTGTGGGTGACCACCCACAGCTATAGCGAGCAGCCAGGAAGATGGTCGCGATGGTCAAGACCATCGCGACCATCGGGCTTGCGACGAGACCCTTGTGGTAGGGTCTCGTTGCCGCAAGCCCCATAGAGATTTCGGCTCTAACAGAGCCGAAATCTCTCCCACTGACATCACTCGTGATGTCAGTGGGGCCACCCCCAAATGTAGGCGTTCACATGGGAACACTTCCGTTTGGGCAGCCACCCCCGGCCCACCCACCAAAGGGGGCGTGCTGTCACTCAACATCGACAGCACGCCCCCTTTGGTACGAGACCCGGAGCGACGGATTGCCCATCGCTATCCGGGTCTCGTGCATGCACACGACAGAGCCGGCTCCGTCGTGTGCATGAGCTCTCGGCCACCATCGACCCAGTTGCGAGCGCTCAGCACTTGCGACCGGGTCTGAATCAGGCCCACTGTTCATATCAAAGCAACAGGGATATATGTATATATGATGAGCATGTACTCTCTACAACTGTGCTATGGAAATAAATAATTAACAGCAGTGCACAAAAATCAACCTAGACAATATGGTAGCGTAATAGTTAAAAATATGTCTAGCCCCAGTGTGCAAGCAAAATATAGACTGACCAAGGCAGAAAAATCTCAGGTCACACTTACCAAATCCAAAGGAATGTCTCTACACAGGGGCAATGTACACATGAGAAAGTAACACAAAAGATGAAAAATATGAGCATGTAAAAGTAATTTTTCAGGTACACTTTAGTTACACAATTGATAGTGAAGGATCATAGTGGTGATGTCTAATGAGAGGGTTGAGCTTATTTCCCCTTTGCGCTAGGGAGCTGGAAGTGACGTGAGTGAGGGCGGAAGTGCGGTTCTATGCCCATAAAGCCCTAAAGGCCATCTAAAGAAGAAAGTTGTTACCTCGCGGGCTCGCTTTGCTCGCTGTGCTTCGGGCTCGGAGGCTCTCTAAGCTGCCCACAAGGTTATATTTCTCCTCTATGCCCACATGGATGGTAGGGAATGACGTTGGACAGTAGCTGATGATGTCAGGGTCTTCTCCGCAAAGGGAATTTAGACACCACCCTAATGATGAGAGTACCGTGAATTATTCAAACGTACAGTATAGTCAGGGGCTTTCTGTATACCACAATCCAAAGACTGTAAATGTCACCAATAGAATAATGACGATAATCACCCATAAAATGATCTGTATCTTTTTTGAGAAGTGGTTGCCTTTAAATAAAGACTTTATTCCTCTGTACAGCCAGTCTGAATACAGATTGGATTTTCTTCTTTTCTATTTTATAATCTGTAAAACATGTCTCCCATTCTGCTCTGCAAAACCAATCCCACAGGTTCAGGAAGGCATAAATAGAACACAAAACAGTGCAAATACCTTTAGGAAACACAGGTTTAATTTACAGGTTGTACTTACATAAACAGGCATATCACAATAGGATCCGATAGTGGCAAACAGCAGCAGACTGGATAGGAGTCCTGGCAGTCCTATGGTGTTATGCAGGACACGGCCTAATCAGAGCTCCGGATACTCCAGCTGAGTCCCAGGTAATTTCCCCACAGTGCAGCAGATGCAAAAAAATCGGAAATCCAAACATAAAAGTAGAGCTACGCTTAACGCATTTCACACATTCATTGTCCTTCGTCAGAAGCGTGTAGTAGGCTCTAAGGTCACACTATTTAAACCCTCTCTGGACACTTTTGCAGGTGAAAACACTAGCCGCTGATCGGCATCCTCTCCACAATGCATCAGCGCTGATCTCCGAAAACCGGAAGTAAGATGGCCACCATGCGTTCCAGTTATGTTCCAGCAACTAGGAAGTTATTTATGATTCATCCCAAAGACAAAGGGCCTGATTCAGAGCCGGACGCTCTGACCAGAGCGCTCGCTCTGAATCATGGCCCTCCTCCATTAAAATGGAGCGTCCTCCTGGACGCTCGTATAGCTGTGGGTGACCACCCACAGCATATACGAGCGTCCAAAAAGATGGTCGCGATGGTCAAGACCATCGCGACCATCGGACTTGCGACGGAAACCCTGCGGTAGGGTTTCCCAGCCACAAGCCCTGGAGTGATTTTGGCTCTATCAGAGCCAAAATCACTCCCACTGACATCACTAGTGAGGCCGGCTTCAGACGGTAGGCGTTCCCATGGGAACGCCTCTGTCTGGCAGGCACGCCCACCAAAAGGGGCATGCTGTCAGTCACCATCGACAGCACGCCCCCTTTGGTGCGAGACCCGGAGCGACAGCTTGGCTGTCGAAGTCCGGGTCTCGTGCATGCGCACGATGGAGCTCCCTCCGTCGTGCGCATGCGCAGTGGGGAACATCAACCCACTTGCAAGCGTACTGCCGCTTGCGAGTGGGTCTGAATGACCCCCAAAGTTCTCACATTGTCACCCAATAGTGATCCATCATATCGACAGCAGAGTGGGAGGAGTCCTTTTAGAAGTTAAAACTGGATGTCCATTATAAACAAAATCCTCAATAGTGTCCAAAGGTGCCACTATGTAAAAATAAAACATATAAAAGCAGAGATTAAAAAAACATTAAACAAAAAGAGTGTGCAAACTATCCAAATAGTTGCAAAAATGCATAAAGTGCAATAGCGTGAGAGAGTGCAGAAATGAGACTTGAATACGAGATAATATCAAGTGAGGAAACATTTTAAGTCGAAATCCCTGTTCAGTCCCCTGGGAACACGGGTCCCTAAACAATTAATCCATTTCATCTCAGCTTGAGGGAGTCTCCTCTAAATATGCCTTGTGCGCCATTTTGCGGTGATCAACTGAATACCCCAAAAGTTGGTAATAAAGCACTTGTCACGGCGCCGCCGAATCCAGGTCGCTCTTACCTGGTCTGGCGACGCTGGAGTCCTGGCTGGCGTGTGACAGCGGGCGGGAGATCCCCGGAACTCGCTGTCAGCTGCTCCTCTTCTCCCCCGGTGGCTGTGTGCAGGCAGCCGCGGCTTCCTTAGGAGCACGCACGACGCTCTGCTAAAGATTTAAAGGGACAGGCACCCTAATAGGAAGCACTGATTGGGGCTAGTTTTGAACTCTGACCTATATAAGGAAGTTCCTGGGAGCACTCCAGTGTCAGAGTATAGGCTCCATTACCGTACTCCAGCGTTCCTGTGAATATATTGATTATTGGTTCTGACCCCTGGCGTGTTCGTGACTCTGATTCTGCCTGACCCCTGGTTCTACGTTGATATCTGGTTCTGACCTCGGCTATTGCCTGTGACCCGTTTACGTCTGCTCCCTGGTACCGTCTCCTCCGTTTGGATCCGAGCAGACTAGTCGACTACGCTCAAGTCTCCTGTACACCGACTAAGTTGCCAGCACCTGTATAGGGAAACCTAACCTGAGGGCCGCGACCTGTGTGTCGGACGCAGCCAAGTCCCTGGTGAAAACCTTCGGCACATTAGACTCCGCGCATCAGGAATAGGTCTAGCCAATTCCCTGAATACGGGTAGCAGCCACAATCCGCCCGTGAGTTTGTGACAGCACTGTTTCAAATCATGATGTCTTTTAAAATGGCCAGAGACAATATGTGTCTTTAAGCCTTTGCGAATGTTATAGACATGTTCCTCAAGTCTCACTTTCAAATTTCTGCTTGTTTTTCCTACATAACTTAAGCCACAGGTACACTCCAGAACGTAAATAACGTTCTTTGAGTGGGATATGACATTGACCATAAAATCTATTAATCTACGAGTATTCGATTTACAGGTTCTGCACATTAAACATTCACCACAATGGTGAAACACCTAAAGCTGGGTGCACACTTTTATGATTGCAGGCTGATCGGGTAAAACTGTCCCAATCAGCCGTGCAGTCTGTCTCAAGTGTGACCCCCTGTCAGCTGCGTACACACTGTGCAGACATAGCACAGTGTGTACGGGCTTCTATGGGATCGGGAGGTCGAACCAACGAATAATAAACTGTACATAAGATGCGACCTCCCGATCCTGACCGTTGCAGGGGCGTTAAAAGGCGTTTATCGGCTAACGCTCCTGCATTGGGACAGGGTACACCCCTATACAATCCAATGGCCATTCGCTCGATATTGGATGAACGGCCCGATGATTGTATAGGTGTGTACCCAGCTTTAGTCCTCATACTTTGTCTAATCTCAGAACTTTACTACTTTTCACTAAAAGATTCTTCAGAGCAGGTGCTTGTAGTGAAAAATTAATTTTGCATCAGTATGGGCATAACTGCACATGATATTGCGTTAATAGAAACCTGTAACTTTCCCTTATAAATTGGTGTGTAGCATCCTTTGTATATGGATAGGTGATAAAACCCTGTGTTGGTATAAATGTATAAAGTGCCCTTGTAAATTGGTGTGTAGCATTATTTGTATGTGCATAGGTGATAAAACTCCTCTGGACTAATTCCCTTTTGAAGATAAGCAAGAGAGATTGTAGGAAGGTCTGTCTTCCTGCCTTAGCCATAAATATGTTCAATTGTATGTGGCATATAAGAAAAATGTCTGTGGAAATTACAGGACATCTGGCCAGGCCCTTGATAAGCCATCATTAAGAGCTCTGTGTTCTGTGTAGGGTCAGAGATCAAAAACTGAGGTCTGGTTATACCCTCACAGGGGGTCAGGCTTACAGGCTGAGAAACAGACTGACCAGCAGGTGTCAAATCTTTCTCCTAACCTCTGAGCTTCAAACAGGAGGGAGTGAGCAGTTACCTAACCCCTGCTCAGGTGACCAAGAGACCCTGTGTTACAGTCACCTAAACAATGGAAGGGTTAACAATCCAAAGGGGGGGGACCCAGAGCAGATGTGAAAGGGAATAAAAATGTGTGTGTGATAGGAAACATTGTTCATTTTGCATGAGGCTATCGAAAGATACAGATGTTCCGAAATTTGTCATTGGGATGGCCTCATCCCAGAATCAGTCAAGTCAACGTGGTCCGAGTGGTTTGTTTCTCCAATTTGTTATTTTATTTCTAGAAATTGTGAGTAATTGTGTGATTCCTTTTAACCTTATTATATTATTGTTACTTTTTGTAACTAAGCTTTGAAGATATTCTTGAATTAATTCTAGTTCTGGATCTGTGTTTTTATGACCCAAGACCTCATTTGGCTCATGTTACCTATTTTTCTAAGTACTGATAATTTTGTGTGCAGGTGGGAGCAGAAGCCCACTTTATGCATTAGCATTATAGTTTTCTTCTGCTGGTCGCAGTTACCCGGTTTATTTAACCACATGTGCTGAGGTAACCTGTAAAAGTCACGGGCGACGATTCTCAGATTGGTGTATCTGGAGGGTCGGCTACGCAGGACCGTGTCAATTGGTGGCAGCAGTGGTATAACAATTGTTTTTTTTTTATAAAAACTTAAGTGAAGGAGAGAATACTCTGAGAGAGGAACCCAATTTCGCCAGAAACCAGAACTCAAAGCTTATATTAGTAAAAGGTCACACTGTGAAAGCAATTTCTGTTCCCCTACCCTGTAATTTTATTTTGGCAATGATGGCCGCAAAGTACAAAAAGCTCAAGAAGGAATAGATGGTGGCGCAGTGTGTGCAGAAAGGTCTAGTCTGGATAAATCATTCTACGAAGAGACTGATCTGTGATCTAGTGGAATTAGATACAGAGCATCAGGATGTCAGCGAGTCAGTACTGGAAGAGTGTGCATCGGCTGGGGCTAATGCAGTACCCTGTACTGGAGTTTTACTTACTGCGGAAAGTAACAGCGTAAAGTTGGACTATGATGTGAACTCTGTTATCAATGTAAGGCCCATGGAAGCTGCCTCAAATTAGCATCTTATACATCCGTCAGTGGAGCTGGCCAAAGCGGAGTGCCTGGCAGAGAGAGAGAGTTCCATGGCAGAGAGGAGATCTGCAAAACACCAAGCTGAGGGAGGGAGTGCATCAACTGGGGCTACTGCAGTAGCCTGGGATGTACCCTGTACTGATTTTTACTTACTGCGGGATGTAATAGTGTAATGTCTGACTCTGATGTGGACTCTGTTATCAAATGGGTAGGGGCTATGAAATATGCCTCAAAGTTAGATAGATATCTACAGTCGGCTTTTAAGTATGTGAAAGAGCCAGACCCTGAGATGGTGCTGCAGCTTGTACAGCAGTTCAATACTAAGGAGGTCAGAGACACTGCAGAGCGTATGGCTGCTATGGACCTGGAAGCGGCTGCCATGGCAAGAGAGGCTGCGGACCGCAGAGCTGGTATGGACAGAAAGGCTGACCGCAGGCTCCATTTGGAGTTATCCAAACTCAAGCACCAGCCTGTGACCAGAGACACGAATCCCAACAGAGCCTTTCAATGTGTGGGAATTGGATGGAGAAAGCACAGCAAATGCTCGCTGTGGTTTGGGCAATCAGATAGCCCTGGACATTACAACAGACACTCAACAGAGGTCTGACCCCTCTGCTAGTTCCTGGGAGACTGCAGGATGTGTGGCAGCTAGGGAGGCTGCAAAGAACCAATCCATTGCAGCACCAGAGGTTCAAATGGGGAGTATTTTCCAAGGCCTAGAGGACCTATTTGCCATGATGAGTATGGAGGAACTAACAAAAGAATGTCAGCTGCAAAGTCTCTCCTGCAGTGACAATACCCACAGTGAGATGATCAGGCAGCTCATGTGGGCACAGGACGACATGTACAATGCCTTCAGCCCGTATAGCGAGGCGATTCTGAATCTGGCTTGTAAAATTAGTTGTGTGGAACTGCTGGACCACCTGGTGGAGTGTTTTGAATTTGCTTGAGAAGAGACAGATCATTGGGGGCAGCCCGATACCCCATTCTGGCAAGGTCAGTGTCGCCGGGTGGTGGCTGAAAGGTATCGCCTGCAAACACTTCTGTTACCAAATAAAAACAAACATATGGAAATGTTTGTAACAGCGAGCTCTTAATCATGTGTGGTATAGTGTTCTGCCTTTGCATATATAAACAGCAGTTTACCCTATATTGTGTATATTGAAAGGATACTTATACCAAGAAACAAGAAACAATAAATTGTCATGATAATAAAACTATAAATGCACCATACAACCGAAAGTAATACAAATGGATAATAATAAGAGTTTTAATCCCACATATAAGTGGTGGGTAAATTGAAATGAAATGGATGTACAGTATAAATACTAACACAGTAACGACACACTAGGGAAAAGAAGAAAAAAAAAAGGGGGGGGGGTTCACAAGTGGGGGCAGAAATGTGAGAGTAAATGTCCAGAACAGTTTAAAAATGTAGATGTAAAAATACTTAAAAGGTAGACAAAAATAGGACATTGATTATTAATGTCAGGGGATACAAGAGTCGTTTTGGAGCAGTCAGATTCTCCTTTACTAAAGATACTGTAAATGTTCCAAGTCCTTAAATAAGCAGGATAATGCAGTATCTGTGTAAACACATGATGAACCTGTGAGAGGTTCAAGGTAAGGGTCTGGTCTGATATGTCCATACATATCAACCACGGCTCTGCAGTAGCCCACACATGGCCAGCTTCACTGCTAGCCAGACAGCATTAGGGGGCTCCTTGGGCACAGTGGATTATTCTCATCAAGGTTTCTTTTTCAGAAAAAGAAAAATATTTTTTTCTGAAAAAGAAACCTTGATGAGAGTAATCCACTCATATGATCTGTGAGTATTCGATACGCATCCATAATACCATATATTTTAAAGATACCCTGATGTGCATATCATATATTTGATTGTGTAAAAAGAAACCTTGATGAGAGTAACCCACTCATATGCTGTGTGAGTATTTGGTGCGCATCCACCATACCACGTATTGAAAGATACACTTGATATACTTTACTTATGTAAGCAAGGTATGAATTGCACCATTTAAAAAAAATTAAAATAAAAAATATTCATACATGCATCATCCATCATTGCTTTGATGTAAGAGATACACGACTTTATAGACTACGTCAAGAACCAATATAATTTAATATTATTTACCATTCATGGCATAATTCTGGACATAACCCTAAATATACTCTTTTAGGCATATATATTTCGATACTACACATTATCTCTATTTCATTCCTTGTTTCCGCATGCTCATTAAATACCCACATTATCACAGAGAATAACAAGAGAAGAAATCAATCAACTCATATGGGATAAGTATTTCTGTTTTATATATTTATGTCAAAACACTAGCGCCATCTTCTGCACCTCTGCGTGGTAGTGCTGCCCACGGTCACCTCCTCACTGCCTGGGCCGAGGGTGACCTCCGCGGCGGCAGAGCTGGTGGACCGGCCACGGGTCAGATGGGTGCATGGGGGAGATGGCTTACCGGTAGGTGAGGGTGCTCAGACTGTCACAATCTGGGGTCCCTCCAAGTAGTGTCTGGGAGCTGGTGGCGGCAGGAGTGCGGCGTGGTATTCTTCTCCTCTTCCGGGTCCCATACAGCAGAGCTTGTCAGATGTTTGCATCTCAGTGTCACCAACGCGTTTCGGCCGGCACTGGCGGCCTTTTTCAAGGATAATGCGGTGGATGCAAAGTATCTGTACTTGTAGTGATTCGGGACACTCCTTCATTCTCCAATTGGAGGGAAGTCAGATGCCGCACCTCCCAATAAATATATATATAACTGCAGTTCCATCGCAGGCTAGTGAATTGGCCCTTTGGTATGTTGGTGAGCCATGGTGGATAATGTTCACTGCTGCATAGGATGAAACTGTTGACGTCGTCCTTCTTCTTAAAAGTCTTGGTCTCCAGCCTCTGATCTTTAATAAATATCTCTAGATCCAGAAAAAACACTTTTTCCTTGCTATAATCGGCCGTGAAGGTAAGGTTATAGGTGTTTGCATTGATGTGTTTCAAAAAGCTTGTAAGTGATTCCTCTGACCCTTTCCAGATGAAGATGATATAATCTATGTACCGTTTCCATAGTACCAAGGTCACTCCCGCCACTTCGTTGTTCCAGATAAACTCCTCCTCCCATACGGTCATGAAGAGGTTAGCATAACTGGGAGCGAACTTGGTACCCATTGTAGTCCCTTGTTGTTGTAATATGAAACTTCTGTTACCAGCTAAGGAAGCAACAACCCAGCCTACTGGGGTGCCCCACTAGGAAAAGGTAACCCCACCAGCGACAGCCACTGTGGAATATGATACCCAGATATCGCATCCCGAGGCACAGTGTACCCTGATGGGAAAGGCTGTTGGTGCGAGCAGCATACTACTTCAGGCTGCGCAGAAATGGCAACTGGAGGAGGCTGATTGCAAGGAGACTGTCTGTGAGAGAGGTGGGAGTGTCAGAGAATATTCCCACAAATGTGTTAGTAAGAAATGACTTTGGACAATTGACGTCATACTGCTATCTTTAAGTCTATTCAACTATGTGACTCATCTCAGGTATTATGTGATGGCTCTAAATCTTGCAAAGATGTGACTCTGTGTAAAGCACCTGAAATTCCTGATGACCATTGTGCATATTCTAATGTAATAAGGGTATGTGGGGGTGAGAAGCGGATAGGTGCCAGAGTTGACTCTCACAATTGTGGACTTCTGCAAGGACCTGGATGAAGCTAATACAATGTTGCCAGCTTCTTCCACTAACATCCTTCATCCTCAGGTGGCAAGTGATCCCAATAAAGTACCAATGTCTATGTGTAAGAGGGGGCAATGATGCCATGTAAGGATAAAAATGCTTGTGTTTATTTGCAGGTACCAACGGAGAATGCACCAGGTGGGATTAATGCTGATAATGTATTGTCTTGTGCCACTGTAGCCAATAATTCTGCCAATGCATGCATCACTACTGGGGATAATGTGCCTATGTGTGGGAGTGACCAGAAGGAACCCGATAAAGCTTGGAATGATGTAGAAGCCCCTAATAGTGGTATGGGTAGTGAGGGTACTGTCACACATGCTACTGGGTTAGAAGGTAAAACTTTTTTTCCCCTGGTTTGAGAGTATCCGGACCTGGAAGCAGGGCGAGGCATTAGGGAGGTGAGGCATTCGCTTACTAATATTCTGCTGGGGACAGCTCTGGGGAAATCGTTGAATGTTCAAGATGAATGTCCTTTTACAATGATGTCTGCTAACACTACTTCTCCTCAGGTACCCTTGGATGCCCGTCCAGGCATGGGTAATGATACTAAGGGGAATGATAGTGGGGCCATTTTGAGAAATGGCCTGTTGAAACCTTATGCTATACTGAACTTTCCTCTGATCTAGCAAATAATTCTGTGAATGTCTGTGGTGTCGGTGGCAATGCTTGTGCTGGGGCGGCAGTAGTTGCACAGTCACAAAATGCTTGTGAGACAGACCTGTGTGATACTGCAGCTTCACCGCTGACCCCTCCCTTGCCATCAACTCAGTCACACACACATAAGCAGATCTCCGCCCACCCCTTCAGCCCTCTGTGAAAAGCCTAGCTATTCAGATAGA
The DNA here is from genome assembly GCA_031769625.1 of Taudactylus pleione. Taxonomy (NCBI): domain Eukaryota; kingdom Metazoa; phylum Chordata; class Amphibia; order Anura; family Myobatrachidae; genus Taudactylus; species Taudactylus pleione. Next base: position 446,772 of record JAUIMM010000303.1, on the reverse strand, counting down.
ATAGGGGTCTGTCTCCAACACAGCACAGGGATAGAATAGGATTGGGTGTGAAACAGAGGTTGCCGTATGTCCCACTGTATGGGATAATAAAGAAACTTCTCTCACCCGTGTTGCAGCCATCCCTAGAGGAATGAACAGGAGTTTGTTAGCAGCTAGGGGTGTACCAAAATTTGTGGCTGCTGACACACTGCAGGTAGTGTTCCTGTCCCGCAGAGGTCATTAGACTGGTTACCGTGGGCACTGTGGGGCCTGGTATGGTAAGTCATATTCTAGAATCTACTCTTGATGGTATGGTAATTGCTAGTCTGAAAATAGGGACAGAGGAGTCTGGTACCCAAGACATAATGTCTAACCCTATGATGAACAAGCCATGATCCCCATATGTGTCTGATGGGGCATTTAGGATTTCTGGAGTATCAAAAACAGCAGGTTGGCAATTTTTGTGCTGAGATGGTTCTGGAGAGAGGAGACTTGTCCAGCCCCCTGGAGCTGCTAGAGCAGGGCATGAAGGTAATGCTAGATGATAATGCCTTAGCTGATGCTGCAAAGAAGAAGGGTGTGTCAGAGTCTCAGTCTGTAACCTGAGCCAGCAACCCAACAGAGTGATGACCACATTTTTAAAAAGATGGTGTCTGGGTGTGCTCTCTATCCTGACATAGGTCCCAGGGGACTAGACTGGGACAATGTTTGTTTTCTGGTGCTAGGTAGGGAAGCAGTGAGCCTCAGTCCTGTGGAGACAGGACAGACAGACAAAGACACCAGGTTATGGGTGGGCTAAACGAGACCAAGTAAGTTCACCTTGTGTGATGCCTACCCCCTGCCCGGGATGGACGAACTGATTGATCAGCCCACCCAGGCAGGGTAATGACAGCTGTCAGAGTACAGCATGGGAGACTGCGGGATGTGGTGCCACTGCTTCTAAGCTGATCTTAAAGGGGGAGGTGTAGTGAAAAACTAATTTTGCATCTGCATGATATTGCGTTAATAGAAACCTGTAACTTTCCCTTATATTTTGGTGTGTAGCATCCTTTGTATATGGATAGGTGACAAAACCCTGTATTGGTATAAACATGTAACATTCCCTTGTAAATTGCTGTGTAGCATTCTTTGTATGTGCATAGGTGACAAAACTCCTCTGGACTAATTCCTTTTTGAAGATGAGCAAGAGAGATTGAAGGAAGTTCTGTCTTCCTGCCTCAGCCATAAATATGTTCAATTATATGTGGCATATAAGAAAAATGTCTGTGTAAATTACAGGCCCTTGATAAGCCATCATTAAGAGCTCTGGGTTCTGTGTAGAGTCAGAGATCAAAGACGAGTCTGGTTATAACCCCACTGGGGGTCAGGCTTACAGGCCAATGAGAGTCAGACCGACCAGCAGGTGTCAAATCTTTCTCCTAACTTCTGAGCTTCAACAGGAGGGAGTGAGCAGTTACCTAACCCCTGCTCAAGTGACTCACCTAAACAATGGAAGGGTTAAACTAACCCAAGGGGAGGGAGTGACCCAGAGCAGCCTGTGAAAGGGAATAAAAATGTGTGTGTGATAGGAAACATTGTTCATTTTGCAAGAGGCTATCGAAAGATACAGATGTTTCCGAAGTTTTCCATTGGGACGGCCTCATCCCAGAATCACTTAAGTCGACGTGGTCCAAATGGTTTGTTTCTTCAATTTGTTATTTTATTTTATTTCTGGAAATTGTGAGTAATTGTGTGATTTCTTTTAACCTTATTATATTTTTGTAACTTTTTTTTAACTAAGCTTTGAAGATATTCTTGAATTAAACTTTAATTCTAGTTCTGGATCTTTGTTTTTATGACCCAAGGCCTCATATGGCTCATGTTACCTATTTTCCTAAGTATTGATAAATGTGTGTGCAGGTGGAAGCAGAAGCCCACCTTATGCATTAGCATTATAGTTTTCTTCTGCTGGTGGCAGTTAACCTGTGAAAGTCACGGGCGGGGATTCTCAGATTGTTGTATCTGGAGGGTCGGCTACGCAGGACCGTGACAGTGGTGTTCTATAGATAAAAGTTGTTTTTTCAGGGATAATCTTTCCTATCACAAGATCTTGTTTCAATAGCTTCCAATTTCTATTGAAGACCTTTTCGATTTCCTTAAAAGATGTACTATATTGGCTAATAAAAGCCCAAGGAATTTTCCATCTTTATTGTAATATCTTTAGTTTTCAATAACTCAGACCTATCCCTAGAATAAACTTTCTCTCTAGCTTTTCCAGGAAGTGCATTTGAATAACCTTTAGCCCTAAAACAATCTGAGATTTTATTTAACTGCCTCTCACACACAACTGTCTCCATACAGTTCTCTTCACACATAAGAACTGACTGAAAGGGATCCCATCAAGCCAATTCAAATGGTGTTTTCTTTAAAAGAAAAAGTCAGTTTGATAATAAGAGTATTGGTGTTTAGCTCATCAAAGAGAGCAGGGAGCCTTCACTACCCCTCCGGATGAAAAATACGTCATCTATATAGCATTGCCAGGACACTGGGTTCGCCACAAAACCACCATTAGGCCATATGTGGTCGTCCTCCCAGTACGCCATGAAAAGATTTGCGTAACTCAACTTAAAAAAATGGATACAGCCATGATTCCCTTCTCTAGCTCAATAATGGTATAAAGAGTGCTTACATCTGCACTGCACAGAAAGTCACCTTCTACCCAAGTATAATTGCTTAATTTTCTGAGGACATCTCCTGTATCTTTGAGGTAAGCCTTCATATTTTTCACTAATGGTTGTAAATAAATATCTACCATAGCTGGAAGATTGCTAGTGAGACTATTACACCCTGAAATTTCAGTCTATCCGGTGGGTGGAGGGGGTCCTTATGTATTTAGGGAAGCATGTATATAGTCAGTATAGACTGCTCTTTTATATTGAGAAAATCAAACTCACTTTTAGTTATGACCTTGTTGTTTAGAGCTCTGGTACTTAGGGCCTGATTCAGAGCTGAACGCTCTGACCAGAGCGCTCGCTCTGAATCAGGGCCCTCCTCCATGAAAATGGAGCGTCCTCCTGGACGCTCGTATAGCTGTGGGTGACCACCCACAGCTATAGCGAGCGTCATGATGATGGTCGCGATGGTCTTGACCATCGCGACCATCGGGCTTGCGACGAGACCCTGCGGTAGGGTCTCGCTGCCGCAAGCCCTGGAGTGATTTTGGCTCTATCAGAGCCAAAATCACTCCCACTGACATCAGTAGTGATGTCAGTGGGGCCGGCTGCAGACGGTAGACGTTCCCAGGGGAACGCCTCCGCCTGGCAGGCACGCTCCCGGCACGCCCACCAAAGGGGGAGTGCTGTCAATCAACATCGACAGCACGCCGGGTCTCGCGCATGCGCACAACGGAGCTCCCTCCGTCGTGCGCATGCGCAGTGGGGGAACATCGACCCGCTTGCGAGCGTACTGCCGCTCACGAGCGGGTCTGAATGACCCCCTTAAGTCTAGCAGGGCCTTTGAAATCCTAGTGGTAGGGTCACTTTTTAAAATTTTGATACGTAACCCCATCAGATTTCCTGCATATATCTTTCTCTTTTCATAAGGACCACCCCTCCACCCTTATCAGCCGGTTTGATAATAAAATCTTTGTCATCTCTCAAAGATTTAACTGCCTCAAATTCCTTTTTCGTTAGATTGAGATTTCTTTTTTTTGTTTTTATCTGTTTTTTTTCTATAATCTGTGTTATCTCCTCTGATACTATTTTGTTGAAACAGTCTAAACAGCAGCCTTTTGATTGCATAGGATAGAAAGAAAAAGGGGGTTTAAATACAAACCTTTCCACGGGTATATCCTGAATACCCTCCTCTTTCTCTTTATTAAGAAAAGAGCGCTTGATGGTCAATTTTCAAATGGATTTTTGAACATCCAAAAAAACATGAAAGGAATTTGGTTTATTTGAAGTTGCGAATTTGAGCCCCTTTCTCAGAACTCTATTCTCAAATTCTGTAATGGTGGGTACACACTGGGCGATATTACTGAGCGTCTGCACGATTACGACATCGTAATAGTGCAATCGCTCAGTAATCGTGCACAAATCGTGCACTTTTATGTCGGAAACGACCAGCGATGCGCACTCCCGCTGGACGTTTCCGACATTGGGCCTGATTCAGAGCCGTTCGCTATTTGCGGTCGTTCGTTCAAAAACAAGGGGTGGCTATTCAAATGATCCATTCGCAAATTGCAGTCTGTTCACACCTCTAAGTCTGAACGAGCGAGCAAAACATACGCTTGTTTATTTGTTAAAAACGCCCCCTGGCCGCTCGCACCATACGTCATGTCCGCTATTTATTAGATTAATCGAGTACATCGACCAGCGTATGAACTGCTCGCTATTCTTGTGGTTGGTTTTTGCTACCACAATCTTGCGAGCAGTTCTGGCTATAAAATAACCCAGTGACGTGGTCAATGACGCTGCAGTATTAATTATGCACACCCATAAAACGCCCGTTTTGACCTTTAAGCACGCCTGCGTTCTGATCTCCACTCCCCGTTTTCAAGCACCTTCCCCTGTTACCACCCACATACGCCTCATTCTGTCACTCAAAATAGCAGGCATTCGCTATATTGCGAGCACATGAATTTCGGCAGCACTGACTGATTCGCGCATGAGTATAACGATCCGTACGCATGCGCAGATGTGCGAACATCGCTCGGAACGAGCGTACTGCCGCTAGCGAGTGGCTCTGAATGAGGGCCATTGTCCATCGCCTGAAAATGCAGCACAATCTGATGACCTCGTCAGGTTGCTGCTTGTTGGGGAATGGGGGAAAGAGCCCGGTGCTGAACGATATCGTTAATGATATCGTTCAGCGGCTGTACTCAATGTCATGAACGACATTGAGCACAGCCTGCTGGGGACACACTACACGATATCGCTCAGGGAGCATATCATGTAGTGTGTACGCACTTTAAGGGTTCTTTCAGACAGATTAAAGATTTTTCCCTCAGTTTGGTTTTCAACATCTGATGAAATCCTATCAGACACAGTAACAGGAGTTTTCTCCTTTTCTCTCCCTTTTATTCTAGAATAAGGGCTCTATTTACTACAATCCGCATATTGAATGCAGATTGTAGTGTGATATTAATTACTGAATTTGCATTGCAAATTCAGGGCCTGATGCAGAGCCGCTCGTAAGCGGCCGCTCGTTCGCTCCGAGCGATGTTTGCACATCTGCGCATGCGTATGGGTCGCAATGCGCATGCGCCAACCAGTCAGTGCGGTCGGAAAACGTGTGTTCGCAAAATTGCGAGTGCCTGCTAATTTGAGTGACAGGATGAGGCATTTGTGGGTGGTAACAGGGGAAGGTGCTTGAAAACGGGGAGTGGAGATCCGAACGCAGGCGTGCCAAACGGTCAAAACGGGCGTTTTAAGGGTGTGCATAATTAACAAAGCAGCGTCATTGACCACGTCACTTGGTTGTTTCTTAGCCTGAACTGTTCGCATGATTGCGGTAGGAAAATCCAACCACAAGCACTGCGAGCAGTTCAGACGCCTTTCGATGTACTCGATTAATCTAATAAATAGCGGAGATGACGTATGATACTAGCGGTCAGGGGGCCCCTTTTTCTGAACGAGCGAGCGCAAATAGCATCCGGCTCTGAATCAGGCCCTCAGGCAATATCACAGGGATTTACTACAAATCCCTTGCAGGGCTAGAGCTTGCGATAAAGCTCTGTCCCTGCGAATCCCATCCGCACACTAGTCACGGTATTTTCGGAAAAAATACAGTGACAAAGTGCCCACGCATGCGCCGACGGCCACCGCTCCTACCCCCCCGGTGCTAAGCCCCACTCCCTGGTGCTAAGCCCCACCCCCGGTGCTAAGCCCCGCCCCCGTGACCCCTTAATTACACTTACCTGCATGATCCGGGCCTCCGGTGATGTCCTCCGGTCAGGTGATATCCCATACTGCACTGGGACCCGGTCACCTGATGACCTAGCCGCAGTGCACTATGGGAGACCAAGCTGACCAGAGGGAGGACATCACCTGGAACCCCGACCACCGGTCCCTGGAGTCAGGTAAGTACATTTTTTTTTTTACTATTTTTTTCTTTTTTTTTTAAAGTAATCAGCTTGCGGTCTGTTTAGACCACACAGCTGATTACTGGGACCGACTCCCAGCTCTGCTCTCCCTGTTAGAGCGGAGCAGGAGTCCGGTAACCGGGGGAGACCCTGGATAACACCACCTCCAGGATTGCGTTATTATCACAGGGCCTCCCTAGGTATTTATTTCACATTTTGACCCTCATTCAGAGCCGTACGCTCTGAGCAGAGCGCACGCTCTGAATGAGGGCCGGCCTCCATGAAAATGGAGCATCCTCCTGGACGCTCGTATAGCTGTGGGTCACCACCCACAGGCTATACGCGCGTGCAGTTTGATGGCCGCGATGGTCTTGACCATCGCGACCATCGAAACTGCGAGCCGGAGCCTGCGGTTGAGGTTTTCAACCGCAAGCTCCGAAGTGATTTTGGCTCTATCAGAGCCAAAATCACTCCCACTGACATCACTAGTTATGTCAGTGGGCCGGCTTCTGACGGGAGGCGTTCCCGTGGGAACGCCCCCGTCAGGGAGGCACGCCTACCAAAGGGGGCGTGCTGTCAAATAACATCGACAGCACGCCCCCTTTGATCAGACACAACGAGCGAAGGACTTTCCTTCGCTCGTCGCGTCTGGCGCATGCGAACGACGGAGCTCCCTCCGTCGTGCGCATGCTCAGTCCAGAACATCGACCCACTTGTGAGCGGACAGCCGCTCGCGAGTGGGTCTGAATCAGGCCCTTTATTTTTAGTAACTCTGGTCGGATCACATTTCCCATTACAATTATGGGAAATGCGATCTGATTACTAAAAATAAGTGATACTTAGGGGTTGGAGTAGAATTTTACGAATTCTACTCCAACTGCCCTGTAGTAACTTTATGTGATACTAAAATAATGTGAAAAGAATGTGAAAACACTCTTTTTCACTTTATTTTAATCAAAATAATGTTAATAAATAGAGCCCTTAGTCTTAATACCTCCTCTCTTTCCTTGTTTCTGTCTTCTTTTATTTATTAAATTTGATATCTGATTTTTTAGGGATCCTGGGATCCCACTCTAAAAAAGATCTATTCAAACTTCTAGGTTCTTCTGTATTGTCCTCAAATACTGAAAATCTATTGGAGGTTTGTATTCTAGTATGTTTTCCTATGCTTAAATTGGTCTTCACCATTTTTTTATTATTTTCAAAGCAATTTCTATAGTTTAATTTTTGATCATGATTTCTCCAGTATATTTGTCTGTTAGCATAGTTCCTAACTTTCGGGGAGACATCATAATCATAGTCTTTCTGCTGCTCATCTGAATTTTTCTTCCTCCAAATGGGCATTCTTCTGGTTGATACTTTTTTATCTCTAAAGCAATAGCCTACCTCATTCTTTTGGGGAGAGGGATTCATAGCTGTTTCATTGTCACGTTTGAAATCCCCTACTGAGGGTGTGGAAGATGAGGTCCTGGGTTGAGGGAGGAATCAGAGGCATGGGGCCTGTATATAAGATCTCCTCACAGAGCCGTAACTAGACTTTTTGGTGCCCTGTGCCAGAAAGAGCATTGGCGCCCCCCTCATTTTTCAAAGGAACATAATGCACCCAAAAAAGGGCCATGGCTCAGTGGCGTCACAAGGCGGGTGCGGGGGGTGCGGCCCGCACCCGGGTGTCACCCGCCGAGGGGTGACACCAAGGTGCAGGATCCCCCTCAGTGACAGGAGCCGGGTGCTGCACTATAGCATTAAGTGCAGCACTCGGCTCCTGTCAGTGAGGGAGCCCGCACTGCCCATGCCCGCACCTCCTGCACCCCCCGCCGGGCATCACCCCATTGATACCTAATGTATCATTTTGTTAACCACGGCCACGAGCCGGGTTTGCGCCGCGAGGCCACGCCCCTCCCGAAGGCCCGCCATGCGACGCCACGCCTCCAACACACCCCCTCCCGAAGGCCACGCCCCCATTTCGGCAGGTGCCGAGCGCATGGCGTCCCTCCCCGCACCGGGTGTCACCGTGGGGAGGGACGCCACTGCCATGGCTTCATGGGGAAGGGCCAGGGAAGAGATAGGAGAGGCAAGGAGATGCTGGGGATGAAATAAGAGGAAGCTACAAGCAAGAATGATAATAAACAGAAATTTGACAGTCCCAAACAGCGCCCCCTGACCTGTGGTGCCGTGTGCGATGGCACCAGCCGCACTACCCTAGCTACGGCCCTGGGAGTCTCCTCATCCACGAATATTGGATGTTGGTGAGACCTGACCATGGATGTGGAGTCTAACCTGCTGGAAGGTGTTCACCAGTGACCCCTCCAAGTGGGATATGGGTTTAAGCTGCAACCAGCAGGCAGGTCACAGTCCTTTGGTCAGGTATCTGATACCCACGGGAATAGAGAAAATACAACAATGACCCAAGAGAAATACTTCAGGAAGAAGTACAGCTGCACCAGGAGTTGGTATTTGTAGTTGTACACAGGTAAAGGGTTTTAGACGCACTGCTGCACCAAGAGGTGGCACTTGTAACTGCACGCAGGCACTGTTTTTGACGCACTGCTGCACCAAGAGGTATAACTTATAACTGCACACAGGCTTGGTATTTTGACACACTGCTGCACAAGGAGGATGGTACTTGTATGGCACATAGGCAAGGTGTTCAGATTCAGATGCACTGTTGCACAAGGAGATGGCACTTGCATGGCACGTAGGCTAGGTGTTCTGATGCACTGTTGCACAAGGAGATGGCACGTAGAGACTCGAGGGTATCACGATACGGGAATCTGGAACAAGGCAAGGCACAGTTCATAGATGTCCACATGGCTCATATAATGCTCAGTGCATCACTTGTCGCCGCCGCACCTGTCGTCTGACCACCCGAGGGATCAGGTGAAGATGGCAGTGGGGTGAGTAACGGCCGATCCTAGGCCGCAACCTGACATTCATTAGTATCTCTTCTATATTGTTTTTGTTTTTTCTCCCTCAATTCTCTAGTGCTTTTGTTTATTTTTTCCAGTAAATTTTTCTCCAATTCACTAAAATCATCAAAATCTATTGAGGACCTTTTTATAATGGACATCCAGTTTTAACTTATAAAATGACTCCTCCTTCTCTGCTGTCGATATGATGGATCACTATTGGATGACAATGTGAGAACTTTGGGCCTGATTCAGACCCGTTCGCTATCTGCATATGCTCGCTGGATGCGTGTGCAAGTTTGTCAGAGTGACGCCACGGGAAGCGATCACTCGCCAAGGCATAAGCACGCCCACCATGTCTTAGCGAGTGGCCACTTTGTGTATGCGTACGCCCAATCGCACAGGCAGAGCCGCCCACCAGCACCACGTCATCTCCAGGAAGTGTATTAAAACATTGGTACATCGAGCACCATCGGATGTGAACGCAGTGCTTCAGGTAGCTTTACTCTACCGCAAGGATTGCGAGGAAATCAGTATAAAAAAAAGACAAGTGACGTGTACTATGACGCTGCCTGTTAATTATGCACGCCTCTAAAACGGCGTTGAAACACTCAGGCATGCCTGCATTCGCATCTCCAACCCCCCGTTATTAGTGTCCTGCCCCTGTTACCACCCACAAACGGCCTCTCCTGTCACTCATTACCCTGGGCTGTCTTTGCTGGGCGAGCGTGAGGGATGCGATCGCATTGTGTATTTCGTGCACGTGCAGAACGAAGCGTGCACATGCGCGTATGCAGAACATAGGTCCGCTTGCGAACGCACAGCGCGAACGAGCGGCTCTGAATCAGGCCCTTTGTCTTTGGGATGAATCATAAATAATTTCCTAGTTGCTAGAATGCAACTGGAACGCATGGTGGCCAGTTTTTGGAGATCACGCATTGTGGTGAGGATGCGTTAAGCGTAGCTATACTTTTTATGTTTGGATTTCTGATTTTTTTGCATCTGCTGCACTGTGGGGAAATTACCTGGGACTTAGCTGGAGTATCCGGAGCTCTGATTAGGCCGTGTCCTGCATAACACCATAGGACTGCCAGGACTCCTATTCAGTCTGCTGCTGTTTGCCACTATCAGATCCTATTGTGATATGCCTGTTTATGTAAGAACAACCTGTAAATTAAACCTGTGTTTCCTAAAGGTATTTGCACTGTTTTCTGTTCTATTTATGCCTTCCTGAACCTGTGGGATTTGTTTTGCAGAGCGGAATGGGAGACATGTTTTACAGATTATAAAATAGAAGAGAAGAAAATCCAATCTGTATTCTGACTGGCTGTACAGAGGAATAAAGTCTTTATTTAAAGGCAACCACTTCTCAAAAAAGATACAGATCATTTTATGGGTAATTATCTTCATTATTCTATGGGTGACATTTACAGTCTTTGGATTACAGTATACAGAGAGCGCCTGACTATTGGTGCAACTGAGGGATCTATTTACTAAGCTGTGTTAAGAGATAAAGTGAACGGTGATAAGGTACAGCCAATCAGCTCCTAACTGCCATTTTTCAAACACAGCCTGTGACATGGCAGTTAGGAGCTGATTGGCTGGTACTTTATCACCGTTCACTTTATCTCCTAACACATCTTATTAAATAGACCCTTATATGTTTTAATTTGTGTCACTTTGTTTTAAGTATTTTTGAGGAAATATACCATATTGCATTGATTGTGGCTGCACTTTGTATTTCATTGCGCATATTTCTCTATATTACTATTTATTGTTCATATACTGTATAAACTATGGCCGGCTTGCCTACCCTCCCCTTTTGGCCGGGAGCCTCCCGAATTTCGGGTGCCGCTCCCGGTCCCCCGGAAAGGCAGGCAAACCTCCCGACATTCCCCAACCCTCCCGACCTCCCCCCAGAATACACTACAAATCCCTGCAGCGGGGGTGGGGGGGTTGACTCGTTTTGCGCTGAATCGCATCATCGTGGAGCCGCTGCCTGCTTCACAGTGCCCAAAGAATGGCTTTGTGTAGAGGGGGCGGGTCACGATGACACTATCGTGCGGCTCCACCCCCAACATGTTACAGCTGTCTGGACACCCCCCCCCCTGCTGTTAGCCGAAAATCATCTCCCTCCCGGGAGGAGGGAGCTGATTGTTGGCAAGTATGAACTATGGCCATTTTTCATCTGGCAGTATGATGTGTTTGGTAATTATAACTATATATATATATATATATATATATATACAGTCAGGTGCATAAATATTGGGACATTGACAGAATTTTCATATTTTGGCCTCTATTCACCACAACAATGGCTTTGAAATGAAACAAACAAGATGTGCTTTAACTGCAGACTTTCAGATTTAATTTGAGGGTAATTACATCCAAATTAGGTGAACGGTGTAGGAATTACAACGGTTTCTATATGTGCCTCCCACTTTCTAAGGGGCCAAAAGTAATGGGACTATCAACTCAAAAGCTATTTCATGGACAGGTGTGGGCTACTCACTCTCAATTTCATTATCAATTAAGACGGTAAAAGGTCTGGAGTTGATTCTAGGTGTGACATTTGCATTTGGAATCAGTTGCTGTCGACTCTCAATATGAGATCCAAAGAGCTGTCACTATCAGTGACGCAAGCCATCATTAGGCTGAAAAATCAAAACAAACCCATCAGAGAGATAGCAAAAACATTAGTTGTGGCCAAATCAACTGTTTGGAACATTCTTAAAAAGAAAGAACGCACCGGAGAGCTCAGCAACACCAAAAGACCCAGAAGACCACGGAAAACAACTGTGGTGGATGACAGAAGAATTATTTCCCTGGTGAAGAAAAACCCCTTCACAACAGTTGGCCAAATCAAGAATACTCTCCAGGAGGAAGGTGTATATGTTTCAAAGTCAACAATCAAGAGAAGACTTCACAAGAGTGAATATAGAGGGTTCACCACAAGATGTAAACCATTGGTGAGCCTCAAAAACAGGAAGACCAGATCTAAAAAAGCCATTACAGTTCTGGAACAACATCCTATTGACAGATGAGACAAAGATCAACTTGTACCAGAGTGATGAGAAGAGAAGAGTATGGAGAAGGAAAGGAACTGCTCATGATCCAAAGCATACCACCTCATCAGTGAAGCATGGTGGTGGTAGTGTCATGGCGTGGGCATAAATGGCTGCCAATGGAACTGGTTCCCTTGTATTTATTGATGATGTGACTGCTGACAAAAGCAGCAGAATGAATTCTGAAGTGGTTTGGGCAATATTATATGCTCATATTCAGTCAAATGCTTCAGAACTTATTGGACGGCGCTTCACAGTGCAGATGGACAATGACCCGAAGCATACTGCAAAAGCAACCAAAAAGTTTTTTAAGGCTAAAAAGTGGAATGTTATGCAATGGCCAAGTCAATCCCCTGACCTGAATCCGATTGAGCATGCATTTCACTTGATGAAGACAAAACTGAAGGGAAAATGCCCCAAGAACAAGCAGGAACTGAAGACATTTGCAGTAGAGGCCTGGCAGAGCATCACCAGGGATGAAACCCAGCGTCTGGTGATGCATATGCGTTCCAGACTTCAGGCTGTAATTGCCTGCAAAGGATTTGCAACAAAGTATTAAAAAGTGAAAGTCAGATTTAGGATTGTTTAGTTTGTCCCATTACTTTTGGCCCCTTAAAAAGTGGGAGGCACATATAGAAACCGTTGTAATTCCTACACCGTTCACCTGATTTGGATGTAATTACCCTTAAATGAAATCTGAAAGTCTGCAGTTAAAGCACATCTTGTTTGTTTCATTTCAAAGCCATTGTGGTGGTGAATAGAGGCCAAAATATGAAAATTCTGTCAATGTCCCAATATTTCTGCACCTGACTGTATGTGTATATATATATATATATATATATATATATATATACAGTATGCTATTAGATATTTAGCATTTATATTACCTACAGCATAAGTATTGAATGTTATTTTTATTAGAAAGTATCACTGTATATATTTACAAATGTTTGATTGTTAGTCTAAACAAATTTTATATATATTATGTGAGGAGCCATTTTTTCAATTCTATGAACAAATTTACTAATTTTATAAAATTTTCATGAGTATTCCCTCACTGGCACAGTCTTTCTCCAATGTTTTTGCCATTTTCCTCCCAGAATGAGGCTTGGTGGCATGGACAAGCCTATAGAAACACACTCTCTTGACCAAGGAGCTTGTCTCAGGAGGTTAAAGATTCCATGGTTTACAGAGTCTTCTCATTTGACCATGGACTCACAATGTTGTCATTTTTAACATGACAATACTGCAATTCAAACTTTGCAATTGGCTACAAAAGAAGCATATATTTATTTTTTTATGTCCAGCAAAAGCTTTGAGATTTTAAGTTCTGCCGTATTGCAATGTGTTGCATCATCCCAGTATGCCAGAAGTTGAAGAAGCTTGTGTTTATGGTGTGCAGTGCTGCCACCTATCAAGAATCACTGGAATGTTTTGAATTAATAAAAGACAAGACCTATTTAAGTCTTATGAAGCCATGCTGTATATTAATGGTATGCAACAGGTGATCATCAGTAGGGTTCCAGACAAGATAAGGACAGGATTTAAATGTATTACTCATTTTGTGCTTCAATTACAGTTTCACATAAATACATAGGAAAGATGCATGCACAGGGGGGCTGAACGGGTACTAATTGCCCGGGCTTGTTGGAGTGGCCAAGGGGGGAGCAGATCTGACTCCCCTGTAACAATTCTTACTTGTCAGTGACAGAAGCATCTCTGCCCAACACATGCCGGGCTTTGCAGTGTCCAGGAAGATGTTATCTCTGTCTGTCTGGCTGCTGCATGGAGGGAAGTGATCGCACTAATCCCCCCCACCCCCACCTCGGAGCTGCCCATGTGCAGAAAGCAGCACTGTGCAAATATATATTTTTTTGTAGTGGGCGTGGCCTCACTTCCACGATTTGGCCATGCCCCTTCCAGTGCCCAGACTTGTCCCCACTCTCTACATCACATGTATCATGCTAGGTTACTGTCAATAGAGCAAACGGTACAGATTGTGGGACAAAAAGCTTTTAAAGTCAAGTGACATTGTATTTCATGATGAGGAGCGCGGGCACCGGCAACGAGGATGCAGTCATAATTTACCTTCACCACCACCTCCGCAAAGCATCAGGACTAGGAGTACCAGCAGGAATCACATTGCGATATTTGGTAAGTACATGCATTTCTTACCTATTCTGCACTATCATGTTCACCTAGTTCCTGATACTGTGCAAATGTATTATATTTGAGGTGGAGAGGAGAACGAAGAGGGCTACGTTATAACTAGCTCATATTATAAGAACACCCAGCCTACAGACACCTCAGGAATATCAGTTTGGAACTATCCATGAACCGTCCTTGAACTTTATGTTTAAAAATGTATTTCCTGGGACATAAATAGAGACATTTCTATTATCAAAATCGGGATCAGATACAGACTATGGGGCCTATTCATCAACACTAAAATAACGTTTTTAAGGACATTTTCCTTAAATAACGTTATTTTGGTATTCATGTAGCCACTTAGCACAGGAGATATCACAGATATCTCCTTGCTAAGTTCCCCTGCGTTAATTTCCACACTCCCCATACATTAGTATGGGGATGTGGAAATTGTGGTATTCATCAAATTCCGAAAATTATCAATTTTCTGAATTTTATGCAGTTACTATTCACCACTGTGAGGTGGCGAATAGCAGGTGAAACTTACCTGTATCCGCGTGTGCAGGTCCCCCGACGAGTCCCTCCGGCGCTCTGCTCCGTCCTCAGGCTCCGGAGGCTGGTCGGACATGTGTGCTCCCCAGCAGAGCACAAGAAAGTTTAGACAAAAAAAAAAAGTTTTTTTTTTTTTTCTAACCTGTCATGTGGTCTGCTGGGAAACCACATGACAGACCAACAGGACGGAGCCGGAGGCTGCTGCGCGGACAGGTAAGTCGGGGGGGGTACGAAACTTAACGCATCTGTAGGCAGTGCTGCGCATTCGCTGGTTTTACAGATGTAACAGCTCATGCGCAGCACTGTTTCCAGATGCGATAAGGTAGTGTAGGCAGGGAAAAGTATCTATTTCCCGAAAAGCTGTCATCGCAAAAATGATAGCTTTTCGGAATAGATACTTATGGAGAGGTGAATTCTATCTATAATTAGCTAGAACGCCATGAGAGTTCTAAAGCTAATTATCTCCAGAGAATTTTTATGTTTAATGAATAGGCCCCTATATGAAGAAACATTAAGAACACCCTACCTGCAGATTACAAGTTGGGACTACTGACAGGTTCTATTTTAAGTCATTTAAGATACACATAATATCACATCTAGATAAAATATAGGATTGCCCCAGAGCGCACCATAATTATTTGTATTTATATTGGTTTATAAGGAGGCAGGGATACCTCTGTTTGTGGAGCAGCTAGGGACATTCCCACATAGGACCCAGAGCGCTATACCCCTAATTTTAATTAGGGGTGAGCGGGTTCGGATTTCTGAAATCCGAACCCCTCCGAGCCCCCCCGATCCGAGTCCGATCCGAATCAGGCTCGACTTTTCCCGCCTGACTCGGATCTGAAATCGAGGCAAAACGTCATCATCCCGCCTTCCGAGTCTCGCGGGTTTTGGATCCTATATAAGGTACCCGCGTCGGCGCCATTTTCTCACTCGGCTGTGGACAGTGAAGAGGGAGGGTGGGAGTTAGGGCTGTGTAGTGTAGTGTAGTGCTGCTGTTGTCCACTACTTCAAAGTCCTTAGGGGCTGGCTGTGTTGTGCTGTGCTGCTGTTGTTAATAGGGGCTGTGTCCACTACTTCAAAGTCCATAGGGGCTGGCTGGACTGTGTTGTGCAGTCAGTTCTCCATAGGGGCTGTGTCCACTCCAAAGTCCTGTGCAGTGTCCCAGTCCTAAAGGGGTGCTGTAGTGTTGTCCAGGGGGTGCTCTGTCCATCAGGGGTGTTCCCCCCAAGTGCTAAAAAAATAATATATTTTCTGTGTTTGTGAATTGTGTGCGCAGTAGCCGCACGCGCATCAACAAAGTAGTGCCAAGCGTGCGCCTGTGTCATAAGTAAAGGGCTGGCTGGCTTGACCGTTAAGGGTGCTGTAACCCCCGAAAGTACACTCCAGTCCAAACCAAAAAAAAAATTATTTTCTGTGTTTGTGAATTGTGTGCGCAGTAGCCGCACGTGCATCAACAAAGTAGTGCCAAGCGTGCGCCTGTGTCATAAGTAAAGGGCCGACTGGCTTGACCGTTAAGGGTGCTGTAACCCCCGAAAGTACACTCCAGTCCAAACCAAAAAAAAAATTATTTTCTGTGTTTGTGAATTGTGTGCGCAGTAGCCGCACGTGCATCAACAAAGTAGTGCCAAGCGTGCGCCTGTGTCATAAGTAAAGGGCCGGCTGGCTTGACCGTTAAGGATGCTGTAACCCCCGAAAGTACACTCCAGTCCAAACCAAAAAAAAAATTATTTTCTGTGTTTGTGAATTGTGTGCGCAGTAGCCGCATGTGCATCAACAAAGTAGTGCCAAGCGTGCGCCTGTGTCATAAGTAAAGGGCCGGCTGGCTTGACCGTTAAAGGGTGCTGTAACCCCCAAAGTACACTCCAGTCCAAACCAAAAAAAAAATTATTTTCTGTGTTTGTGAATTGTGTGCGCAGTAGCCGCACGTGCATCAACAAAGTAGTGCCAAGCGTGCGCCTGTGTCATAAGTAAAGGGCCGGCTGGCTTGACCGTTAAGGGTGCTGTAACCCCCGAAAGTACACTCCAGTCCAAACCAAAAAAAAAATTATTTTCTGTGTTTGTGAATTGTGTGCGCAGTAGCCGCACGTGCATCAACAAAGTAGTGCCAAGCGTGCGCCTGTGTCATAAGTAAAGGGCCGGCTGGCTTGACCGTTAAGGGTGCTGTAACCCCCGAAAGTACACTCCAGTCCAAACCAAAAAAAAAATTATTTTCTGTGTTTGTGAATTGTGTGCGCAGTAGCCGTACGTGCATCACCAAAGTAGTGCCAAGCGTGCGCCTGTGTCATAAGTAAAGGGCCGGCTGGCTTGACCGTTAAAGGGTGCTGTAACCCCCGAAAGTACACTCCAGTCCAAACCAAAAAAAAAAATTATTTTCTGTGTTTGTGAATTGTGTGCGCAGTAGCCGCACGTGCATCAACAAAGTAGTGCCAAGTGTGCGCCTGTGTCATAAGTAAAGGGCCGGCTGGCTTGACCGTTAAAGGGTGCTGTAACCCCCGAAAGTACAGTCCAGTCCAAATCAAAAAAAAAATTATTTTCTGTGTTTGTGAATTGTGTGCGCAGTAGCCGCACGTGCATCAACAAAGTAGTGCCAAGCGTGCGCCTGTGTCATAAGTAAAGGGCCGGCTGGCTAGACCGTTAAAGGGTGCTGTAACCCCCGAAAGTACACTCCAGTCCAAACCAAAAAAAAAATTATTTTCTGTGTTTGTGAATTGTGTGCGCAGTAGCCGCACGTGCATCAACAAAGTAGTGCCAAGCGTGCGCCTGTGTCATAAGTAAAGGGCCGGCTGGCTTGACCGTTAAAGGGTGCTGTAACCCCCGAAAGTACAGTCCAGTCCAAATCAAAAAAAAAATTATTTTCTGTGTTTGTGAATTGTGTGCGCAGTAGCCGCACGTGCATCAACAAAGTAGTGCCAAGCGTGCGCCTGTGTCATAAGTAAAGGGCCAGCTGGCTTGACCGTTAAAGGGTGCTGTAACCCCCAAAGTACACTCCAGTCCAAACCAAAAAAAAAATTATTTTCTGTGTTTGTGAATTGTGTGCGCAGTAGCCGCACGTGCATCAACAAAGTGCCAAGCGTGCGCCTGTGTCATAAGTAAAGGGCCGGCTGGCTAGACCGTTAAAGGGTGCTGTAACCCCCAAAAGTACACTCCAGTCCAAACCAAAAAAAAAATTATTTTCTGTGTTTGTGAATTGTGTGCGCAGTAGCCGCACGTGCATCAACAAAGTAGTGCCAAGCGTGCGCCTGTGTCATAAGTAAAGGGCCGGCTGGCTTGACCGTTAAAGGGTTCTGTAACCCCCAAAGTACACTCCAAACCAAAAAAATATATATTTTCTGTGTTTGTGACTTGTGTGCACTGTGGCTGCACGTGCATCAACAAAGGAGCAGCGCCAAGCGTGCGCCTGTGTCCCATAAGTAAAGAGCCGGCTGGCTCATTTCTTAAAGGGTGGTGTAACCCACAAAGTGCACTACTCTCCAGCAAAAATAAAAAAATATTTTCTGTGTTTGTGTGCGCTTTAGCCGCACGTATATATATCAATATAACATAAATGGAGGACCAAACTTTCTCCGATAAAAATAAAATAGGGAAAGATCAAGAACCACTTCCTCCTAGTGCTGTTGCTGCTGCTGGGAGTTGTTCATCATCCCAGAGAGGAAGTAGGAACATCACTACTTTTACTAAACAATTGACCCTCCAACAGTCCCTAGCGATGAGGATGAAGTACGACAGCAGTCATCCTGAAGCAAAACGTATAACTGAGGCCTTGACTGCTATGTTGGTGTTAGACGTGCGTCCGGTATCCGACATTAGTGCAGTGGGATTTAGACAATTGATGGAGGTAGTGTGTCCTCGGTTCCAAATCCCGTCTAGATTCCACCTGCATCCTCAAAGCAGCAGCGACAAGCGTGCGTCTGTCTGTTAAAGGGTGGTGACACCCTCAAAGTGTGCTACACAAACAATTAAAATATTGTTCTTTTTTTTTCTGTCTTTGTGAATTGTGTGGGCTGTAGCCGCACCTGCATCCTTAAAGCAGCAGCGACAAGCGTGCGTCTGTCTGTTAAAGGGTGGTGTAACTCTCAAAGTGCTCCAAAAAATAAAAAACTATTTTTTTAATGTGTTTGTGACTTGTGTGCGATGTAGCCGCACTTGCATCCTCAAAGCAGCAGCGACAAGCGTGCGTCTGTCTGTTAAAGGGTGGTGACACCCTCAAAGTGTGCTACACAAACAATAAAAATATTCATCTTCTTTTTTCTGTCTATGTGAATTGTGTGGGCTGTAGCCGCACCTGCATCCTTAAAGCAGCAGTGACAAGCGTGCGTCTGTCTGTTAAAGGGTGGTGACACCCTCAAAGTGTGCTACACAAACAATAAAAATATTCTTCTTCTTTTTTCTGTCTATGTGAATTGTGTTGGCTGTAGCCGCACCTGCATCCTTAAAGCAGCAGCGACAAGCGTGCGTCTGTCTGTTAAAGGGTGGTGTAACTCTCAAAGTGCTCCAAAAAATAAAAAACTATTTTTTTAATGTGTTTGTGACTTGTGTGCGATGTAGCCGCACTTGCATCCTCAAAGCAGCAGCGACAAGCGTGCGTCTGTCTGTTAAAGGGTGGTGACACCCTCAAAGTGTGCTACACAAACAATAAAAATATTCTTCTTTTTTCTGTCTTTGTGAATTGTGTGGGCTGTAGCCGCACCTGCATCCTTAAAGCAGCAGCGACAAGCGTGCGTCTGTCTGTTAAAGGGTGGTGACACCCTCAAAGTGTGCTACACAAACAATTAAAATATTGTTCTTTTTTTTTCGGTCTTTGTGAAATGTGTGGGCTGTAGCCGCACTTGCATCCTCAAAGCAGCAGCGACAAGCGTGCGTCTGTCTGTTAAAGGGTGGTGTAACCCTCAAAGTGTGCTCCACAAACAATAAAAATATTCTTTTTTTTTTTCTGTCTTTGTGAATTGTGTGGGCTGTAGCCGCACTTGAATCCTCAAAGCAGCAGCGACAAGCGTGTGCGTCTGTCTGTTAAAGGATTACATCGGTGACAGCATCCAAGTAGGCATGTCAGACAGTCCGTACCTGTACTGGCAGGAAAAAGAAGCAATTTGGAGGTCCCTGTACAAACTGGCTCTATTTTACCTGAGTTGCCCCCCCTCCAGTGTGTACTCCGAAAGAGTGTTTAGTGCAGCCGGGAACCTTGTCAGCGAAAGGCGTAGGAGGTTGCTTCCACAAAATGTGGAGAAGATGATGTTCATAAAATGAATTATCAACTCTTCCAGGGAGACCAGCCTCCAGAACGTACAGAGGGACCTGTGGTTCCAGCAGGGACGAATTAATACTCTGTGAGGATGAGGATGTACACACTGAAGAGGGTGAGGAATCGGTGGATGAGGAGGATGAGGATGACATCTTGCCTCCGTAGAGCCAGTTTGTGCAGGGACAGATAAATTGCCAGCTTGTTTTGTGGGGGCCCAAACGAACCAATCATTTCAGCCACAGTTGTGTGGCAGACCCTGGCGCTGAAATGATTGGTTTGTTAAAGTGTGCATGTCCTGTTTATACAACATAAGGGTGGGTGGGAGGGCCCAAGGACAATTCCATCTTGCACCTCTTTTTTTTCTTTGCATTATGTACAGTTTGGGGCCTAGTTTTTCAATGCCATCCTGTCTGCCACTGCAGTGTCACGCCTAGATGGGTCACGTGTTTTTGCCGCCCACTCGTGTCGCTTAGCATAGTCATCCAGCTACCTCGGTGCAACCTTTTGGACATAAAAACACTATTGTGAGGTGTGAGGTATTCAGAATAGACTGGAAATGAGTGGAAATTAAGGTTAATTGAGGTTAATAATAGCATAGGAGCAGAAAAACCTACAAAGTCTGTGATTTTAGCTGTTTTTATGCTTTTTTTCAAAAAAATACAGATCCAAAACACAAAACCCAGAACCCAAAACACGGAAGGGTGGTTTTGGCAAAACCAATCCAGATCCAAAACACGAAGAAAGATCCAGATCCAAAACCAAAACACAAAACACGAAAAGTGGCCGGTGCACACCCCTAATTTTAATACATTGTGTTTCATGAGACTACTTCAGCTAAAGACAAGCAAAATACTGATTTGTGACGCTAGACATGCCTGAAGCCTGTCAAAAATGTAAACAGGAAATACAGTTGACCAATCGAGGAACAGGAGTTCCATAAGGAGTAACAAAAGAAAACTACCCATCAGGTATAGTTAGAAATTTGCAGGTTTTGTTTGATGTGAACCAAAGCTGAGTAGTGACTGGCAAGAGTGACAGAGAGTGTCCAGAATGTATGAAAACTCCAAAAGCTGTGTGTCCAACTACGGATGTCATATTTGCTGCCGACACAGAATATATGATGTCACACATCTGACACGGTGCTGCTGCTTTCTTGTATTAGGTATCCCCGCGGGCCGCTAAATACATTCCTGAGACTGGTAGATGCCAATCAGCAGGGTGGTTGCCATATCTCATGAATCATGTCATATCAGTGGTGCATGGGCGCTGCCACTTTGATTCTTGTCAGCTGACTCTGTTCACCAATCAAGAGCCGCTCTAGGGTCAGCTGACCCTAGGAGCCTATAAGGAATGAGGGCACCCTATTTAAGGAAGTTCCAGTGAGCAGACCAGTGCTAGAACAACTTCACTTCTTTGACCTGCTGCTGGCTCCTAGCTGTTATTCCTGGTGTGTTCCAGCACCAAGCTCTGTTCCTTGATCTGTTGCTGTGCTACAGTCTACAAACACCAGCATTAGTCCTGTTCCTGCATTTCTGTCTGCAAATATCAGCATTTTACAGGCAGTGCACTTCAGTCTGTCAGTACTAGCATCCAATCTATGTAATTCACTTCATTCTGCAAATACTCACATCCATTCTATACAGTGAACTTCAGTCACTGTCAGTACCATTATTCATTCTATGCAGGGCACTTCAGTCTGACAACATCATCACCCATTCTACGCTGTGCACTTTAGTCTGCAAGTACCAATATTCATTCTACACTGTGCACTACATCCAGCTAGTTCCAGTATTAATTCTCTACAATGCACACTATGTATCTATAATGGGTGTATGGTGTGCACGGGCCCCTGAGTCCAGAGGGGCCCACATTGCACACCCTGCACCTATATAATTAGTATACTTACCTCTTCAGAGTCCCGCTTTGGCCAGTTCTGCAGACTGAAATCATCGGGAAAATGGTGCAGAGGCTGCACACAGGCCCCCTTCTCTCTTAAAACGCCCCTGGCAGTGCACTTCCATTCTATGCTGTGCACTTCATCCAGAAAGTACCAGTATTCATTCTATGCTGTGCATTTCATCCAGCAAATTCTAGTGTTCATTCTATGCTGTGTACTTCATTCAACAAGCCCAGTGTGGCGCATCCCAACAGCAAGACTCTGTTATTTACTGAGCGTTGTGCTCTATCCAGCAAGTGCCTACATTGCATATGCACTGTACACCTAAACCAGTTCCAGCATCCATCTAGGACTGTGTGTGTGTGGCATACTTGCCTACCCTCCCGGAATGACCAGGAGGCTCCTGAAAATCTTGTAGTACTCCTAGCCGCCAGTGATGTACGGTGAGGTAAATGGCTGAGGAGGCACTGACTAGTATCAGAGCCAAATTTACAGATTCATATATGAACCCGAGCAGTGGCGGAATTTGCTTTGGGCCCCCCTACTCCAAGTTCAAAGTGCAGTGGGCGACAGGGAGAGATAGAGGGTGACAGGGAGAGGCAAGAGGTAGACAAAGAGAGGAAAGAAGGTGACAAGGAGAGGTAGACAGGGAGAAGCAGTGGGTGACAGGGAGAGGGAAGAGGCAGTGGGTGACAGGCAATGACTGACAGGGAGAGGGAAGAGGCAGTGGTTGACAGGGGAGAGGGGGAGGTGACAGGGAGAAGCAGTGGGTGACAGGGGAGAGGTGACAGGGAGAAGCAGTGGGTGGCAGAGAGGGGGAGAAGGTAACAGGGATAGTTGACAGCCAATGGGTGAAAGGGATAGGCAGTGGGTGACAGTGAGAAGGGAGAAGCAGTGGGTGACAGGGAGATGGTGATAGGAAGAGGTGACAGGCAGTGGGTGACAGTGAGAAGGGAGAGGCAGTGGGTGACAGGGAGATGGTGATAGGAAGAGGTGACAGGCAGTGTGTGACAAGGAGAGGGGAGAGGCAGGGGGTGACAGGGAGAGGGTGATAGGAAGAGGTGACAGGCAATGGGTGACTGAGAGGGAGAAGGTGACAGGGAGAGGAGAGAGACAGTGGGTGACAGAGTGAGGGTGATAGGAAGAGGTGACAGGCATTGGATGACAGGGAGATGCAGTGGGTGCCCGACACATTATACCACACTGTAGTGTTCCCCACTTATGTCACACTGTAGTGCCTCACACATTATGCCACACTATAGTGCCCACACATTATGCCACCTGTAGTGCCCACACATTATGCCACCTCTAGTGCTCACACATTATGCGCATCCTCAGGCAGCCAGCAGAGCAGCAGTCACAGCCTCACAAAGAGTCACAACCATGAGGCTGCGCTGCTGCTAAACTCTAGGTCAGAGGAGCATGTGATGGGCTCCTCCAATCAGAGCTCAGCACATGCTCCTCTGACCCCAGTGCAGAGACTACTGGGGTATATTACCCAGCAGTGCACTGCAGTGCTGAGCCTGACTGCACTGTGCCCTGATCCTCTCAGCATGTAGCTGCCAGCCGGCTCAGTCACAGCCTTGATGACTGCCGAGCAGCAAGCTGCACTGCAGCCTGCCATACAACTATAAACGGCGCTGGGCAGTGTGTACCCCTATATTGCGGTGGGCTCTGGTGCAGTGCACCGGCTGCACCGCTGGTAGTTTCGCCCCTGAACCCGAGGGTTCATGTGGGCATTAATACAAAGGTACAGCGGTATACAGTATAGTGCTGGAAATTTGGTAAGTTTTGATCAGGAATGTGCGGGAAAGGTAGACAGGGGAGGCAGTGCCTCATCTACCATATACTTTTTACTCCAGAGTTTTGACTATAAAAATGATTAGAATAATACAAATTAGATATTTATAATATTTTCTTACAATTTTTCTTATAATTTTTATAGTCAAAACTCTGGAGTATGCCTACTGTAAGTATGACAGGAAAGGCTATGCCTCACCTACCTACATATCAGCCACCTGGAAGAGTGGGCAAGTCTCCCAGAGCCGTCCAGCACCTTCCTGCACCCTTCCCCGCCTTTAGCTGCCTGCACCCCATCATCCCAGTGGCCGACCACTTACTGAGCAAAAGTGGGCACTCCGGGGGGGACCTATGATGAGATTCGCACTAAGCTATCATGCAGTATTTGCAATGTATAGTGGGGATGGGGCCACGATGATGTGATTGAGCCATCTATGGCCATGCCACGCCCCCTGTTGTGACGAGGAAGCCGACCCAGAAGGGGCAGCAGCAGTGCATGCAGGGGGGTTTCTGAGTACCCAGAAACCCACTGACAGATGAGAGAGTGGGCACCATGCTTCTTAAACCCCATCCCCTCAGGGCAAAATGCTGCGATTCGCAGGTCAATGGGGAGTATGACACGATTCTATTAGATTTGTGTCATTTTGGCACCGCCCCCTTGCGATTGACCCGCAAATTGTGGCATTTTTGCGGGTACCTGGGGCCTGATTCAGAGCCGCTAGCTGCTGGCGAGCACTTGCTCTGAATCAGGGCAGGGATTTTTTTTTTCTTCAGGCCGCTCGCTAAGCTGTGGGTGACCACCCACAGCTTTTGCGAGCGGCCTGGAGATGGTCGTGATTATCGCTACCATCGGGCTTGTGAGGAGACCTTGTGGTAGGGTCTCAGCTCTCGCAAGCCCGAGTGGACTTCCTGCTCTAATAGAGCAGGAAGTCCACTACTGACATCACTAGTGATGTCAGTAGGGCAGCCCACAAACGCCAGGCATTCCTTTGGGAACACCTGCGTTTGCTCAACCACCCATCCTACACGCCTACAAAACAGGGCGAGCTGTCAATCAACATCGACAGCTGCCCCGTCTTGTAGCAAGCCCCAGAGCAACTGAACTTCAGTCGTTCGCTGGGGCTCGTGCATCCGGACGCGGCGCATGCGCAGGGGGCAAACATCGACCCGCTTGTGAGCGCTGTGCGCTTGCGAGCGGGTCTGAATCAGGCCCTTGGTCCTGTCCCTATCTGCTACTGCAGCTGCTCCAAGGAGAGGGAGAGAGAGAGAGAATGAAAGTTGGTAAGTATGGTGTGTGGACTCTGGGCCTGATTCAGAGCCGCTCGTAAGCGGCCGCTCGTTCGCTCCGAGCGATGTTCGCACAACTGCGCATGCGTATGGGTCGTAATGCGCATGCGCCAACCAGTCATTGCGGTCGTAAATCAAGCGCTCGCAAAATAGCGAGTGCCTGCTAATTTGAGTGACAGAATGAGGCGTTTGTGGGTGGTAACAGGGGAAGCTGCTTGAAAACGGGGAGTGGAGATCCGAACGCAGGCGTGCCAAACGGTCAAAACGGGCGTTTTAAGGGTGTGCATAATTAACAAAGCAGCGTCATCGACCACGTCACTTGGTTGTTTCTTAGCCTGAACTGTTCGCATGATTGCGATAGGAAAATCCAACCACAAGCACTGCGAGCAGTCCAGACGCCTTTTGATGTACTCGAGTAATCAAATAAATAGCGGAGATGACGTAGGACGCGAGCGGCCAGGGGGCGTCTTTACAAAATAGCGAGCGCATGTTTCGTTCGCTCGCTCAGACATAGAGGCGTCAACAGACCGCAAAGAGCGAGCGCTCAATTTAAATAGCCGGCCCCTTTTTCTGAACGAGTGAGCGCAAATAGCGTCCGGCTCTGAATCAGGCCCTCTGTAGCATTACTTCAAACCCTTGCCAGACAGCACACCTTGACCTCTGCCTTCAGACTCTGCTTTTGGCAGTTCTCCTCATCAATCTGCTCAGTGCTCCCTGGTTTGGCATAATACCTACTACAATCAATTGAACCAGTTTACTGACAGGTTTGTCTCCTGACTGTGGGCCTGATTCAGAGCCGAACGCTCTGACCAGAGCGCTCGCTCTGAATCAGGGCCCTCCTCCATGAAAATGGAGTGTCCTCCTGGCGGCTCGCATAGCTGTGGGTGACCACCCACAGCTTATGCGAGCGTCCATGATGATGATCGCGATGGTCAAGACCATCACGACCATCGGGCTTGCGACGGAGACCCTGCGGTAGGGTCTTGCAGCCGCAAGCCCTGGAGTGATTTTGGCTCTATCAGAGCCAAAATCACTCCCACTGACATCACTAGTGATGTCAGTGGGGCCGGCTTCAGATGGTAGGCGTTCCCATGGGAACGCCTCCATCTGGCAGCCACGCCCCCAGCACGCCCACCAAAGGGGGTGTGCATTCAATCAACATTGACAGCACGCCCCTTTGGTGCGAGACCCGGAGCGACGGAGAGCCCGTCGCTATCCGGGTCTCGCGCATGCGCACGACGGAGCTCCCTCCATCGTGCGCATGCGTAGTGCACTCGCGAGCGGGTCTGAATGACCCCCTGTATCTCTACTACTCAGTCTAAATACTGCTGAACCAAGAAGGAAAAAATGTTATTACCCACAAAAAACAAATATAATGCATTATCAATGAAAGCACTGGATTTTTCTGCCATTCTATGGCACCATCTTCATTAAAATATTCCAGGTAGTTTTCCCTCTTTTGCTGCGCCAGTTAGTGTGACCTCTCGATAGGTCTGACTAAATTGGTGTCCATTTATAAATATAAATAGACAAATATTCAGGTCCCTTAGAGTGCTCACCTGGAGAATCCACAAAGAGCAATTCCCCCACAGAGACAGACCATCTAGTTATACAGCACCAACCCTCATTGATGTTAGAAACAAGTCATATTTCTCTCCATCCCTCTCTGTTTGCAGCTAGGCACCTCAAGTCAGTCCTTTGGGTGAAGTGGAAGATCATCACTGGCACTTTTGGCCTCAGACACGAGTTTCACCTACAAGTGTTTGCACACTAAGGGGTAAATTTACTAAGATTCGATTTGGTTCCGATTTGCATTTTCGGGTGATAATATAACTTTTTTGCAAATCGGGAATTTACTATCATTAAAGATGGGTGATTTGGTCATTTTTTCAGGTTGAAATCGGGTGGTTTTATGCTGCAAATTCGTCCGTTTTGAACTATAGAAATTATATCACCATCGGCTCAATTCGGAAGTACTTTTCATTCATTTCTGCCAAATTGGGAATTTACCATTATTCGTTTTGATAATTTCGGCCATTTTACACTCAAATCGGGGAATCAACAGAAGTTTTAAATGCACCACCTCCTGAGCTGCGATTTGCAATCCAACATACACAAATCAGTGTGATTTGTGTATGTTTATGAATGTAAAGTGTGTTGTAAATAGGGGTGTGCACTGGCCACTTTTCGTGTTTTGGTTTTGGATCTGGATCTTTCTTCGTGTTTTGTATCTGGATTGGTTTTGACAAAACCACCTTTCTGTGTTTTGGGTTCTGGGTTTTGTGTTTTGGATCTGTATTTAAAAAAAAAAAAGGAATAAAAACAGCTAAAATCACAGAATGTGTTGGTTTTTCTGCTCCTATTCTATTATTAACCTCAATAACCTTAATTTCCACTCATTTCCAGTCTATTCTGAACACCTCACACCTCACAATAGTGTTTTTATGTCCAAAAGGTTATGCTAAGCGACACGAGTGGGCGGCACAAACACGTGGCCCATCTAGGAGTGGCACTGCAGTGGCAGACAGGATGGCAGTTTAAAAAACTAGGCCCCAAACAGTACATAATGCAAAGAAAAAAAAGAGGTGCAAGATGGAATTGTCCTTGGGCCCTGCCACCCACCCTTATGTTGTATAAACAGGACATGCACACTTTAACAAACCAATAATTTCAGCGCCAGGGTCTGCCACACGACTGTGGCTGAAATGATTGGTTCGTTTGAGCCCCCACAAAACAAGCTGGCAATTAATCTGTCCCTGCACAAACTGGCTCTACGGAGGCAAGATGTCGTCCTCATCCACTGATTCCTCACCCTCTTCAGTGTTGTGTACATCCTCATCCTCACAGACTATTAACTCGTTCCCGCTGGAATCCACCACCACAGGTCCCTCTGTACGTTCTGGAGGCTGGTCTCCCTGGAGGAGTTGGTAATTCATTTTTATGAACATCATCTTCTCCACATTTTGTGGAAGCAGCCTCCTATGCCTTTCGCTGACAAGGTTCCCGGCTGCACTAAACACTCTTTCGGAGTACACACTGGAGGGGGGGCAACTCAGGTAAAGTAGAGCCAGTTTGTACAGGGGCCTCCAAATTGCCTCTTTTTCCTGCCAGTACAGGTACGGACTGTCTGACATGCCTACTTGGATGCTGTCACCGATGTAATCCTCCACCATTCTGTCAATGGTGACAGTATCATATGCAGTGACAGTAGACATGTCAGAAATTGTTGCCAGGTCCTTCAGTCCGGACCAGATGTCCAAACTTGGTCCTGCCTGCCCTGCATCACCGCCAGCGGATTGCTTAGGATACCTAAGTTTTTTCCTGGCAGCCCCAGTTGCCGGAGAAAATGAAGAAGGAGCTGTTGACGTGTCACGTTCCGCTTCAGCTGACAATGTTTTCACCAGCAGAACTTTGCACCTCTGCAGGCTTGTGTCGGCCGGAAAGAGAGACACCACATAGGCTTTAAACCTAGGATCGAGCACGGTGGCCAAAATGTAGTGGTCTGATTTCAACAGATTTACCACCCTGGAATCCTGGCAAAGCGAATGAAGGGCTTCATCCACAAGTCCCACATGCCGAGCGGAATCGCTCCGTCTTAGCTCCTCCTTCACTTTCTCCAGCTGCATGAGGGGAATGACCTGACTCAAGCTGGCAGTGTCTGAACTGACTTCACGTGTGGCAAGTTCGAAGGGTTGGAGAACCTTGCACAACACGGAAATCATTCTCCACTGCGCTTGAGTCAGGTGCATACCCCCTCCTTTGCCTATGTCATAGGTGGATGTATAGGCTTGAATGGCCTTTTGCTGCTCCTCCATCCTCTGAAGCATATAGGGGGTTGCGTTCCACCGCGTCACAACCTCTTGCTTCAGGTGATGGCGGGGCAGGTTCAAGAGTGTTTGCTGGCGCTCCAGTCTTCGGCACGCAGTCGCTGAATGGCGAAAGTGGCCAGAAATTTTTCGGGCCACCCAAAGCATCTCCTGCATGCCCCTGTCGCTTTTCAGAAAATTCTGCACCACCAAGTTTATTGTGTGAGCAAAACATGGGACGTGCTGGAATTTGCCCAGATGTAATGCCCGCACAATATTGGTGGCGTTGTCAGATATCACAAATCCCCAGGAGAGTCTAAGTGGGGTAAGCCACTGGGTGATGATTTCCCTCAGTTTCTCTAAGAGGTTGTCGGCGGTGTGCCTCTTACTGAAACCGGTGATACACAGCGTAGCCTGCCTTGGAACGAGCTGGCGTTTCTGAGATGCTGCTACTGGTGACGCTGCTGTTGTTGCTGCGTAAGGTGATACATCTACCCAGTGGGCTGTCACAGTCATATAGTCCTTAGTCTGCCCTGTTCCACTTGTCCACATGTCCGTGGTTAAGTGGACATTGGCTACAACCGCATTTTTCAGGACACTGAGGACACTTTTTCTGATGTTTCTGTACAGTCTCGGTATCGCCTGCCTAGTGAAGTGGAATCTAGATGGGATTTGGAACCGGGGACACACTACCTCCATCAATTGTCTAAATCCCACTGCACTAATGGCGGATACCGGACGCACGTCTAACACCAACATAGCAGTCAAGGCCCCAGTTATACGTTTTGCTTCAGGATGACTGCTGTCGTACTTCATCCTCCTCGCTAAGGACTGTTGGAGGGTCAATTGTTTAGTAAAAGTAGTGGTGTTCCTACTTCCTCTCTGGGATGATGAACGACTCCCAGCAGCAGCAACAGCAGCAGCGGCAGCAGTAGGCGTAGCAATGCAGGATCCTCCGGAGGAATCCCGGATAGGAGAGTCAGTCATGCCAGAGACATGCCTGCAGGACTACTTCCGATCCTGACTAAGGAGGAAATTGACGAGAAGGGAGTTGACGGTGTGGTTTGCAGGCGCTTGGATACAACAGGACAACGAGATTTAGGTGTCCCTGGACTGCTTACGGTCTTAGCCAAAGTTTCTGAACTTGACAGTAACTTTTTATGAACGCGCTGCAGGTGCCGTATAAGGGGGGATGTTCCTAGGTGGTTAACGTCCCTACCCCTACTTATTTCACCTTTACATATGGTACATATGGCAAGACAGTTGTTGTCCGGATTTGGATAGAAATATTGCCAGACCAAAGAGCTGGAATGTTTGGTCTTCTGCCCAGGCATGACCATGATGGGCTTTTTCATCCCACGGACAACAACTGTCTCCCCTGGAGCCTGATTTAAACAAACCACATCACCATCAGAGTCCTCCTCGCCAACTTCCTCCTCAGCGCCAGCTACACCAGTATCCTCATCCTGTTGTACTTCAACAGTGACATCTTCAATTTGCATATCAGCAAGTGGACTGTGGGTGCTCCTTTCAGCACTTGCAGGGTGCATGCAAATGGTGGAAAGAGCCACCTCTTCCCGTCCAGTGCTGGGAAGGTCAGGCATCGCAACCGCCACCACACTTGGACTCTCCTTGGGGATTTGTGATATCTTCTTAGAACGCACAGTTCTTCGCTGTGCTTGTGCCAGCTTAACTCGTTTGATTTTTTTAGCGGGAGGAGGGCTTCCATCATCATGTGAAGCTGAACCACTAGTCATGAACATAGGGAAAGACCTTAGCCGTTCCTTGCCACTCCGTGTCATAAATGGCATATTGGCAAGTTTATATTTCTCTTCAGATGATTTAAATGTTTTTTTTAAGGTAATTTTCCTGAACTTTGTCAATTGGGATTGTATGTGCCCTCTACTATGACATTGGGCATCGGCCTTGGCAGACGACGTTGATGGCATGTTATCGTCTATGTAATGACTAGTGGCAGCAGCTTCAGCACTAGGAGGAAGTGGTTCTTGATCTTTTCCTATTTTATTTTTATCGGAGAAAGTTTGGTCCTCCATTTATGTTATATTGATTTGATATATACGTGCGGCTATGGCGCACACAAACACAGAAAATATTTTTTATTTTTGCTGGAGAGTAGTGCACTTTGTGGGTTACACCACCCTTTAAGAAATGAGCCAGCTGGCTCTTTACTTATGGGACACAGGCGCACGCTTGGCGCTGCTCCTTTGTTGATGCACGTGCAGCCACAGTGCACACAATTCACAAACACAGAAAATATTTTTTATTTTGTTTGGAGTGCACTTTGGGGGTTACAGCACCCTTTAACGGTCAAGCCAGCCGGCCCTTTACTTATGACACAGGTGCACGCTTGGCACTACTTTGTTGATGCACGTGCGGCTACAGTGCACACAATTCACAAACACAGAAAATATATTTTTTTTTTGTTTGGAGTGTACTTTGGGGGTTACAGCACCCTTTAACGGACAAGCCAGCCGGCCCTTTACTAATGGGACACAGGCGCATGCTTGGCGCTGCTCCTTTGTTGATGCACGTGCAGCTACAGTGCACACAATACACAAACACAGAAAATATTTTTTTATTTTGTTTGGAGTGTACTTTGGGGGTTACAGCACCCTTTAATGGACAAGCCAGCCGGCCCTTTACTTATGGGACACAGGCGCACGCTTGGCGCTGCTCCTTTGTTGATGCACGTGCAGCCACAGTGCACACAATTCACAATCACAGAAAATATTTTTTTATTTTGTTTGGAGTGTACTTTGGGGGTTACAGCACCCTTTAACGGACAAGCCAGCCGGCCCTTTACTAATGGGACACAGGTGCACGCTTGGCGCTGCTCCTTTGTTGATGCACGTGCAGCCACAGTGCACACAATTCACAAACACAGAAAATATTTTTTATTTTGTTTGGAGTGCACTTTGGGGGATACAGCACCCTTTAACGGTCAAGCCAGACGGCCCTTTACTTATGACACAGGCGCATGCTTGGCACTACTTTGTTGATGCACGTGCGGCTACTGTGCACACAATTCACAAACACAGAAAAAAATATAATTTTTTTTGCACTTGGGGGGAGCACCCCTGATGGACAGAGCACCCCCTGGACAACACTACAGCACCCCTTTAGGACTGGGACACTGCACAGGACTTTGGAGTGGACACAGCCCCTATGGACAACTGACTGCACAACACAGTCCAGGCAGCCCCTATGGACTTTGGAGGAGTGGACACAGGGGGTCATTCAGACCCGCTCGCGAGCGCAGGATGCTCGCAAGCGGGTCAATCTTCCCCCACTGCGCATGCGCGAGACCCGGCGAGTGACGGGCTCTCCATCACTCCGGGTCTCGCACCAAAGGGGGCGTGCTGTCGATGTTGATTGACAGCATGCCCCCTTTGGTGGGATTGCCGGGGGCGTGCCTGCCAGACGGAGGCGTTTCCATGGGAACGCCTACCGTCTGAAGCCGGCCCCACTGACATCACTAGTGATGTCAGTGGGAGTGATTTTGGCTCTGATACAGCCAAAATCACTCCAGGGCTTGCGGCAGCAAGACCCTACCGCAGGGTCTCCATCGCAAGCCCGATGGTCGCGATGGTCATCATCATGGACGCTCGCATATGCTGCGGGTGGTCATCCACAGCTATGCGTGCGGCCAGGAGGCCGCTCCATTTTCATGGAGGAGGGCACTGATTCAGAGCGAGCGCTCTGGTCAGAGTGTTCGGCTCTGAATCAGGCCCACAGCCCCTATGGACAACAGCAGCACAGCGCAGCACAGCACAACACTACACTGCACTACACTACACTGCACTACACAGCCCAGCCAGCCCTAACTCCCACCCTCCCTCTTCACTGTCCGCAGCCGAGTGAGAAAATGGCGCCGACACTGGTACCTTATATAGGATCCAAAACCCGCGAGACCCAGAAGGCGGGATGATGACGTTTTGCCTCGATTTCAGATCCGAGTCAGGCAGGAAAAGTCGAGCCTGACTCGGATCGGGGGGGCTCGGGGGGGTTCGGATTTCAGAAATCCGAACCAGCTCACCCCTAGTTGTAAAGGTTAATTTTGGTAAAAAATTGACGTGGGGTACCCCCCAAAAGCCATAACCAGCCCCGGTAAGTCATTTTTTTATTTTAACAAGAGCCTGGATGCTACTGAGACCAGCGCCAGGATAGAGGTGAGTATACGATCATTCCACACGGATTCTACATTGGAGGACAGAAACATCTGGTAGAAGGTGATAGATGGATGTGTGTAATATATCTTTACTATTCATGGTGTGTATGTCTTTTTTTAACTATTTATTTTACAGTGGGGTACGGGTGCCAGTCCCATTGTAAAATACAATATGTTTTATTCTATTTTTCACTTTATTACCCCTGTATCCACCGCTCCAGGGTTGTGGGGAAGAGCCCTGGGCTTCAGACCAAGCCTGGGGTTCAGGAGAGGGTGGACCCCTTTTTTATGGGTCCCTACCTCCCCTGAGATCCCCGGCTTGGCCTGAGCAACTTGGGGTGAGAATGCTGTTGGCCCTGGAGATCCGATAATAGGGTCTCCGGGCTGTGGCATTACACCCCAGTCATTTTGGGTCCGGTGCTGGTTTTAAATATAGGGGGACCCCTACACAATATTTTCCCTCCTATATTTAAAACCAGCACTGGCCCTGCAGCCTGGTGCTGGTACCTAAATTACGGTGGAACCCTACTCATTTTGTAATTTTAGGTACCAGGAGAGGCTGACAAGTCCGGGGCTGGTTAGGCTTTTGGAGGGGGGACCTCACATCATTTTTATTTTAGAATTTAACCCTTAATATCTAAAAAAAATAACAAGCAATCTGCACATATTTCACTGATATGTGCAGCCTGCTTGTTCGGGAGACAAATTCAGGTGGTGAAATCGGGACTTCAAAACGGACAGGATCGACCAAATACACATCAATCAAAATGATCCTGTCAAAACCGGGAGCTTGGTAAATTCACGATTTTTAAGTGAAAAAATTGGCCGTTTTTAATCGATACTATCCGAGTTCAAAAACTGGACAAATTGGGACCAAATCGAATCTTGGTAAATTTACCCCTAAGGGCCTGATTCAGAGATGTATACTAATGCGATCGCAGCTGCAATTTCATATGCAACGCAGTGGTGAAAATATGCTAATGTCTGCATAAATCACCCGAGCATAAGGAGGCCCACTGCTGCCTTCTTACCTGCATGCGATGACGCATACCTGCGGAAATATCGGTAACATCTCTGCAACATCAACAGGCCATCTTGGCCTTGTGGCAGGTCTGATCTGCCACAGCTTTTGGAGCTCTTCAGACACACAGAGCTGCGTATACACTTGCAGTGGCTAATTTATGCATGCAATGTAAATAAACAGACATGCCTGCATTTCTCAGACCACCCACCCCTTCACCAACCCCAAGCGCTGACAACCTGTCACTCACTGTGCAATGGTTTCCTATGTGCATCCATGATCGCAGTGCGATCGGTGTGCATGCAGAGTGCAACTTATGCGCAATTGCAAACAATCGCTCGATTGCATATGTAAACGCCTTTGCGTCAATCTCTGAATCAGTCCCTAGGTGACAACTACAGCCTTACATCAATGTGTAAGGTCTGTTGGTGCCCAGGAGAGAAAAAAGAAAAAGGGACACAAAACGCGAAGTGCACTCACCACCAGGGCCGAATTAAGGGCCTGATTCAGAGCCAGACGCTATTTGCGCTCGCTCGTCCAGAAAAAGGGGCTGGCTATTTAAATTGACCGTTTGCTCTTTGCGGTCTGTTGACGCCTCTATGTCTGAACGAGCGAACAAAACATGCGGACGTTTTTTTGTAAAAAACGCCCCCTGGCCGCTCGCATCATACGCCATCTCTGCTATTTATTTGATTAATCGAGTACATCGAAAGGCGAATGAACTGCTCGCTATTCATGTGGTTGCATTTTCCTACCGCAATCATGCGAGCAGTTCTGGCTAAAAGACACCCAACTGACGTGGTCGATGACGCTGCTTTGTTAATTATGCACACCCTTAAAACGCCCGTTTTGACCTTTTGGCACGCCTGCGTTCGGATCTCCACTCCCCGTTTTCAAGCACCTTCCCCTGTTACCACCCACAAACGCCTCATCCTGTCACTCAAATTAGCAGGCATTCGCTATTTAGCGAGCACACGATTTTCGGCGGCACTGACTAAAACCTATACGCATGCGCAGATGTGCGAACATCGCTCGGAACGAATGAGCGGCTGCTTACGAGCGGCTCTGAATCAGGCCCTAAGCTCCTTGGGGGCCCCTGCAGTGGCAAACGCAGGATTTCTAAAGGGGGGTTTCCAAATGCATGATTTTATGAGTGTGGCCAGTCCATGAAGAGGACATAGGGCCTGATTCAGACCGGGATGCTAAGTGGCACTCACTCGCTCTGAGCGATGGTCGCCCATCTGCGCATGTGTATAAGTTACAGTCCGCGTGCGCAAACTGGTACGAGCAATCGGATTTTGCTTGCTCGCCCTGAAAAGACTGTCCAGTGGAATGAGTGACAGATAGCGCCGTTTGTGGGTGGTAACAGGGGAAGGCGTTTGTGAATGGGGGAGTGGTGCTGCGAACGCAGGCATGTCTGACCGTCAGAACGGAGTTTAATGGGTAATACACTGGATAGTGTATTCTTATATGGTATTAATAATTAACCCTATTGATGGTCTATAGCAGTGCACCCCTAACAGTGCATGTTTTCTAGATCTCCTAGTTCATGCACAGGTGTATTTATTACTGGATGACACATGTTAAAAGAGCCACATGTGGTGCTAATTATTTCATTTGTGATACTTAGAAGAACATGCAGCATTAAGCTGGGCATACATGTCCAGATAAAATGCCTGTCAGACCGACAGACATTTTATCTGGCAGCCTGCCAGCCGCAGATGTCCGCAGCATACACTGAGATTACTCACAGTGTATGCAGGGTTGCCTACCTTTAATATTCTCTTCCCGGGAGAAGCCCGGGTAAGAGAAGCAGCAGGGGGCCGACGGGGGCGGGGCTTGACGAATCACGTCATTAAGCCCCGCCCCTCGCGGTAAAATTACCGCGATTGGGCACAATTTACATAGGGGGCGGGGCCAAATGCTGTGATTCATGCAGAATCACAGCTTAAGCCCCGCCCCCTTCACGGGGACCCGCGATTGCCGCGAGTATTCTCCTAATTCTGCCCACTTCACTAGGAAGTGGGCAGAATGCGGGAGAAATGCCTACCCTTCCGGGGGTGCGGGGGGTTACCCGAAAAATCGGGGGCCTCCCGCGAAAACCGGGAGGGTAGGCATGTATGAGTGTATGAGCCCAACATATGTGCTCGGCCCCCGGAGGAGGAGACATTTCCCTGTTCCTTCCATGGGAAGGAACACAGGAAATGTCTTGTCTGTCGGCCGTGGCTGGGCATACACTGCCCAATGCGGCCGACAGTTACCTCTTAAATATCGCATCGGACGGGCATGCTGGACAATCCCGCATGCTCGACTGAGCAATATTTAACCCTTGGTCGCCCGCACACACGCTACAATTATCAGGGCGGATCTGTTTCCTGGTTTGCATGCTGTAAGTAAAAGCACCATTTTCATTTATTTTACTGGAATACCATGTGTGGATCTAATTCTGCACCTACTCACTGCACCACTGACACCAATCTACCAAGCTAGTTACCCCCAAGTTATCACAATATATATATATATATATATATATATATATATATATACATGTATACATACACACACTATGAGTACCCCTTAATCGCTAGTCGCTTTTAGCGCTGCAAGTCGCATAAGAAATAACTGCTTTCCAGCCCAACTGTGTTTCCAAAGCACAAAAGTTATACTGCAACAAAAACTAAGCTAAATGCTTTGATCTAAACAATTAGCGCAAAGAAGCAAGTAAATACAAAAAGTACAGCTTGATACATATGCATGCGCACTGGTCCCAGTATACAGTCGTCACTCCAGAAGCCTGTGGTCATCCAAGAAGAATGGCTATGACTGGGACCGGTGAGCAGGTTATATACCCTACAGATCATGATAACAACAATGTAGACAGACAAACATAAATCAATTGGTTCTTGCTCTTGGTCTTTGTAGCATGCTGTAGTTCATAGGACAGTTCATTTGTTGTCACTAGGGGTATGTCCCAATTCTCAAACAATGTCTTGAGATTACTTTGTTTTTCTTTAAATGGTTTAAGACACTACATACAGAGTAGGGGTGTGCAGCGGCCACTTTTCGTGTTTTGGTTTTGCATCTGGATCTTTCTTCGTGTTTTGGATCTGGATTGGTTTTGCCAAAACCACCCTTCCGTGTTTTGGGTTCTGGGTTTTGTGTTCTGGATCTGTATTTTTTTTTAAAAAAAGCATAAAAACAGCTAAAATCACAGAATTTGTGTGTTTTTCTGCTATTATTAACCTCAATAACCTTAATTTCCACTCATTTCCAGTCTCTTCTGAACACCTCACACCTCACAATAGTGTTTTTATATCCAAAAGGTTGCACAGAGGTAGCTGGATGACTATGCTAAGAGATACGAGTGGGCGGCACAAACACGTGGTCCATCTAGGAGTGACACTGCAGTGGCAGACAGGATGGCACTTTGAAAAACTAGGCCCCAACAGTACATAATGCAAAGAAAAAAAAGAAGTGCGAGATGGAATTGTCCTTGGGCTCTCCCACCCACCCTTATGTTGTAAAAACAGGACATGCACACTTTAACAAACCAATAATTTCAGCGCCAGGGTCTGCCACACGACTGTGGCTGAAATGATTGGTTCATTTGGGCCCCCACAAAACAAGCTGGCAATTAATCTGTCCCTGCACAAACTGGCTCTACGGAGGCAAGATGTCGTCCTCATCCTCCTCATCCACCGATTTCTCACCCACTTCAGTGTTGTGTACATCCTCATCCTCACAGAGTATTAATTTGTCCCCACTGGAATCCACCACAGGTCCCTCTGTACGTTCTGTGGGCTGGTCTCCCTGGAAGAGTTGATAATTAATTTTTATGAACATCATCTTCTCCACATTTTGTGGAAGCAACCTCCTACACCTTTCGCTGAAAAGGTTCCCGGCTGCACTAAACACTCTTTCGGAGTACACACTGGAGGGGGGGCAACTCAGGTAAAATAGAGCCAGTTTTTACAGGGGCCTCCAAATTGCCGCTGATGCTGTGTTGATGCACGTGCGGCTACTGCACATACATTTCGCACACAAATACAGAAAAAAAAGAATTGTTTATTTTTTGTGGAGCGCATTTTGGGGGTTACACCACCCTTTAACAGACTTATGGGACACAGGCGCACGCTTGGTGCTGCTCCTTTGTTGATGCAGGTACAGTGCACACAATTCACAAACAGAAGAAAATGTTTTATTTTTGTTGGAGTGCACTTTGGGGGTTACACCACCCTTTAACAGACAGACGCACGCTTGTCGCTGCTGCTTTGAGGATGCAGGTGCGGCTACTGCGCATACATTTCACACACAAACACAGAAAAAAAGATTATTTTATTTTTGTTGGAGCTAACTTTGGGGGTTACACCACCCTTTAACAGACAGACGCACTCTTGTCGCTGCTGCTTTGAGGATGCAGGTGCGGCTACAGCCCACACAATTCACAAAGACAGAAAAAAAGAAGAATTTTTTATTTTTTGTGGAGCGCACTTTGAGGGTTACACCACCCTTTAAAAGACAGATGCATGCTTGTCGCTGCCGCTTTGAGGATGCAGGTGTGGCTACTGCGCATACATTTCACACACAAACACAGAAAAAAAGATTATTTTATTTTTGTTGGAGCACACTTTGGGGGTTACAGCACCCTTTAACAGACAAGCCAGCCGGCCCTTTATTTATGGGACACAGGCGCACGCTTGGCGCTGTTCCTTTGTTGATGCACGTGCAGCCACAGTGCACACAATTCACAAACACAGAAAATAATTTTTTATTTTGTTTGGAGTGCACTTTGGGGGTTACACCACCCTTTAACAGATGAGCCAGCCGGCCCTTTACTTATGACACAGGCGCACGTTTGGCGCTACTTTGTTGATGCACGTGTGGCCACAGTGCGCACAATTCACAAACACAGAAAATAATTTTTTATTTTGTTTGGAGTGCACCTTGGGGGTTACAGCACCCTTTAACGGTCAAGCCAGCCGGCCCTTTACTTATGACACAGGCGCACGCTTGACGCTACTTTGTTGATGCATGTGCGGCTACTGTGCACACAATTCACAAAGACAGAAAAAAAAGAATTGTTTATTTTTTGTGGAGCACACTTTGGGGGTTAAACCACCCTTGAACATACAGACGCACGCTTAGCGCTGCTGCTCTGAGGATACAGGTGCGGCATACATTTCACACACAAACACAGAAAAAAAGAAGATTATTTTATTTTTGTTGGAGTGCACTTTGGGGGTTACACCACCCTTTAATAGACAGATGCATGCTTGGCGCTGCTGCTCTGAGGATGCACGTACAGTGCACACAATTCACAAACACAGGGGAAAAAATATTTTTGGAGTGCACTTTGGGGGTTACAGCACCCTTTAACAGATGAGCCAGCCGGCCCTTTACTTATGACACAGGCGCATGCTTGGTGCTACTTTGTTGATGCATGTGCGGCTACTGCGCACACAATTCACAAACACAGAAATGGACAACAGCAGCACAGCACAACACAGCCAGCCCGTATGGACTTTGGAGGAGTGGACACAGCCCCTATGGACAACAGCAGCACAGCGCAGCTCAGCACAACACTACACTGCACTACACAGCCCAGCCAGCCCTAACTCCCACCCTCCCTCTTCACTGTCCACAGCCGAGTGAGAAAATGGCGCCGACGCGGGTACCTTATATAGAATCCAAAACCCGTGAGACCCGGAAGGCGGGATGATGACGTTTTGCCTCGATTTCAGATCCGTGTCAGGCGGGAAAAGTCGAGCCTGACTCGGATCGGCCTCGGACCGGGGGGGCTCAGGGGGGTTCGGATTTCAGAAATCCTAACCCGTTCACCCCTAATACAGAGTGTACATTCTAACCAATAATTTCCTATAATCCATAACCATCGAACGCAAGATGCGACTCCCTCACTGATAGATTAGAATATCTGGAAATAAACAGGGTGTCACTATAGTACCAAACTTGCCATGTCTACCATGTTGTATACCTTAAATATCATATATGCACACTTTCTACCATAATGATTGTCTAACAAAACCTTTTCTTATTGCTAGGGAACCTTTTCTATATGTGCTTGCATAAGTAATAGTGAGATATTTACAGGAATTCATCAGTGTGTGTTGTGCGTCTGACCGCAGTGCAAACGCTGCGCTGCGTGCATGTCATGTATCATGCAAACATGTGCTGTATGTATTTTATTCATTAATGTGTGTCTGAATATGTGTCATGGATTAATATATATATACATATATATATCTTTATCTTTTTTTTATATTATATCCGTCTGAATCTAATTACAAAAGGTCATATAAAATGAAGTTTGCCCTGCTCACAGGTGGAGCAAGCCTTGGCAAGAAGTCTGATAATTTTAACAAAGGCTTTCCCATGCTTATTTAGAATACAATTGTTAGTTCTTCTTAACCATATCAGCACTGGACACAAGGCATACAATTGCTAATGTTACTCAAACTTCTGACAGTTATTTCTAACTCTACATTCAGAACACTTCAAATGTGCATATCAGTGTCTGGGTTACATTTCAATTGCCACAGACATACTGTATCTGTATGTGGAGCTTCTCAATTTATATGCAAATACTCACAGTATCTTTGTGTATTTTTAATTACTTTTCACAGACATACTCCTGCTTCTCACACACTTGGCTAAATCTTGAATTTTATACATATATATATATATATATACACGCATTTGTGCGCATCGGCTTGCTTCCAACGCAGAGTAGCGTCCGATTTTACTCTTTATCAGCCCATAAACGACTAGATTGTCAGATAATAATTACAAATGATCATAACCAATTATTTGTCTTTGACAACACACATACATTACTGCTTACCTCTCCTGGTTTCAGAGGCAGCAGCAGAAATCAGCGCATTTCGCAGAACATTGAAAAGGGGCAGAGCCAAATGGCAGGAGGGACAGGGCTTAATCACGGGCTGCGTTAAATGAAAAAAAAGTTAATCTGAGGTATGTGGCCGGGGTCCGGGGACGACAGCTCCTGTTGCGCTGCTTATAATCCGGCCCTGTTCACCACTGATATTCTAATCACCTTGCTTGCCATCCACCACAGAGCCTGTGTAACACAAACTCCCTCTCTTTAGCCCTTACAGAGTGGTTGAGTTTATTTCCCCTTCAGCGACCTGGAAGTGACATGAGTGAAGGCGGAAGTACAGTTCCATGCCCATTAAGGCCACCTAAAGAAGAAAGTTGTCCCCTCGTGAACTTGCTGTGCTCGCCATAATTCGGGCTTGATGGCTCACTATGCTCACCACAAGGTTATATTCCCCCTCTATGCCCTCTTGGATGGTAGGGAATGCCGTTGGCCACTAACTGATAACGTCAGGGTCCTCTCTGTGAAGGGGTTTTAGACATTACCCTAACAGAGTGCCTCCCCAACAGCTATCTAAATACACAATGCAGTCCCAAAAAGTAACAAGTCTAACGTTAAACAATCGCATATGACTAACTCAGGGTGTAGTGCACTAACTGGCCTTTTTCTAGAAAATTTTAATCCTCACAAAAATAATTCACAAAGAAAATAATGCAATGCAAGATGACTATATTTCTGCATAAAGGGCACAATATCACCTTGGATTACCGCCTTAGCAGATTGCCAAAAAAGACACGAATTATCAGAATGATTTTGACCTGCTGACCTATTGCCTGTCAAACATCTGGAGTATATCTAGACATTGTTGATCTTTTAACTGTCTATCTTTTATAACATACTCCAGCACCACGCGCTCCACAGGAAGGTGCCGTTGTGCCCCTCAGCCAGGGGCAGATCCAGGGGGGGCACGATTACTGCAATTGCTCTCCCGCCTCCTATCAGGTGCAGGCAGCTTAGCTGCAGCAGCAGCCTCCCTGTACTCATTGCACTACTGCCGCTGACAGGATGGGGAGGATGGGAGGGAGCAGTGGACATGGGTCCCGCACCGGGCCCCTCCAGCAAGCCCAGGTGTAGGTAATCAGTACCCGCTCCCCCCCTCTCGGTGCCTCTCAGGAACCTTAGGAATGATCTTCAGAAAAAAACAAGACATGTTTCTCTTCCACAGGTTTCCCCTGAACATGCCAATTTCCTAATGAGACCATTTACTGACCTGGAGGCCACCAAAGCTATAAAGGCCCTTAAAACTATGAAGACTCCAGGTCCTGACTGTCTAAGTGGTATTCTTTAAGATATTGTGCCCCCGGATAGTGAATACCCTCACTAAGTTTTTTAATTCCATTATTAATTCCCAATCTCTTCCTTTACATTTTAACTTGGCAATAGTAAAAGTACTTCCAAAGCCTGGCAGGGATCCTCTCCTTCCTTCCTCTAACAGGCCCATATCCTTGTTTAATGTTGGCTTACAAAAATTCTGGCGGACAAACTAAACTTAATTTTCCAATAATTATTCACCCGGATCAAATCTGTTTCATTTGGGGTTACTAATGTCAGAAAAGTACTGGCAGTTTTGCAATCCTTAAGCACCTCTCCCTCAGTGGATCCCAGGTATCTTTTATCATTAGACGCAGAGAAAGCATTTCATTTGGTAACCTGGGACCACCTGTTCAAGACGTTTACTCATTTTGACTTCCCTGATATATTTGTCCACCTTTTAGGCACTCTATACTCATCTAACATGCACTCCTCTCCTCTTTTGCATTCAAAGTGGCACCCGCCAAGGCAGTCCTCTTTCGCCATTACTGTTTGAGACTGCATTAAAACCTTTAGCTATAGCTTTGCGCCAGGAACCTGCTTATAATGGGAATAATTTTCGGGACAGGATAAGAAATTTATAATTTTTTTGCGGATGATATGCTGTTTTTCATTTTGAAACCCCTCTCTTCTATACCTGCTATTTTCCGTATTATACAGGAGTTTAGTTCATTTGCTGGATATTGCATAAATATAAATAAATCTGAACTATTACTCTTAACCTGTAGAAGTTAGTGCGCTACTGTGAAGTGAAAACTAGAGGTTGGGTAGGCTAATTTTGCTGCTTTAGACACTAGTGAGTTCCCTGTTATCACCAAGGAGAAATATGGTAGTTATTGTAATGTGTCTAATTTGATAGCGCAAACATTGTGTATAGTGTATTCGAGAATGATGATGAGATTGTGATAAAATTAAACAATTTATTTAGAAGATCGGCTAAAACATGAATAGAGATAACATCGTATTTAAAAGTTATTAAATGAAATTTGTAATATAATTTAATAAAACTAACAATCGTGTATAATATTACGTATGAGTGATGAATGAATAAATGGATAAATCAATCAATAAATAAATGAATAATTAAACAAATACATGGACCATATGTAATACAGAAAATTAATATATGGGTTACATGAATTGGATAAAAATGGAATCAACTTGTCTCAGTTGTAATAGACACACTCCTGTCTATAAAATAATGGATTGCATGAATAGTACTGTCAGTATCTGGACAATGAGGATAGTAGGTGAGGTAATATAATACACATGATTTCCAAGTCACTTTCCTGTAACAGTCCAAATCAGTTGCTTTATCAGGGTATAGATGAACAGCTTGTGGCGATTGCTGCATTGAATACAATGTAACAGATAGTTATCAATGGTTGTTGGGTGCATGCACCTCTCACCTCGTCTTGCTGTGCTGTTTGTTTCTTTAGTGTAGTTTGGCACAGACGTGTGCCATGGAATGTTTGAGGCCTCTCTGTCCTTGTCTCTGATCCGGTTCCCTGTGTGCACTGTGTCCACTGCCTTAGGTGGATGGTTGCAGCTGCTCCTTTGGGCGCTCCGACGGTGAGTGTGCACGCTGTTTCACCACCGGTGATGTTGCAACTTGAGTCCGGCAAGGGGAAGGGGGCATGGCCAAGGCGTTTCACCCGCTGTATGATGCGTGGGCTTTGTCAGGGCTGTGTGGAACTGATACTGGCATGGTGTCTTCTATTTAACTGCATATGTAACTCCTCCTTGATTGTTCAATAGGATCCTAGCTTGGATTGTCTATGGCATGAATTTTTCATCATTTGTAATCCCCGATGCTTAGTTATTGGAGATACAGTGTGGGTCCCATTGGTGGTGTTGTAGATATATGGGTATTCCAGTCTCCATGTGGTGATTTTTCTATATGGATGTGTATATG
The DNA here is from genome assembly GCA_031769625.1 of Taudactylus pleione. Taxonomy (NCBI): domain Eukaryota; kingdom Metazoa; phylum Chordata; class Amphibia; order Anura; family Myobatrachidae; genus Taudactylus; species Taudactylus pleione. The sequence goes on along the minus strand of JAUIMM010000303.1, from coordinate 402,677 downwards.
TATACATGGATGCAAATATAGATATACAAACATGTAAATATATAAATACACATATATGTATAATACACATCTAGCAGTCTAACAATAAGCATGAGACGAACATATCTAAATTAGTATGTGCCAGACTGAGGGCCTGATTCAGAGCCGCTCGTAAGCGGCCGCTCGTTCGCTCCAAGCGATGTTTGCCCAACTGCGCGTGCGTACGGATCATTATACGCATGCGTGAACCAGTCAGTGCGGTCGAAATTCATGTGCTCGCAAAATAGCGAATGCCTGATAATTTGAGTGACAGAAAGAGGCGTATGTGGGTGGTAACGGGGGAAGGTGCTTGAAAACGGGGAGTGGAGATCAGAACGCAGGCGTGCTTAAAGGTCAAAACAGGCGTTTTATGGGTGTGCATAATTAATACAGCAGCGTCATTGACCACGTCACTGGGTTATTTTATAGTCAGAACTGCTCGCAAAATTGTGGTAGGAAAAACCAACCCCAAGAATAGCGAGCAGTTCATACACTGGTCGATGTACTTGATTAATCTAATAAATAGCGGACATGACGTAGGATGCGAGCGGCCAGGGGGCGTATTTTTTCAAAAAACGACCGCAAGTTTGGTTCACTTGTTCAGACCTAGAGGCATGAACAGACCGCAAACAGCGAACGGTTGATTTGAATAGCCACCCCTATTTTCTGGACGAGCGAGCGCTAATTGCGTCTGGCTCTGAATCAGGCCCTGAGATAGGTCATGCTATATAAAGAGCATGTCTGTGTATGAATATGTAGAAGGCCTGCCATATATGTAGATGTAAGCGATGAATTGATGGTGTTTCATATTTATAAAAGTATGTATTGGTTGTTTTTTATATATATATATATATATATGTAGTCACTACTTTTGCACGTCAGCACTTACTGAACGTATATATTATTTCAGACTACACTATGTTTGTTTTGTTTCTTTGTTTTTTTTTGAGATTCATATCGTGGGATTTACACAAAGACACTGCAAGGACATACTGTTTATTTGGAACTTATGGACTTGGTCTAAAAACTCCTGCTGTAAAAAAACTGGTACACAGAAGGCGCCGCTCCTTCACCCTTTTTATTTATATATATATATATATTGGCAGTTTAGGGACTGAGAGAGAGGTCGTTATTTGGTGCTCTTATTCAGGTTACTTTAGTGGATATTTTTTGCGGTTAGGTGGTTATTCCAACGTTTTGCTCCTGTTGGTTGATAGTTCTGTTTTACCCCTATGAGTGAGAGGATTTGTGCTTGAAGTGACATTATCTACATAACCAGAGATTGATGAGCGGTCTCCCATCTCATTACTGGTCTGGCCCGTCCCTGCTTAGCTTCCAAGTTCGGAAGTGTTTGGGCATGGCAGGGATGGGCCAGACCAGTAATGAGATGGGAGCACTGAATAACAACCTCTCTCTCAGTTCCTAAGCTGCCTATATATATATATATATATATATATATAAACAACCAATACATATAATAAAAGATTATAATACCAGTATAAAACAGTTTAAAAAGCATTACTACAGTATAATACCAGTATAAAACAGTATAATACCAATATAAAACGATAGAAAAACATTACAATAGTATAAAACCAGTATAGCACAGTACAATACCAGTAAAAAACAGAATAACACCAGTATAAAACAGTTTAAAAACATTACAGCAGTATAATACCAGTATGAAAGAGTATAATACCAGTATAAAACAGTATGAAAACATTGCAAGAGTATAATACCAGTATAAAACAGTATAATAACAGTATAAACCAGTTTAAAAACATTACTACAATATAATACAGTATAAAACACTATAATACCAGTATAAATCAGTATAATACCAGTAATAAACAGTTTAAAAACATTACAGCAGTATAATACCAGTATAAAACAGTATAAAAACATTCCTACCATGTAATGCCACTATAAAACAGTAAGAAAACATTACCACAGTATAATACCAGTATAAAACAGTATAATACCAGTATAAAACAGAATAAAAACATTACAACAGTATAAAACCAGTATAAAACAGTATAACACCAGTATAAAACAGAATAACCCCAGTATAAAACAGTTTAAAAACATTACAACAGTATAATACCAGTACAAAAGAGAATAATACCAGAATAAAACAGTTTAAAAACATTACTACAGTGTAATACCAATATAAAACACTATAATACCAGTATAGAAACATTACAACAGTATAATACCAGTATAAAACACTATAATACCAGTATAAAACAGTATAACAACAGTAAAAAACAGTCTCAAAACAATACAGCAGTATAATAGCAGTATAAAAGAGAATAATAACAGTATAAAACAGTATAAAAGCATTACAACAATATAAAACCAGTATAAAACAGTATAACAATAGTACAAAACAGAATAACACCAGTATAAAACAGTTTAAAAACATTTTAAGAGTATAATACCAGTATAAAACAGTATAAAAACATTCCTACCATGTAATACCAGTATAAAACAGTATAAAGAAATTACCACAGTATAATATCAGTATAAAACACTATAATACCAGTATACAACAGTATAAAACCAGTATAAAACAGTATAAAACCAGTATAAAACAGTATAAAACATTCCTACCATGTAATACCAGTATAAAACAGTATAAAGAAATTACCACAGTATAATATCAGTATAAAACACTATAATACCAGTATACAACAGTATAACACCAGTAATAAACAGTTTAAAAACATTACAGCAGTATAGTACCAGTATAAAACAGTATAAAAACATTCCTACCATGTAATACCAGTATAAAACAGTATAAAAACATTACCACAGTATAATTCCAGTGTAAAACAGTAAAATACAAGTATAAAACAGTATAACACCAGTAATAAACAATTTAAAAACATTACAGCAGTATGATACCAGTATAAAACAGTATAAAAACATTCTTACCATGTAATACCAGTATAAAATAGTATAAAAACATTACTGCAGTATAATTCCAGTATAAAACAGTATAATACCAGTATAAAATCATTAAAAACATTACTACAGTATAATACCAGCATAAAACAGTATAATACCAGTATAAAAACATTAAAAACATTACTGCAGTATAATACCAGTAGAAAACACTATAATACCAGTATAAAACAGTATAATACCAGTAATAATCAGTTTAGAAACATGACAGCAGTATAATACCAGTATAAAACAGTATAAAAACATTACAACAGTATAATACCAGTATAAAACAGTATAACACCAGTATAAAATAGAATAACAATAGTATAAAACAGTTTCAAAACCTTACAACAGTATAATAGCAGTATAAAAGAGAATAATAACAGCATAAAAAGTATAAAAACATTACAAGAGTATAATACCAGTATAAAACAGCATAAAAACATTACAACAGTATAAAACCAGTATAAAACAGTATAACACAAGCTCAAAACAGAATAACACCAGTATAAAACAATTTAAAAACAGTACAAGCGTATAATACCAGTATAAAACAGTATAATACCAGTATAAAACAGTTTAAAAACATTCCTACCATGTAATACCAGTATAAAACAGTATAAAAACATTACCACAGTATAATACCAGTATAAAACACTATAAAAACATTCCTACCATGTAATACCATTAATAAACAGCTTAAAAACATTACAGCAGTACAGTACCAGTATAAAACAGTATAAAACATTCCTACCATGAAATACCAGTATAAAACAGTATAAAAACATTACAACAGTATAATACCAGTATAAAACAGTATAATACCAGTATAAACCAGTTTAAAAACATTACTACAGTATAATACAGTATAAAACACTATAATACCGGTATAAACCAGTATAATACCAGTATTAAACAGTTTAAAAACATTACAGCAGTATAATACCAGTATAAAACAGTATAAAAACATTCCTACCATGTAATACCACTATAAAACAGTAACAAAACATTACCACAGTATAACACCAGTATAAAACAGTATAATACCAGTATAAAACAGTTTAAAAACATTACTAGAGTATAATACCAGTATAAAACAGTATAAAAACATTACAACAGTATAAAACCAGTATAAAACAGTATAAAACAGAATAATACCAGTATAAAACACTATAAAAACATTACAACAGTATAAAACCTGTATAAAACAGAACAGTATAATACCAGTATAAAACAGTATAAAAACATTACCACAGTATAATACCAGCATAAAACAGTATAATACCAGTATAAACCAGTTTAAAAACATTACAACAGTATAATACCAATATAAAACAGTTTAAAAACATTACAGCAGTATAATACCAGTATAAAACAGTATAAAAACATTCCTACCATGTAATACCATTAATGAACAGTTTAAAAACATTACAGCAGTACAGTTACAGTATAAAACAGTGTAAAACATTCCTACCATGTAATACCAGTATAAAACAGTATAAAAACATTACAACAGTATAATACCAGTATAAAACAGTATAAAAACATTCCTACCATGTAATACCATTAATGAACAGTTTAAAAACATTACAGCAGTACAGTTACAGTATAAAACAGTGTAAAACATTCCTACCATGTAATACCAGTATAAAACAGTATAAAAACATTACAACAGTATAATACCAGAATAAAACAGTATAATACCAGTATAAAACATTGCAAAAACATTACAACAGTACAATACCAGTATAAAATAGTATAACACCAGTAATAAACAGTTTAAAAACATTACAGCAGTATAATACCAGTATAAAACAGAATAATACCAGGATAAAACAGTACAATACTAGTATAAAACATGTTTTACATTTTTACACTGTTTATACTGGTATTATACTTTTTTATACTGGTATTATACTGTTGTAATGTTTTTCTACTGTATTATACTGGCATTATACTGTTTATACTGGTATTAAACTGTAGTAATGTTTTTCAACTGTTTTATACTGGAATTATACTGTTGTTATGTTTTTATACTGTTTTCTACTGGTATTACATGGTAGCAATGTTTTTATACTGTTTTCTACTGGTATTATAGTGTTTTATACTGGTTTTAAACTGTTGTAATGTTTGTAAACTGTTTTGTACTGGTATTATACTGTTTTAAAATTTTACCACTCCTACCATGTAATACCAGTATAAAACAGTATAAAAACATTACCATTCCTACCATGTAATACCAGTATAAAACAGTATCATACCAGTATACAACAGTTTAAAAACATTACTACAGTATAATACCAGTATAAAACAGTATAAAAACATTATAACTGTACAAAACCAGTAAAAAACAGTATAATACCAGTATAAAACAGAATAATACCAGTATAACACAGTAGAATACCAGTATAAAACATGTGTTACATTTTACACTGTTTTATACTGGTATTATACTGTTTTGTAGTGGTGTTATACTGTTTTATACTGGTTTCATACTGTTGTAATGTTTTTATACTGTTTTATACTGGTATTATACTGTAGTAATGTTTTTAAACTGTTTTATACTTGTATTATACTGTTTTATACTGGTAATACATGGTAGGAATGGTAATGTTTTCATACTGTTTTATACTGCTATTACATGTTAGGAATGTATACTGTTTTATACTGGTATTACATGGTAGGAATGTTTTTATACTGTTTTATACTGGTATTATACTGCTGTAATGTTTTTAAACTGTTTATTACTGATGTTATCCTGTTTTATACTGGTATTATAGTGTTTTATACTGATATTATACTGTTGTAATACATTACCATTCCTACCATGTAATACCAATATAATATAGTATACATTCCTACCATGTAATACCAATATAAAACAGTATAAAAACATTACCATTCCTACCATGTAATACCAGTATAAAACAGTATAATATATAGTAGTTTAGCCTGAAGTTCTGAGGCTATGAATGTTTTCCCCGAGTGGGATTTTCCCCCTCTTGGTGGCTGCTAAGAAACAGGCAGGATTTAGAATGACCTTATCCTCCTTTACTTCTTCCGTTTCAGCAGAACGAAATGCTCGAGACAGGGCATCAGCCTTGATGTTCTTATCACCCGGCTGGTAAGTAATCACTAGATTAAATCGATCGAAGAATAAAGACCATCTGGACTGATGATAATTTAAACAGTGAGCTGTCCTGAGGTACGTCAAATTCTTATGATTGGTGTAGACTGTTACAGGGAATTTAGCTCCTTCTAACAAGTTTCGCCATTCTTGTAAAGCCAGTTTGATGGCAAGTAGTTCCTTATCGCCAACAGCATAATTCCTCTCTGATGTAGAGAACTTTCGGGAGAAGAACCCACAGGAGTACCACTTATTTCCTTTGTCTCTCTGTGACAGGACTGCCCCAACCCCAACCGTGGAAGCATCCACCTCCAGAAAAAATGGTTGGTCACAATTGGGTTGTCTCAGGATGGGTGCTGAAAGGAAGTGCTGTTTTAAATGGACAAAGGCTTCTGCTGCCTCAGTTGACCATTCACAAGTGTCCTGACCCTTTCTGGTAAGAGCAGTGATGGGAGCAGCGATGGAAGGGTAGTTCCTGATGAATTGGCTGTAGAAGTTGCAAAAACCCAGGAAGTGTTGTATTGCTTTCAATCCAACTGGGCGGGACAAGTTAACAATAGCGGCAAGCTTCTCTGGGTCCATTCGAAGGCAGGAACCCGAAATGATGTACCCCAGAAATGTCAGTTCATTTTGTTCAAAAGAGCATTTCTCAAGTTTGCAGAAAAGCTGATTAGCTTAGAGTCATGAAAGCACCTCACATACATGCTGGTGATGACTTGCTATATCTTCAGAAAATATTATGATATCATCCAAATACACCACTACGTATTTATACAACAGATCCTAGAAAATATGATTCATGTATTTTGTGAAACACAGCTGGGGCATTGCTTAATCCGAAAGGCATAACTAAGTATTCGTAGTGGCCATCTCGGGTGTTAAAGGCCATTTTCCACTCATCTCCAGATCGGATTCTGATTAAATTGTAGGCCCCATGAGGATCTAGCTTAGTGAAAATCTTTGCCCCCTTAATCCGATCAAAGAGTTCTGAAATCAGGGGTAGCAGGAACCGATCCTTGATGGCAATTGCATTCAGGCCCCGGTGATTGATGCATGGTCTCAAACCTCCATCCTTCTTTTTAACAAAAAAGAGACCAGCTCCAGCAGGAGATTTAGACTCTCTGATAAATCCACGTTCCAGGTTCTCTGTAATGTATTCAGTACTGCCTAGGATTCAGGAAGTGAGAGGGGAAAAATTCTTCCACTAGGTGGGACTTTTCCAGGCAATAAATCTATAATGCAATTCCACTCTCAATGGGCAGGAAGCGTCTCCGCAGCCTTTTTGCTGAACACATCTCTGAAGGACTGGTATGGTGCCAGAAGCTGATCTTCTGAAGAGACAACGGAGGTCCGAATGATGCGATGAGGTGGTTTGACAGATAGTAAACAAGTCCCTCTGCATTGAGAACCCCATGACAGGATTTGAGACTCTCTCCAGTCCAGAACAGGGGCATGCTTGCAAAGCCAAGGAAGACCCAGGATAACAGGACTTTCGGCTGACGGGAGGATATAGAATGTTATTGATTCTTGATGAAGAGCCCCTATGTGCGTGGTGATTTCTGTCATCCGTGAATGAATGGTAGCCATGGGAAGTTTATTTCCATCCATGCCAATGATGCCAAGGGGTTTTTGCAGCGGCATGCTAGCAATACCTAACTCTTGGACCTTTTTAGCCATGATGAAATTGCCATCGGCACCTGAATCTAAGAAGGCTTCTACTCCTTCTAAAGAATTTCCCACGACAAGGGTTACATCAATGGAAAACTGGGAAGTAACTTGTTTTTTTGGGGTGTATCTCAACGCACCTAAACTGACCACCCCTCGATCATTTAGGCCTTCTCATTTCCCGGACGCTTTGGACAGCCAAAGAGGAGGTGGCCTGATTCGCCACAGTACAAAGTTTATTTTTGAACTTCCTTTCTCTTTCTGCAGAAGGTAGGTAAGATTTCCCAATCTGCATGGGTTCTTCTGGAAACTCAGTAGGTGCAGTGAATCGTGGGGCCAGCTTAAAAGTGAAACGACAAGACAGTTCCTTTTCTCGTATTCTCTCTCTGTGGCGAAGGTCTACTCAGATACACAAGGAGATCAAGTTGTCCAAGGAAGTTGGCAATTCCCTGGATGCAAGGACATCTTTCATTTGATCCAACAGTCCTTGCATAAATGTGGCAACCAAGGCTTCATTGTTCCACCCCCAACTCTGAAGCAAGGGTTCGGAACTTTATGGCATACTGTCCCGCAGATTGACTCCCCTGTTTCAGCTGCAAGATGGCTGACCCTGTGGAGGACACTCACCCAGGCTCATCAAAGACCTTCTGAAAGTCTCTCAGAAACTCGGCACTGTTGTTGACAAGCGGATCATTCCTTTCCCACAATGAAGAGGCCCAAGCCAATGCTTGACCTAACAATAGCGAGATGATGTAAGCCACTCTTGTCCTGTCTGAAGGGAAACTTGCTGCCTGTACTTCGAACTGGATCGAGCACTGGTTCAGGAATCCATGACAGTCTGTCGGATCCCAATCATACTTTGTTGGATTCGGAATCCATATTGGTGCGGAAGCCCCTGCAGCCGTTGCCATAGTAGATGGACCTGGTTGTACCGGAGGTGAGTGAGCGACACCGACTTGCTGCATCAGTGTCTGCAAACACTGCATAATCTGAGCCTGGTCTTGTTTTTGCTTCTCGACTTTAGTAAGTAAGTTCGCGAGCAGGTCTGGTGATGCCAGAGACTTCCTCTTATAGAGAAAGTTCAAATCTCGCGGCAAACGTGACTTCATGTTTGGCGCAGCTGTCCCTTTAAATTTCTTTGCAGGATCGTGAGCGTGGTCATAGGGAGCCGCGGCCACCTGCACTTTCAGCCGGCATGAGGGGTATCCAGAGCGGACGTCACAGCAGAAGGCGCTGGGGACTCCCCGCCTGCTGCCGCCGCAGATTCCAGTGCTGCCGGAACCGGTAAGTGGTAGCCTGTGTCCAGCACACTGTGACAGCCTACATCTGCTTAACTGCCTAACAAACATTTTACCATTTCACTCAATCTTTTGAGCATACAATCCCACATTTCAGGGACTCCTTGGCGCTTTCCCTAGGTGCGTGTCCAAAAAGGGGGTGTGACGTCTGGGAGAAGGGCACATCCTGTTTTCAGTACTCTGGGGGCGTGCTCAGCATTCCTGGAGATGCTGGGCTGCCCATAGGGTTCCCCCCACACCTTGAAGATGCAGTGTGCATGGCATCTAGTCACCTGCTGCTTAGCAGTGATCGTGCTCTCCCCAACATTCCCCCACTTAGCAGGACTCCTCCCAGCATTAGTGAGGAGAGAGTGCACAGACAGAGATGGCCAGGAGAGCAGATGTGCCTGCAGTGGAGTAGCATACTTCTAAAGCTGGGTACACATCAGACGTTGTGTACCCAGCCTGATGTCGACCGGACCCGGCATGTGGCAAGTACGTACCCACTTGCTGATGCCGGGCCTGACAGGGAGAGGGATGCGCCATGCTGCATGGCATTGTTAGTGACATCCCCCATCAGCCCTGTAGTAGGACCAATGGGAAATGAGACCTGCGAGACCGCGCATATCATGGGTACACACTAGACGATGTACTTGATGTCTCTTCGATCCACGTGACAAGGCAACACATCATCTAGTGTGTACCCAGCTAAAGAAAGTAGAAGTCGTCAATGGGGATCAGGAGGTGAGCGCGTGGCTGGCAGCATAATTGGGTGTAGGGCCGGGCCCAGTAGAAGCTGCACCTACTGTAGCATGCCTCCCAACTGTCCCAGTTTCCAGTGGGATAGTCCCATTTTTTGGGCATTGTCCCGCTGTCGGCCCGCGGGTGGTCGGGAGGTTGGGGACATTTAGGCACCGCCACAGTTGTGCTCTACTGAGCATAGAGCAGCGGTGCCGTGAAACTGAACGCATGTGCTTGGCATCCATTTAGTGCTGGGGGCAGCCCAGCAGCTGATGGAGTGCTGGGCTCATCCCCAGCATGACAGAAAACCAGGGGTGTGACTTGCGAGAACACCCCAAAAATGCTTCACACAGGGGGCGTGCCCTTGTGCAAACAAGGCAATGTCCCTTTTTCGGTCGCATGCCCCCAAGATACGTGCAGGGGTCCCAACTTCGGGATCGAAAATGTTGGGAGGTGTGCTGTAGCTACACTTATGGTTGGGAGGTATGTTTAGAGTTTTTGCTCCAGACTGCAATGTGCAAGTTACAACAAAAATGTACACGTTCAACACACAGGTGCTTATTTATCAAATAGGCTGAAATGACCTAATTTATTTTGCCACTCTTGGTGGCATTAGAAAATATTTTTTAGCTTATTTACCAAAACAAAAATCACCATGGCAGCCATGCAATGTAGGTTGGGATTGGTATGAAATACCACCGGACGCAATCAAATCTCAATGCCGGAAGACCGGCAACCGAAGATCCCCACAGGTAATTATTTTAACTATTACTAACCCTACCCCCCCAACCCTCCCTTAGGGGTGCCTAACCCTTAAATCCGCCCAAGTGCCTAAACCCCCTGTAAGTGCCTAAACCTAACCCCCCCTTCCCCACAGATTAAACCTAAGTCTCCCCCCGGAGGTGCCTAACTCCCCCTTACCCCTAGCCCCCCCCAGCGGATGTCCATGCCCGCCGCCCGGTTTTCTTTAATTCGGTATGCTGGGCGCCGGGCTCCCGGAGTAGGTAAAATGACAGGTGTCTGGATTTCAATGCCTGTCATTAGACCCCTGCCGAAATTAGACAATCGGAAAGCTGGAGGTCGGCGTTTCGACCGTCGGCTTCCTGACTGCATCCTACCTACATTGCCAGCCTGCATAAAGTGTATACGTATGAGCTGGCATTGCCAGGTCACAGTTATGGCTGGTTTTGGACAATCCAAATTGTAGTTCGGGTGCAGTCTGCAGATTCCATAAAAATATTAATTAATTATTTTTTATGGCATAATAGGCTTTGCAAGCACTGCTGCTGATACTAAACTATGAGATAATTTTATATATGTCATTGAATTTATTGATAAAGTTGTTTTTTATACAGTATACAATACTGTATAGCCAAATTTTATATGTATTTCGTTTTTTTCAGCGCTTCAATCTACCTTATTGTATTACAGGTTGAGTCTCCCATATCCAAATATTCTGAAATACGGAATATTCCGAAATACTGAATTTTTTTAGCATGACTGAGATAGTAAATCCTTTGCTTTTTGATGGTTCAATGTACACAAACTTTGTTTAAAGCACAAACCTATTAAATATATTGCATAAAATTACCTTCAGGCTTTGTGTATAATGTGTATATGAAACATAAATGATTTTACGAGGTTGAAGTTGGCTTCTTATTCGGCCAGCTTCTTATTAATTTCTTATTCACTTCTTATTCAAGCTCCAGCTTCTTATTCAGAAAATATTATATTAATACATTTAAATAAAGTTAGAAAACTAAACTAACACTGTGGAAACAAAGAATTGTGGGCCTGATTCAGAGCCGGACGCAAGCAGCCGTTCACTCGTACGCATTCGATTTTTTTAAACCACGCATGCGTTCGGTTATCATTGCGCATGTGCGGCCGTATCTTTGTGGTCATTTTTCTTTCGCTCTTATACACAGCGAACAGGAAGTGACCAGACTGGCATCCATCCTCATCAGAATCTCGGTGTTCTTATCTTTTTTTTCATTGAGATCTGAGAGAAGGACCACTGCCTGCGAGGGGGAAGGCCCTGGACTGTCCACCACAGGGTCCCCAGCCGGATATACTGCTTCCTCCCCTGCGGAGGCAGCAGATCTACTACGGCCAAAACTCAGTTCTGGAGCAGACTCGTCCTCTTCTGTGCCTGTGTGAAAAAGATAGATAATACAAGTCTTAGTAGTACATTTGTAAATTTACTTAAACAAGTTTTTCAATAATTTTTTACTAAACTACCTGCGGCAACATGTGGAGCCGCAAAGTCTGGCATGTCTGTGTCCATGTTGGACACGCCAAACACCTCCTCTTCCTGCACACACCCCTGTGCCAGCTCCTCCAAATCTGTGAGCTCCAATGACACAGGGGTTGGCCCACCACCTGTCCCCCCTGCATGCCTAGCCCTATCTGCCAATATTTGTTTTAGCCGATATTTGAAGTCGCTCCATCTGTTGTTTAAAAATGTATGGTTAGATTTGTTCATAATTTAATAAAAATTTGGAAATAGGTTAGAGCATTTACGTACCGGCGTTTGACCTCTTTGGTTGAACGGATAAAGTCACCAACACCATTGACAGCACTGGCTATTTCCTCTTACAGTTTCCCTCTCTGGGTTGCACCCATATTTCGGGGTGCCTGTGCCAGGTTATCAATGCACTTTTGCACCAAAGCCTCCATCTCCTTTGTTGTGGATTGCAGCTGCCTTTTGCGTTTGGCCCTGGCCTGGGTACTAGGCCCCGCAGCCTCCTCATTCTCAGTCTCAACACCTTACAAAAAATTTAGAAACATTTTTTTTTTTTTTTTGGGTGGTAACTTTCATTTTGGAGCTACTTACTGTGAGGTCCTGGATTTTGACTTTGCTGCTGTTCAGTGGACATGATTAAACCCTTGAATTCAGCAGACCCATTGTGGGCTCTCGTGACGTTTTTATAGATGTGTGTGCATTATACGGGCGCATCTATTGTGCGTCATTGATTTGAGCGGGAAAGTTCGTTCTATTTTGTTCGGCTTTTTTGTGGCCTTGTTTCGGGGTGGGTTGTTTGTAGTGGTTGTCGTTGGAGTTGTTGGCGTTTGAGAGTTAGTCGGAGTAGTCGTTGTTTGCGGAGAGTTTGGTGGTTTTTTGGCGAGTTTTCTGTTGTTTGTTTATTTTCTTTCGCATTTTTTTTTTAGGTAAGTTTTTGTGAACTAATTTTTGGTCGATTATATCTAGCAAATATTTTTATCATTTTTAATGTTAATACGTGTTTACTTTGCTTTTATATAGGGGTTTTTTTTACGTTTGGTGTTGTGGATCTCGTTTATTTTGGTGTTATCGTCTTTGTGCGGTAAGTGGTTTTTGTCATACATTAGACCCTGTTATTTTTATAAATTTTTCATGTTTATTTAAGGGGTCACACTATGCAGATAGGTGTACGTAAAAACAATTTTTTTTGGGAAATGTTTTTTTTTTCATGATAAATTCGAAATGTATTGCGTATATTTTGTTCATCTCCTGTCTGTGGCTTAAGCGTACCATTAAGTAATATTTTGTAACCTGTTTTGTGTATATTTTGTTCATCTCCTGTCTGTGGCTTAAGCGTACCATTAAGCGTTATTTTGTAACCTGTATTGCGTATATTTTGTTCATCTCCTGTCTGTGGCTTAAGCGTACCATTAAGCGTTATTTTGTAACCTGTATTGCGTATATTTTGTTCATCTCCTGTCTGTGGCTTAAGCGTACCATTAAGCGTTATTTTGTAACCTGTATTGCGTATATTTTGTTCATCTCCTGTCTGTGGCTTAAGCGTACCATTAAGCGTTATTTTGTAACCTGTATTGCGTATATTTTGTTCATCTCCTGTCTGTGGCTTAAGCGTACCATTAAGCGTTATTTTGTAACCTGTATTGCGTATATTTTGTTCATCTCCTGTCTGTGGCTTAAGCGTACATTACAATTTTCATGTACAATCCTAGAATAACAACATCATCTGTGTAGTGCATGCATTCTTTATATTTTAGCCTTAGCCTGTCTTTATTTTGTGGAAATTTTGACATTATTTATATGGAAAATCTAATTCGTAGGTTTACTTCAAGATGTCACTGCCTAACCCTGTAAGATTCTTCTTAATGTGTAAAAAAGATAAGTATATTTTCACATTGTTAAATTTCGAAAAAATAACTACATTGTCTAACATTTCAGATTGATGTTGGGCGAATTATAGTGGCGATGGTCCACGACCCCGACCAACCTGAACATCCTCCTAGGCATAGGCCTCGTAGGCGTGCAAGGCCCCAGATATTTAGAACATGTGTCACCCTTTTTGGAATTCCTGATGATGTGGTCTTAAGGCGTTATCGCCTACCACCCCAAATCATCATAGACACTCTTTCATTAATAGAGAGTGATCTTGAAAGGCAAATTAACAATCAAACAGCAATACCACCACTTACGCAGTTAATGTCAGATGTTACATTTTTGCGCCTCAGGATCCTTCCAGACCACAGTTGGCATTGTTGCGGGAATTTCCCAATCCTCCTTTTCAAGGATCCTGAGGGCGGTAATGGATGCCCTATTTAAGCACCTCCATCATTTTATTAATATGCCATTGGATATGGGGTCCCTTAATGTGGTTAAGTAGAAATTTTTCGAAATTGCAGGCTTCCCACACATCATAGGGGCTGTGGACGGCACTCACATACCACTTCAGCCTCCAGCAGCGCTGGAGGCAATATTTAGGAACCGAAAACATTTCCATTCAATGAATGTAATGGTGGTATGTGATGCCTCCCTCCAGATCCTGTCCCTGAATGCCAAATTTCCAGGAGGTGCACATGATTCATTTGTCATCCGGCAATCAGGGCTTTGGCACAAATTAAACAACCTACAAGCTGGTGATGCATGGCTTCTGAGTAAGTGGTACCCTTAATTTTTAAAACAAACACTGTTGACTTAGAAATGGTACTGAATGTTTTTTTTTTTCACAGGAGACAGTGGTTACCCTTGCACGCCCTGGCTGCTCACTCCTTATTTGGTTCCTACACCAGGGCCACAAAGTCAATATAATTCCTCACTTACTGCCACCAGGCAGGTGGTGGAGCATTGCATTGGCCTTTTAAAAGGCCGATTTCTATGCCTCCACCGCTCTGGTGGCAACTTCATGTATTTGCCGGCTGTGGTTTCCAAAATTGTGGTCCTGTGTGGGATATTTCACAACATCGCCATAAAGAGTGGTGTCCCAATGCAGCCAGAGGATGCTTTGCCTGAGGATGGTCCCTCCGAGGTTGGTCGGAGGAGAGTGTCAGGGGGGGCCATATGTGATGAGGTAGTTTCTTGTTTTTTCAGGTATTTTATTTTCCTTTTGTTTCCATTTGTTTACATTGGGCAGAAGGAAAATTATGTTTGTTAACTATCCTATGTTTTGAATTGTAAAATGCTTCTTTTCTTGTTTTTTTCCCAAACAAAACAACAACCTGCTTACTCCCTGAAATTGAACGACTGTGACAATAATGACTCAAAAATGAACTTGACACTTGACAAATGTGTTTTTATCCTGAATTTGGACAACATGTTGGCATGCAACATCTTCAACCAGTTCTTGATTTTGTGATTTGTACTTTTGTGTATATTTCTTGTTTTTTGTGATAATGTGTAATACAATTTGTAAAACTTTGTTTTTTTTTAAAGTTTAAAATACACCAAAAACCTTTAACAAATGGACAGTACCTTTGAAATTTGTTTCCAAGTGTAAAGTGTTGTTTTTTTTTGGTTTTTCAATTTTTGTGACCAAAAATTAACAACATGTTTGCATAGTTTGCCAACCTTTTTTCTTCTTTCTTTTCCCATTTTTGGTTTTGCAATTTTTTTTGGAAAAAAATGCATTAACTACATAAGGGTATTCTAGCGAACCATTATGGAGTTAATGTCAATTTACCAAAGATTAGAAAATTTAAGTTATGTCTCCAATTTCTGGAAATCCACTCAGACTGTATGTTATATCATTTTTTCAATTTTTTTTTTTAATTTTGGACCCTAAAATTGTCAAACTTTTTTGTCTGGAACATTGTTTGCATTTTCATAAGCAAAAACACAAAACAAATGAAGCAAAAAACATTTAACACATGCAAACAAATTGATTGTCCTTGGAAGCTAATGTTTGAGGCAATAAATTAGATTTTTGAAATGTAAAACTTTTTAATAACAAAATCAACAAAAAAACAATATTAATGGCGCAATAAGGACACCAAATGGTCCATGGCCACAAGAATGTGGATCAAATGGCCACGCATATTGTGGAGTTCAGCCAAAATAACATGGTCCCACATCCTTGGCTCTGTTGAAAGAGAAATCTGTATATTAATATTTTTTTTTTTTAAATAAAAAAAGGACAGTATGATTTAACAAGAAAAATAATTAACACACCATGCAAAATTTGTGAACAAAATATAGTGGTTAAAAGAAATCTCCTAATTTACCAATTGCCCCCCACAAAAAAAACAACAACATGAGAATAGTGGGTTGAACAATCTCTTTGGCATCTGAAATAATCCTTACACAATTTGTATTTTGATATAATACAACAAATTAAAAAAAGCCACAAGAAACTTGTATTGGGCTGTGGCATATGTGGTCATGAAAAAATTAATTTGGTAAAGAAGAATGTAGAACACCCCAAAAAAAAAAAATTGTGGGACACCACAAAATTTTTTTTTTTTTAAAATGGAAGACATTGTAATGTTAAAAATGGACCTTAAATTTTACATTTAAACCAAATAAAAAAAAAAAACATGTGATGAATGTCCCAAAAAAAACACATAATTGTTCAAATTGGTAATGACCTTAGATTGTATTCCAGGATACCACAGTGTATGCATATAGGGCACCTTTTCACGAATTACTTGCACACATGTAAAACAAATGACCTGCAGCTTCAGGGACAGGTTGGGCCAGATCCTCCTCCTCAGACGATGTCAGCCAATGGATGGAGGAATAAGGCGGGGTTATTTGAGATGGGGATAAAGGGGAGGGAGTTGAATAAAGAGTGGGTGGATCAGGGGAGTGGGTGGATCAGTGGAAATGTGGATGGGGAGGACAGGGGAGGGAGGGGAAATTTGGGATTGGGGTCTAGGAGAGGGATTTGAAAGAGGGATGTCCAGGTCAGGGGACGGTGGAGAAATTTGGGAGGAATGGGCAGGGGAGGACATGGTGGGAGTTGGGGAGAGGGGTCGGGCAGGCCTCCGACGACGTCTCTGCCTCCGCTCCTGACCTAAATGATGTATAGTTTGGAATATTACAAAATATGTATTTCCAAAAAAATTTGAAATGTAAAACATTAACCCAAAAAAAACAAAAAAACATTACATTTACATTAACAAGGTCTCATTTAGCAAAATAAAAATGCATACTGCACACATGCACACGCATTAATGCAAATTACATTAGCAAAGACAAAAATAAAATTAAGATTGACATAGATATTTAAACATTCAAATATCCACTTATGCCTACGGATCCGCATCCGAAGATGCGCAAGCAGGTGCGGGGACCTGCGCCACAAATCGGACCAACGGCGCTCCAATTGTCCGATGGTCCGGCGATACCCCAAAATACGCAGCCTCCGCCGCACCTCCGCGTACGCCCGTCGCTTTAGGATGTTGGTGACGGGGGTGGCCTATCCGTTATCCGGCTAGCCATGATTTCGGTGAGCACCAGCAGCTCACGCCGTGTAAAAGCACTGGCTCTCATGATGGCAATGGTTTTTTTTTTTACACACATCAGTTTTATTACAGGGACCCCTAAATTTTGATTGGCTAATGAACTTTCAGAAATAACAGAACAAACCTATTGGTTAATGTGTGAGTCATGTGAACAACCCATAAAAATATATTGTGATTTAGGATTGGCTTGATGCATTTTGGTGCGTTAGCAACAATCCGAACAAAAAAAAATAAAAGAATATCTATATTATAAACCAAATTAAAAAAAAAAACAAATAAACAGTCTTTGGAATTAAAAGAAACAACAAGTTTGCCCTTAAAAGCGGACGGATTCTACGGAACAAATTGTACACAAAACAAACAATAAAGGTTATTGACATTCAAAAAACAAACAAGATTGAAAACATTCGACCAACAATTAAGTAAATTAAGGTAATGATTGGCACCAATCGATTCACGGATGTTTGCCGAACGAGAAATAAGGCAATGGACAAATGACAGGCCTACTTCCGGTAGTACTTGTGTGAGCGAACACATCAACAAAAAATGAGTAGAGCGCTCGCTATTTCGGATGCTCGTTAGCTAGAGGAGGGGATGGGGAAATATAGGGCGGAAGACTCGCTACAAGCAACCACACATGCGAGCACTTGATTTGACATTTTGACGGTCGTACCTAATGCGGGCGAACACAGTTTTGTGTCTGGCTCTGAATCAGGC
Source organism: Taudactylus pleione (assembly GCA_031769625.1). NCBI lineage: Eukaryota > Metazoa > Chordata > Amphibia > Anura > Myobatrachidae > Taudactylus > Taudactylus pleione. The sequence goes on along the minus strand of JAUIMM010000303.1, from coordinate 384,488 downwards.
CCTGTGTCCCTTACACAGTTTTCAATTGTTATTTTCCTGGCACAATAAGGATTTTGGCATGAATAGGGCAGTAAAGCAGGCACAGGCACCACATATTGTCATTTTGAATAAGAAGCTGTAGTTGTGCAGGAGTTAACTAGCTTCAGTCATCAAATTTTACACTTGAAACCTACAGAGGGTGGTCAGGTACATATGACCTACTTGTCATTTGCCTTGACCAACAATGATTTGGGCATGAATAGGGCAGTAAAGCGGGCATAGGCACCAGATTATCTCATTTTGAATAAGAAGCTGTAGTTGTGTAGGGGTTAACTAGCTTTAGTCATCAAATGTTACACTTGAACTCACAGAGGGTGGACTGGTACACTTGCCACTTCCCTTGACCAACAAGGATTGTGGCATGAATAGGGCAGTAAAGCGGGCACAGGCACCACATTTTGTCATTTTGAATAAGAAGCTGTAGTTGTGCAGGGGTTAACTAGCTTCGGTCATCAAATTTTACACATGAAACCCACAGTGGGTGTTCACATACATATGACCCACTTGCCATTTGCCTTGCCAACACGGATTTTGGTATGGATAGAGCAGTAAAGCGGGCACAGGCACCACATTTTGGCATTTTGAATAAGAAGCTGCAGTAGTGCAGGGGTTAACTAGCTCCGGTCATCAAATGTTACACTTGAAACCCACAGAGGGTGCTCAGGTACATATGACCCACTTGTCATTTACCTTGACCAACAATGATTTTGGCATGAATAGGGCAGTTAAGTGGGCACTGGCACCAGATTATCTCATTTTGAGTAAGAAGCTGTAGTTGTGTAGGGGTTAACTAGCTTCAGTCATCAAATGTTACACTTGAGGGGGGCCTGGTACATATGACCCACACCCACAGAGGGTGGTCTGGTACATATGACCCACTTGTAATTTGCCTTGACCAATAAGGACTTTGGCATGAATAGAGCAGTAAAGCTGGCACAGGCACCACATTTTGTCATTTTGAATAAGAAGCTGTAGTCGTGCAGGGGTTAACTAGCTTCGGTCATCAAATGTTACACTTGAATCCCACAGAGGGTGGTATGGTACATATGACCCACTTGTCATTTGCCTTCACCGACAAGGATTTTGGCATGAATAGGGCAGTAAAGTGGGTACAGGCACCACATTTTGAATACGAAGCTGTAGTTGTGCAGGGGTTAACTGGCTTTGGTCATAAAATTTTACACTTACACTTGAAACCCACAGGGGATCTACACATACATATGACCCAATTGCCATTTCCCATGACCAACAAGGATTTTGGCATGAATAGGGCAGTAAAGAGGGCATAGGCACCATATTTTGTAATTTTGAATAAGAAGCTGTAGTTGTGCAAGGGTTAACTGGCTTCGCTCATCAAATTTTACACATGAAACCCACAAGGGGTGTTCACATACATATGACCCACTTGACAATTCCCTTGAACAACAAGGATTTTTGGCATGAATAGGGCAGTAAAGCAGGCACAGGCACCACATTTTGTCATTTTGAATTAGAAGCTGCAGTAGTGCAGGGGATAACAAGCTTCGGTCATCAAATGTTACACTTAAAACCCAGAGAGGGTGCTCAGGTACATATGACCCACTTGTCATTTGTCTTGACCAACTAGGAGTTTGGCATGGATAGGGCAGTAAAGCGGGCATAGGCACCACATTTTGGCATTTTGAATAAGAAGCTGCAGTAGTGCAGGGGATAACAAGCTTCGGTCATCAAATGTTACACTTGAAACCCACATAGGGTGCTCAGGTACATATGACCCACTTGTCATTTAATAGGGCAGTAAAGTGGGCACAGGCACCAGATTATCTCATTTTGAGTAAGAAGCTGTAGTGTGTAGGGGTTAACTAGCTTCAGTCATCAAATGTTACACTTGAAACCCACAGAGGGTGGTCTGGTACATATGACCCACTTGTTATTTTCCTTGACCAATAAGGATTTTGGCATGAAGAGGGCAGTAAAGCGGGCACAGGCATCACATTTTGAATAAGAAGCTGTAGTGGTGTAGGGATTAACTAGCTTCGGTCATCAAATTTTACACTTGAAACTCACAGGGGGTCTTCACATACATATGACCCACTTGCCATTTCCCCTGACCAACAAGGATTTTGGCATTAATAGGGCAGTAAAGCGGGCACAGGCACCACATTTTGTCATTTTGAATAAGAAGCTGTAGTTGTGCAGGGGTTAACTAGCTTCGGTCATCAAATGTTACACTTGAAACCTACAGAGGGTGGTCAGGTACATATGACCTACTTGTCATTTGCCTTGACCAACAATGATTTGGGCATGAATAGGGCAGTAAAGCGGGCATAGGCACCACATTATCTCATTTTTAATAAGAAGCTGTAGTTTTGCAGGGGTTAACTAACTTTGGTCATCAAATGTTACACTTGAAACCCACAGAGGGTGGTCACATACATATAACCCACTTGCCATTTCTTTTGACCAACAAGGATTTTGGCATGCATAGGGCAATAAAGCGGGCATAGGCACCACATTTTGTCATTTTCAATAAGAAGCTGTAGTTTTGCAGGGGTTAACTAACTTTGGTCATCAAATGTTACACTTGAAACCCACTGAGGGTGGTCACAAACATATGACCCACTTGACATTTGTCTTGAGCAACAAGGATTTTGGCATGAATAGGGCAGTAAAGCGGGCATAGGCATCACATTTTGTAATTTTGAATAAGAAGCTGTAGTTGTGCAGGGGTTAACTAGCTCCGGTCATCAAATGTTACACTTAAAACCCAGAGAGGATGGTCAGGTACATATGACCCACTTGTCAATTTCCTTGACCAACAATGATTTTGGCATTAATAGGGCAATAAAATGGGCACAGACACCAGATTATCTCATTTTGAATAAGAAGCTGTAGTTGTGCAGGGGTTAACTAGTTTTGGTCATCAAATGTTACACTTGAAACCCACAGAGGGTGGTCACATACATATGACCCACTTGCCATTTCTTTTAACCAACAAGGATTTGGGCATGCATAGGGCAATAAAGTGGGCACAGGCACCACATTTTGTCATTTTGAATAAGAAGCTGTAGTTGTGCAGGAGTTAACTAGCTTCGGTCATCAAATTTTACACTTCAAACCTACAGAGGGTGGTCAGGTACATATGACCTACTTGTCATTTGCCTTGACCAACAATGATTTGGGCATGAATAGGGCAGTAAAGCGGGCATAGGCACCACATTTTGTCATTTTCAATAAGAAGCTGTAGTTTTGCAGGGGTTAACTAACTTTGGTCATCAAATGTTACACTTAAAACCCAGAGAGGGTGGTCAGGTACATATGACCCACTTGTCATTTCCCTTGACCAACAAGGATTTTGGCATGAATAGGGCAGTAAAGCGGGCACAGGCACCACATTTTGTCATTTTGAATAAGAAGCTGTAGCTGTGCAGGGGTTAACTAGACTCGGTCATCAAATTTTACACATGACACCCACAGTGGGCGTTCACGTACATATGACCCACTTGCCATTTGCCTTGACCAACAAGGATTTTAGCATGAATAGGGCAGTAAAGCTGGCACAGGCACCACATTTTGTCATTTCGAATAAGCTGTGGTAGTGCAGGGGTTAACTAGCTTCGGTCATCAAATGTTACACTTGAAACCCACAGAGGCTGGTCTGGTACATATGACCCACTTGTCATTTGCCTTGACCAACAAGGATTTTGGCATGGATAGGGCAGTAAAGCAGGCACAGGCACCACATTTTGGCATTTTGAATAAGAAGCTGCAGTAGTGCAAGGGAAAAACTAGCTTCGGTCATCAAATGTTACACTTGAAACCCACAGAGGGTGCTCAGGTACATATGACCCACTTGTCATTTACCTTGACCAACAATGATTTTGGCATGAATAGGGCAGTAAAGTGGGCACAGGCACCAGATTATCTCATTTTGAGTAAGAAGCTGTAGTGTGTAGGGGTTAACTAGCTTCAGTCATCAAATGTTACACTTGAGGGGGGGCTGGTACATATGACCCACACCCACAGAGGGTGGTCTGGTACATATGACCCACTTGTAATTTGCCTTGACCAATAAGGACTTTGGCATGAATAGGGCAGTAAAGCTGGCACAGGCACCACATTTTGTCATTTTGAATAAGAAGCTGTAGTCGTGTAGGGGTTAACTAGCTTCGGTCATCAAATGTTACACTTGAAACCCACAGAGGGTGGTCTGGTACATATGACCCACTTGTCATTTGCCTTGACCAACAAGGATTTTGGCATGAAGAGGGCAGTAAAGCGGGCACAGGCACCACATTTTGAACAAGAAGCTGTAGTTGTGCAGGGGTTAACTAGCTTTGGTCATCAAATGTTACACTTGAAACCCACAGAGGGTGCTCAGGTACATATGACCCACTTGTCATTTGTCTTGACCAACAAGGATTTTGGCATGAATAGGGCAGTAAAACGGGCATAGGCACCACATTTTGGCATTTTGAATAAGAAACTGCAGTAGTGCAAGGGAAAAACTAGCTTCGGTCATCAAATGTTACACTTGAAACCCACAGAGGGTGCTCAGGTACATATGACCCACTTGTCATTTACCTTGACCAACAATGATTTTGGCATGAATAGGGCAGTAAAGTGGGCACAGGCACCAGATTATCTAATTTTGAGTAAGAAGCTGTAGTGTGTAGGGGTTAACTAGCTTCAGTCATCAAATGTTACACTTGAGGGGGGGCTGGTACATATGACCCACACCCACAGAGGGTGGTCTGGTACATATGACCCACTTGTAATTTGCCTTGACCAATAAGGACTTTGGCATGAATAGGGCAGTAAAGCTGGCACAGGCACCACATTTTGTCATTTTGAATAAGAAGCTGTAGTCGTGTAGGGGTTAACTAGCTTCGGTCATCAAATGTTACACTTGAAACCCACAGAGGGTGGTCTGGTACATATGACCCACTTGTCATTTGCCTTGACCAACAAGGATTTTGGCATGAAGAGGGCAGTAAAGCGGGCACAGGCACCACATTTTGAACAAGAAGCTGTAGTTGTGCAGGGGTTAACTAGCTTTGGTCATCAAATGTTACACTTGAAACCCACAGAGGGTGCTCAGGTACATATGACCCACTTGTCATTTGTCTTGACCAACAAGGATTTTGGCATGAATAGGGCAGTAAAACGGGCATAGGCACCACATTTTGGCATTTTGAATAAGAAACTGCAGTAGTGCAGGGGATAACTAGCTTCGGTCATCAAATGTTACACTTGAAACCCACAGAGGGTGCTCAGGTACATATGACCCACTTGTCATTTACCTTGACCAACAATGATTTTGGCATGAATAGGGCATTAAAGTGGGCACAGGCACCAGATTATCTCATTTTGAGTAAGAAGCTGTAGTGTGTAGGGGTTAACTAGCTTCAGTCATCAAATGTTACACTTGAAACCCACAGAGGGTGGTCTGGTACATATGACCCACTTGTTATTTGCCTTGACCAATAAGGATTTTGGCATGAAGAGGGCAGTAAAGCGGGCACAGGCACCACATTTTGAATAAGAAGCTGTAGTGGTGTAGGGATTAACTAGCTTCGGTCATCAAATTTTACACTTGAAACCCATAGGGGGTCTTCACATACATATGACCCATTTGCCATTTCCCCTGACCAACAACGATTTTGGCATAAATAGGGCAGTAAAGCGGGCTCAGGCACCACATTTTGTCATTTTGAATGAGAAGCTGTAGTTGTGCAGGGGTTAACTAGCTTCATATATTACACTTGAAACCCACAGAGGGCGGTCTGGTACATTTGACCCACTTGTTATTTGACTTGACCAACAATGATTTGGGCATGAATAGGGCAGTAAAGCTGGCATAGGGCCTCAAAGAGGGTCTACCTGTCCAGTGGGAGAGGCTGCAGTGAGGAGCTTCATTCGCTCTTTTACTTCCCAACCACTGCAGCACTCTCCGGTACTCAGCCGCATTCTTCTGTCGCTGGCCCATTCTGGCCAGTAGCGGCGCTGCTGGAGCTCTTCTCTATTGAGCCCGGTGTCTCCTAGCGTCTTCTGCAGCCGCTGGAGCTGTTCTCTTTAGAGCCCGTTGGCTTCTGGACTATCCCACGGCTGCTGGAGCTCTTCACCCATTTCTGCCAAATTGACTCTTGCTCCCAGAGACATCTGACATTAGACGCCACGGGCGTAGCCATCCATGACGCGGCTTACAACGATTGGCTCACTGTGGCCGTTTTCTATTGGCTGCCGTTGCACGCCGTGATTAGCTCAGATTGTCAAAATTGTCACCACTGTGATTGGCTCAAATTCAAATTGTCACCCCTCTTCAATAGCCAGCGGTCCATGAGCTGCACTCAGCTAGCAGCCGGCGCCATATGTCAGCCGCTGCTGGTCCTTGACCGGCACTGAAAACAGACATACTGTCCCAGCACCGGACACTTATGTGTCCTGCTGGGGATACATCTCACCGGACTTCAGGACTAAGGCGCTGGGATCAAGCACTTAGTCACAGCACTGGCAGTGGCGTAACTAGGGTATATGGAGCCCAGGAAAAATTTAAAAATGGAGCCCACCCTATGTGCGTGCGCCAAAAAATGGGAGTGGACACTTAAAAATGCGACGTGTTAACATGACACACATCCCTATCTCGTCACTCTGAACATTCCTTTCCATTCCATATGCACTTTAATGAAGTGCCCCTTATAAGTCTCCCCCATACAGTGCCCCCAGTAGTGGTCCCCCTTATGCAGGCCCTCAGTAGTGCCTCTTATACAGTACCCCCAGTATGCAATGTCCCCTGTAGTGATCATTCTTATGCAGGCCCTTAGTAGTGCCCCTTATACAGTACCCCTAGTAGTGGTCCCCCTTATGCAGCCCCTATTAGTTCCCTTATACAGTGCCCCCAGTAGTGGTCCCCCTTATGCATATCGCAGTAGTGGTAACTCTTATGCAGGCCCCCAGTAGTGATCCCCCTACCCAGTGTGCCTTATACAGTGCCCTCTGTAGTGATCCTCCCTATTCAGTGCCCCCCCAGCAGCAGTCCCCCTCCATGCAGTTCCCTCAAGTAGTGGTCCCCCGATGCAGTGCCCCAGTAGTAGTAGTCCCCTCCCCAGTAGTGCCCCCAGTAATGGTCCCTCCCTGATGCAGTTCCCCCAGTAGTAGTCCCCCCCAGTAGTAGTCCCCAGTAGAGCCCCCCCCGGCGCAGTGCTCCCAATAGTAGTTACCTCCCTCCGTTAGTAGCAGTCCCTAATAGAGGTCACCTCCCCCCCAATGCAGTGCCCCCATTAGACAAGCACACAAGTAAAAAAAAAATACCACTTACCTAAATCCCCGCTCCTACTCACGCCGCCGTCCGCACCACCGCAGTCCTCCCGGGCTGGTGCACTCTACATTATGGGAGAGACATCATGACATCTCTCTCATAACCCACTACAGGAGCTGGAAGGCGGAGCTCATGAGTGAGCTCCAGCCCGACTCTTGCAGTGGGCGCAGCAGCAGACAGTGAGGGTCTGTCTGACTTTCATTGGCTGCTGTCCACTGCCACTGCCAGTGCTGTGACTAAGTGCTTGATCCCAGCGCCTTAGTCCTGAAGTCCAGTGAGATGTATCCCCAGCAGGACACATAAGTGTCCGGTGCTGGGACAGTATGTCTGTTTTCAGTGCCGGTCAAGGACCAGCAGCGGCTGACATATGGCGCCGGCTGCTAGCTGAGTGCAGCTCATGGACCGCTGCCCATTGAAGAGGGGTGACAATTTGAATTTGAGCCAATCATAGTGGTGACAATTTTGACAATCTGAGCTAATGCACTGGCGGCTCTATGGGCTAGCCTGAGCCCACCTCCCACCCTTTGCCTGGCGCTATTAGGTAAGTGCTCAGGGGGAGAGAAGGGGGTGCAGCTGTGCAGCACAGGACAGTCCTGGATGCAGGGAAGCCTAGCGCCGGCCCTGAGTAAATGCTGACCGCACTCAGGAGCTCATTCAGAGCCACTCGGGCCCGATGGTTGGGCATGCGCCGCGTCCGGCAGGCGCATGCGCGAGCCCTGCTTAGTGACTGAAGGTCACTCGCTACGGGGCTCACATTAAGATGGGGCGGCTGTCCATTTTGATTGACAGCTCACCCCGTTTTGTGGGCGGGTAGGGGGGGTGGGCAGACAAACGCAGGTGTACCCTTAGGAATGCCTGGCGTTTGTAGGAGGGGTTACTGACATCACTAGTGATGTCAATAGTGGACTTCCTGCTCTATTAGGAGCAGGAAGTCCACTCAGGCTTGCGGCAGCTAGACCCTACCCCAGGGTCTCGTCGCAAGCCCGTCGGTTGCGATAATTGCGACTGTCTCCAGCCCGCTCGCACAAGCTGTGGGTGATCACCCACAGCTTTGTGAACGGCCGGAGATAAAAACAAAACCCCGCCCACATGCAGATCGAGCGGACGCCAGCAGCGACCGACTCTGAATTAGCTCCTCACTGCGGTCAGCACTCCACTGGCTAACTAGGACAGGCCAGTACTGTGGCCGGCGGTGAGCAGGGCGTCGCCGGCTGCAGGAGCCCTGCCCTAGTTACACCATTGAGCACTGGAAATCGCCCTGGCCATTAGCTCCCCCCTCTAACGGGCCTGTTAGATGGTGCCAAGGGCAAGGTGCTCCACACACAACCCCTTATTACACCACTGCCGGTGTACCAGCTTTCCGAGAGATTCCAGAAATATGCTGAATAGCTTGGGGCTGGTTAAAGTGATGACAGGAGGACACCATGCTAAGTGTGTCTCCCTGCTATATGTTACCCACTTTCTAGCTATATCGGAATAAAAGGGGAACCCCACACAGATTTTTTATCCTGTATTCCAATACCAGACCATGTTCAAAGGTGTGGGGCTTTTACTAATTTAGGGAAAGACCCCAACTGTCAAATTTGTTGACCAAGGCTATTTAACCCATGTAAAACTACAGGTAATTATTCAAAATTAAGAAATTTGGTGCCTGTGCCCACATTACTGCCCTATTCATGCCAAAATCCTTGTTGGTCAAGGCAAATGACAAGTGGGTCATATGTATGTAACCACCCTCTGTGGGTTTCAAGTGTAACATTTGAAGACCGAAGCTAGTTAACCCCTGCACAACTACAGCTTCTTATTCAAAATGAGATAATCTGGTGCCTATGCCCGCTTTACTGCCCTATTCATGCCAAAATCCTTGCTGGTCAAGGCAAATGACCACCCTCTGTGGGTTTCAAGTGTAACATTTGATGACCGAAGCTAGTTAACCCCTGCACAATTACACCTTCTTATTCAAAATTACAAAATGTGGTGTCTGTTCCCGCTTTACTGCCCTATTAATGCCAAAATCCTTGTTGGTCAAGACAAATGACAAGTGGGTCATTTGTACACTCTGTGGGTTTCAAGTGTAACATTCGATGATCAATGCTAGTTAACCCCTGCACAACTACAGCTTCTTATTATAATTGACAAAATGTGGTGCCTATGCCCGCTTTACTGCCCTATTCATGCCCAAATCATTGTTGGTCAAGGCAAATGACAAGTGGGTCATATGCACCTGACCGCCATCTGTGGGTTTCAAGTGTAACATTTGATGACCGAAGCTAGTTAACCCCTGCACAACTACAGCTTCTTATTCAAAATGACAAAATGTGGTGTCTGTTCCCGCATTACTGCCCTATTCATGCCAAAAGCCTTGTTGGTCAAGGCAAATGACAAGTGGGTCATATGTACCTGACGACCCTCTGTGGGTTTCAAGTGTAAAATTTGATGACCGAAGCTAGTTAACCCCTGCACAACTACAGCTTCTTATTCAAAATTACAAAATGTGGTGCCTATGCCCGCTTTACTGCCCTATTCATGCCAAATTCATTGTTGGTCAAGGGAAATGGCAAGTGGGTCATATGTACCAGACCACCCTCTGTGGGTTTCAAGAGTAACATTTGATGACTGAAGCTAGTTAACTCCTGCACAACTACAGCTTCTTATTCAAAATGAGATAATCTGGTGCCTGTGCCCGCTTTACTGCCCTATTCATGCCAAAATCCTTGTTAGTCAAGGCAAATGGCAAGTGGGACATATGTACCTGACCACCCACTGTAGGTTTCAAGTGTAAAATTTGATGACTGAAGCTAGTTACTGCCTCCACAATTACAGCTTCTTCTTCAAAATGAGATAATCTGGTGCCTGAGCCCGCTTTACTGCCCTATTCATGCCAAAATCCTTGCTGGTCAAGGCAAATGACTACCCTCTGTGGGTTTCAAGTGTAACATTTGATGACCGAAGCTAGTTATCCCCTGCACAATTACACCTTCTTAATCAAAATTACAAAATGTGGTGTCTATGCCCGCTTTACTGCCCTATTCATGCTAAAATCCTAGTTGGTCAAGACAAATGACAAGTGGGTCATATGTACCCTCTGTGGGTTTCAAGTGTAACATTTGATGATCAAAGCTAGTTAACCCCTGCACAACTACAGCTTCTTATTCAAACTGACAAAATGTGGTGCCTATGCCCGCTTTACTGCCCTATTCATGCCCAAATCATTGTTGGTCAAGGCAAATGGCAAGTGGGTCATATGTAGCTGACCACCCTCTGTAGGTTTCAAGTGTAAAATTTGATGACCGAAGCAAGTTAACTCCTGCACAACTACAGCTTCTAATTCAAAATGCCAAAATGTGGTGCCTATGCCCACTTTACTGCCCTATTCATGCCCAAATCATTGTTGGTCAAGGCAAATGACAAGTGGGTCATATGCAACTGACCTCCATCTGTGGGTTTCAAGTGTAAAATTTGATGACCGAAGCTAGTTAACCCCTGCACAACTACACCTTCTTATTTAAAATTACGAAATGTGGTGTTTGTTCCCGCTTTACTGCCCTATTCATGCCAACAGCCTTGTTGGTCAAGGCAAATGACAAGAGGGTCATATGTACCTGATGATCCTCTGTGGGTTTCAAGTGTAAAATTTGATGACCGAAGCTGGTTAACCCCTGCACAACTACAGCTTCTTATTCAAAATTACAAAATGTGGTGCCTATGCCCGCTTTACTGCCCTATTCATGCCAAATTCGTTGTTGGTCAAGGGAAATGGCAAGTGGGTCATATGTACCAGACCACCCTCTGTGGGTTTCAAGAGTAACATTTGATGACCGAAGCTAGTTAACTTCTGCACAACTACAGCTTCTTATTCAAAATTACAAAATGTGGTGCCTATGCCCGCTTTACTGCCCTATTCATGTCAAAATCCTTGTTGGTCAAGGCAAATGACAAATGGATCATATGTACCAGACCACCCTCTGTTGGTTTTAAGTGTAATATTTGATGACCGAAGCTACTTAACCCCTACACAACTTCAGCTTCTAATTCAAATTGACAAAATGTGGTGCCTGTGCCCGCTTTACTGCCCTATTCATGCCAAAATCCTTGTTAGTTAAGGCAAATGGCAAGCTGGTAAAGGCAAATGACAAGTGGGTCATATGTAACTGACCTCCCTCTGTGGGTTTCAACTGTAACATTTGATGACCGAAGCTAGTTAACCCCTGCACAACTACAGCTTCTTATTCAAAATGGCAAAATGTGGTGCCTGTGTCCGCTTTACTGCCCTATTCATGCCAAAATGCTTGTTGGTCAAGGCAAATGACAAGAGGCTCATATGTACCTGACCACCCTCTGTAGGTTTCAAGTGTAAAATTTGATGACTGAAGCTAGTTAATGCCTCCACAATTACAGCTTCTTATTCAAAATGAGATAATCTGGTGCCTGTGCCCACTTTACTGCCCTATTCATGCCAAAATCCTTGCTGGTAAAGGCAAATGACAAGCTGAAAAAGGCAAATGACATTTGGGTCATATGTAACTGACCTCCCTCTGTGGGTTTTAAGTGTAACATTTGATGACCGAAGCTAGTTAACCCCTGCACAACTACAGCTTCTTATTCAAAATGACAAAATGTGGTGCCTGTGCCCGCTTTACTGCCCTATTCATGCTAAAATGCTTCTTGGTCAAGGCAAATTACAAGTGGCTCATATGTATGTGACCACCCCTGTGGGTTTCAAATGTAACATTTGATGACCGAAGCTAGTTAACCCCGGCACAAGTACAGCTTCTTATTCAAAATGACAGAATGTGGTGCCTGTGCCCGCTTTATTGCCCTATTCATGCCAAAATGCTTGTTGGTCAAGGCAAATGACAAGTGGGTCATATGTACCAGACCACCCTCAGTGGGTTTCAAGTGTAACATTTGATTACTGAAGCTAGTTAACCCTGGCACAACTACAGCTTCTTATTCAAAATGAGATAATCTGGTGACTGTGCCCAGTTTACTGCCCTATTCATGCCAAAATCCTTGCTGGTCAAGGCAAATGACAACTGGGTCATATGTACCTGACCACCCTCTGTAGGTTTGAAGTGTAAAATTTGATGACTGAAGCTAATTAATGCCTCCACAATTACAGCTTCTTATTCAAAATGAGATAATCTGGTGCCTGCGCCCACTTTACTGCCCTATTCATGCCAAAATCCTTGCTGGTAAAGGCAAATGACAAGCTGGTAAAGGCAAATGACAAGTGGGTCATAAGTAACTGACCTCCCTCTGTGGGTTTTAAGTGTAACATTTGATGACCGAAGCTAGTTAACCCCTGCACAACTACAGCTTCTTATTCAAAATGACGTAATGTGGTGCCTGTGCCCGCTTTACTGCCCTATTCATGCTAAAATGCTTCTTGGTCAAGGCAAATGACAAGTGGGTCATATGTATGTGACCACCCCTGTGGGTTTCAAATGTAAAATTTTATGACCGAAGCTAGTTAACCCCGGCACAAGTACAGCTTTTTATTCAAAATGACAAAATGTGGTGCCTGTGCCTGCTTTACTGCCCTATTCATGTCAAAATGCTTGTTGGTCAAGGCAAATGACAAGTGGGTCATATGTACCAGACCACCCTCTGTGGGTTTCAAGTGTAACATTTAATGACTGAAGTTAGTTAACCCCTGCACAACTGCAGCTTCTTATTCAAAATGACAAAATGAGGTGCCTGTGCCCGCTTTACTGCCCTACTCATGCTAAAATCTTTGTTGGTCAAGGGAAATGACAAGTGGGTCATATGTATGTGACCACCCCTGTGGGTTTCAAATGTAACATTTGATGACCGAAGCTAGTTAACCCCTGCACAACTACACCTTCTTATTCAGAATGACAAAATGTGGTGCCTGTGCCCGCTTTACTGCCCTACTCATGCCAAAATCCTTGTTAGTCAAGGGAAATGACAAGTGAGTTATATGTATGTGACCATCCCTGTGGGTTTCAAATTTAACATTTTATGACCGAAGCTAGTTAACCCCTGCACAAGTACAGCTTCTTATTCAAAATGACAAAATGTGGTGCCTGTGCCCGCTTTACTTCCCTATTTATGCCAAAATGCTTGTTGGTCAAGGCAAATGACAAGTGGGTCATATGTACCAGACCATCGTCTGTGGGTTGCAAGTGTAACATTTGATGACCTAAACTAGTTAAACCCTGCACAACTACAGCTTCTTATTCAAAATGACAAAATGTGGTGCCTATGCCCGCTTTACTGCCCTATTCATGCCAAAATGCTTGTTGGTCAAGTGAAATGGCAAGTGGGTCATAGGTACCAGACCACCCTCTGTGGGTTTCAAGAGTAACATTTGATGACCGAAGCTAGTTAACTCTTGCACAACTACAGCTTCTTATTCAAAATGAGATAATCTGGTGCCTGTGCCCGCTTTACTGCCCTATTCATGCCAAAATCCTTGTTAGTCAAGGCAAATTGCAAGTGGGTCATATGTACCTGACCACCCTCTGTTGGTTTCAAGTGTAAAATTTGATGACTGAAGCTAGTTAATGCCTCCACAATTACAACTTCTTATTCAAAATGAGATAATCTGGTGCCTGTGCCCGCTTTACTGCCCTATTCATGCCAAAATCCTTGCTGGTCAAGGCAAATGACCACCCTCTGTGGGTTTCAAGTGTAACATTTGATGACCGAAGCTAGTTATCCCCAGCACAATTACACCTTCTTATTCAAAATTACAAAATGTGGTGTCTGTTCCCCCTTTACTGCCCTATTCTTGCCAAAATCCTTGTTGGTCGAGACAAATGACAAGTGGGTCAGATGTACCCTCTGTGGGTTTCAAGTGTATCATTTGATGACCGAAGCTAGTTAACCCCTGCACAAGTACAGCTTCTTATTCAAAATGACAAAATGTGGTGCCTGTGCCCGCTTTACAGCCCTATTTATGCCAAAATGCTTTTGGTCAAGGCAAATGACAAGTGGGTCATATGTACCAGACCATCCTCTGTGGTTTGCAAGTGTAACATTTGATGACCGAAGCTAGTTAACCCCTGCACAACTACAGCTTGTTATTCAAAATGACAAAATGTGGTGCCTATGCCCGCTTTACTGCCCTATTCATGCCAAATTCATTGTTGGTCAAGGGAAATGGCAAGTGGGTCATATGTACCAGACCACCCTCTGTGGGTTTCAAGAGTAACATTTGATGACCGAAGCTAGTTAACTCCTGCACAACTACATCTTCTTATTCAAAATGAGATAATCTGGTGCCTGTGCCCGCTTTACTGCCCTATTCATGCCAAAATCCTTGCTGGTTTAGGCAAATGACAACCCTCTGTGGGTTTCATGTGTAACATTCGATGATCAAAGCTAGTTAACCCCTGCAGAACTACAGCTTCTTTTTCAAATTGACAAAATGTGGTGCCTTTGCCCGCTTTACTGCCCTATTCATGCCCAAATCATTGTTGGTCAAGGCAAATGGCAAGTGGGTCATATGTAGCTGACCACCATCTGTGGGTTTCAAGTGTAAAATTTGATGACCGAAGCTAGTTAACTCCTCCACAACTACAGCTTCTAATTCAAAATGCCAAAATGTGGTGCCTATGCCCGCTTTACTGCCCTAATCATGCCCAAATCATTGTTGGGCAAGGCAAATGACACGAGGGTCATATGCAGCTGACCTCCATCTGTGGATTTCAAGTGTAACATTTGATGACCGAAGCTAGTTAACCCCTGCACAACTACAGCTTCTTATTCAAAATGACAAAATGTGGTGCCTGTGCCCGCTTTACTGCCCTATTCATGCCAAAATTCTTTTTGGTCAACGGAAGTGACAAGTGGGTCATATGTATGTGACCACCCCTGTGGGTTTCAAATGTAACATTTGATGACCGAAGCTAGTTAACCCCTGCACAAGTACAGCTTCTTATTCAAAATGACAGAATGTGGTGCCTGTGTCCGCTTTACTGCCCTATTCATGCCAAAATGCTTGTTGGTCAAGGCAAATGACAAGTGGGTCATATGTACCTGACCACCCTCTGTTGGTTTCAAGTGTAAAATTTGATGACTGAAGCTAGTTAATGCCTCCACAATTACAACATCTTATTCAAAATGAGATAATCTGGTGCCTGTGCCCGCTTTACTGTCCTATTCATGCCAAAATCCTTGCTGGTAAAGGCAAATGACAAGCTGGTAAAGGCAAATGACAAGTGGGTCATATGTAACTGACCTCCCTCTGTGGGTTTCAAGTGTAACATTTGATGACCAAAGCTAGTTAACCCCTGCAGAACTACAGCTTCTTATTCAAAATGACAAAATGTGGTGCCTGTACCCGCTTTACTGCCCTATTCTTGCCAAAATCCTTGTTGGTCAAGGCAAATGACAAGTGGGTCATATGTACCAGACCACCATGTGGGTTTCAAGAGTAACATTTGATGAATGAAGCTAGTTAACCCCGGCACAACTACAGCTTCTTATTCAAAATGAGATAATCTGGTGCCTGTGCCCACTTTACTGCCCTATTCATGCCAAAATCCTTGCTGGTATAGGGAAATGACAAGTGGGTCATATGTACCTGAGCTCCCTCTGTGGGCTGCAAGTGTAACATTTGATGACCAAAGCTAGTTAACCCCTGCACAACTACAGCTTCTTATTCAAAATGACAAAATGTGGTGCCTGTGCCCGCTTTACTGCCCTAATCATGTTAAAATCTTTATTGTTCAAGGGAAATTACAAGTGGGTCATATGTATGTGACCACCCCTGTGGGTTTTAAATGTAACATTTGATGACCGAAGCTAGTTAACCCCTGCACAACTACAGCTTCTTATTCAAAATGACAAAATGTGGTGCCTATGCCTGCTTTACTGCCCTATTCATGTCAAAATGCTTGTTGGTCATGGCAAATGACAAGTGGGTCATATGTACCAGACCACCCTCTGTGGGTTTCAAGTGTAACATTTAATGACTGAAGCTAGTTAACCACTGCACAACTACAGCTTCTTATTCAAAATTACAAAATGTGGTGCCTGTGCCCACTTTACTGCCCTAATCATGCTAAAATCTTTGATGGTCAAGGGAAATGACAAGTGGGTCATATGCATGTGACCACCCCTGTGGGTTTCAAATGTAACATTTGATGACCGAAGCTAGTTAACCCCTGCACAACTACACCTTCTTATTCAAAATGACAAAATGTGGTGCCTGTGCCCGCTTTACTGCCCTATTCATGCCAAAATCTTTGTTGGTCAAGGGAAATGACAAGTGGGTCATATGTATCTGACCACCCCTGTGGGTTTCAAATGCAACCATTTGATGACCGAAGCTAGTTAACCCCTGCACAACTACAGCTTCTTATTCAAAATGACAAAATGTGGTGCCTGTGCCCGCTTTACTGCCCTATTTATGCCAAAATGCTTGTTGGTCAAGGGAAATGGCAAGTGGGTCATATGTACCAGACCATCCTCTGTGGTTTGCAAGTGTAACATTTGATGACCAAAGCTAGTTAACTCCTGCACAACTACATCTTCTTATTCAAAATGAGATAATCTGGTGCCTGTGCCCGCTTTACTGCCCTATTCATGCCAAAATCTTTGCTGGTTTAGGCAAATGAAAACCCTCTGTGGGTTTCATGTGTAGCATTCGATGATCAAAGCTAGTTAAACCCTGCACAACTACAGCTTCTTTTTCAAATTGACAAAATGTGGTGCCTTTGCCCACTTTACTGCCCTATTCATGCCCAAATCATTGTTGGTCAAGGCAAATGGCAAGAGGGTCATATGTAGCTGACCACCATCTGTAGGTTTCAAGTGTAAAATTTGATGACCGAAGCTAGTTAACTCCTGCACAACTACAGCTTCTAATTCAAAATGCCAAAATGTGGTGCCTATGCCCGCTTTACTGCCCTAATCATGCCCAAATCATTGTTGGTCAAGGCAAATGACGTGAGGGTCATATGCACCTGACCTCCATCTGTGGATTTCAAGTGTAACATTTGATGACCGAAGCTAGTTAACCACTGCACAACTACAGCTTCTTATTCAAAATGACAAAATGTGGGGCCTGTGCCCGCTTTACTGCCCTATTCATGCCAAAATTCTTTTTGGTCAAGGGAAGTGACAAGTGGGTCATATGTATGTGACCACCCCTGTGGGTTTCAAATGTAACATTTGATGACCAAAGCTAGTTAACCCCTGCACAAGTACAGCTTCTTATTCAAAATGACAGAATGTGGTGCCTGTGTCCGCTTTACTGCCCTATTCATGCCAAAATGCTTGTTGGTCAAGGCAAATGACAAGTGGGTAATATGTACCTGACCACCCTCTGTAGGTTTCAAGTGTAAAATTTGATGACTGAAGCTAGTTAATGCCTCCACAATTACAGCTTCTTATTCAAAATGAGATAATCTGGTGCCTGTGCCCGCTTTAATGCCCTATTCATGCCAAAATCCTTGCTGGTAAAGGCAAATGACAAGCTGGTAAAGGCAAATGACAAGTGGGTCATATGTAACTGACCTCCCTCTGTGGGTTTCAAGTGTAACATTTGATGACCAAAGCTAGTTAACCCCTGCAGAACTACAGCTTCTTATTCAAAATGACAAAATGTGGTGCCTGTGCCCGCTTTACTGCCCTATTCTTGCCAAAATCCTTGTTGGTCAAGGCAAATGACAAGTGGGTGATATGTACCAGACCACCATGTGGGTTTCAAGTGAAACATTTGATGAATGAAGCTAGTTAACCCCGGCACAACTACAGCTTCTTTTTCAAATTGACAAAATGTGGTGCCTTTGCCCGCTTTACTGCCCTATTCATGCCCAAATCATTGTTGGTCAAGGCAAATGGCAAGTGGGTCATATGTAGCTGACCACCATCTGTAGGTGTCAAGTGTAAAATTTGATGACCGAAGCTAGTTAACTCCTGCACAACTACAGCTTCTAATTCAAAATGCCAAAATGTGGTGCCTATGCCCGCTTTACTGCCCTAATCATGCCCAAATCATTGTTGGTCAAGGCAGATGACACGAGGGTCATATGCACCTGACCTCCATCTGTGGATTTCAAGTGTAACATTTGATGACCGAAGCTTATTACCCCTGCACAACTACAGCTTCTTATTCAAAATGACAAAATGTGGTGCCTGTGCCCGCTTTACTGCCCTATTCATGCCAAAATTCTTTTTGGTCAAGGGAAGTGACAAGTGGGTCATATGTATGTGACCACCCCTGTGGGTTTCAAATGTAACATTTGATGACCGAAGCTAGTTAACCCCTGCACAAGTACAGCTTCTTATTCAAAATGACAGAATGTGGTGCCTGTGTCCGCTTTACTGCCCTATTCATGCCAAAATGCTTGTTGGTCAAGGCAAATGACAAGTGGGTCATATGTACCTGACCACCCTCTGTAGGTTTCAAGTGTAAAATTTGATGACTGAAGCTAGTAAATGCCTCCACAATTACAGCTTCTTATTCAAAATGAGACAGTCTGGTGCCTGTGCCCGCTTTACTGCCCTATTCATGCCAAAATCCTTGCTGGTAAAGGCAAATGACAAGCTGGTAAAGGCAAATGACAAGTGGGTCATATGTAACTGACCTCCCTCTGTGGGTTTCAAGTGTAACATTTGATGACCAAAGCTAGTTAACCCCTGCAGAACTACAGCTTCTTATTCAAAATGACAAAATGTGGTGATTGTGCCCGCTTTACTGCCCTATTCTTGCCAAAATACTTGTTGGTCAAGGCAAATGACAAGTGGGTCATATGTACCAGACCACCATGTGGGTTTCAATTGAAACATTTGATGAATGAAGCTAGTTTACCCCGGCACAACTACAGCTTCTTATTCAAAATGAGATAATGTGGTGCCTGTGCCCGTTTTACTGCCCTATTCATGCCAAAATCCTTGCTGGTAAAGGCAAATGACAAGTGGGTCATATGTACCTGAGCTCCCTCTGTGGGTTTCAAGTGTAACATTTGATGACCAAAGCTAGTTAACCCCTGCACAACTACAGCTTCTTATTCAAAATGACAAAATGTGGTGCCTGTGCCTGCTTTACTGCCCTACTCATGCCAAAATCCTTGTTGGTCAAGGGAAATGACAAGTGGGTTATATGTATGTGACCACCACTGTGGGTTTCAAATGTAACATTTGATGACCGAAGCTAGTTAACCCCTGCACAAGTACAGCTTCTTATTCAAAATGACAAAATGTGGTGCCTGTGCCCGCTTTACTGCCCTAATCATGCTAAAATCTTTGTTGGTCAAGGGAAATGACAAGTGGGTCATATGTATGTGACCACCCCTGTGGGTTTCAAATGTAACATTTGATGACCGAAGCTAGTTAACCCCTGCACAACTACAGCTTCTTATTCAAAATGACAAAATGTGGTGCCTGTGCCTGCTTTACTGCCCTATTCATGTCAAAATGCTTGTTGGTCATGGCAAATGACAAGTGGGTCATATGTACCAGACCACCCTCTGTGGGTTTCAAGTGTAACATTTAATGACTGAAGCTAGTTGACCCCTGCACAACTACAGCTTCTTATTCAAAATGACAAAATGTGGTGCCTGTGCCCGCTTTACTGTACTAATCGTGCTAAAATCTTTGATGGTCAAGGGAAATGACAAGTGGGTCATATGTATGTGACCACCCCTGTGGGTTTCAAATGTAACATTTGATGACCGAAGCTAGTTAACCCCTGCACAACTACACCTTCTTATTCAAAATGACAAAATGTGGTGCCTGTGCCCACTTTACTGCCCTATTCATGCCAAAATCTTTGTTGGTCAAGGGAAATGACAAGTGGGTCATATGTATGTGACCACCCCTGTGGGTTTCAAATGTAACATTTGATGACCGAAGCTAGTTAACCCCTGCACAAGTACAGCTTCTTATTCAAAATGACAAAATGTGGTGCCTGTGCCCGCTTTACTGCCCTATTTATGCCAAAATGCTTGTTGGTCAAGGCAAATGACAAGTGGGTCATATGTACCAGACCATCCTCTGTGGTTTGCAAGTGTAACATTTGATGACCGAAGCTAGTTAACCCCTGCACAACTACAGCTTGTTATTCAAAATGACAAAATGTGGTGCCTATGCCCGCTTCACTGCCCTATTCATGCCAAATTCATTGTTGGTCAAGGGAAATGGCAAGTGGGTCATATGTACCAGACCACCCTCTGTGGGTTTCAAGAGTAACATTTGATGACCGAAGCTAGTTAACTCCTGCACAACTACATCTTCTTATTCAAAATGAGATAATCTGGTGCCTGTGCCCGCTTTACTGCCCTATTCATGCCAAAATCCTTGCTGGTTTAGGCAAATGACAACCCTCTGTTGGTTTTCATGTGTAACATTTGATGACCGAAGCTAGTTATCCCCTGCACAATTACACCTTCTTATTCAAAATTACAAAATGTGGTGTCTGTTCCTGCTTTACTGCCCTATTCATGCCAAAATCCTTGATGGTCAAGACAAATGACAAGTGGGTCATATGTACTCTCTGTGGGTTTCAAGTGTAACATTCGATGATCAAAGATAGTTAACCCCTGCACAACTACAGCTTCTTATTCAAATTGACAAAATGTGGTGCCTTTTCCCGCTTTACTGCCCTATTCATGCCCAAATCATTGTTGGTCAAGGCAAATGGCAAGTGGGTCATATGTAGCTGACCACCCTCTGTAGGTTTCAAGTGTAAAATTTGATGACCGAAGCTAGTTAACTCCTGCACAACTACAGCTTCTAATTCAAAATGCCAAAATGTGGTGCCTATGCCCGCTTTACTGCCCTATTCATGCCCAAATCATTGTTGGTCAAGGCAAATGACATGAGGGTCATATGCACCTGACCTCCATCTGTGGATTTCAAGTGTAACATTTGATGACCGAAGCTAGTTAAACCCTGCACAACTACAGCTTCTTATTCAAAATGACAAAATGTGGTGCCTGTGCCCGCTTTACTGCCCTATTCATGCCAAAATTCTTTTTGGTCAAGGGAAGTGACAAGTGGGTCATATGTATGTGACCACCCCTGTGGGTTTCAAATGTAACATTTGATGACCGAAGCTAGGTAACCCCTGCACAAGTACAGCTTCTTATTCAAAATGACAGAATGTGGTGCCTGTGTCCGCTTTACTGCCCTATTCATGCCAAAATGCTTGTTGGTCAAGGCAAGTGACAAGTGGGTCATATGTACCTGACCACCCTCTGTAGGTTTCAAGTGTAAAATTTGATGACTGAAGCTAGTTAATGCCTCCACAATTACAGCTTCTTATTCAAAATGAGATAATCTGGTGCCTGTGCCCGCTTTACTGCCCTATTCATGCCAAAATCCTTGCTGGTAAAGGCAAATGACAAGCTGGTAAAGGCAAATGACAAGTGGGTCATATGTAACTGACCTCCCTCTGTGGGTTTCAAGTGTAACATTTGATGACCAAAGCTAGTTAACCCCTGCAGAACTACAGCTTCTTATTCAAAATGACAAAATGTGGTGCTTGTGCCCACTTTACTGCCCTATTCTTGCCAAAATCCTTGTTGGTCAAGGCAAATGACAAGTGGGTCATATGTACCAGACCACCCTGTGGGTTTCAAGTGTAACATTTGATGAATGAAGCTAGTTAACCCGGGCACAACTACAGCTTCTTATTCAAATTGAGATAATCTGGTGCCTGTGCCCGCTTTACTGCCCTATTGATGCCAAAATCCTTGCTGGTAAAGGCAAATGACAAGTGGGTCATATGTACCTGAGCTCCCTCTGTGGGTTGCAAGTGTAACATTTGATGACCAAAGCTAGTTAACCCCTGCACAACTACAGCTTCTTATTCAAAATGACAAAATGTGGTGCATGTGCCTGCTTTACTGCCCTATTCATGTCAAAATGCTTGTTGCTCAAGGCAAATGACAAGTGGGTCATATGTACCAGACCACCCTCTGTGGGTTTCAAGTGTTACATTTAATGACTGAAGCTAGTTAACCCCTGCACAACTACAGCTTCTTATTAAAAATGACAAAATGTGGTGCCTGTGCCCGCTTTACTGCCCTAATCATGCTAAAATCTTTGTTGGTCATGGGAAATGACAAGTGGGTCATATGTATGTGACCACCCTCTGTGGGATTCAAATGTAACATTTGATGACCGAAGCTAGTTAACCCCTGCACAAGTACAACTTCTTATTCAAAATGATAAAATGTGGTGCCTGTGCCCGCTTTACTGTCCTATTCATGCCAATATCTTTGTTGGTCAAGGGAACTGACAAGTGGGTCATATGTATGTGACCACCCCTGTGGGTTTCAAATGTAACATTTGATGACCGAAGCTAGTTAACCCCTGCACAAGTACAGCTTCTTATTCAAAATGACAAAACGTGGTGCCTGTGCCCGCTTTACTGCCCTATTTATGCCAAAATGCTTGTTGGTCAAGGCAAATGACAAGTGGGTCATATGTACCAGACCATCCTCTGTAGGTTTCAAGTGTAATATTTGATGACCGAAGCTATTTAACCCCTACACAACTTCAGCTTCTTATTCAAATTGACAAAATGTGGTGCCTGTGCCCGCTTTACTGCCCTATTCATGCCAAAATCCTTGTTAGTTAAGGCAAATGACAAGCTGGTAAAGGCAAATGACAAGTGGGTCAAATGTAGCTGACCTCCCTCTGTGGGTTTCAAGTGTAACATTTGATGACCAAAGCTAGTTAACCCCTGTAGAACTACAACTTCTTATTCAAAATGACAAAATGTGGTGCCTGTGCCCGCTTTACTACCCTATTCTTGCCAAAATCCTTGTTGGTCAAGGCAAATGACAAGTGGGTCATATGTACCAGACCACCATGTGGGTTTCATGAGTAACAATTGATGAATGAAGCTAGTTAACCCCGGCACAACTACAGCTTCTTATTCAAAATGAGATAATCTGGTGCCTGTGCACGCTTTACTGCCCTATTCATGCCAAAATCCTTGCTGGTAAAGGCAAATGACAAGTGGGTCATATGTACCTGAGCTCCCTCTGTGGGTTGGAAGTGTAACATTTGATGACCAAAGCTAGTTAACCCCTGCACAACTACAGCTTCTTATTCAAAATGACAAAATGTGGTGCCTGTGCCCGCTTTACTGCCCTACTAATGCCAAAATCCTTGTTGGTCAAGGGAAATGACAAGTGGGTTTTATGTATGTGACCACCACTGTGGGTTTCAAATGTAACATTTGATGACCAAAGCTAGTTAACCCCTGCACAAGTACAGCTTCTTATTCAAAATGACAAAATGTGGTGCCTGTGCCCGCTTTACTGCCCTAATCATGCTAAAATCTTTGTTGGTCAAGGGAAATGACAAGTGGGTCATATGTATGTGACCACCCCTGTGGGTTTCAAATGTAACATTTGATGACCGAAGCTAGTTAACCCCTGCACAACTACAGCTTCTTATTCAAAATGACAAAATGTGGTGCCTGTGCCTGCTTTACTGCCCTATTCATGTCAAAATGCTTGTTGGTCATGGCAAATGACAAGTGGGTCATATGTACCAGACCACCCTCTGTGGGTTTCAAGTGTAACATTTAATGACTGAAGCTAGTTAACCCCTGCACAACTACAGCTTCTTATTCAAAATGACAAAATGTGGTGCCTGTGCCCGCTTTACTGTACTAATCATGCTAAAATCTTTGATGGTCAAGGGAAATGACAAGTGGGTCATATGTATGTGACCACCCCTGTGGGTTTCAAATGTAACATTTGATGACCGAAGCTAGTTAACCCCTGCACAACTACACCTTATTCAAAATGACAAAATGTGGTGCCTGTGCCCGCTTTACTGCCCTATTCATGCCAAAATCTTTGTTGGTCAAGGGAAATGACAAGTGGGTCATATGTATGTGACCACCCCTGTGGGTTTCAAATGTAACATTTGATGACCGAAGCTAGTTAACCCCTGCACAAGTACAGCTTCTTATTCAAAATGACAAAATGTGGTGCCTGTGCCCGCTTTACTGCCCTATTTATGCCAAAATGCTTGTTGGTCAAGGCAAATGACAAGTGGGTCATATGTACCAGACCATCCTCTGTGGTTTGCAAGTGTAACATTTGATGACCGAAGCTAGTTAACCCCTGCACAACTACAGCTTGTTATTCAAAATGACAAAATGTGGTGCCTATGCCCGCTTTACTGCCCTATTCATGCCAAATTCATTGTTGGTCAAGGGAAATGGCAAGTGGGTCATATGTATGTGACCACCCTCTGTGGGTTTCAAGAGTAACATTTGATGACCGAAGCTAGTTAACTCCTGCACAACTACATCTTCTTATTCAAAATGAGATAATCTGGTGCCTGTGCCCGCTTTACTGCCCTATTCATGCCAAAATCCTTGTTAGTCAAGGCAAATGGGTCATATGTACCTGACCACCCTCTGTAGGTTTCAAGTGTAAAATTTGATGACTGAAGCTAGTTAATGCCTCCACAATTACATCTTCTTATTCAAAATTAGATAATCTGGTGCCTGTGCCCGCTTTACTGCCCTATTCATGCCAAAATCCTTGCTGGTTTAGGCAAATGACAACCCTCTGTGGGTTTCATTTGTAACATTTGATGACCGAAGCTAGTTATTCCCTGCACAATTACACCTTCTTATTCAAAATTACAAAATGTGGTGTCTGTTCCTGCTTTACTGCCCTATTCATGCCAAAATCCTTGATGGTCAAGGGAAATGGCAAGTGGGTCATATGGACCTGACCACCCTCTGTGGGTTTCACGTGTAACACTTGATGACCGATGCTAGTTAACCCCTGCACAACCACAGCTTGTTATTCAAAATGACAAAATGTGGTGCCTGTGCCCGCTTTACTGCCCTACTCATGCCAAAATCCTTGTTGGTCAAGGGAAATGACAAGTGGGTTATATGTATGTGACCACCACTGTGGGTTTCAAATGTAACATTTGATGACCGAAGCTAGTTAACCCCTGCACAAGTACAGCTTCTTATTCAAAATGACAAAATGTGGTGCCTGTGCCCGCTTTACTGCCCTAATCATGCTAAAATCTTTGTTGGTCAAGGGAAATGACAAGTGGGTCATATGTATGTGACCACCCCTGTGGGTTTCAAATGTAACATTTGATGACCGAAGCTAGTTAACCCCTGCACAAGTACAGCTTCTTATTCAAAATGACAAAATGTGGTGCCTGTGCCCGCTTTACTGCTCTATTTATGCCAAAATGCTTGTTGGTCAAGGCAAATGACAAGTGGGTCATATGTACCAGACCATCCTCTGTGGTTTGCTAGTGTAACATTTGATGACCGAAGCTAGTTAACCCCTGCACAACTACAGCTTGTTATTCAAAATGACAAAATGTGGTGCCTATGCCCGCTTTACTGCCCTATTCATGCCAAATTCATTGTTGGTCAAGGGAAATGGCAAGTGGGTCATATGTACCAGACCACCCTCTGTGGGTTTCAAGAGTAACATTTGATGACCGAAGCTAGTTAACTCCTGCACAACTACATCTTCTTATTCAAAATGAGATAATCTGGTGCCTGTGCCCGCTTTACTGCCCTATTCATGCCAAAATCCTTGCTGGT
The DNA here is from genome assembly GCA_031769625.1 of Taudactylus pleione. Lineage (NCBI taxonomy): Eukaryota > Metazoa > Chordata > Amphibia > Anura > Myobatrachidae > Taudactylus > Taudactylus pleione. The sequence goes on along the minus strand of JAUIMM010000303.1, from coordinate 358,620 downwards.
TTATGCAAATGACAACCCTCTGTTGGTTTTCATGTGTAACATTTGATGACCGAAGCTAGTTATCCCCTGCACAATTACACCTTCTTATTCAAAATTACAAAATGTGGTGTCTGTTCCTGCTTTACTGCCCTATTCATGCCAAAATCCTTGATGGTCAAGACAAATGACAAGTGGGTCATATGTACTCTCTGTGGGTTTCAAGTGTAACATTCGATGATCAAAGATAGTTAACCCCGGCACAACTACAGCTTCTTATTCAAATTGACAAAATGTGGTGCCTTTTCCCGCTTTACTGCCCTATTCATGCCCAAATCATTGTTGGTCAAGGCAAATGGCAAGTGGGTCATATGTAGCTGACCACCCTCTGTAGGTTTCAAGTGTAAAATTTGATGACCGAAGCTAGTTAACTCCTGCACAACTACAGCTTCTAATTCAAAATGCCAAAATGTGGTGCCTATGCCCGCTTTACTGCCCTATTCATGCCCAAATCATTGTTGGTCAAGGCAAATGACATGAGGGTCATATGCACCTGACCTCCATCTGTGGATTTCAAGTGTAACATTTGATGACCGAAGCTAGTTAAACCCTGCACAACTACAGCTTCTTATTCAAAATGACAAAATGTGGTGCCTGTGCCCGCTTTACTGCCCTATTCATGCCAAAATTCTTTTTGGTCAAGGGAAGTGACAAGTGGGTCATATGTATGTGACCACCCCTGTGGGTTTCAAATGTAACATTTGATGACCGAAGCTAGGTAACCCCTGCACAAGTACAGCTTCTTATTCAAAATGACAGAATGTGGTGCCTGTGTCCGCTTTACTGCCCTATTCATGCCAAAATGCTTGTTGGTCAAGGCAAGTGACAAGTGGGTCATATGTACCTGACCACCCTCTGTAGGTTTCAAGTGTAAAATTTGATGACTGAAGCTAGTTAATGCCTCCACAATTACAGCTTCTTATTCAAAATGAGATAATCTGGTGCCTGTGCCCGCTTTACTGCCCTATTCATGCCAAAATCCTTGCTGGTAAAGGCAAATGACAAGCTGGTAAAGGCAAATGACAAGTGGGTCATATGTAACTGACCTCCCTCTGTGGGTTTCAAGTGTAACATTTGATGACCAAAGCTAGTTAACCCCTGCAGAACTACAGCTTCTTATTCAAAATGACAAAATGTGGTGCCTGTGCCCACTTTACTGCCCTATTCTTGCCAAAATCCTTGTTGGTCAAGGCAAATGACAAGTGGGTCATATGTACCAGACCACCCTGTGGGTTTCAAGTGTAACATTTGATGAATGAAGCTAGTTAACCCGGGCACAACTACAGCTTCTTATTCAAATTGAGATAATCTGGTGCCTGTGCCCGCTTTACTGCCCTATTCATGCCAAAATCCTTGCTGGTAAAGGGAAATGACAAGTGGGTCATATGTACCAGACCACCCCTGTGGGTTTCAAATGTAACATTTGATGACCGAAGCTAGTTAACCCCTGCACAAGTACAACTTCTTATTCAAAATGATAAAATGTGGTGCCTGTGCCCGCTTTACTGTCCTATTCATGCCAATATCTTTGTTGGTCAAGGGAAATGACAAGTGGGTCATATGTATGTGACCACCCCTGTGGGTTTCAAATGTAACATTTGATGACCGAAGCTAGTTAACCCCTGCACAAGTACAGCTTCTTATTCAAAATGACAAAACGTGGTGCCTGTGCCCGCTTTACTGCCCTATTTATGCCAAAATGCTTGTTGGTCAAGGCAAATGACAAGTGGGTCATATGTACCAGACCATCCTCTGTAGGTTTCAAGTGTAATATTTGATGACCGAAGCTATTTAACCCCTACACAACTTCAGCTTCTTATTCAAATTGACAAAATGTGGTGCCTGTGCCCGCTTTACTGCCCTATTCATGCCAAAATCCTTGTTAGTTAAGGCAAATGACAAGCTGGTAAAGGCAAATGACAAGTGGGTCAAATGTAGCTGACCTCCCTCTGTGGGTTTCAAGTGTAACATTTGATGACCAAAGCTAGTTAACCCCTGCAGAACTACAACTTCTTATTCAAAATGACAAAATGTGGTGCCTGTGCCCGCTTTACTACCCTATTCTTGCCAAAATCCTTGTTGGTCAAGGCAAATGACAAGTGGGTCATATGTACCAGACCACCATGTGGGTTTCAAGAGTAACAATTGATGAATGAAGTTAGTTAACCCCGGCACAACTACAGCTTCTTATTCAAAATGAGATAATCTGGTGCCTGTGCACGCTTTACTGCCCTATTCATGCCAAAATCCTTGCTGGTAAAGGCAAATGACAAGTGGGTCATATGTACCTGAGCTCCCTCTGTAGGTTTCAAGTGTAAAATTTGATGACTGAAGCTAGTTAATGCCTCCACAATTACATCTTCTTATTCAAAATTAGATAATCTGGTGCCTGTGCCCGCTTTACTGCCCTATTCATGCCAAAATCCTTGCTGGTTTAGGCAAATGACAACCCTCTGTGGGTTTCATTTGTAACATTTGATGACCGAAGCTAGTTATTCCCTGCACAATTACACCTTCTTATTCAAAATTACAAAATGTGGTGTCTGTTCCTGCTTTACTGCCCTATTCATGCCAAAATCCTTGATGGTCAAGGGAAATGGCAAGTGGGTCATATGGACCTGACCACCCTCTGTGGGTTTCACGTGTAACACTTGATGACCGATGCTAGTTAACCCCTGCACAACCACAGCTTGTTATTCAAAATGACAAAATGTGGTGCCTGTGCCCGCTTTACTGCCCTACTCATGCCAAAATCCTTGTTGGTCAAGGGAAATGACAAGTGGGTTATATGTATGTGACCACCACTGTGGGTTTCAAATGTAACATTTGATGACCGAAGCTAGTTAACCCCTGCACAAGTACAGCTTCTTATTCAAAATGACAAAATGTGGTGCCTGTGCCCGCTTTACTACCCTAATCATGCTAAAATCTATGTTGGTCAAGGGAAATGACAAGTGGGTCATATGTATGTGACCACCCCTGTGGGTTTCAAATGTAACATTTGATGACCGAAGCTAGTTAACCCCTGCACAAGTACAGCTTCTTATTCAAAATGACAAAATGTGGTGCCTGTGCCCGCTTTACTGCCCTATTTATGCCAAAATGCTTGTTGGTCAAGGCAAATGACAAGTGGGTCATATGTACCAGACCATCCTCTGTGGTTTGCTAGTGTAACATTTGATGACCGAAGCTAGTTAACCCCTGCACAACTACAGCTTGTTATTCAAAATGACAAAATGTGGTGCCTATGCCCGCTTTACTGCCCTATTCATGCCAAATTCATTGTTGGTCAAGGGAAATGGCAAGTGGGTCATATGTACCAGACCACCCTCTGTGGGTTTCAAGAGTAACATTTGATGACCGAAGCTAGTTAACTCCTGCACAACTACATCTTCTTATTCAAAATGAGATAATCTGGTGCCTGTGCCCGCTTTACTGCCCTATTCATGCCAAAATCCTTGCTGGTTTATGCAAATGACAACCCTCTGTTGGTTTTCATGTGTAACATTTGATGACCGAAGCTAGTTATCCCCTGCACAATTACACCTTCTTATTCAAAATTACAAAATGTGGTGTCTGTTCCTGCTTTACTGCCCTATTCATGCCAAAATCCTTGATGGTCAAGACAAATGACAAGTGGGTCATATGTACTCTCTGTGGGTTTCAAGTGTAACATTCGATGATCAAAGATAGTTAACCCCGGCACAACTACAGCTTCTTATTCAAATTGACAAAATGTGGTGCCTTTTCCCGCTTTACTGCCCTATTCATGCCCAAATCATTGTTGGTCAAGGCAAATGGCAAGTGGGTCATATGTAGCTGACCACCCTCTGTAGGTTTCAAGTGTAAAATTTGATGACCGAAGCTAGTTAACTCCTGCACAACTACAGCTTCTAATTCAAAATGCCAAAATGTGGTGCCTATGCCCGCTTTACTGCCCTATTCATGCCCAAATCATTGTTGGTCAAGGCAAATGACATGAGGGTCATATGCACCTGACCTCCATCTGTGGATTTCAAGTGTAACATTTGATGACCGAAGCTAGTTAAACCCTGCACAACTACAGCTTCTTATTCAAAATGACAAAATGTGGTGCCTGTGCCCGCTTTACTGCCCTATTCATGCCAAAATTCTTTTTGGTCAAGGGAAGTGACAAGTGGGTCATATGTATGTGACCACCCCTGTGGGTTTCAAATGTAACATTTGATGACCGAAGCTAGGTAACCCCTGCACAAGTACAGCTTCTTATTCAAAATGACAGAATGTGGTGCCTGTGTCCGCTTTACTGCCCTATTCATGCCAAAATGCTTGTTGGTCAAGGCAAGTGACAAGTGGGTCATATGTACCTGACCACCCTCTGTAGGTTTCAAGTGTAAAATTTGATGACTGAAGCTAGTTAATGCCTCCACAATTACAGCTTCTTATTCAAAATGAGATAATCTGGTGCCTGTGCCCGCTTTACTGCCCTATTCATGCCAAAATCCTTGCTGGTAAAGGCAAATGACAAGCTGGTAAAGGCAAATGACAAGTGGGTCATATGTAACTGACCTCCCTCTGTGGGTTTCAAGTGTAACATTTGATGACCAAAGCTAGTTAACCCCTGCAGAACTACAGCTTCTTATTCAAAATGACAAAATGTGGTGCCTGTGCCCACTTTACTGCCCTATTCTTGCCAAAATCCTTGTTGGTCAAGGCAAATGACAAGTGGGTCATATGTACCAGACCACCCTGTGGGTTTCAAGTGTAACATTTGATGAATGAAGCTAGTTAACCCGGGCACAACTACAGCTTCTTATTCAAATTGAGATAATCTGGTGCCTGTGCCCGCTTTACTGCCCTATTCATGCCAAAATCCTTGCTGGTAAAGGGAAATGACAAGTGGGTCATATGTACCTGAGCTCCCTCTGTGGGTTGCAAGTGTAACATTTGATGACCAAAGCTAGTTAACCCCTGCACAACTACAGCTTCTTATTCAAAATGACAAAATGTGGTGCCTGTGCCCACTTTACTACCCTACTCATGCCAAAATCCTTGTTGGTCAAGGGAAATGACAAGTGGGATATATGTATGTGACCACCCCTGTGGGTTTCAAATGTAACATTTGATGACCGAAGCTAGTTAACCCCTGCACAAGTACAGCTTCTTATTCAAAATGACAAAATGTGGTGCATGTGCCTGCTTTACTGCCCTATTCATGTCAAAATGCTTGTTGGTCAAGGCAAATGACAAGTGGGTCATATGTACCAGACCACCCTCTGTGGGTTTCAAGTGTTACATTTAATGACTGAAGCTAGTTAACCCCTGCACAACTACAGCTTCTTATTAAAAATGACAAAATGTGGTGCCTGTGCCCGCTTTACTGCCCTAATCATGCTAAAATCTTTGTTGGTCATGGGAAATGACAAGTGGGTCATATGTATGTGACCACCCTCTGTAGGTTTCAAATGTAACATTTGATGACCGAAGCTAGTTAACCCCTGCACAAGTACAACTTCTTATTCAAAATGATAAAATGTGGTGCCTGTGCCCGCTTTACTGTCCTATTCATGCCAATATCTTTGTTGGTCAAGGGAAATGACAAGTGGGTCATATGTATGTGACCACCCCTGTGGGTTTCAAATGTAACATTTGATGACCGAAGCTAGTTAACCCCTGCACAAGTACAGCTTCTTATTCAAAATGACAAAACGTGGTGCCTGTGCCCGCTTTACTGCCCTATTTATGCCAAAATGCTTGTTGGTCAAGGCAAATGACAAGTGGGTCATATGTACCAGACCATCCTCTGTAGGTTTCAAGTGTAATATTTGATGACCGAAGCTATTTAACCCCTACACAACTTCAGCTTCTTATTCAAATTGACAAAATGTGGTGCCTGTGCCCGCTTTACTGCCCTATTCATGCCAAAATCCTTGTTAGTTAAGGCAAATGACAAGCTGGTAAAGGCAAATGACAAGTGGGTCAAATGTAGCTGACCTCCCTCTGTGGGTTTCAAGTGTAACATTTGATGACCAAAGCTAGTTAACCCCTGCAGAACTACAACTTCTTATTCAAAATGACAAAATGTGGTGCCTGTGCCCGCTTTACTACCCTATTCTTGCCAAAATCCTTGTTGGTCAAGGCAAATGACAAGTGGGTCATATGTACCAGACCACCATGTGGGTTTCAAGAGTAACAATTGATGAATGAAGTTAGTTAACCCCGGCACAACTACAGCTTCTTATTCAAAATGAGATAATCTGGTGCCTGTGCACGCTTTACTGCCCTATTCATGCCAAAATCCTTGCTGGTAAAGGCAAATGACAAGTGGGTCATATGTACCTGAGCTCCCTCTGTGGGTTGCAAGTGTAATATTTGATGACCAAAGCTAGTTAACCCCTGCACAACTACAGCTTCTTATTCAAAATGACAAAATGTGGTGCCTGTGCCCGCTTTACTGCCCTACTAATGCCAAAATCCTTGTTGGTCAAGGGAAATGACAAGTGGGTTATATGTATGTGACCACCACTGTGGGTTTCAAATGTAACATTTGATGACCAAAGCTAGTTAACCCCTGCACAAGTACAGCTTCTTATTCAAAATGACAAAATGTGGTGCCTGTGCCCGCTTTACTGCCCTAATCATGCTAAAATCTTTGTTGGTCAAGGGAAATGACAAGTGGGTCATATGTATGTGACCACCCCTGTGGGTTTCAAATGTAACATTTGATGATCGAAGCTAGTTAACCCCTGCACAACTACAGCTTCTTATTCAAAATGACAAAATGTGGTGCCTGTGCCTGCTTTACTGCCCTATTCATGTCAAAATGCTTGTTGGTCATGGCAAATGACAAGTGGGTCATATGTACCAGACCACCCTCTGTGGGTTTCAAGTGTAACATTTAATGACTGAAGCTAGTTAACCCCTGCACAACTACAGCTTCTTATTCAAAATGACAAAATGTGGTGCCTGTGCCCGCTTTACTGCCCTAATCATGCGAAAATCTTTGATGGTCAAGGGAAATGACAAGTGGGTCATATGTATGTGACCACCCCTGTGGGTTTCAAATGTAACATTTGATGACCGAAGCTAGTTAACCCCTGCACAACTACAGCTTGTTATTCAAAATGACAAAATGTGGTGCTTGTGCCCGCTTTACTGCCCTATTCATGCCAAAATCTTTGTTGGTCAAGGGAAATGACAAGTGGGTCATATGTATGTGACCACCCCTGTGGGTTTCAAATGTAACATTTGATGACCGAAGCTAGTTAACCCCTGCACAAGTACAGCTTCTTATTCAAAATGACAAAATGTGGTGCCTGTGCCCGCTTTACTGCCCTATTTATGCCAAAATGCTTGTTGGTCAAGGCAAATAACAAGTGGGTCATATGTACCAGACCATCCTCTGTGGTTTGCAAGTGTAACATTTGATGACCGAAGCTAGTTAACCCCTGCACAACTACAGCTTGTTATTCAAAATGACAAAATGTGGTGCCTATGCCCGCTTTACTGCCCTATTCATGCCAAATTCATTGTTGGTCAAGGGAAATGGCAAGTGGGTCATATGTATGTGACCACCCTCTGTGGGTTTCAAGAGTAACATTTGATGACCGAAGCTAGTTAACTCCTGCACAACTACATCTTCTTATTCAAAATGAGATAATCTGGTGCCTGTGCCCGCTTTACTGCCCTATTCATGCCAAAATCCTTGTTAGTCAAGGCAAATGGGTCATATGTACCTGACCACCCTCTGTAGGTTTCAAGTGTAAAATTTGATGACTGAAGCTAGTTAATGCCTCCACAATTACAGCTTCTTATTCAAAATGAGATAATCTGGTGCCTGTGCCCGCTTTACTGCCCTATTCATGCCAAAATCCTTGCTGGTTTAGGCAAATGACAACCCTCTGTGGGTTTCATTTGTAACATTTGATGACCGAAGCTAGTTATTCCCTGCACAATTACACCTTCTTATTCAAAATTACAAAATGTGGTGTCTGTTCCTGCTTTACTGCCCTATTCATGCCAAAATCCTTGATGGTCAAGGGAAATGGCAAGTGGGTCATATGGACCTGACCACCCTCTGTGGGTTTCACGTGTAACACTTGATGACCGATGCTAGTTAACCCCTGCACAACCACAGCTTGTTATTCAAAATGACAAATGTGGTGCCTGTGCCCGCTTTACTGCCCTACTCATGCCAAAATCCTTGTTGGTAAAGGGAAATGACAAGTGGGTTATATGTATGTGACCACCACTGTGGGTTTCAAATGTAACATTTGATGACCGAAGCTAGTTAACCCCTGCACAAGTACAGCTTCTTATTCAAAATGACAAAATGTGGTGCCTGTGCCCGCTTTACTGCCCTAATCATGCTAAAATCTTTGTTGGTCAAGGGAAATGACAAGTGGGTCATATGTATGTGACCACCCCTGTGGGTTTCAAATGTAACATTTGATGACCGAAGCTAGTTAACCCCTGCACAACTACAGCTTCTTATTCAAAATGTCAAAATGTGGTGCCTGTGCCTGCTTTACTGCCCTATTCATGTCAAAATGCTTGTTGGTCATGGCAAATGACAAGTGGGTCATATGTACCAGACCAGCCTCTGTGGGTTTCAAGTGTAACATTTAATGACTGAAGCTAGTTAACCCCTGCACAACTACAGCTTCTTATTCAAAATGACAAAATGTGGTGCCTGTGCCCGCTTTACTGTACTAATCATGCTAAAATCTTTGATGGTCAAGGGAAATGACAAGTGGGTCATATGTATGTGACCACCCCTGTGGGTTTCAAATGTAACATTTGATGACCGAAGCTAGTTAACCCCTGCACAACTACACCTTCTTATTCAAAATGACAAAATGTGGTGCCTGTGCCCGCTTTACTGCCCTATTCATGCCAAAATCTTTGTTGGTCAAGGGAAATGACAAGTGGGTCATATGTATGTGACCACCCCTGTGGGTTTCAAATGTAACATTTGATGACCGAAGCTAGTTAACCCCTGCACAAGTACAGCTTCTTATTCAAAATGACAAAATGTGGTGCCTGTGCCCGCTTTACTGCCCTATTTATGCCAAAATGCTTGTTGGTCAAGGCAAATGACAAGTGTGTCATATGTACCAGACCATCCTCTGTGGTTTGCAAGTGTAACATTTGATGACCGAAGCTAGTTAACCCCTGCACAACTACAGCTTGTTATTCAAAATGACAAAATGTGGTGCCTATGCCCGCTTTACTGCCCTATTCATGCCAAATTCATTGTTGGTCAAGGGAAATGGCAAGTGGGTCATATGTACCAGACCACCCTCTGTGGGTTTCAAGAGTAACATTTGATGACCGAAGCTAGTTAACTCTTGCACAACTATATCTTCTTATTCAAAATGAGATAATCTGGTGCCTGTGCCCGCTTTACTGCCCTATTCATGCCAAAATCCTTGTTAGTCAAGGCAAATGGGTCATATGTACCTGACCACCCTCTGTAGGTTTCAAGTGTAAAATTTGATGACTGAAGCTAGTTAATGCCTCCACAATTACAGCTTCTTATTCAAAATGAGATAATCTGGTGCCTGTGCCCGCTTTAGTGCCCTATTTATGCCAAAATGCTTTTGGTCAAGGCAAATGACAAGTGGGTCATATGTACCAGACCATCCTCTGTGGTTTGCCAGTGTAACATTTGATGACCGAAGCTAGTTAACCCCTGCACAACTACAGCTTGTTATTCAAAATGACAAAATGTGGTGCCTGTGCCCACTTTACTGCCCTATTCTTGCCAAAATCCTTGTTGGTCAAGGCAAATGACAAGTGGGTCATATGTACCAGACCACCCTGTGGGTTTCAAGTGTAACATTTGATGAATGAAGCTAGTTAACCCGGGCACAACTACAGCTTCTTATTCAAATTGAGATAATCTGGTGCCTGTGCCCGCTTTACTGCCCTATTCATGCCAAAATCCTTGCTGGTTTAGGCAAATGACAACCCTCTGTTGGTTTTCATGTGTAACATTTGATGACCGAAGCTAGTTATCCCCTGCACAATTACACCTTCTTATTCAAAATTACAAAATGTGGTGTCTGTTCCTGCTTTACTGCCCTATTCATGCCAAAATCCTTGATGGTCAAGACAAATGACAAGTGGGTCATATGTACTCTCTGTGGGTTTCAAGTGTAACATTCGATGATCAAAGATAGTTAACCCCTGCACAACTACAGCTTCTTATTCAAATTGACAAAATGTGGTGCCTTTTCCAGCTTTACTGCCCTATTCATGCCCAAATCATTGTTGGTCAAGGCAAATGGCAAGTGGGTCATATGTAGCTGACCACCCTCTGTAGGTTTCAAGTGTAAAATTTGATGACCGAAGCTAGTTAACTCCTGCACAACTACAGCTTCTAATTCAAAATGCCAAAATGTGGTGCCTATGCCCGCTTTACTGCCCTATTCATGCCCAAATCATTGCTGGTCAAGGCAAATGACAAGAGGGTCATATGCACCTGACCTCCATCTGTGGATTTCAAGTGTAACATTTGATGACCGAAGCTAGTTAACCCCTGCACAACTACAGCTTCTTATTCAAAATGACAAAATGTGGTGCCTGTGCCCGCTTTACTGCCCTATTCATGCCAAAATTCTTTTTGGTCAAGGGAAGTGACAAGTGGGTCATATGTATGTGACCACCCCTGTGGGTTTCAAATGTAACATTTGATGACCGAAGCTAGGTAACCCCTGCACAAGTACAGCTTCTTATTCAAAATGACAGAATGTTGTGCCTGTGTCCGCTTTACTGCCCTATTCATGCCAAAATGCTTGTTGGTCAAGGCAAATGACAAGTGGGTCATATGTACCTGACCACCCTCTGTAGGTTTCAAGTGTAAAATTTGATGACTGAAGCTAGTTAATGCCTCCACAATTACAGCTTCTTATTCAAAATGAGATAACCTGGTGCCTGTGCCCGCTTTACTGCCCTATTCATGCCAAAATCCTTGCTGGTAAAGGCAAATGACAAGCTGGTAAAGGCAAATGACAAGTGGGTCATATGTAACTGACCTCCCTCTGTGGGTTTCAAGTGTAACATTTGATGACCAAAGCTAGTTAACCCCTGCAGAACTACAGCTTCTTATTCAAAATGACAAAATGTGGAGCCTGTGCCCACTTTACTGCCCTATTCTTGCCAAAATCCTTGTTGGTCAAGGCAAATGACAAGTGGGTCATATGTACCAGACCACCCTGTGAGTTTCAAGTGTAACATTTGATGAATGAAGCTAGTTAACCCCGGCACAACTACAGCTTCTTATTCAAAATGAGATAATCTGGTGCCTGTGCCCGCTTTACTGCCCTATTCATGCCAAAATCCTTGCTGGTAAAGGCAAATGACAAGTGGGTCATATGTACCTGAGCTCCCTCTGTGGGTTGCAAGTGTAACATTTGATGACCAAAGCTAGTTAACCCCTGCACAACTACAGCTTCTTATTCAAAATGACAAAATGTGGTGTCTGTGCCCGCTTTACTGCCCTACTCATGCCAAAATCCTTGTTGGTCAAGGGAAATGACAAGTGGGTTATATGTATGTGACCACCCCTGTGGGTTTCAAATGTAACATTTGATGACCGAAGCTAGTTAACCCCTGCACAAGTACAGCTTCTTATTCAAAAAGACAAAATGTGGTGCATGTGCCTGCTTTACTGCCCTATTCATGTCAAAATGCTTGTTGGTCAAGGCAAATGACAAGTGTGTCATATGTACCAGACCACCCTCTGTGGGTTTCAAGTGTTACATTTAATGACTGAAGCTAGTTAACCCCTGCACAACTACAGCTTCTTATTCAAAATGACAAAATGTGGTGCCTGTGCCCGCTTTACTGCCCTAATCATGCTAAAATCTTTGATGGTCAAGGGAAATGACAAGTGGGTCATATGTATGTGACCACCCCTGTGGGTTTCAAATGTAACATTTGATGACCGAAGCTAGTTAACCCCTGCACAACTACACCTTCTTATTCAAAATGACAAAATGTGGTGCCTGTGCCCGCTTTACTGCCCTATTCATGCCAAAATCTTTGTTGGTCAAGGGAAATGACAAGTGGGTCATATGTATGTGACCACCCCTGTGGGTTTCAAATGTAACATTTGATGACCGAAGCTAGTTAACCCCTGCACAAGTACAGCTTCTTATTCAAAATGACAAAATGTGGTGCCTGTGCCCGCTTTACTGCCCTATTTATGCCAAAATGCTTGTTGGTCAAGGCAAATGACAAGTGGGTCATATGTACCAGACCATCCTCTGTGGTTTGCAAGTGTAACATTTGATGACCGAAGCTAGTTTACCCCTGCACAACTACAGCTTGTTATTCAAAATGACAAAATGTGGTGCCTATGCCCGCTTTACTGCCCTATTCATGCCAAATTCATTGTTGGTCAAGGGAAATGGCAAGTGGGTCATATGTATGTGACCACCCTCTGTGGGTTTCAAGAGTAACATTTGATGACCGAAGCTAGTTAACTCCTGCACAACTACATCTTCTTATTCAAAATGAGATAATCTGGTGCCTGTGCCCGCTTTACTGCCCTATTCATGCCAAAATCCTTGTTAGTCAAGGCAAATGGGTCATATGTACCTGACCACCCTCTGTAGGTTTCAATTGTAAAATTTGATGACTGAAGCTAGTTAATTCCTCCACAATTACAGCTTCTTATTCAAAATGAGATAATCTGGTGCCTGTGCCCGCTTTACTGCCCTATTCATGCCAAAATCCTTGCTGGTTTAGGCAAATGACAACCCTCTGTGGGTTTCATTTGTAACATTTGATGACCGAAGCTAGTTATTCCCTGCACAATTACACCTTCTTATTCAAAATTACAAAATGTGGTGTCTGTTCCTGCTTTACTGCCCTATTCATGCCAAAATCCTTGATGGTCAAGGGAAATGGCAAGTGGGTCATATGGACCTGACCACCCTCTGTGGGTTTCACGTGTAACACTTGATGACCGATGCTAGTTAACCCCTGCACAACCACAGCTTGTTATTCAAAATGACAAAATGTGGTGCCTGTGCCCGCTTTACTGCCCTACTCATGCCAAAATCCTTGTTGGTCAAGGGAAATGACAAGTGGGTTATATGTATGTGACCACCACTGTGGGTTTCAAATGTAACATTTGATGACCGAAGCTAGTTAACCCCTGCACAAGTACAGCTTCTTATTCAAAATGACAAAATGTGGTGCCTGTGCCCGCTTTACTGCCCTAATCATGCTAAAATCTTTGTTGGTCAAGGGAAATGACAAGTGGGTCATATGTATGTGACCACCCCTGTGGGTTTCAAATGTAACATTTGATGACCGAAGCTAGTTAACCCCTGCACAACTACAGCTTCTTATTCAAAATGTCAAAATGTGGTGCCTGTGCCTGCTTTACTGCCCTATTCATGTCAAAATGCTTGTTGGTCATGGCAAATGACAAGTGGGTCATATGTACCAGACCAGCCTCTGTGGGTTTCAAGTGTAACATTTAATGACTGAAGCTAGTTAACCCCTGCACAACTACAGCTTCTTATTCAAAATGACAAAATGTGGTGCCTGTGCCCGCTTTACTGTACTAATCATGCTAAAATCTTTGATGGTCAAGGGAAATGACAAGTGGGTCATATGTATGTGACGACCCCTGTGGGTTTCAAATGTAACATTTGATGACCGAAGCTAGTTAACCCCCTGCACAACTACACCTTCTTATTCAAAATGACAAAATGTGGTGCCTGTGCCCGCTTTACTGCCCTATTCATGCCAAAATCTTTGTTGGTCAAGGGAAATGACAAGTGGGTCATATGTATGTGACCACCCCTGTGGGTTTCAAATGTAACATTTGATGACCGAAGCTAGTTAACCCCTGCACAAGTACAGCTTCTTATTCAAAATGACAAAATGTGGTGCCTGTGCCCGCTTTACTGCCCTATTTATGCCAAAATGCTTGTTGGTCAAGGCAAATGACAAGTGGGTCATATGTACCAGACCATCCTCTGTGGTTTGCAAGTGTAACATTTGATGACCGAAGCTAGTTAACCCCTGCACAACTACAGCTTGTTATTCAAAATGACAAAATGTGGTGCCTATGCCCGCTTTACTGCCCTATTCATGCCAAATTCATTGTTGGTCAAGGGAAATGGCAAGTGGGTCATATGTACCAGACCACCCTCTGTGGGTTTCAAGAGTAACATTTGATGACCGAAGCTAGTTAACTCTTGCACAACTATATCTTCTTATTCAAAATGAGATAATCTGGTGCCTGTGCCCGCTTTACTGCCCTATTCATGCCAAAATCCTTGTTAGTCAAGGCAAATGGGTCATATGTACCTGACCACCCTCTGTAGGTTTCAAGTGTAAAATTTGATGACTGAAGCTAGTTAATGCCTCCACAATTACAGCTTCTTATTCAAAATGAGATAATCTGGTGCCTGTGCCCGCTTTAGTGCCCTATTTATGCCAAAATGCTTTTGGTCAAGGCAAATGACAAGTGGGTCATATGTACCAGACCATCCTCTGTGGTTTGCCAGTGTAACATTTGATGACCGAAGCTAGTTAACCCCTGCACAACTACAGCTTGTTATTCAAAATGACAAAATGTGGTGCCTGTGCCCACTTTACTGCCCTATTCTTGCCAAAATCCTTGTTGGTCAAGGCAAATGACAAGTGGGTCATATGTACCATACCACCCTGTGGGTTTCAAGTGTAACATTTGATGAATGAAGGTAGTTAACCCGGGCACAACTACAGCTTCTTATTCAAATTGAGATAATCTGGTGCCTGTGCCCGCTTTACTGCCCTATTCATGCAAAAATCCTTGCTGGTTTAGGCAAATGACAACCCTCTGTTGGTTTTCATGTGTAACATTTGATGACCGAAGCTAGTTATCCCCTGCACAATTACACCTTCTTATTCAAAATTACAAAATGTGGTGTCTGTTCCTGCTTTACTGCCCTATTCATGCCAAAATCCTTGATGGTCAAGACAAATGACAAGTGGGTCATATGTACTCTCTGTGGGTTTCAAGTGTAACATTCGATGATCAAAGATAGTTAACCCCTGCACAACTACAGCTTCTTATTCAAATTGACAAAATGTGGTGCCTTTTCCAGCTTTACTGCCCTATTCATGCCCAAATCATTGTTGGTCAAGGCAAATGGCAAGTGGGTCATATGTAGCTGACCACCCTCTGTAGGTTTCAAGTGTAAAATTTGATGACCGAAGCTAGTTAACTCCTGCACAACTACAGCTTCTAATTCAAAATGCCAAAATGTGGTGCCTATGCCCGCTTTACTGCCCTATTCATGCCCAAATCATTGTTGGTCAAGGCAAATGACAAGAGGGTCATATGCACCTGACCTCCATCTGTGGATTTCAAGTGTAACATTTGATGACCGAAGCTAGTTAACCCCTGCACAACTACAGCTTCTTATTCAAAATGACAAAATGTGGTGCCTGTGCCCGCCTTACTGCCCTATTCATGCCAAAATTCTTTTTGGTCAAGGGAAGTGACAAGTGGGTCATATGTATGTGACCACCCCTGTGGGTTTCAAATGTAACATTTGATGACCGAAGCTAGGTAACCCCTGCACAAGTACAGCTTCTTATTCAAAATTACAGAATGTTGTGCCTGTGTCCGCTTTACTGCCCTATTCATGCCAAAATGCTTGTTGGTCAAGGCAAATGACAAGTGGGTCATATGTACCTGACCACCCTCTGTAGGTTTCAAGTGTAAAATTTGATGACTGAAGCTAGTTAATGCCTCCACAATTACAGCTTCTTATTCAAAATGAGATAACCTGGTGCCTGTGCCCGCTTTACTGCCCTATTCATGCCAAAATCCTTGCTGGTAAAGGCAAATGACAAGCTGGTAAAGGCAAATGACAAGTGGGTCATATGTATCTGACCTCCCTCTGTGGGTTTCAAGTGTAACATTTGATGACCAAAGCTAGTTAACCCCTGCAGAACTACAGCTTCTTATTCAAAATGACAAAATGTGGAGCCTGTGCACGCTTTACTGCCCTATTCATGCCAAATTCATTGTTGGTCAAGGGAAATGGCAAGTGGGTCATATGTATGTGACCACCCTCTGTGGGTTTCAAGAGTAACATTTGATGACCGAAGCTTGTTAACTCCTGCACAACTACATCTTCTTATTCAAAATGAGATAATCTGGTGCCTGTGCCCGCTTTACTGCCCTATTCATGCCAAAATCCTTGTTAGTCAAGGCAAATGGGTCATATGTACCTGACCACCCTCTGTAGGTTTCAAGTGTAAAATTTGATGACTGAAGCTAGTTAATGCCTCCACAATTACAGCTTCTTATTCAAAATGAGATAATCTGGTGCCTGTGCCCGCTTTACTGCCCTATTCATGCCAAAATCCTTGCTGGTTTAGGCAAATGACAACCCTCTGTGGGTTTCATTTGTAACATTTGATGACCGAAGCTAGTTATTCCCTGCACAATTACACCTTCTTATTCAAAATTACAAAATGTGGTGTCTGTTCCTGCTTTACTGCCCTATTCATGCCAAAATCCTTGATGGTCAAGGGAAATGGCAAGTGGGTCATATGGACCTGACCACCCTCTGTGGGTTTCACGTGTAACACTTGATGACCGATGCTAGTTAACCCCTGCACAACCACAGCTTGTTATTCAAAATGACAAAATGTGGTGCCTGTGCCCGCTTTACTGCCCTACTCATGCCAAAATCCTTGTTGGTCAAGGGAAATGACAAGTGGGTTATATGTATGTGACCACCACTGTGGGTTTCAAATGTAACATTTGATGACTGAAGCTAGTTAACCCCTGCACAAGTACAGCTTCTTATTTAAAATGACAAAATGTGGTGCCTGTGCCCGCTTTACTGCCCTAATCATGCTAAAATCTTTGTTGGTCAAGGGAAATGACAAGTGGGTCATATGTATGTGACCACCCCTGTGGGTTTCAAATGTAACATTTGATGACCGAAGCTAGTTAACCCCTGCACAACTACAGCTTCTTATTCAAAATGTCAAAATGTGGTGCCTGTGCCCGCTTTACTGCCCTATTCATGCCAAAATCTTTGTTGGTCAAGGGAAATGACAAGTGGGTCATATGTATGTGACCACCCCTGTGGGTTTCAAATGTAACATTTGATGACCGAAGCTAGTTAACCCCTGCACAAGTACAGCTTCTTATTCAAAATGACAAAATGTGGTGCCTGTGCCCGCTTTACTGCCCTATTCATGTCAAAATGCTTGTTGGTCATGGCAAATGACAAGTGGGTCATATGTACCAGACCAGCCTCTGTGGGTTTCAAGTGTAACATTTAATGACTGAAGCTAGTTAACCCCTGCACAACTACAGCTTCTTATTCAAAATGACAAAATGTGGTGCCTGTGCCCGCTTTACTGTACTAATCATGCTAAAATCTTTGATGGTCAAGGGAAATGACAAGTGGGTCATATGTATGTGACCACCCCTGTGGGTTTCAAATGTAACATTTGATGACCGAAGCTAGTTAACCCCTGCACAACTACAGCTTCTTATTCAAAATGACAAAATGTGGTGCCTGTGCCCGCTTTACTGCCCTATTCATGCCAAAATCTTTGTTGGTCAAGGGAAATGACAAGTGGGTCATATGTATGTGACCACCCCTGTGGGTTTCAAATGTAACATTTGATGACCGAAGCTAGTTAACCCCTGCACAAGTACAGCTTCTTATTCAAAATGACAAAATGTGGTGCCTGTGCCCGCTTTACTGCCCTATTTATGCCAAAATGCTTGTTGGTCAAGGCAAATGACAAGTGGGTCATATGTACCAGACCATCCTCTGTGGTTTGCAAGTGTAACATTTGATGACCGAAGCTAGTTAACCCCTGCACAACTACAGCTTGTTATTCAAAATGACAAAATGTGGTGCCTATGCCCGCTTTACTGCCCTATTCATGCCAAATTCATTGTTGGTCAAGGGAAATGGCAAGTGGGTCATATGTACCAGACCACCCTCTGTGGGTTTCAAGAGTAACATTTGATGACCGAAGCTAGTTAACTCTTGCACAACTATATCTTCTTATTCAAAATGAGATAATCTGGTGCCTGTGCCCGCTTTACTGCCCTATTCATGCCAAAATCCTTGTTAGTCAAGGCAAATGGGTCATATGTACCTGACCACCCTCTGTAGGTTTCAAGTGTAAAATTTGATGACTGAAGCTAGTTAATGCCTCCACAATTACAGCTTCTTATTCAAAATGAGATAATCTGGTGCCTGTGCCCGCTTTAGTGCCCTATTTATGCCAAAATGCTTTTGGTCAAGGCAAATGACAAGTGGGTCATATGTACCAGACCATCCTCTGTGGTTTGCCAGTGTAACATTTGATGACCGAAGCTAGTTAACCCCTGCACAACTACAGCTTGTTATTCAAAATGACAAAATGTGGTGCCTGTGCCCACTTTACTGCCCTATTCTTGCCAAAATCCTTGTTGGTCAAGGCAAATGACAAGTGGGTCATATGTACCAGACCACCCTGTGGGTTTCAAGTGTAACATTTGATGAATGAAGCTAGTTAACCCGGGCACAACTACAGCTTCTTATTCAAATTGAGATAATCTGGTGCCTGTGCCCGCTTTACTGCCCTATTCATGCCAAAAACCTTGCTGGTTTAGGCAAATGACAACCCTCTGTTGGTTTTCATGTGTAACATTTGATGACCGAAGCTAGTTATCCCCTGCACAATTACACCTTCTTATTCAAAATTACAAAATGTGGTGTCTGTTCCTGCTTTACTGCCCTATTCATGCCAAAATCATTGATGGTCAAGACAAATGACAAGTGGGTCATATGTACGCTCTGTGGGTTTCAAGTGTAACATTCGATGATCAAAGATAGTTAACCCCTGCACAACTACAGCTTCTTATTCAAATTGACAAAATGTGGTGCCTTTTCCAGCTTTACTGCCCTATTCATGCCCAAATCATTGTTGGTCAAGGCAAATGGCAAGTGGGTCATATGTAGCTGACCACCCTCTGTAGGTTTCAAGTGTAAAATTTGATGACCGAAGCTAGTTAACTCCTGCACAACTACAGCTTCTAATTCAAAATGCCAAAATGTGGTGCCTATGCCCGCTTTACTGCCCTATTCATGCCCAAATCATTGTTGGTCAAGGCAAATGACAAGAGGGTCATATGCACCTGACCTCCATCTGTGGATTTCAAGTGTAACATTTGATGACCGAAGCTAGTTAACCCCTGCACAACTACAGCTTCTTATTCAAAATGACAAAATGTGGTGCCTGTGCCCGCTTTACTGCCCTATTCATGCCAAAATTCTTTTTGGTCAAGGGAAGTGACAAGTGGGTCATATGTATGTGACCACCCCTGTGGGTTTCAAATGTAACATTTGATGACCGAAGCTAGGTAACCCCTGCACAAGTACAGCTTCTTATTCAAAATGACAGAATGTTGTGCCTGTGTCCGCTTTACTGCCCTATTCATGCCAAAATGCTTGTTGGTCAAGGCAAATGACAAGTGGGTCATATGTACCTGACCACCCTCTGTAGGTTTCAAGTGTAAAATTTGATGACTGAAGCTAGTTAATGCCTCCACAATTACAGCTTCTTATTCAAAATGAGATAACCTGGTGCCTGTGCCCGCTTTACTGCCCTATTCATTGCCAAAATCCTTGCTGGTAAAGGCAAATGACAAGCTGGTAAAGGCAAATGACAAGTGGGTCATATGTAACTGACCTCCCTCTGTGGGTTTCAAGTGTAACATTTGATGACCAAAGCTAGTTAACCCCTGCAGAACTACAGCTTCTTATTCAAAATGACAAAATGTGGAGCCTGTGCCCACTTTACTGCCCTATTCTTGCCAAAATCCTTGTTGGTCAAGGCAAATGACAAGTGGGTCATATGTACCAGACCACCCTGTGGGTTTCAAGTGTAACATTTGATGAATGAAGCTAGTTAACCCCGGCACAACTACAGCTTCTTATTCAAAATGAGATAATCTGGTGCCTGTGCCCGCTTTACTGCCCTATTCATGCCAAAATCCTTGCTGGTAAAGGCAAATGACAAGTGGGTCATATGTACCTGAGCTCCCTCTGTGGGTTGCAAGTGTAACATTTGATGACCAAAGCTAGTTAACCCCTGCACAACTACAGCTTCTTATTCAAAATGACAAAATGTGGTGTCTGTGCCCGCTTTACTGCCCTACTCATGCCAAAATCCTTGTTGGTCAAGGGAAATGACAAGTGGGTTATATGTATGTGACCACCCCTGTGGGTTTCAAATGTAACATTTGATGACCGAAGCTAGTTAACCCCTGCACAAGTACAGCTTCTTATTCAAAAAGACAAAATGTGGTGCATGTGCCTGCTTTACTGCCCTATTCATGTCAAAATGCTTGTTGGTCAAGGCAAATGACAAGTGTGTCATATGTACCAGACCACCCTCTGTGGGTTTCAAGTGTTACATTTAATGACTGAAGCTAGTTAACCCCTGCACAACTACAGCTTCTTATTAAAAATGACAAAATGTGGTGCCTGTGCCCGCTTTACTGCCCTAATCATGCTAAAATCTTTGTTGGTCAAGGGAAATGACAAGTGGGTCATATGTATGTGACCACCCCTGTGGGTTTCAAATGTAACATTTGATGACCGAAGCTAGTTAACCCCTGCACAAGTACAACTTCTTATTCAAAATGATAAAATGTGGGGCCTGTGCCCGCTTTACTGTCCTATTCATGCCAATATCTTTGTTGGTCAAGGGAAATGACAAGTGGGTCATATGTATGTGACCACCCTCTGTGGGTTTCAAATGTAACATTTGATGACCGAAGCAAGTTAACCCCTGCACAAGTACAGCTTCTTATTCAAAATGACAAAACATGGTGCCTGTGCCCGCTTTACTGCCCTATTTATGCCAAAATGCTTGTTGGTCAAGGCAAATGACAAGTGGGTCATATGTACCAGACCATCCTCTGTAGGTTTCAAGTGTAATATTTGATGACCGAAGCTATTTAACCCCTACACAACTTCAGCTTCTTATTCAAATTGACAAAATGTGGTGCCTGTGCCCGCTTTACTGCCCTATTCATGCCAAAATCCTTGTTAGTTAAGGAAAATGACAAGCTGGTAAAGGCAAAAGACAAGTGGGTCAAATGTAACTGACCTCCCTCTGTGGGTTTCAAGTGTAACATTTGATGACCAAAGCTAGTTAACCCCTGCAGAACTACAGCTTCTTATTCAAAATGACAAAATGTGGTGCCTGTGCCTGCTTTACTGCCCTATTCTTGCCAAAATCCTTGTTGGTCAAGCCAAATGACAAGTGGGTCATATGTACCAGACCACCATGTGGGTTTCAAGTGTAACATTTGATGAATGAAGCTAGTTAACCCCGGCACAACTACAGCTTCTTATTCAAAATGAGATAATCTGGTGCCTGTGCCCGCTTTACTGCCCTATTCATGCCAAAATCCTTGCTGGTAAAGGCAAATGACAAGTGGGTCATATGTACCTGAGCTCCCTCTGTGGGTTGCAAGTGTAACATTTGATGATCAAAGCTAGTTAACCCCTGCACAACTACAGCTTCTTATTCAAAATGACAAAATGTGGTGCCTGTGCCCACTTTACTGCCCTACTAATGCCAAAATCTTTGTTGGTCAAGGGAAATGACAAGTGGGTCATATGTATGTGACCACCCCTGTGGGTTTCAAATGTAACATTTGATGACCGAAGCTAGTTAACCCCTGCACAACTACAGCTTCTTATTCAAAATGACAAAATGTGGTGCCTGTGCCTGCTTTACTGCCCTATTCATGTCAAAATGCTTGTTGGTCATGGCAAATGACAAGTGGGTCATATGTACCAGACCACCCTCTGTGGGTTTCAAGTGTAACATTTAATGACTGAAGGTAGTTAACCCCTGCACAACTACAGCTTCTTATTCAAAATGACAAAATGTGGTGCCTGTGCCCGCTTTACTGCCCTAATCATGCTAAAATCTTTGATGGTCAAGGGAAATGACAAGTGGGTCATATGTATGTGACCACCCCTGTTGGTTTCAAATGTAACAATTGATGACCGAAGCTAGTTAACCCCTGCACAACTACACCTTCTTATTCAAAATGACAAAATGTGGTGCCTGTGCCCGCTTTACTGCCCTATTCATGCCAAAATCTTTGTTGGTCAAGGGAAATGACAAGTGGGTCATATGTATGTGACCACCCCTGTGGGTTTCAAATGTAACATTTGATGACCGAAGCTAGTTAACCCCTGCACAAGTACAGCTTCTTATTCAAAATGACAAAATGTGGTGCCTGTGCCCGCTTTACTGCCCTATTTATGCCAAAATGCTTGTTGGTCAAGGCAAATGACAAGTGGGTCATATGTACCAGACCATCCTCTGTGGTTTGCAAGTGTAACATTTGATGACCGAAGCTAGTTAACCCCTGCACAACTACAGCTTGTTATTCAAAATGACAAAATGTGGTGCCTGTGCCTGCTTTACTGCCCTATTCATGCCAAAATCCTTGTTAGTCAAGGCAAATGGGTCATATGTACCTGACCACCCTCTGTAGGTTTCAAGTGTAAAATTTGATGACTGAAGCTAGTTAATGCCTCCACAATTACAGCTTCTTATTCAAAATGAGATAATCTGGTGCCTGTGCCCACTTTACTGCCCTATTCATGCCAAAATCCTTGCTGGTTTAGGCAAATGACAACCCTCTGTGGGTTTCATGTGTAACATTTGATGACCGAAGCTAGTTATTCCCTGCACAATTACACCTTCTTATTCAAAATTAGAAAATGTGGTGTCTGTTCCTGCTTTACTGCCCTATTCATGCCAAAATCCTTTTTGGTCAAGACAAATGACAAGTGGGTCATATGTACTCTCTGTGGGTTTCAAGTGTAACATTCGATGATCAAAGATAGTTAACCCCTGCACAACTACAGCTTCTTATTCAAATTGACAAAATGTGGTGCCTTTGCCTGCTTTACTGCCCTATTCATGCCCAAATCATTGTTGGTCAAGGCAAATGGCAAGTGGGTCATATGTAGCTGACCACCCTCTGTAGGTTTCAAGTGTAAAATTTGATGACCGAAGCTAGTTAACTCCTCCACAACTACAGCTTCTAATTCAAAATGCCAAAATGTGGTGCCTATGCCCGCTTTACTGCCCTATTCATGCCCAAATCATTGTTGGTCAAGGCAAATGACATGAGGGTCATATGCACCTGACCTCCATCTGTGGATTTCAAGTGTAACATTTGATGACCGAAGCTAGTTAACCCCTGCACAACTACAGCTTCTTATTCAAAATGACAAAATGTGGTGCCTGTGCCCACTTTACTGCCCTATTCATGCCAAAATTCTTTTTGGTCAAGGGAAGTGACAAGTGGGTCATATGTATGTGACCACCCCTGTGGGTTTCAAATGTAACATTTGATGACCGAAGCTACGTAACCCCTGCACAAGTACAGCTTCTTATTCAAAATGACAGAATGTGGTGCCTGTGTCCGCTTTACTGCCCTATTCATGCCAAAATGCTTGTTGGTCAAGGCAAATGACAAGTGGGTCATATGTACCTGACCACCCTCTGTAGGTTTCAAGTGTAAAATTTGATGACTGAAGCTAGTTAATGCCTCCACAATTTCAGCTTCTTATTCAAAATGAGATAATCTGGTGCCTGTGCCCGCTTTACTGCCCTATTCATGCCAAAATCCTTGCTGGTAAAGGCAAATGACAAGTGGGTCATATGTACCAGACCACCCTGTGGGTTTCAAGTGTAACATTTGATGACCAAAGCTAGTTAACCCCTGCAGAACTACAGCTTCTTATTCAAAATGACAAAATGTGGTGCCTGTGCCCACTTTACTGCCCTATTCATGCCAAAATCCTTGCTGGTAAAGGCAAATGACAAGTGGGTCATATGTACCTGAGCTCCCTCTGTGGGTTGCAAGTGTAACATTTGATGACCAAAGCTAGTTAACCCCTGCACAACTACAGCTTCTTATTCAAAATGACAAAATGTGGTGCCTGTGCCCGCTTTACTGCCCTACTCATGCCAAAATCCTTGTTGGTCAAGGGAAATGACAAGTGGGTTATATGTATGTGACCACCCCTGTGGGTTTCAAATGTAACATTTGATGACCGAAGCTAGTTAACCCCTGCACAAGTACAGCTTCTTATTCAAAATGACAAAATGTGGTGCCTGTGCCCGCTTTACTGCCCTATTCATGTCAAAATGCTTGTTGGTCATGGCAAATGACAAGTGGGTCATATGTACCAGACCAGCCTCTGTGGGTTTCAAGTGTAACATTTAATGACTGAAGCTAGTTAACCCCTGCACAACTACAGCTTCTTATTCAAAATGACAAAATGTGGTGCCTGTGCCCGCTTTACTGTACTAATCATGCTAAAATCTTTGATGGTCAAGGGAAATGACAAGTGGGTCATATGTATGTGACCACCCCTGTGGGTTTCAAATGTAACATTTGATGACCGAAGCTAGTTAACCCCTGCACAACTACAGCTTCTTATTCAAAATGACAAAATGTGGTGCCTGTGCCCGCTTTACTGCCCTATTCATGCCAAAATCTTTGTTGGTCAAGGGAAATGACAAGTGGGTCATATGTATGTGACCACCCCTGTGGGTTTCAAATGTAACATTTGATGACCGAAGCTAGTTAACCCCTGCACAAGTACAGCTTCTTATTCAAAATGACAAAATGTGGTGCCTGTGCCCGCTTTACTGCCCTATTTATGCCAAAATGCTTGTTGGTCAAGGCAAATGACAAGTGGGTCATATGTACCAGACCATCCTCTGTGGTTTGCAAGTGTAACATTTGATGACCGAAGCTAGTTAACCCCTGCACAACTACAGCTTGTTATTCAAAATGACAAAATGTGGTGCCTATGCCCGCTTTACTGCCCTATTCATGCCAAATTCATTGTTGGTCAAGGGAAATGGCAAGTGGGTCATATGTACCAGACCACCCTCTGTGGGTTTCAAGAGTAACATTTGATGACCGAAGCTAGTTAACTCTTGCACAACTATATCTTCTTATTCAAAATGAGATAATCTGGTGCCTGTGCCCGCTTTACTGCCCTATTCATGCCAAAATCCTTGTTAGTCAAGGCAAATGGGTCATATGTACCTGACCACCCTCTGTAGGTTTCAAGTGTAAAATTTGATGACTGAAGCTAGTTAATGCCTCCACAATTACAGCTTCTT
The DNA here is from genome assembly GCA_031769625.1 of Taudactylus pleione. Lineage (NCBI taxonomy): Eukaryota > Metazoa > Chordata > Amphibia > Anura > Myobatrachidae > Taudactylus > Taudactylus pleione. Next base: position 333,384 of record JAUIMM010000303.1, on the reverse strand, counting down.
ATTCAAAATGAGATAATCTGGTGCCTGTGCCCGCTTTAGTGCCCTATTTATGCCAAAATGCTTTTGGTCAAGGCAAATGACAAGTGGGTCATATGTACCAGACCATCCTCTGTGGTTTGCCAGTGTAACATTTGATGACCGAAGCTAGTTAACCCCTGCACAACTACAGCTTGTTATTCAAAATGACAAAATGTGGTGCCTGTGCCCACTTTACTGCCCTATTCTTGCCAAAATCCTTGTTGGTCAAGGCAAATGACAAGTGGGTCATATGTACCAGACCACCCTGTGGGTTTCAAGTGTAACATTTGATGAATGAAGCTAGTTAACCCGGGCACAACTACAGCTTCTTATTCAAATTGAGATAATCTGGTGCCTGTGCCCGCTTTACTGCCCTATTCATGCCAAAAACCTTGCTGGTTTAGGCAAATGACAACCCTCTGTTGGTTTTCATGTGTAACATTTGATGACCGAAGCTAGTTATCCCCTGCACAATTACACCTTCTTATTCAAAATTACAAAATGTGGTGTCTGTTCCTGCTTTACTGCCCTATTCATGCCAAAATCATTGATGGTCAAGACAAATGACAAGTGGGTCATATGTACGCTCTGTGGGTTTCAAGTGTAACATTCGATGATCAAAGATAGTTAACCCCTGCACAACTACAGCTTCTTATTCAAATTGACAAAATGTGGTGCCTTTTCCAGCTTTACTGCCCTATTCATGCCCAAATCATTGTTGGTCAAGGCAAATGGCAAGTGGGTCATATGTAGCTGACCACCCTCTGTAGGTTTCAAGTGTAAAATTTGATGACCGAAGCTAGTTAACTCCTGCACAACTACAGCTTCTAATTCAAAATGCCAAAATGTGGTGCCTATGCCCGCTTTACTGCCCTATTCATGCCCAAATCATTGTTGGTCAAGGCAAATGACAAGAGGGTCATATGCACCTGACCTCCATCTGTGGATTTCAAGTGTAACATTTGATGACCGAAGCTAGTTAACCCCTGCACAACTACAGCTTCTTATTCAAAATGACAAAATGTGGTGCCTGTGCCCGCTTTACTGCCCTATTCATGCCAAAATTCTTTTTGGTCAAGGGAAGTGACAAGTGGGTCATATGTATGTGACCACCCCTGTGGGTTTCAAATGTAACATTTGATGACCGAAGCTAGGTAACCCCTGCACAAGTACAGCTTCTTATTCAAAATGACAGAATGTTGTGCCTGTGTCCGCTTTACTGCCCTATTCATGCCAAAATGCTTGTTGGTCAAGGCAAATGACAAGTGGGTCATATGTACCTGACCACCCTCTGTAGGTTTCAAGTGTAAAATTTGATGACTGAAGCTAGTTAATGCCTCCACAATTACAGCTTCTTATTCAAAATGAGATAACCTGGTGCCTGTGCCCGCTTTACTGCCCTATTCATTGCCAAAATCCTTGCTGGTAAAGGCAAATGACAAGCTGGTAAAGGCAAATGACAAGTGGGTCATATGTAACTGACCTCCCTCTGTGGGTTTCAAGTGTAACATTTGATGACCAAAGCTAGTTAACCCCTGCAGAACTACAGCTTCTTATTCAAAATGACAAAATGTGGAGCCTGTGCCCACTTTACTGCCCTATTCTTGCCAAAATCCTTGTTGGTCAAGGCAAATGACAAGTGGGTCATATGTACCAGACCACCCTGTGGGTTTCAAGTGTAACATTTGATGAATGAAGCTAGTTAACCCCGGCACAACTACAGCTTCTTATTCAAAATGAGATAATCTGGTGCCTGTGCCCGCTTTACTGCCCTATTCATGCCAAAATCCTTGCTGGTAAAGGCAAATGACAAGTGGGTCATATGTACCTGAGCTCCCTCTGTGGGTTGCAAGTGTAACATTTGATGACCAAAGCTAGTTAACCCCTGCACAACTACAGCTTCTTATTCAAAATGACAAAATGTGGTGTCTGTGCCCGCTTTACTGCCCTACTCATGCCAAAATCCTTGTTGGTCAAGGGAAATGACAAGTGGGTTATATGTATGTGACCACCCCTGTGGGTTTCAAATGTAACATTTGATGACCGAAGCTAGTTAACCCCTGCACAAGTACAGCTTCTTATTCAAAAAGACAAAATGTGGTGCATGTGCCTGCTTTACTGCCCTATTCATGTCAAAATGCTTGTTGGTCAAGGCAAATGACAAGTGTGTCATATGTACCAGACCACCCTCTGTGGGTTTCAAGTGTTACATTTAATGACTGAAGCTAGTTAACCCCTGCACAACTACAGCTTCTTATTAAAAATGACAAAATGTGGTGCCTGTGCCCGCTTTACTGCCCTAATCATGCTAAAATCTTTGTTGGTCAAGGGAAATGACAAGTGGGTCATATGTATGTGACCACCCCTGTGGGTTTCAAATGTAACATTTGATGACCGAAGCTAGTTAACCCCTGCACAAGTACAACTTCTTATTCAAAATGATAAAATGTGGGGCCTGTGCCCGCTTTACTGTCCTATTCATGCCAATATCTTTGTTGGTCAAGGGAAATGACAAGTGGGTCATATGTATGTGACCACCCTCTGTGGGTTTCAAATGTAACATTTGATGACCGAAGCAAGTTAACCCCTGCACAAGTACAGCTTCTTATTCAAAATGACAAAACATGGTGCCTGTGCCCGCTTTACTGCCCTATTTATGCCAAAATGCTTGTTGGTCAAGGCAAATGACAAGTGGGTCATATGTACCAGACCATCCTCTGTAGGTTTCAAGTGTAATATTTGATGACCGAAGCTATTTAACCCCTACACAACTTCAGCTTCTTATTCAAATTGACAAAATGTGGTGCCTGTGCCCGCTTTACTGCCCTATTCATGCCAAAATCCTTGTTAGTTAAGGAAAATGACAAGCTGGTAAAGGCAAAAGACAAGTGGGTCAAATGTAACTGACCTCCCTCTGTGGGTTTCAAGTGTAACATTTGATGACCAAAGCTAGTTAACCCCTGCAGAACTACAGCTTCTTATTCAAAATGACAAAATGTGGTGCCTGTGCCTGCTTTACTGCCCTATTCTTGCCAAAATCCTTGTTGGTCAAGCCAAATGACAAGTGGGTCATATGTACCAGACCACCATGTGGGTTTCAAGTGTAACATTTGATGAATGAAGCTAGTTAACCCCGGCACAACTACAGCTTCTTATTCAAAATGAGATAATCTGGTGCCTGTGCCCGCTTTACTGCCCTATTCATGCCAAAATCCTTGCTGGTAAAGGCAAATGACAAGTGGGTCATATGTACCTGAGCTCCCTCTGTGGGTTGCAAGTGTAACATTTGATGATCAAAGCTAGTTAACCCCTGCACAACTACAGCTTCTTATTCAAAATGACAAAATGTGGTGCCTGTGCCCACTTTACTGCCCTACTAATGCCAAAATCTTTGTTGGTCAAGGGAAATGACAAGTGGGTCATATGTATGTGACCACCCCTGTGGGTTTCAAATGTAACATTTGATGACCGAAGCTAGTTAACCCCTGCACAACTACAGCTTCTTATTCAAAATGACAAAATGTGGTGCCTGTGCCTGCTTTACTGCCCTATTCATGTCAAAATGCTTGTTGGTCATGGCAAATGACAAGTGGGTCATATGTACCAGACCACCCTCTGTGGGTTTCAAGTGTAACATTTAATGACTGAAGGTAGTTAACCCCTGCACAACTACAGCTTCTTATTCAAAATGACAAAATGTGGTGCCTGTGCCCGCTTTACTGCCCTAATCATGCTAAAATCTTTGATGGTCAAGGGAAATGACAAGTGGGTCATATGTATGTGACCACCCCTGTTGGTTTCAAATGTAACAATTGATGACCGAAGCTAGTTAACCCCTGCACAACTACACCTTCTTATTCAAAATGACAAAATGTGGTGCCTGTGCCCGCTTTACTGCCCTATTCATGCCAAAATCTTTGTTGGTCAAGGGAAATGACAAGTGGGTCATATGTATGTGACCACCCCTGTGGGTTTCAAATGTAACATTTGATGACCGAAGCTAGTTAACCCCTGCACAAGTACAGCTTCTTATTCAAAATGACAAAATGTGGTGCCTGTGCCCGCTTTACTGCCCTATTTATGCCAAAATGCTTGTTGGTCAAGGCAAATGACAAGTGGGTCATATGTACCAGACCATCCTCTGTGGTTTGCAAGTGTAACATTTGATGACCGAAGCTAGTTAACCCCTGCACAACTACAGCTTGTTATTCAAAATGACAAAATGTGGTGCCTGTGCCTGCTTTACTGCCCTATTCATGCCAAAATCCTTGTTAGTCAAGGCAAATGGGTCATATGTACCTGACCACCCTCTGTAGGTTTCAAGTGTAAAATTTGATGACTGAAGCTAGTTAATGCCTCCACAATTACAGCTTCTTATTCAAAATGAGATAATCTGGTGCCTGTGCCCACTTTACTGCCCTATTCATGCCAAAATCCTTGCTGGTTTAGGCAAATGACAACCCTCTGTGGGTTTCATGTGTAACATTTGATGACCGAAGCTAGTTATTCCCTGCACAATTACACCTTCTTATTCAAAATTAGAAAATGTGGTGTCTGTTCCTGCTTTACTGCCCTATTCATGCCAAAATCCTTTTTGGTCAAGACAAATGACAAGTGGGTCATATGTACTCTCTGTGGGTTTCAAGTGTAACATTCGATGATCAAAGATAGTTAACCCCTGCACAACTACAGCTTCTTATTCAAATTGACAAAATGTGGTGCCTTTGCCTGCTTTACTGCCCTATTCATGCCCAAATCATTGTTGGTCAAGGCAAATGGCAAGTGGGTCATATGTAGCTGACCACCCTCTGTAGGTTTCAAGTGTAAAATTTGATGACCGAAGCTAGTTAACTCCTCCACAACTACAGCTTCTAATTCAAAATGCCAAAATGTGGTGCCTATGCCCGCTTTACTGCCCTATTCATGCCCAAATCATTGTTGGTCAAGGCAAATGACATGAGGGTCATATGCACCTGACCTCCATCTGTGGATTTCAAGTGTAACATTTGATGACCGAAGCTAGTTAACCCCTGCACAACTACAGCTTCTTATTCAAAATGACAAAATGTGGTGCCTGTGCCCACTTTACTGCCCTATTCATGCCAAAATTCTTTTTGGTCAAGGGAAGTGACAAGTGGGTCATATGTATGTGACCACCCCTGTGGGTTTCAAATGTAACATTTGATGACCGAAGCTACGTAACCCCTGCACAAGTACAGCTTCTTATTCAAAATGACAGAATGTGGTGCCTGTGTCCGCTTTACTGCCCTATTCATGCCAAAATGCTTGTTGGTCAAGGCAAATGACAAGTGGGTCATATGTACCTGACCACCCTCTGTAGGTTTCAAGTGTAAAATTTGATGACTGAAGCTAGTTAATGCCTCCACAATTTCAGCTTCTTATTCAAAATGAGATAATCTGGTGCCTGTGCCCGCTTTACTGCCCTATTCATGCCAAAATCCTTGCTGGTAAAGGCAAATGACAAGTGGGTCATATGTACCAGACCACCCTGTGGGTTTCAAGTGTAACATTTGATGACCAAAGCTAGTTAACCCCTGCAGAACTACAGCTTCTTATTCAAAATGACAAAATGTGGTGCCTGTGCCCACTTTACTGCCCTATTCATGCCAAAATCCTTGCTGGTAAAGGCAAATGACAAGTGGGTCATATGTACCTGAGCTCCCTCTGTGGGTTGCAAGTGTAACATTTGATGACCAAAGCTAGTTAACCCCTGCACAACTACAGCTTCTTATTCAAAATGACAAAATGTGGTGCCTGTGCCCGCTTTACTGCCCTACTCATGCCAAAATCCTTGTTGGTCAAGGGAAATGACAAGTGGGTTATATGTATGTGACCACCCCTGTGGGTTTCAAATGTAACATTTGATGACCGAAGCTAGTTAACCCCTGCACAAGTACAGCTTCTTATTCAAAATGACAAAATGTGGTGCATGTGCCTGCTTTACTGCCCTATTTATGCCAAAATGCTTGTTGGTCAAGGCAAATGACAAGTGGGTCATATGTACCAGACCACCCTCTGTGGGTTTCAAGTGTTACATTTAATGACTGAAGCTAGTTAACCCCTGCACAACTACAGCTTCTTATTAAAAATGACAAAATGTGGTGCCTGTGCCCGCTTTACTGCCCTAATCATGCTAAAATCTTTGTTGGTCAAGGGAAATGACAAGTGGGTCATATGTATGTGACCACCCCTGTGGGTTTCAAATGTAACATTTGATGACCGAAACTAGTTAACCCCTGCACAAGTACAGCTTCTTATTCAAAATGACAAAACGTGGTGCCTGTGCCCGCTTTACTGCCCTGTTCTTGCCAAAATCCTTGTTGGTCATGGCAAATGACAAGTGGGTCATATGTATGTGACCACCCCTGTGGGTTTCAAATGTAACATTTGATGACCGAAACTAGTTAACCCCTGCAGAACTACAGCTTCTTATTCAAAATGACAAAATGTGGTGCCTGTGCCCACTTTACTGCCCTATTCTTGCCAAAATCCTTGTTGGTCAAGGCAAATGACAAGTGGGTCATATGTACCAGACCACCCTGTGGGTTTCAAGTGTAACATTTGATGAATGAAGCTAGTTAACCCCGGCACAACTACAGCTTCTTATTCAAAATGAGATAATCTGGTGCCTGTGCCCGCTTTACTGCCCTATTTATGACAAAATCCTTGTTGGTCAAGGGAAATGGCAAGTGGGTCATATGGACCTGACCACCCTCTGTGGGTTTCACGTGTAACACTTGATGACCGAAGCTAGTTAACCCCTGCACAACTACAGCTTGTTATTCAAAATGACAAAATGTGGTGTCTGTGCCCGCTTTACTGCCCTATTTATGCCAAAATCCTTTTTGTGCCATGAAAATAACAATTGAAAACTGTGTAAGGGATACAATTCTTTGTTTCCATAGTGTTAGTTTAGTGAACTAACTTTATTTAAAAGTTTTAATATAACATTTTCTGAATAAGAAGCTGTAAAATGAATAAGAAGCTGGAGCATGAATAAGAAATGAATAAGAAGCTGGAGCATGAATAAGAAATGAATAAGAAGCTGGCCGAATAAGAAGCCAACTTCAGCCTCGTAATGATTTTCACGTATGTAGACAAACTTTGATTGAGCCACAAAATTATTGAAATGATTGTATAAAATGACCTGCAGGCTTTGTGAACAAGGTGTATATAATACATAAATGCATTCTGGGTTTAGATTTGGGTCCTATTCCCAAGATATTTCATTATAGTAGGCAAGTACTCCAAAATACGGAATATTTCGATATCCAAAATACCCCTGGTGCCAAGCATTTTGGATATGGGAGACTCAACCTGTATTAATAAGTGAAGGGCCGGCAGTGACAGGCAGCCGCATCATCATGAGCAGATACAGGTGATCACAGATTAGACTACTATGCAAACTAAACCCCAAGTAGCCTGTAGCAGTCTGCGGGGAAATAATAGTTGCAATCTGCACTGTGCGTACAGTACGTAGAGAAGGTAACTAGGGAGTTGATAATTATGATGATGTTGATCCCAGTTGCCTCGGCCAGCGTTGATGAGCCGCTAGTTTGGTGGAAGAGAGACTACATCTCCCGTGAGCCTGTGCGCGTTGCTCAACCTGAGCTTCCGGTTCGGTGCGCTGCGGCCAGGTAGGACTTCCGGTGAGAGGGAGAACGAAGCCGAGACTGAAGAGAGAGTGAGGAGGACACGGCGCTGACTGAGGAGCGAGAGGGGAACATAGACCGGAGGAACGGGTGGCTGAGCCGGAACATCCAGCCAGGTGAGACAGGCGCCCTGTACCCCCATCCTTGCGGCTTGTCTCACATGTAACCCACTGCCCAGTCCGCCTCCCGCCCTATACCCATCAACCCGAGTCACACCGCAGCCTCCCCGCAGCGCGGTGCCCGGCACCCTGCCAGGGATGTGCTACTGCTGAGTGGGCGGCGTGCAGGGTGCTGTGCGAGCAGCAGGGTAATTAGTGCGATTTATGTGACCTGAGGGCCACACATTCCTCAGTACAGATTTGCATCTGTGCCTGCGTTGCAGCCGGGCAGCTGTCTATCTGCATGGTGCTGCTACACAGGCCTGTTTAAAATATGAGTAAAACTTAATTTACTTATCTTATCCCCAGCTGGCGCTGCCCCATCCCTACAGATGGATATACTGATCACAGGGTGTTCTCCGTGCTATGCCTGTTTCTTAGCTAGGTACATAGCTAAACTAGCCACTAAACAGGTACAGGGCACGTCCAGTATGAGTGTCATGGAAATAGTGTCCTAAAAATACAAGTTGCCTTACATACAAGACCTGGTAATTGTTAAGTTAATTGTAAATCATTGTGTACGTGTAGTTTGATTTATATACACTGTCCAGGGTGTTGGAATATATATATATATATATATATATATTTATTTTTTTCATTTTACTAAACTTCATTATTACCAAAGACCTAGGGGCATATTTATTATCTGGTTTTAGACCCAATAATTATAATTTCATATTGCAGCAATAACGATATAGGGGGAAGATTTATCAAAGTTTGGAGGGGGCGATTCAATTGTTTTTTTTCAAGCCATGCTAATTAATGGGTGCCCAGTGTTGCAATTTAATAGTTCTGGGCACTCATTAATTATCGCCCTCTTTGACCCGGGTTTAGCCATGTAAAACTGCTAAACCTGTCTTAAGTTCTGGTTAGGGCCGTAGCGCGCCCTAACCAGGGGTTTTCTTACACATTTCTGCTCGTACCCTCCTGTGGGTGCGAGCAGCAATGCCAGCGCCGGTGGCTATCGTGCCCTGACGGAGCAACAATTGAATTGCTCCGTCAGGGGTCTTAAAAAAAAAAAAAAAAAAAGCCAGCAAAACTTTTAAATAACCCAATCCAATCATCTCATGTCATTTACACGAATACCATTATTGTCATTAACAAACTCTAAAGGTGCCCACACACATAGCAACATTTTAAACGATTTGGCCGATTTCGACGAATCGTGACGACGAATTGGGTAAAAAAAGTACAAATCATGAGTTTATACTCACGAGCATGATGCCGATGCGCGTCCCCGCTCGTCGTACATCGCATCTTCTGATCTGCCGTGCTGCAGGGCAGATTAGCCAATCTGGGATACAATGCATTGGCTGCAAGATGGATCTTTAGTCAGATTGGACATTTTTAACTCCAAATCGTAATCCCGACGGCAAGGGAGCTCCCGTGAAAGTTCATGAGGAAATTGGCCATAAAATCGTATCGTGAGGACATCGGTATGTGTGTGGGCACCTTAAGTGATGTCTACGAAAAGAACCATGTAGGAACATTAGCACATAAAATAGTACAGGCAGCAGTTACAATTCAATAAAAATCCGCAAGACATCTCAATAAAATTCAAGCAAAACCATTACAACCATTTAACATGCACACAGCACTAGGGAAAAAAAATATTATGCAACCATTTTTGTGCGTGAATGAAGAGTACTAAAACGACGGTAACCTTTTCGAAGATTGCATGGTTCGGATGGCTGGAATCTACCAAAATAGACTGAATTCTTCAGGACTCTTATCAAAGATCTCCTGAGTACGTGGTAAAACAACACCAATAATTCTACCAGCCGCCCTAACCACCTGATCCATAGCCTTACATTCTTCGGCAGCACTGTTCCCAAATCATTTGTCAATCCTGTAGGTTAGGACACTCTCCACAATGCTGTGATAAATTTAACAAGGTCCCTTAGCTCACACAGACTGATTTTAATGTTGCACGTTTTTAACCAAAAAAGTGAAATTCAGAAACCAAGTTAAAGTATTTTAAAATAAAAAATCACCAAGAATTTAAGATACCACCTTCTCAATGGTCAACCTATCCAGACAGATACCTTTTGGAGCAGTAGTTTTGGATGTGTTCAAAAGTAAGTAGTTCTTGTTGATCCACTCCAACAATCTACTGACTCTACCTCTATGTGCACTCATCCTCGTGGCTTAAATAAACGACGGCGATATCATCCTTGAATTTAACAATCCTAATGGCTTGTGACTTTGGCTCACAATCGTGGGTGAATAGCGAATATAGTACCGGACAGAGGGTGCACCCTTGCGAACCGCCTACATTCAACACTGGCTCCTTCAAAACTACCCCCCCCCCTCCCCCCCAGCTTAACCACCTGGGGGGCCTGTCTGTTAATAAGTGTAACAGCCACCTACAAGTAAAACTATGTAATCCCAAATAAAATAACTTTGCAATCAGTGAACTGGGAACAATAGTATTGAAAGCAGAACTAAAATCAACAAAATTCTCACCTAATTATTCCTATCTTCTAAATGCCTGGTACAAAACAGGCAAAGTGTCATCCGTCGAACAATTTGCTCTACAGGCAAATGGAAAGGGGTCAAACCCCCCTGGGAAATGTGACTTGACATTTTTCAACACCAGGCGCTCAAAGCATTTTATCACCAAGGATAAAAGCATAGAATTTGACGACAGATAAGAAACACTTGACCATCTAGTCTGCCCTGGGATGTCAGGGCTATCGGCCGATGATTATTTAGGCATTTTGGTATACCACTTTTGGAGATAGGAACTATGGTGGTGGCCTGTAAACAGGGACCAAGCAGTGAGCCAGCGATAAATTAAATATTAATGTAGAAATACCAACTACCTGGTTACTCCATTCCCTAAGGACTTTACACTGGATGCCATCCGGACTCGCAGCCTTACCAGGGTGCACAGAACATAGACACTGCCTAACGGCCAGTTTGTCAAGCACCAAAAGGAGCCTCCTGTACCCTCTGTCACAGTGCTGGGACTTTGAAATTGTTATATTTATTGGACCTGGAATAGAACACCTTCAAATCTTCTACCTAAAAACTATTTACCTTCCTAATATCATCCGATTTTGCTTATAATCTGTAAGATTTTGCATACATTACCACATACGCCTCAAATCAATTGTTTTGACCCAAAAAAATAGTTTTGACTAAATTTCTCCTCCATTGTAGCTGAAAAGCCTATTTTAGCCACCTTAATCGTCCCTAGCAACCTGATAACCATCCTTGTCTCCAGACCTAAACGCCCTATATAGTGCCCTAAGTAAAGGGCTAACTTCACCATTTAGCTAGGGTTTTTCATTGGAAAATACCCTAAAATTCCTAACCGCTATGCTCTCCACGCAAGTGTTAATGTAACCTAGGACCATAAAAGTAAGGATGTATACATCTACGAACCCATTTACCACAGATTTCTCAATAAGCAAATTCCAGTTAGTAAAGTCCAAACTATCTTGCAATTGTTCCATAGCCCCCTCCGACCAAACCTGAACACATTTTCTATTAGGTTTAAATATGCTTGACTGTGGGTACATAAGTAGGAATCATAAATAGTGATACATGATCTGATTTTTATATATGGGTACATACAACAGTCTCGTAACCCACTTTAAAGTTCGTATACACTTGATTTTGCTTACTAGAGAAACTCCTCCCTCCTAACATGGCAGCCTTCTGCAGAGGAGCAAGAGAGAACAAGGTGGACACAATAACCATTAGCTTATCACATGTACATTTTTCTCTTCAGAAATACTGTCTTTGGTTTTAAAATATTATATACTGCCTTAAATTGCTTTTTAAGAGCAGATATAGGACCAGTCACTATTCATTTCCCTATAGTGACCTATAGATCACTAGTTGAACAGTCCACCTTCCATTCATGCCACTACATGTAGCCCTGGCTCTGTAACTACTTGTTATATGTACTATTTATACTTGCCCTGAGTGGCTTAATGTTTGACCACAAGTGCACAGCTGGGCTCGATTCAACTCAACGCAAATTGAATAGCGCCGGGACGGAGCTTTCGGAGCTATTCAATTCAGCACGCTATTAAGCCCGACTAAGGATTTCTTCTCGCATCCCTTCTGGGGTGCGAACAGAAATCTGACAAAACTACAGACGCAATGCTGTTTTCTGCCCTTAGCGGCGCAGAAACAGCATCATGCCGGGCAGTTTAGTTGGAGAATGCCGGTTCTCGCAACTAAACACCATGTTTAAGGCGCGAGAACTGTCATTTTCTGACACAACAGCGCGCTGAATTGAATCATGCCCCTATGGGAAATGTATGTGAATTTTATACTGTTATTAAGGGACCACTTTATCAACAAATATTAGGCTATACACCAAAAATGTGACAGACCTATTCACCATTGGAGCCCTGTTGTGGCAACTGGCTATTCATCAAGCTCCTAAAACGTATTGCGGGAACTGACACCATCATCATTTGGCATTAGCCCCCGCAGACCCACTCCTTCCTATTGGAAGGTGGTCCGGAATGTAAAGAGGGATCCATTATGATGCCTCCTACGGTCCTCTGTGTGCATGCGCAGTTACACAGCCCGTCAGTGTAATTGTCACTGCTACTATATAGCATCAAGCGTGTTGGGCTTCGGTGTTCTGCAGATGTCCCGGAACTGGAGCAGTGCTGAATTGTTCCAGTATGTCGAGATGAGTCGGATATTTAAATAAAGGGCGGCATCAGGGCTTTATAATGACTAGGCCCCCCCGATTCATTAAAATATATTATGCCGCAACTGCAGTGCATACAGTTGAGCTGAGATTACCAGTGACAAATGCCTGTCAGAAAGAAAAATTAGAGATGCACCACAGCTAATATTTACAATTCTTTTACACAATCAACTGGGTGACTATATACCAAGTTCAATTGGAAAAGGCAGGTGATTAGCTCTAAAACTTCACTACCACTTTGTAAAAGATTTTACTAAAGTGCCCTTCCCCCCAATGCATATTGAGGATTGTGGCTTGTGATTGGTCCTTCTGCTCACACCCCACCCTTATGGTGCGTACACACGGTCAGATATAACAGAACGATAACGATATCGATCATATCGTTATCGTTCATATCGTCCTGTTTTTGGGAACTTTCAACCCCTAAACGATGGTCGATGTGCGGGCACGGATGGTCGATATCGACCATCGCCCGTGCATGCAGGCCAACCTGATCGATATCGACCAGGTTAGCCTGTTTCGCGGGTCAGTAAAGTTGTTTGGGGGTTGGTGCATGTGCTGGATGTTTGATATTGAACATCCAGCACATGCAGGACGATCTAAAAACTATATCTGATCGTTGTCTGATCGCTCCGTGTGTACGGAGATTAAGTTGCATTTTAAATTTTATTAAATAGTTTTGCAATTTCTGTATTGTATATGCCCTGGAAAAAATGGCTGCATGAAGCTGCCTAAATACAACCTTGTAATATCCTTTACATAAATGGTAGTGCAACCTGAACAAGTACTGTTCCTGTTCAGAACTTGATTCTGCAAAAGTGCACACTGTACAGTTTCAGGTTAATGTTTCCTCTGATGGGCAAGGTACAAATGCAGTGCATAGCTGTGTTTCTGGTATGTGTGCCTGGAGCAGTGTACACATTATTTTTCTATTAGTAATATGTTGCATTTTCTAAAAACTAGAATCAAAAAGATTACAGATAGAATAATTTACAGCCTGTTCTATCTGTAGCACCATCCAGTATATGTCTCCTGTTTTGTGACTTTAATATCTTTACATGCCTCTTAAGTTTTGACATTTTGCATTTGGTATGTTTCATTTAAAACATATTCTATGTTTGTGGGGTACTAGTCTATAATTGGTAATGAAATATATGTAGAATAATGTTTTTTCATATTAGTTTGGCACTTTTGTGTATTTTTTTTTTTTTTTTTTTAGATTCTTTTTTTCGAGCATAATTCTAGGTAATCTATATCTCAAGTTATATTCTGTTTTCTCTCCCCAACATAAGAATTATTTTTATCCAACGCAAACTTAGCATATAAATGTATTGCAGATAGTTTTGTAGGTGTGCATGTGTTGAGAAGTATTTGTACAGCAGGAGCTTAGAGCTATATTAAAATCTGCATACCTCTAACTACTGAGCTCTTCTGTGGGTCAGTGAATTGTAGGTAAACATTAACTGCCAGTGTGTGCCAGAGCTAAGCAGCCACATGAATTACGCCCTTTTTATATGTTTATGTAATTTAGTCTCATTCACTTTTGTTATGTTCTCGACTAAAGCTGGCCATACACTTTAAAGGTAGCTACACATCTGACAGATATATGTGCAGATGATGGTCGTTCATACACACTGAACGGCCATCATCTGCTTGTGCCCGCGGGACCCGGTGGGCGGGTCCCGCCTCCCCTCCTTGCGGCTGCCGCTGTGTGTGTACAGGCGGTCTGCTGACTGCCCGTACACACCTGCCGTTGGACAGATATATCTGCAGATGATGGTCGTTCATACACACTGAATGGCCATCATCTGCTTGTGCCCTCGGGTCACAGGGGCCGGGGGCGGGGCGGGTCCCGCCCCCCTCCTCGCGGCTGCCGCTGGGTGTGTACAGGCGGTCTGCCGACTGCCCGTACACACCTGCCGATGGACAGATATGTCTGCTGATGTTCACCGACATATCGCGGGTACACACTGCCCGACGGGCAGCAGATACATTGGCCGATCAATTGATCGGCCAATGTATCTGTCATTATGTACCCAGCTTTAGATTATCTGTCCAACTAGTTGTCTTGTTGCAACAAAAATCTTATAATGTACAATGACAATAGACCATTCGCTCCCAAACCCTAAAAACGGTAGTTCAGACAAATTAGTTAAATCCGTTTGATTAAACCAATTTGTCTGAACGACACTTTTTGTATGTTTTTTGGCGTTTGGGAGGGAATAGTCTATTGTCATTTGCTCCCATACATTACCAGATTTTTGTTTCAACCAGACAACTAGTATGTTTGGGCAGATAATCTTAAAGTGTATAGACAGCTTTAGAAAATATCCGCATGTATGATCGTTGCAATCATTGATGCTGATGTAATCAGGCTAGCTTGGACATCGTGTAATGATATGCCCACACACCCTCAAGCGTGTTTACCTATACCTCAATTTACTTGAAACTTTGACATTTCATAATAAAACAAGGGATGGATAGACATTGGTAAAGTATAAGTGGTATAAACAATGAGGTAGAAAATTAAGAAAGTATATACACATGTAGCAAAAAAAAAAAGGGGGCATGTTACAAATATCATTGCGGGAAGTTTTTTTGGGTGCCTGATGGAGCAATTCAGTTGTTGCTCCTAGTGTTCGCTCTAGGTCCGGCAGCAGGCAGGGCACTGGACCTAGAGCTAGGGCACTTCTGCGCGTGTGCCCGAGTAGGGGGCGTCACCAAAGAAAAGGGGGTGTGTCTTTATGACACATACCCTTTTAGTCACTCCTGGGGGTGTTCCCGGCACATAGGGACATGCTGGGCAGCCCCCAAGTGCTGCGGTCACAGTGAATGGATGCCCCGGCATCCATTCAGCGGCGGTGACCGCTGCACTGCCGTTTTGACCACCCGCCGGACACTGTGACCCGCGGGTGGAGACAGAACCCGCAGGCTATCTCAGCGGAGCACCGCGCTGGAGGGCAGGGTGCTATCTGCCCTTCAGAAATAGGGCAGGGCGCGGCGGCCCGCTAAAACAGCCTAGCGGGCACGCTAGCTCCGATCAAACGCAAATGCCATGGATGCCCACATTTCTGCTCGCTGCCTCCTGAGGTGGCTAGCAGAAATGTGCCAAAAGTAATGCTTTTGGGCGCCCAAACGTCACTTTTCTTGTCGCGACCATTAGTTTAGACGGGTTTAACTGCTTTGTGCGGCTAAACCCGTTGCTTTTGGGCGCGATAAGCACGATAATGATATGCACTCAAAACAATTGAATAGCTCTATCGGGCAATCATTAATTATCACCACCCTAAAACAATTGACTCGCACAACATGGGCTCAATTTAATTCAATGCTGTTATGTTGGAGAATGCCCGTTCTCGCACCTTAAACATGATGTTTAGTCGTGAGAACCGGCATTGTCCGACTTAAGTGCCTGCTGCGATGCTGTTTCCACCACGCCAGGAGTTTTGTCGGCTTTCTGCTCGCACCACAGGACATATTCTGCAGCGTTTTACAGAGAATATAATTGGTTGTTCACATCAGTCCCTGCACCAATCGAACTTACAATCTATGGGAGCGATTCAATTCAATGCGCTTTTTAAGTCTGAGAATGCCGATTCTCATCACTTAACCTGGTCGCAGATGATGGTCTGTCTCTAAGCTTTTAAGATGGCTCCTAGATTTTACACAATTTTGTCGATCCTTACATTACACCATCCGTGCTGGAATGAGTCCATTTGAGATTGTAGACACGCCCTCAGCTTTTGCCTCACAGTCACTGGGAAATGTATAGACAGAGTAACAATTAATTTTTTTTGTTTCGGCGAGGGGGAGGGTTGTTTGAATTTACCCAAGCTGAAATGTGATTTATTTCACTGATACACAGCTACATCATTGGAAGTTCTTGCTTTTAAAGGTACCAATGCCATTATTAGTAAAGTGCGGTCACAATGGGGATGATTCAATTCAGCGTGAGTTGAATAGTGCCCTGAGAGAGCTCCCAAAGCTGTTCAATTCACCTTGCTGTTTAGTCTGACTATAAGCTATTGTCTGAGAACGCCGGCTCTCTACTTACCCTGTGTGTTTAGTTGCGATAAAGTGCTGGTCATGAGGCTGTTAGTGCTGCGCTAAGCCAGAAACTGCCTTGTGGCCGGCACTTTAGTCAGATTTCTTCTTGCACCTTCAGGAGGGGACAGTAAGAAATTGTTAGTCGGACTAGACAGGGCGTTGAATTGAATAGCTGCGGGAGCTCCCTCCCAGAGCTATTCATCTCCCACTGAATTGAATTGCCCCCAGTGTGCCACTGCACACATCACTCGCATCACAATATATCAACATTGCTCATGAACTCCTGTGAACTTCTATTGGGGTGTGAGGCAAAATGGCCAACGTTGTGGACGAGATGTGCTACCATTACGAGGTGCTTGTTTGAGTGTGTTTATCTTAACATTGTACCAAAACTATCTATCATACACTGTGCCTTTAAATCTATTACTATTATCCAATAGCAACAAACACACAGAGGAACATTTAACCAACCTAATTCCCAGGTAATGTAACCAGCTGAACATATCCTTTTATATTCTACACTGAAATATAAATATCACATAATCTAGCTGCTAAAAGTTATAGCACTTTTTTTTTAGTTATTTGTGTACCAGTTTCTATGTATCCCAGAGGGTTTAATTTCCATTTACATTAACCATCTCTGTGGAAGGATGTATTGGATCATCTTTGGATACAAAATCGCCATGCTTAAGACCCCCATGCTATTGTTTATCTGGTAGCATCAAATTATTCACACACAGTAGAGATATTGATCAGTCATGTGCCAAAAGTCAGTGTTTGTCTATCAAAATGGACATACATGCCTGAGTTAGGACGCATGTAGGTTAAATCATTTGTGACCATTACAGTTTCAACCTGACAGACCTGACCAAACGATTTCCAGCAGTAGCGATTGTTTCTAAAATAACCAGTTTTCAACCACACACGCTGGAAGTCTCTGAGAACTGCTTTAAATTGATCACGTTAGATCATTAGTGATCTTTTGTTGCTCACACACTAAACAATATATGGGGAATTAAAATAAACAAAAAGCCAACCAATTTGGCTGATTGGATCTTGTGGTTATCTTTACATTCATTTGGGGGATTTCAATTCAGTGTTTAGTCCAACAGAAGTTAAGTAAGTCAGAGAATGCCGGTTCTCGCGACTTAACCTGGGTGTTAAATCGCGAGAACCGGCATTCTCCGACTAAAGTACCGGCCGAGAGGCTGTTAGTGCCGCGCTAAGCAGGAAAACAGCCTCGCGGACGGCACTTTAGTTGTATTTCTCCTCACATCCTCAGTAGGGTGCGAGAAGAAATCATAAGTTGGACAAAACAGTGTGCTGAATTGAATAGCTCCTGGAGCTCCCTCCCAGCGTTATTCAACACCCACTGAATTGAGGCAAAATTCAGACATTACAGTACAAAGTAAAACGGCAGTCCGCACAAGAGAAGGTGTGTAATATTTAGGATCTGTGCCTTTGTCACCCCTGATGCCACCAAGATACTAAACTCCTGCCTCCACTTTTATAACCTCCTCTTCTCTGGGCTCCCGTTCTTGTCTTTCCCTTCAGTCGATGCTGAACGCAGCTATTTGTCTCATATTCCTATATTGTCACTTGCATCTGTCTCCCCTCTCTGCTACCTGATTCCCTGGCTCCCTATCCCCCTTACAGTCCAGCTCACATTTCTCACCATCTCTTGTAAAGCTGTTATTTACTCTTCTCCTTCTTATATCTCCAACCTCATTTCTGTTCACATCCCATCATATCCCCATTGTTCTTCCACTGATTGCCTCTTCACTGCTATCATGGTTACCTGCTTTCACAAACTCTACCACTCTGACCTCCCTCCTCAGGAACTCGTTCCCTCATACTTTCTACTGGCCACAAAAGCTTCAAAAATGCCCCCCCCTCTCCCCGGTTTTACCTTCCGACTGTTTATCCCTTTAATATTTAAGCTTTCACAGGCAGAGCCCACTCGCACTCCGTCTTTTGTGTCCAAGTCCATTCCTTGACTGATACTTTATGCTTGTCCTTACCTTGTCTATAGGCTCATGGATTTCCACACTGCCTCCCCTCCCTGTGATGTACTATTATTATTATTATCCTTTATTTATATGACGCCACAAGTGTTCCGCAGCGCCTTACATAGTACATAGAACTAATAGGTGAACAAGAAACAAGTAACTAACAGTACATTACAGTGCATGACAAGGACACAATTTATATACATTGCTGCAATAGCGATTAAACACTCACAATAAGCAGCCGGGAGTTGGCAGTCACGCGTTAGGTGCCCTTATGGGGAGTAAAGAGTAGAATAAAATGTAAAGAGAGGCACATGAGGGAAGAGGTCCCTGCTCGTGAGAGCTTACATTCTAAAGACAGGCGTGACATTTGCCCTACAAAATAGTGATTTGTCGTACAATTGTGATTTGTCGTACAATTGTCCCTTGTCCTACCTTGTCTGCCATTTTATTTGTATGCTGTTCCTAGATGTCAGTATACACTGTTGTACTGTTCTGTCAAATTTCACTGTTACTATGTATATTCCTTGTATGACGCTGTAGAAACTTTGTTGTCTTAAAAGTAAAGTTGATAATGTGTCCCCTAACCTGGTTACACACCTCAGCGATGTGCCGACCTAGAAATGCGGTGATCTTTTGTAACAAATTGCTTTGCTGTATGCGATGTGCCACCCGGTCAAAACCGGGCCTAACCGTCCAGGTTTTAAAGATATCCATGCTTGACCACAGGTGGTTAAATCAAATTGACTGAGGTACTGATTAGGTCCCCTGTGCTCAAGCATGGATATCCTTAAAACCTGGATTGTTACCTTGAGGACAGAGTATGGGACCCACTGGTGTAGTGTGTACCCAGCTTTAGTATTTGTTATATATCTAGGTGCAATATTGAGCAATGTACATACAGTTGTATCTGTCACTGAATTTCAAACTGTTAATGTGTGATATGACTGGATCTTGTCTGTTCAGTGACCTATAGGTGCCCATACATGGTGCAATTTTTTTTTTTTTTTTTAACACAATTTGGCCATTTTCGATCGATCGGAACCAAGGAGTGGCGTTTTCCTGGACGATTACGATGCTGATGCGCGTCCCAGGCTTGTGTATCGGCATCGTAGATTAACTGAACCTGCAGTAAGATTTCGACCTATCGTGCACGATGTGACACACATTGTTCTGTGTTTGTGCACACAGAATGATGTCATGCACCATAGAGATGCATGTAGCACGGACCAGGGAGATCCGTGCTACATGCATCCGTGTCATTGACACAGATGCACGGACGGGATCAGTCAGACCCGTCTATGCTGCGGTAAAAAAAAAACCTGTGTAAAAAAAAAATGGTGTGAACCCTGCCCCGGGCCCCCCCACCCAGGCCCAGGCTTGTAGTGACCCAATGCTGGTTGTGCTTAAATACAGGGTACAAACGATGTAGGGGTTCCCTGTATTTAAGAACAATCTGCACCTGGCTAGTCATAACCGGTCCTGGTTGCCAAAATACGGGGGACAAACAATGTAGGAGTATTTTGCCCAACCAGCACTGGTCTCTGATCCGGTCTCTGATCCGTTCCTGGAAATACAGGGGGAAAAATTAGTAGAGTCCCCCTGTATTATCCAGAACCTGCACCGGACTATTTCTAGCGGGGGGCTAATGCCACAGCCAGGCCGAGCCCTGATACCGTCCGTGCTTCTGTGTCAGTGACATAGATACATGTAGCACAGATCTCCCTGGTCCGTGCTACATGCATCTGTCGATCTAATGAATATGCAAATCATTAGATCGTGCACGAGAGATTGGGTGAACATCGTGCAGCATTTGCTGCACATTGTTCATTTCAGCTGCCGGAGAGAGTTCAAGGGCGATTGCATACGACATTGGATTGTTTGCAAATCGCACCGTGTATGGGCACCTTATGTGTTAGCAGTGACTAGTTTCAGTAAAACTGTTTCTCTCTACTGTCTGCACAATTTCTCATGGTCAACATGCCATTTGGGGTTTGGAATGGTAGCTTGACAGTAAAATCATTATTTACAGTTTCCTATTGTATAATTGACTTGTCTGATAACAGCAGTGTTCCTTAACTCTCTGTTTAATGCTGCAGATTCTGATCTAAGTGCAGCTTGGTTCATGTTTTTTATTTGATAATTCTCCATCTACCTCAAATTGCATTATCTTGAAAAGGCACTTAAACATATTTTTGACATGCTGTAACTGATTAATCACGATAAATGATCAATCTAGGACTTGGGAAGGGATGCTACTTTATGTGCTTATTGATAATTTTGCAGCGTTTAATCTTCTCAATAGATTCTACTACATAATTTGGGTAAGAGCCTATAAAGATGTAATGCATTGATTATAATCCGACCACTTTACTGCATCTTTTCAGTAATGACACCAAGCCTGAAAGTCCCAGCACACTTTGCTGCAGAGCAGGTGTGTCTACGCACGCCACAGGCTGTCCTGTCTATGTGGGCCTTGGTGCATGGCAACCCGCATCATGGCACATTAACTGAACTTCATTTTAATTACATTTTTTTGCATCTACTATTAAATAATTATAAAGCTTAGAGAATAAATCTACAAGATAAGATCCCATAGACAGAATAACAGGAATGCAGTACGGTTGGTAATTAATCAAATACAGGGACATTTTCAGAGACAAATCCTCTAATTCTTTAACAAAGATTTAGGGCTTGTTCAGATGACTGTCGAGTCAAAATGTGGTAATGCGTGTTCCACACGGGATGTGACGGGATTTTCCCCGCACCACTTGGATGCCCAAACTGCCAAACCCGGCCGATTTCGTGCAACATGTGCGTTAAGGCATGGGCACCCAAACAATTGAGTATCACACCACGATCTCCCGTCACTTGAGACTGGAGAGCGGATGTGATAAAAGGGCGAATCAATTATATTATAATTGATGGGGGGGGGGGGGGGTGGCTGCAAGCAGAAATGTGGGCTCCCATTGCAGTATGCGACTGAACAGAGCACCAGTTGAATTGCCCTGTTGGGCCCCCGGCACAATCAGCCGCAGGCGAAAACAATTGAATTCCCCCCCAATGTGCCTTTGTAATCAACAAAATGAAAGTGAAAAGCAAATACTATGTTTTCTAGGAAAATATGTGAAATACAAAACCAAAACTTACAACATCGTGGTTGCTTGAATATGAACACCCTTTCATAACAGGGCTGTAACTGTGCTCCAATCAAGATCATGTTCAAAAGTGTTTTGCATACAACTGCAAGTGATGAAAGTGAGTGTGATTAATCACAAATAAAAGGGGCAATTCAATTAAACGTGCTGTTGATAGCGCCGGGAAGTTGGTCCCGGAGCTATTCAACTCCGTGCTCCGTTTAGTCTGACTATTACAACTTAAGTCGGAGAATGCCGGTTCTCGCAACTTAACCTGAGTGTTTAGTCGCGAAAACCTGCATTCTCTGGCTAAAGTGCAGTCCGCGAGGCTGCTAGCGCCACGTTAAGCCGGCAAACAGCCTTGCGGCTGGCTCTTTAGTCTGATTTCTGCTCGCACCCTCAGGAGCGTACGAGAAGACATTTTTAGCCGGCCTAAAAGCGCGCTTAATTGAATCGCCCCCAATGAGCTTTCATAGCATCTACAGGATCTCAAAAGTGACAATAAGGAGAAAAGTATAAATGGATTTCAAAGACATTACATGTACCATGAAGTACTGTGAAGACTATCATCAGTAAGTTGAGAAAAAGTGCTACAACAATCTGGATGTCCCTCCTAGTGATCACTCTAGGTCCTAGAGAAAAGGCACTCCTGCGTGCAAGCGTCCAAAAGGAGGCATGGTCAATTATAAAGGGGCATGTTTTTAAGATACGCCCCCTTTTCATCACTCTTGCGGGCGTACCCAGCACTTACGGACATGTCAGGATGCCCCCAACTGCTCATATCTCTGTGAATAGATACCGAGATGTCCACAGGTAGGGACGCCACCCGCAGGCTGTTTTAGCGGGACGCCACCAAGGGGGGCTGGGCGCATTCAGCCCTTTTGAAATCGGGCAGTGCGTGGTGCCCTACTAAAACAGCCTAGTGGGAATGCTACCTCCAGTGTTGATGACCGAGAACACTCATCAGGGAGGCTACCAAGAGGCCTACAGCAAAATTCCTGCACATGTCAAGGCTATGGGGGTAGAGTGGCAAGATAGCAGCCATTTCTCCCCAAAAGAACATTAATGGACATCTAATGACCAAAAAGCCTTTCAGTCACCCTAAACCAGGTATGGAAATGTTGATTATTTGATTAGACCAAGTTTGAATTTTTTGGCCTTAATTCTAAAATATACTGTATGTTTGGCTCAAAGATAACACTGATTATTGTTCACAACCTATGTGATGCATTGTGGTAGCAGCATCATGCTCTGTGCTGCTTATCTTTAGTTCAGACAGGAGCTCTAGGCATAATGAATTGGTTAATTATGAAGTTACAATGCACAGAATCTGACATGACAGTAATCCAAGCCACACATCTAAGTCATGCAAGGCTTCAGAAAATGAAAGTCTTATACACCTTTTCCACTGGCCAAAATCTTTCACGGATCTCGAGCAGGGTATTACATGGGTAAAACCCTGTCCAGGCTCAGTGGAAACGGGTGACCCAGGTGTTCCTAACCAGTACCCTTACAGCATGGTGATTGGGTGGTATTCGGAAGCTGTCTGTTTCCGGTGCTTGATGACATCTCCAAGCGCCGGCACTGCACCCGTGTGCAGTGTGAATGGCGCCGACCCGGGATACTCCTGGGACGACACCGCAGTGGTAATGGGGTAAATCCTGCGCCTGACCCTGCTTGGAACCATATTCCAAAAGTATTGGAATATCTGTCAGAGCCCAGACTTCTGTCCCATTTAAAACCTGTGTAATGTCCTAAAAAGGGCTATGCACAGTAGCTCACCTAGCATTTTGGACCTTGAACCTTTTTTCAAAGCAGAATGGGATATAATGCCAACATCCAGGTGTGCAACGTTGATAAAGTTATTTAAAAATGTTTTTAAGAAAAAAAAAACCTGCTATAATACGAGTTAAATACAAGTGTTCTTCCACAAAGCTTTAGTTTAGGGGTATGCGCATTTCTGCAACAAGTGCAT
The DNA here is from genome assembly GCA_031769625.1 of Taudactylus pleione. Taxonomy (NCBI): domain Eukaryota; kingdom Metazoa; phylum Chordata; class Amphibia; order Anura; family Myobatrachidae; genus Taudactylus; species Taudactylus pleione. The sequence continues at coordinate 309,686 of JAUIMM010000303.1, read as the reverse complement.
TGTGGGAGTTTTATTTGCACTTGTTTTTCACTTGCTTTTTTTTTTTTACATTAAAGGTGGAAACAGGTCTGACATGATTTTTCTTGATTACTTGATTCACATTACACAACTGCAATTTCAATTAGGGTGTGTAGACTTTTATAGGAACTGTGGGTTATTTGTCACCTTGTGTTTCTGGTGGTTTTGTGAATATCTGTATTAGTTGGCAGAGAGCAGCGTGCAGCGTTACTTACCTGTATACGGGCCTAGACTTGTACTCCATAGTCTAAATATTTTACCTGAATTTCTTGTCAGCTTGCTCAGTTTTTTCTGGGATATTTTTATTTATTTTTTTCTCCTCCATAATCTGATACTTCTATGAAATTCCCAGAAACGTTATCCCATAACATTGCTCACTTGAGTATATTAAACTGTCAGACCTAGCCTGTCTAGGTTAAAAGTGTTGCTTTTACCATGCTTTGTACTGCTTGCAAATTGTTATTGTAGAGTTAGTAAGACTGCTGAATGGTGCTTGTCTGCTGACCGCAAATGATGAGGATGACGACAGGCCCATTCGGGTTTAGCACAAATTGTAACAGCAAAATAATGCAAAGTATACATGTAATGGGTAATTATGCTCAGCAGTCTGCTGGCAGCAGGACGATCAGTCCATTTAGCAGTCTAATGGCTGAGTGTTGACCTCACGGCTTTTAATTAACCACCCTTCCTAAATACGTACATAGCATTTTTTAAAGCATTGTCTTAAGAGAATGTAGTCGGCATGTGGACATGGTGAGCAACAAATTTCTTGTATTGCTCTGTCCAGGGCATTTAGTCATTTTATTTCCGAAACCATTTAAAGCATTTTACTACAAGGCAATTTTCTAGCGCTATCATTGCACTTAATGTTTAATATCTTATTATTTGAACACTTTTTTTTTTTTTTTTACTCACAGGTTGCTGTCTGCGCGCTTTGCCATGCACTCTGTGGAGTAGTATATACTACCTTGTTGTGCATTACTTGCTTTGCTTTTTTTTCTTAGGACCCTAACGGAGCAGTCCCCTGCAGTGCCTCTTCCCCCCCCCTCGTGCCCCTGTGATGGAAGACAGGAGCGGTGAGTTCTAGGTGTGCCTTGCTTATGTTGGTCTCTTTCATATCTTTCTAAAACAAAACCCTCAGACACCAAGAATGAACCTATTAAATAGTTTTTAAAAAAGGAGCCAACATTTCTTGCTTGGACTTTGTACTAAAGAGCAGCTTTTATGGGGACTTTTTTTCTTTTTCTTAACTTTAAATGTAGTAAATGTCATGCAGGGCTGCAGTAGCCAGAGCATCCAAATGCCAGCTAGCATAAAAGGCATGTGAGTGAATGATCATTGTCATTGGGCAAGTAAAATCTTTTTTTTTTTTTTTTTACACTTAGTGAGCTGCTTATATCAGGTGACTGCGTAAAAGTGTTTCGTTGTTTGTAGTAATAGGACAAGGGGCTTGGCTGTGACATGCTGATAGACCAAGTGGAGAATGCACTATACATGCTGTACTTGGGTATTGTATAACCTTGTTTTATATGTATATGGTGGGTACACACTATACAGATATATCTGCAGATGATGGTTGTTCATACACACTGAACAACCATAATCTGTGTCTGCCCGCAGGTCCCGGCGACCTGCGTGTCCTGCCCCCCTCCTCACGGCTGCCGCTGTGTGTGTACGGCACACCTGCCGATGGACAGATATGTCTGCAGACATATCTGTCCATAGGCTGTGCAGCACAGCCAATGCCGACGTTCACCTACATATCGCGGGTACACACTGCCCGACGGGCAGCAGATACATTGGCCGATCAATTGTGTACAAGACTCGAGAACTTTTGTTGACTACCAATTAGCTGTCACTATTAAATTAATTTATTTTACAGATAGCTGTACCCTTAAACAAGATTCTATGTAGTGTATAACTGTATGTTTGGCCACACATTATAATTTCACTTCCATTTTTTTAATGCTACAAAAAAACCTTCTGTCAAATGAATCTGCTTTTGACGTGTGTTTTTACTCACATTTATAAGACTATTGTAGGCATTCCCAATGCATTTACCTACAGTACATACAAACCACAGAACGAGTAATGTTCCACGGGTATCGGTATGAAACACTGCCGGACGCACCTCCGGCGGTCCAAATCCCGATGTCGGAAGACTGGCATCAGAAGATCCCAACAGGTACGTTTTTTCACTATCACTAACCCCCCCCCCCCCCCCAAGTGCCTAATTCCCCCTGTAAGTGCCCAACCCCCCTTCCGCGCAGCCTAAACCTAAGTCTCCCGGGGGGTGGGGGTGCCTAATCCTGTGTGTCCCCCCCCCCCAGCCCAGGAGCCCCTAGCCTAACCCTCTCCCCCTGCTTACCTTTGTTCGGTATGCCGGGCGTCGGGCTCCCGGCGTAGGGGAAATGATAGGCGTCAGGATTTCTCCGCCTATCATTAGTCCCCTGTGGGGATTGCACAGTCAGGAAGCCGGCGGTTGGCATTTCGACCGTCTGCTTCCTGACTGCATTCTGTTCCTAGAAATGCAGCATAAGTGGCAATGGTAAAGGACTCTAGTCTACAAAGGTTTCTAGTGTTGGTTAGCACCATGGGGCAATGATTAGCTTGTATCTCACCGCACTGAGGTCCTGGGTTTTGATTCCTACCAAAGGTCTTTCTGTGTAAAGTTTGCAACTTCTCCCTGTGCTTGCGCGGGTTTCCTACCACAATGCAGGTTGGCTAATTGCCTTTGCATAAAAAATTAACTCTGTGTGTACATGTGGTATAGAATATAGATTGTAAGCTCCACTGTGGCAGGGACTGATATGAATGAGTAATTATCTTTGTAAAGTGCTGCAGGATGTTTGAAGTTTAAAATTTGTTCATAAATAATATTTAGTGTTCGATCTTTTTACATGTGTTAACCTATTTTGACCACATTTAAAAAACAAACTTCAGTAGTTATGATTCAATCAGAGTTTTTTAATCTCTTATGAAGGCAAATGTAAATATTGTATAGAGCAAAAGATAATGTAGTCTGTAATCTCTGAGATCCATGTGTTGAAAATATTTAATGATCGTGGTGTTTGATACGTTTTAGATGTGTGTCCAGTGATGAACCACATTCTCCCACAACTTTATTGCTGCCTTGCACTCGCTGGTATTTCCTCGCATTTCCTATTCTCTGACTTCTCTATTCTTAAAACAGATGATTTTTCCATGGTGTCCACTGCCCTAGGACATTTCACTTATTCCTGCTTTGGACTTTCCCAGTTGATTTATTTTTCCATCGCTTGATCACATCTACTATTATTCCATTGTTAGCTTCTTCAGCTCTACCTTCCCACTCTCCATCCACAACCTCCTTTTCTTCAGCGTCCCCTTACCTTATACTACCAGCTGCACCAAAAGCCACTTGGCAACAAAAGGATCATATTCGTGTTTATATTGGACATTTGGCACCAGGACGGGACTGACATACCGTTTGTTGTTTAGTCTGTGTCAGTGTCATTTGTAATACAGACAAATCTGACTAATGGGGTTGAATATTTTTGCAAGAAGTTTGTTTGATAATGAGGTGGGCACGTTTTTGCACAGGACAAAATCGCAGATGGTGTGAATTTTTTTAATAGCATATATGGTTAGTGTCATTTTACTCCCAATGGTTCTAAAGTCTATTGTCTCTGAATACTAATGTGTATTGTACAATAGTATTGGATGTTTTTAATATCCATCTCTAGTAATTTGTAGGATCACTATCCCAATAATATGCAGTGCTGATGCTTATGAATCGCAATTTATGTAGCAGAAACCCCCTGTTTAATAAACATCTGCTTCAATACATTTTGTGCTGCGAACTGTTAATTCATTCAGCCTGACCAGCAGGGCTGCTTGTGAATAGCAATACATACATTCTCATCTGCAAACTGTGTGTAGAATTTTGAGGACCATATGAATGTATTCCATTTTGGAATAAGGCTGTAACCTAACAAAATGTGGAAAAAGTGAAGCGTTGTGAATACTAAATTAGTGTTCCCTCTAGCTCCGGCGGGAGGCAGGGCGCCGGAGCTAGAGAGGAGCTCCGGCGGGAGGCAGGGCGCCGGAGCCAGAGAGGGCATGCCGAAGGCGCGCGCGACCTAGAAGGGGGCGTGGTCATCGGAAAAGGGGGCGTGTCTATAAGACGCGTCCCCTTTTCGACACTCTTGGGGGCGTGCCCGGCACTTACGGACGCGCCGGGCAGCCCCCAAGCCCTGCAGACAGGGAGAATAGATGCCGAGCGCATGCGCCCGGCATCTATTCTCCGGCGGTGACTGGGTCACCGCATGTTTCTCCACCCGCGGGACACTGCGTCCCGCGGGTGAGAACGGCTCCCGCAGGCTGTGAGGGCAGGGCGCTTTTTGCCCTCCTCCTGGAGGGCAGGGTGCTTTTTGCCCTCCAGAAGGAGGGCAGGGCGCCGCGCCCCCTGCTGGGCGTCTATGCGATTAGTTGCCCAACAGCAATTCAATTGTTGCTCTGTTCAGACGCCTAAAGCTGTGGGGGGGCACATTCCTTCTCGCAGCCTGCTTAGGTGCAAGAAGAAATGTGTTTAAAGTCCCGTTTTTTGGGCACTCCGATTTTTTCCGGCGCCCTCCTCTTTAGACTGGTTTAGCCGCTGTGGTCTGCTAAACCCGGTGCTTTTGGGTGCGGTAAATGCTAATGGGCGCCTGAACAAAGAAACAATTGAATTGCTCCGTTGGGCGCCTATTCGCATAGACGCCCAGGTTGTGCTACAATTGAATCTCCCCCTCTGTGTTATACTGGTGTATGCTATTCTGTTGAGCAATTTGATGTAAAATGATTACTATTCATGCTTAATTTAATGGGTGCTTGTGTGGTACACTTGCCAAATTTGTGTTTTTCTTAAATTTGTAATTGTTCCTTATGTAGTTACCATTTTTCTTTTCCTAACATATCGGCGGTCTTCTTTACCAGTACTGTTCAGCAGGCCTTATTACTTTTCAGCGGTTGTACCTCTGCTAGAAAAAAAAAAGTATTTTGTTTAGGGAAGAACCTGTCAGCAACTTGATAACTGCAGTATAAACCCATGCAGAGTAAATGGTATACGTTCACAATGACGACATTCACAATCTCCACATGCATTTTTTTTTTAAACCATCCTTAATGTTAGGGTTTATAATGTCGACATTCACAGTGTCTCCAATGACATAATATTGACAGACAATTCCCCCTCGCCCCCACCCCCTAATGTTAGTGTTCAGCTGCAATTACAGTTAGGCTATGGGTAAGGTCCAGGGATACTTACCATGTCAATAAAAAAAACGCATGGTCAACACGCCGACTGACATTCACAATGTCATTCTGAATGTCGACATTTTATACCACTTCCGGGTAAGCAGTTTTATTTTGGGAAACCTTGCTTTCTCAAGGTATGTGTGAATTTTCCATTAAGTGTATTATCCTTAAGTATCTATAGCATTCTAGTAAAATCGAATTAGTCCATATAGTAAAGTCATAGTGTTACCTCTAGCTCACAGAAGGTGTGTCTGATGTCAGAATGCCTAAAAGAATATTTAAATACTGTCCACAAGGATCACTGGCCATCTAATGAACTACAACCTATTTATAGGAGTGCAAACCTAAAACTAGACATAATGCAAAAAGGCAAGTTATCATAAAGGCGTTTCAATGTAACCAATATTGGGCTGATCCTAAGTTGGATGCAAAGCTGATATTCATGTAAATTGGCTATTTTTTTTTCCACTGTGCATGTATCTAAATCCCTAACAAGTCACACAGCGCATGCATGCTCAGTCACAGGACCGATTGAGCCTCCCTGACTCTGATATGTGTTTGTGTGTTTCTGTGTGGTGACTGTTATGTGGCTAAATAGACGCACAAAGTTATTCCGTCTGATGTGTGTGTCACGTGTGCCACAAGTGGTTGCGAACTCAGAAGCTTAATCGTGTACATTGGTTACAATGCTTTGAAAGAAACTCTGCACCTACCATTGTGCTGTTGCAAGTCCCGGTGGGGCATCCGATGGTGGTGACTGCAGCCACTCAAAGTGGGTGTCCTAGCTCTTGCGCATTCAGATACATTTGTGCACCAGGGGAGGCTCATATACTAGTATTATCACAGACACAACTATGGCTTAACGATACTGAATATAGAGCATCCGTATTCCCCTGCCTATACCTTCTAAAATCCTACCTATAAACCTCTAAGGATGACGCTAATTTGCGTACGCAGTCATACAGTAGAGACTCTAGACTTAGATTCCAAAGCGCAAAGTATTATTCAAGTAAAAGTACAGTCAGTTACACGCTATTGATCCAGACACAATTCGGCGCAAAGGAATTATACAGACCCAAGTACAGTATACATACGCAGCGCTTCCGGACCAGATGTTAGGCATCAGCAAGAAACCCCTCGTCTATCAGCATTCAGCACGAAGACTAAGACCCAGTGTTGGAGCACACATATTTATACCCCCCAGGAATAGACAAAACAAAACAACAGAGACGTTTGTTGTTGATGCCATTGGTTCCCAAGGGGGATACATCTGTTACAGAGCGTTTAACAGGCAGATTCAAATAGACCCAACCTAGCCTCTAACAACTGGGGGTCTCTGGATTCCCGCCTCATGCAACATCCTAACAGTTATTCATATCATATACATTTTGTGGCTTGAAGTCTCTGTGGTCCATAAGTCGAGAATGCATGATGCGATCTCCACACCGATAATACCAGAATTCTGTTGAAAGAGTACGCATCAGTACAAAACCAAACACTGCTTACTTAGCATGTATAAAACCTTAGTTACCAAATAATCTTTATTTCACAGCATTTATACTAATTGAACAAACTTAAATCTTATACCTTAAAGCTTATGGAACCTTGTATGTGAATATGTAATGTGTAAGTATACAGGGTTTGATATAAAGACGCTAGTTAACTGGGGACAGATGCGTGCGCATTTAGCTACTAAACAGCATTTTCATATAGGATCTTATGCATTCGCTAATATGCGACTAGTTAACAGCGCAATTGTGCGTATTAATGTTTATATGAGAAATGATGAAAGATGCAATCGCATGGTGCTAATAGTAATATCGCCATATGTACTTAATTGTGAGTTTATCTAAAATGGCGCTTGGGTGGCCATTCCCAAAATGGTGTCTTACGATCTCATTTTCAAGATGGCGTCTTGCAGCCAGTCGCAAGATGGCGTCGCTGCGATTGAATTTTAAACTGATCTTGTGTCAGCCAATAATCCAGCTTCGACAGGCTAAAGACTATTAAGCAGTCACAGCAGTGTGCGACTTCGCATCAGCCCTATGCACTCAATGCAGGAGCTCAATTTCTGCGTATAGGGTTCACGGAAATTCTTGACATAATTGGAATATACGCCAGTTGCAAAGGCAGCCTGTAATACTGGGGAGAAGCCTGTCCAGCATTTCCCTAATAGCTGAATTAATGGATAATGGCGATCTACTGCATTCAGACCTACCAGCTAGCATTAGCTCACCGTTATAAGTGAACGGTTGTTGCAAAATGGCTTAGCAGATGTGGATCACACCACAGTCCCCTGTAAATATGAAAGGCGTTTACAAAGAAAAAAATATTGTCCCCATCTTCCCACTCACCTAAAATGATCTAAACCTATTCTCTAGAACACTGGTGTATATTGAAACTTCCTGTACATGTGCCTCTTTATTAGCAAACTGTCCTTCCACGCTGTAACTACTACAACTGACAATAAACAGTGTGTATGTATTGTAATTATTCCACAGCAGCACTAAAAGAATCTCCAGGTTACTAATCTGATAGGCAGTCAAGTATCTTTCATATGTAAAAATCTATCTAAGGAATATATCACTAAAGATAAAGTATAGCTTGAATGGACCCGCATATATAGTAAAGACAAATGCAGTGGTTGTGTTTTAACACATTTTATTTTGATTTATTTATTTCCATAGAAGTGCGTTGTTTTATTATTTTCTTAGTAATAGTGTTAATTTTAGCTGGGGCTTCCGTTGAGAATGACTGAGGAAGTGGAAAGGTTTCCTTGTCTCATGTAGATTATGTGGGTAGATGTTTCTGTATTATTTTTTTTTATATGCGCAGTATGAAGAACGAGGTGTAGCTCTTGGAGAGAATGGCTCATACCAGGAGAACATAGGATGTTGTCACTGAGGGAGGGGTAGGCACTGAATCACTTGTTGAGTCAAGGGGAACCCATTTTGCTAGGTAGAATTTCTATGAAGCACATGGGAACCTTGGCTGTGACGTTGTGATAGAAGTTGTGTATTAGAGGCGGGTTAGAATATGAATTACCTGCTTACGACGAGTTACTGACTGCATTCCTTGTCAGAATAGCTTGTTATGGTAGGCTTGTTATACCATAGCCTAATTTGTGCTTTACCTCTTAAGTTGCCAAGCTGGAGCTAGAATGGAGGGGAAGAATTATATGGTGTATTTTAAGGGAGAGAAGGTGGAGTGTGCGGATTTCTAGGGAGCAGTAATAAGAAAAGATGAGGAGTTCTAGGGATCCGCTATATGGAAAGAGAAATATTTACCCCAGGCAATTATCTAGAGACATGATGAGTTACAAGGAGTAGGACATAGTCTGGAGGAGTTAAAGGAAAGAGAGGGCAGTGGCTGTAAGAATACAGGAAATATATCCAGGTTTAACATGGAGGTGTTAAACTCAATATTTAAATTTAGCAACTCCCCAAATGTTTTAGAAGAACTGAAGTCCTCCCTCGGATTATAGAATCTGCTCTCACAATCTAGCTGTTATTGTTTCTGTTGAAGGCATAAGTGATCATTACGTTTGAGATCCTGTTAATCCTGTTTGTTGCAGGGAAGGGGTGTGGAAAGAGTTAAGAGGGCGGCAGTGGTATTATATTCCCAGTGTATATGAGTGTCTCGGTTGAGTTCTTTACTTTGTATCAATAAAGTCCCACTTGCCTTCATCTAACTGCCCCCTTCCCTCAGGGGGGCAATTAATGCACAGCCTCTGCCCTACCCCAGAGAGGGATCCTTTGGCACACTTAAGAGAGCGTACTGTGGGTGTCAATGGGACAAGCGTTTTTCTCCCGGCCTGTGATCCCGGCCCTGAGGGGTGAGTATAAACAAAGGGGAGAGTTAACCCTTGTGTGACAGTGCTGCTGCATGTTTATTCTAGGTGAAATGTGCATGTGAGATCTATTGCTGGTTACAGGAAAAGTACACTTGTATGTGCAACTGCTATCAGTGTGTGTATGTGTGTGTGTGTGTGTGTATATGTGTATATATATATATATATATATATATATATATTTTACACCTTACTCATCTCAATGAGTTATATTTGACATGTATGTAACCATCTTAAATATGTTGTGAATGTGTATGTTCACGTCTACCTGCATAACTCTCCACTGTTCCTGTGACTTTGAAAGTGTTAAATAATTCTGTGTGCCAAAACCACTAACCTGTAGCATTTACAATCTTATTCCTAAACGTACTGATAAATTAAAGATTAGGCCATCTTTGTTAAACTGTTATAACCAAAAATGAAAGTCAAAGCTACTTCCATGGCTACTTTGTACGAACAGTAAATAGCCAACATTCAACAGCTACTGTCTACCTATAGATATGTTTGATACCAGCAAACACTCATAGATGACTTGTTTTTCAGAATATCATTTTATCATTAAATTCCTCTGGTGAATGGATTTTGCAGGGTTAAATGCCTTAATTAAGTGCTGTACACTCCCTGTATTGTGCAATGCCCAGTGACAAGCTCCCACTGCACATGAAGGCAGCAGTGTCATTGCCAGCTTTACCCTAAGAGAATGGTGACAGCCGCCTCAAGTGATTACACAGCACAGTAGTGGTGTCTTTTGTGTACATTAAATAGACCAACTGCAAAGATTTTTATCAGACTATGATATCCTTTATGTTGTAGGTACTTTAAAGGGAAAATAAGTAACACTGGGGGATATATGTTTCAGGGCCAGTCTACACTGTACCATGTGCACATTACAGATTTGGAATCTGTTAGTGTGCCAATAATTGCAGGTTATGTGCACACAACAATGAGTATCATAAGCAGAGTGTAAACTCCAATTGGGGAGTGACTAATATGAATTAATAATTTCTATGCAGCGCTATACAAATAATAAGCACTGCAGACAAAATTCTTCAATGGCCGGCTGAATACACATTATTTACCAAACAATCTAAAATAATAAAAAAAAAATTTCTATCATGCATGCACACCCAAATGTGAGTGTCTGCAGAATGTCTTCTGTGGATGGAGTATTTAAACCAAAAATGCAGGGTATTTTACATGGAGAAGCTACAAGTACAACTGCAGGAATTTCCAGGAACTAGAAGTATTTGAGATTATTGGGCATATTCAATTAGGCTCGAGAAAAGCAAAAATCCTGCACCCGCTGGGTTTTACCTGCAGGTGCGTGTTTTTTTTATTTATTTATTTTTTGCGCACCTCCAGATGACTACCAATTTTTCGTAAAATACATAATTTTAGGAAAAATAGTCGGGAAATGCTCTGGGACCCCAGCGGCACCCCTCCTAATGACTTATTAAGCAATTGGAAGTTTACTTAATTAGTCAGTAATTACCTTCCGAAGAGCTGTCTTCTCCCTCCAGCGTCTGGACCAGGTATCTTGCAGCAGTGGCGAGTATGTCAAGTGAGTGTTTGTGTGTGTGTGTGTGTATATGTGCGTGTCTCCCAAGTGTAAGTATGCCCCTGGACGGCCGCTGGGAAAACTACATCTCCCAGCAGCCCTTGTGTTTCCCTGGAGCCTCCCAGCAGCCCCCTCCCCAGTGAGAAGATGGAGGGAGGCCACCGGGAGCTGCGGAGACCCCTGGGCAGGGAAGTGGCATTTTTTATATATTTTCTTTATGTGGCGCAGGATTTTCAGCTCTGAAATCCTTGTGACCACTTTTTTTTAATTGGATACCGATGGTATCGGGAGCCCCGCATACCTGCGGTAATCCAAAATTGGGCGCAAGTTTTTTTTCCTCATTAAACCTTGCGCCCAATTGAATATGCCCCTAAGATGTAAACTTTATGGAAGCATTATTATGTACAGTGCACATGAGACTGGGCTGTGTAACTCCGTTGAAGACTAAGGGGCATATTCAATTAGGTGTGAAAAGTCCCGTACTTTTCACATGGCAGACTTTTCCCCGACATCGCTGGTTTTCCATGCGGAAAAGTATCACGCTCGTCCCCACTTATCCTTGTATTCAATTAGAAATCGGCGAAAACGGGACCTGGCGAATTCGGACCTGGCAAAGTCCTGTCAGATTTGGGGAAATCTGCCTGATGATCCCCAATATCTGCATCTTTTGAGGGTTACTATAGATACCCCCGAATAGCCCTGCTGAAGGTATTTGGGGTACTTAAATGATCTCAATAGCTGCTAATTGGCATCTTTGCAAAAGTGGTGAAGAAAGCATTTAGCAGGGTTTTTTTGGAGAAAATTAAGTAGTCCCAGCAAATTTGGGGTACACAAAAATGGGTGCAAGCATATTTTAAAGTTGCTAAAAGTGAAGTTTAAAAAAAAAACTTTAAAAATCCACCTGCCGCAAGCACCTGCAATTTAAAACAACAACTTGGGGCATCCTTGGGGACCCCTCTGGAGTCTATTTTGCTAGTTTTTAAGTTTGTCCCCCAACTTTGTTCTTTTTCGCCCCCTTTTTCAAAGTAATTTTTTGGGGTATTTAGTGTTTTTTAAGCTTTTTTTTGACACCGTTTACCTTAGTGGGGCTGTCCCAAGGGTGGTTCCCGCAACTTTGCACCCCAAAACTCCAATTCTGCACTTTTTTCAACAGCTTTCATAGACTAATCTTTTTCACCTATTCCAATGTATTGACTACGGGGGATAAGTTTTCGCCTGGTGGAATGACGTCACCGGCGATACTTTTCCGCAGAAACGGCCTTTTCGCACCTAATTGAATATGCCCCTTAAATTGAAATGCAACGAGCTTAATCATTACTATATTGCATTGCAGACATATTCCAATGAGGTCATTACCCTATTGGGACTTTTAACACACATACACCTTTTCCTATTGGATTGACATGAGTCTTAAGGTTTCCGTTGTTGTAGAGTTACTTTGCAAAAAAAATTAAACATTCATTAAATATCTCACATTATTAACATCTGGACAAACTTCACAAATTTAATACTGATTTAAATAACTTGAAACAGGCCTTGGTTTTTTGCGTTAGTGAAACCATTTGTTGTACAGATGCGTCCTTACACATCTTTGCTGCAGTCACGTTTAAAAAACACCTCTCGACCTGCCCTACCAGGTCCCGTGAGACTCTGCTAGCGCCGGGCGTCTTTTTTTTGCCAAAAATGCGATGTGACCAGGGCACACCAGCAGACTGCGCTGATTAATTTGTATATCTACGTGCGACTGAGTCTCTGAATCTGTATATGAAGTGCTACAATAGAAAAAAATGGAGTGGAGCGCTGGTTTAATCAAGTGACCACACTGATTAGTGCAAACAATTCATTGCAAAGATTAAAACTGTAAATACATAAAATTCAAGTCTCTACACTGACACTGTAATATAATGTGGATGAGCAGATGGAAAGTGGAAATGTAATAGCGTAGGACCACTCCAGGGTCCAGTTAATGGTAACGTCCACAAACAAACTCTGTATGTATCCACTGTTGTGGTATAATGTCAACAAGAACGTGTAAAGCAATATTGCCAAAAGGAGAATTCCTTATTATTGGGTTGCTCATACCCTTTTTAACTGCTGTATTCCTGTCTTCGTCTAGTCAATTTCTGATAATACCTGCATTCAATCTATTAGAGTAATTGTTAGGTGCATATAAAATAGCTTCAAACCTCTATGGAGGCTACATGCCTTCTGATGAAACCGGGAACATTACAAGCCAGGAGAAACGCGTCGAGTTCTCCCTAACTGGACACGCACTTTGTTTATTCTCCCTTTACCTGCATACCCACCCACACGCAGGGAGAGTCAGCGTAGAGAACGCTCATTACTTCTTTGCCAGAAAGGATACCAACAATTACGGAGCATCTAGCCTGTTCAGCCAGACAGAGATTGCATGGCCGCTAGGCAGTCTGTCAGTGGCTCCCGTTGCCTCACTAAGAATCAGCCACGCCAGTATGGTGCACCTGGTCACCGCCTGGAACGGATCCCGGTGCACTACAGATACTAGCCTGATGCTACCTACATAGTGTGAGTACTGGCTACATATTTACAGGTGACTACAGTTCTCCGGTCATTTGGATTCTCCTTTTGGCAATATTGCTTTACACGTTCTTGTTGACATTATACCACAACAGTGTATACATACAGAGCTTGTTTGTGGACATTACCATTAACTGGACCCTGGAGTGGTCCTACGCTATTACATTTCCACTTTCCATCTGCTCATCCACATTATATTACCCAGTGTAGAGACTTGAATTTTTTATGTATTTACGGTTTTAATCTTTGCAATAAATTGTTTGCATTACTCAGTGTGGTCACTTGATTAAACCAGCGCTCCACTCCATTTTTTTCTAATGTCCTTTTCAGCAGGTGCAGAACCTGCATGTGTGAGCTGCTCCGTTTATTCAAGGGGCTATTTTCTGGCTGTCAGCGCACCTTGTTGCATTTTCTATGAAGTGCTGCAATGTAGCGGCCACAGCTTTTTTCATTCCAAGGACCGTTGTGCTTCATATACATTCTCAGTCGCACACAGGTACAGAAGTGTCGCATATCAAATGAATTGGCAGTCTGCTGAAGCACCCTAGTCGCATCACATTGCGGCTTGGTTGCATTTTTGGCAATAAAAACGCCCACCCTATAGAATAGTACAAGACGGCAGTGTCCAAGGGATAGGTGTTCTAGCAGACTATGGGAAGGAGATGATTCATATGAGGGAAGAGGGCCCTGCTCGTGAGATCTTGTACAGGTTGAGTCTCCCATATCCAAAATGCTTGGGACCAGGGGTATTTTGGATATCGGAATATTCTGTATTTTGGAATATGTGCATACCATAATGAGATAAATTGGGAATGGGACCCAAATCTAAACACAGAATGCATTCATGTTTTAAATGCACCTAATATACATAGCCGGCAGGTAATTTTATACAATATTTTCAATCATTTTGTAGCTCAAACTGTTTGTGTACATGCATGAAATTAATTAATCTTTCATATACACCTTATACACACAGCCTGAAGGTAATTTTATACAATATTTGTAATCATTTTGTGCCTTTTAAATAAAGTGTGTGTACATTGAACCATCAAAAAGCAAAAGTTTCACTATCTCGGTCATGCTAAGAAAATTCTGTATTTCGGATTATTTGGATATGGGAGACTCAACCAGTAGTGCAACAGGGAAGGACAGACTGGTGACACAGAGGGGAATGACAGTGAGCATGGAGCAGTGGGTTAGGATGAAAACTTGATAAAGAAGTGGGTCTTGAGAAAATAAGGGTTTTGAAATAAGACTATTTAGAGAGGGAAGGCAATGCTGAAGTTCGACAGCATAGATATTAAATGAAGGAAGTCTGCATTGGAGCGTTATTTCCTCTACTGTCGTTTGGTGTTTTGTAATGCATTTACAGGTATCTAGCATTTGGAATGGCAGGGTTGAGGTGGGGTTCTGCAAAGGTGAGAAGTGACTGCCAGCGCCGAGAGCAGAAGTAACGGAGACATTGTATAGGGTAACACATTGGTCAGGGCAGGAGAGAGACAATGGGGAGAGAAGTGAGTCAAGCAAGGAGAAGGATACAGTGTCAATAGTCTCAAGGTTATGCTTAGTGATAGTAGTGTTATGGTAATTAGCCATGGCCAACACATTATAGCAACCAAAATCTCATCATAATATATCTGCACCCATTCACAGTGGCCAATATAATGCTACATGAAATTGCCAAAAGTCCAGTTAAAAGCATGCATGCCCTATCAATTGAGTGGTGAGGTGAGCACCGGCAGGCTGCAGCAGTGTCCAGTAGTCAGGATAGTGTTGTCAGACCTGACGTGGTAGAAATGCTGTTGAGAATAGGGTGATAAAATACAGTATACCTTTTACGAGTCACCAAAAAAGTGTTTTGCGTTGCAGTTTAGAGACTACATTGCTGATAGGGGATGGATATGCTTTATGCCATATTCTAAATGTAGTCTTTACTACAATACTGTGCAGCTTTATTTTTTAAATAAAGTGTTTTCTGTCAGCAGAAAAATACTTATGTGCAAATTCCATCACCCCCACCACCACTACAGAACAGTGCTTTCATCAGCTGGTATGTTGCAGAAGTCAGCAGTACCATAGTGGTTAAAGCAATGTGCACATAGTAACAATTGGGCTAAACTGGTAAGCCATGACTGGTTCATTATTTTAAGCGGGTCTTACCGAAAATGCATTTTGGTAGCTCCTACACATATATTCGCAAAGTGCATTTCCCTTTTAAACCATGAACAGGGATTTTGTGTATTTATTTGCTTAATTTACAAAGTTAGAAGACACAGCAAATATCTGTTGTACATCCAACAAAGGTAGTGCAATTTCTGTTCACTCAGCAGTAACTCAAGGGAGTTATGTACTAACAAAGTGCTGTAATTTGCACTATTTGTAGTAATCTCTAGCAATAGCAGCAATTCATTTTGTCAATCTAGTAGTTATCTTAAGTTAGATAATAAAAACAAATGTCCAGTTACTATGGGATACTGTATACTTGCACTTTTCTATGCTTTATACGTACTTTTTGAGGGTTATCTATAACTGTTATACTGCCAGCTAATAACTTTTACTTTACAGAGTGCCTTCTTATATGTCACCTCTGCCTGAGATAATAAGAATAACCTCCATATTTTCTCTCCCCTCAGCAGAGGAGGGGGAACCTCCCACAATGCCCCCAACTCCACCTACCAAGAGGAAGAGCAAGTTCTCTGGGATAGGCAAGTTCTTCAAACCTTGGAAATGGAGGAAGAGAAAGAGCAGTGACACCTTTCGTGAGACTTCAGAAGGTACATTAAAATAATTGTCATGGATAGAATAGTAATTTTTAATCGGGTGCCAGAAAAACCTATTCGTTTTTCTGTTTGCGCAGTTCAATAATAAGCCATGTATTTAATTTTTTCCTTAAATATTTTTTTTTTTCTATGTTTGTTTTTTACTGGTATATTATTCTCTTCAATGTAGTGTACCTTATTTTCTTTACTCGCAGTATTGGAAAGAAAGATCTCCATGAGAAAGCCCAGAGAAGAGCTCATAAAGAGAGGAGTCCTAGTGGAGCTACCCGAGGAAGGCATGTACCAAGTTCATTTATCTGTGTTATGTATGTTTTTGTAGGGATGTGCAGGCTCGGTTCTACTCTGTTCCGTTCGGTTTTTTTTCCCGAATCTTATTGGGTTTCAGCTGTCACGAGTTTTGGATAGCCAATAAGATTCGGTAAAAAAAAACGAACGGAACCGAGTAGAACCGAGCCTGCACATCCCTAGTTTTATGCCATGTTAAATTCACATCTTTATACTCTTCAGATACTCCTGTAATACCGGAGTCCCCTCTACTAAGAAATGGGCACATGAGCCAAGGGACAACAGAGCCACAAGAAGATGTCAAGAGTATAAAAAGAAACAGTCGAAAAGGTAACTTTTGCACAAGGCTGTATTTGCATGTTTGTGTGTCTGTCCATTACACTTACAATCTCCTTGTCTTTCTAGAGTCCACACAACCCCGTCCTAATTCTCATGTTGAACCTGCACAGGAAGTCTTACAGGAACCCTCAAAACAGCCCCTCCTACCTCCAAAAAGACCAATCTCTGTCTCCATATCGGCTTCCCAAGATCACAGTGAGAGCCACAGACCAGAACAACCCTCCTCTGTGACACGGTTACCAAACTCTGCGCCTTTGCCTGCACCCAGGACCCTTCATCAGCCTCCTTCGGCACCTAAACAGCCACCTGTACCACCTCCTAAGCCTCTACACCGAAACAGCAATCCATTAATGGGTAAGGAATATAGTGTCTGCTTGATCTCTCTAACAATAACTGGGGTGTTCTATTTTTATCTTGTAGTTGCCTTTTTTATTTTAGTATTTTTAATATCTGAGTGTACTCTGCTGAGCAACTATGAATTTGCTCATTGGAAAGATGGGGAGAAATTATACAACTTAATCATACACCGATCAGCCATAACATTTAAAACCACCTGCCATAATTGTGTAGGTCCCCCTCGTGCCACCAAAACAACTCTGACCTGTTGCGGCATAAACTCCACAAGACCTCTGAAGGTGTCCTGTGGTATCTGGCACCAAGATGTTAGCAGCAGATCCTTTAACTCCTGTAAGTGTGGCCTCCAGGGCTCAGACTTGGTTTTCCAGCACATCCCACAGATGCTCAATCGGATTGAGTTCTGGGGCATTTGCAGGCCAAGTCAATACTTTGAAGTCTTTATTATATTTCTCAAACCATTCCTCAAAAATGAAAAAATGTGTTACAGCCACCTGTGCCCTAAGCCTGCTGCTTAGTCCACACTCTGGGTCACCAAACCTTTACAAGCACATATACAATTTATGAGTGGTCCAAAAGCGCAAAGTCCCTGTTAAAGATCCGTATTCTTAATCTCGATATTTCTCCTCTATGGAATCCCTCAACGTCTCAGAAAGAAGAAGAGAAATAAAGCAGACTATTATGTTCATATATCACCATAACATTTCAGCTTATGAAGGATTTTCCTTGGACTCACCTCACAATAATGAGATGTGTATCTATAAAGGTTTCTTTTATATTCTCTCTGGTCTGATCAACATATATGTCTGCATAACTTTTTACTTTAAACACCGAACCCCTCTTATATAAAAGCTCACCTGGGAACAGTTATAAACGTTCACGTAAAGGTATGTCAGATCGAAAGACTTCCTCCTTGGTCCACCAGAGAGAAAAACAACGGATGTCCAGGGAACCACTTCATCTAAAAAGGACCACTCATGGATTCCTTAAAACTGTTGTGGCATGGCGCATTATCCTGCTTAAAGAGGCCATTGACATCAGGGAATACTGTTGCCATGAAGGGGTGTACTCAGTCTGCATCAATGTCTAGATATTTGGTACATGTCAAAGTAACATCCACATGAATGCCAGGACCAAAGGTTTCTTAGCAGAACATTGCCCAGAGCATCACACTGCCTCCACCAGCTTTCCTACTTCCCATAGTACATCCTGGTGCCATCTCTTCCCCCAGGGAAATGACGCACATGCGCCCGGCCATCCATATGATGAAAAAGAAATGTGATCCATCAGACCAGACCACCTCCTTCCATTGCTCCATAGTCTACTTCTGATGCTCACGTGCCCATTGTAGCCACCTCGGCGGTGTACAGGGTTCAGCAGGGACACTCTGAGTGGTGTGTGGCTACTCAGTTCTATACGCAGCAAGCTGCGATACGCTGTGTGTTCTGACACCTTTCTATCCTAGCCAGCATTAGCTTTTTCAGCAATTTATGCTACAGTAGGGAAACTGTATGCCTCCTGTTAAAATACTGACAGCGGCATCCCGATGGTAGTTATCCCGGTCAGGTAAGTATACTAACCCTCCCCGTAGTGCCTAAACCGGTCTCCCCCAACCCCTCCCCCTTTGTGCTTAACCCCGCTACGCTGCCTTAACCAAACACTCATCCCCCTGCTAACAGCTAAAACGCCTCAATCTGGATGGCGTCCTTCTTGATTACGGCGTCTGCATTAAGATAGGCGTCTGGCTTTTCCGTCGGGATTTAGACTGGCGGCATCCCGGCCGCTGGTCTGCATACTACGTCCCCTACAGTAGCTCTGTAGGATTGGATAACTTTCTTTGAATAATTTGATTTGGTGACAGTGGCCAGGGAAAAATCTATCTAATCTAAATTGAAGGTTCTCTTTTGTGGGTTACTAGTGAAAGTTCTTTGGGTTACAATTATTCCATAGAGGGCCTATTTTGAGATATGGATTATGCCCACATTCTTTTATATGACTGTGACACAGCCAAATTTCCTGAAATGGGTGATTGTCACAGATTTAGAAGGCTAATCTTCAATTTGTCTCCTCACCCATCTACTAATGTCTGAAGTTATTTGAACCTAAGTCCATGTTACATAGTGAGGAGACATGTCCACTGATTAAAGCTATTCATAAATTATATTTTGTTGATCCAGATTAAGGAAAACCCTCCCAATTTATGCTCCTGGGAAGTGTTCTTTCCTGACCCCAGATATAACAACCTGATAAATTCCCTGGAACAATAACTCTAATATGTCCTCTAACAAGTGTAGCTGATGACCTTTTCTGGCAAGAAAGGTATTCACAGTAACAAGCTATTCTTGTGCTATTGTACGCATGCAGCAGTGCAGTGTTCTCCCCAGAATTTTTTTCCAGCCGGGTAGGGGCCTTCGCAATTATGCGCGCGCAAGGAAAAGGGGTATCTCCCTTACCATTCCACTCTCTTATGCAGTGCTCCCAGGCTTAAATAGTGCCCCATAGGCAGTGCCTCCAGACTGGTCCCAGCCCCACCCCAGAACTTACCTTAACTTGCTCGCCACTCGTGCTCCCACTCCCGCTGCCTCGCTCTGACTGGATCTAACTAGATCCAGCAGGCGCGCTGGGCAGAGGCTCCTCACGTCGCAGTTGACGTCATGACGTCACCCGCGCACTGCATCACTGGGAACGCTTGCCTCTGAAGCGATCGGAGGCTTCTTTAGCCTCCGGTCACTTCAGAGGCTAGCGTTCCACAGCAGGGGTCGGTGGGGGAAAGTGCCGGGCGGTAGGCTGTTTCTGCCGGGCGATGTGCCCGCAGGAAACAGCCTGGAGAGATCATTGGCAGTGTGTTGACAGTAGCCCGTCTGCTAGTTTATGCAAATTGCATACAAATTCCTTCCCTTGTGTGCATCCATGTGGCTGAATGTGTAAGGACTGCTATTCCCACTTTTAGTGCCCGTACACGCTGTAATACCGATTAGTGCTTCTTTATACACCACCATTGGTCAAACCTTCGAAAATGGCAGGTGAAGTTTCTCTGTCTGACCACGACCTTCTATGCTTGCGGCAGGGCGTTCGTGAATGCAGCCACTTGAATTAACATGCCCACGTCACTCCCATAATACACCCACTGAATGGCTTATCTTCCCATGCATTTATAGCCACCTTCCAGTTATTTCCACCGTCTGATACAATCTGAATCCATCGCAACAGCACCTTTTGTGTGTACACTCTGTGTAATGCATGCGCCGTAAGGGTTTCCAGAATTATTCGTGCATGTACAGTTGTAAATATTCGCTCAACTCCATGAGCCCCTGCATTGCGTGTGACTAAGAATTAGGTCCCTCTGTGTTAATAATCCTGTATAGTGTCATCTGCAAATATGAAATATATTCACACTTTAACATAGTGTGGATAGACTTCTTTTATGTTATGTAACTATAAATGTTATTAGGGATGACAGGTTCCTTAAATATCTCTATCAGGGATTCTCTACTCCAGGCCTAAAGTACCCCCAACAGATCATGTCTGTGGATCTCTTTAATCATGCACAGGTGATTTGATCTGTTTTGTTGGGTCAGTAATTAACCCACCTGTTTCCATCTGTGAGGAAAACCTGTAGTTGAGAATCACTGATCTATTTAACAATCTGCTAAAGTCTATACAGTCTCCAACATGAACTCTGTGTCGGGGAGGGGGTGAGACAGGGTGACACTTTACTGGTATATAATGATGGGGAATGGCCGTCATGTGTCGGACAGCCAGGTGTGGGAGGAAATCTCAGGTGATGACACCACTGACGCTTGTGGGAGGCATGAGAGGTCAGACCAACGGCCAGTAACTGTAATACAGCGGTGTATTCTGGTTACTCCTGTCACTAGCACCCACCTGCAGAGACTGGTAAGATGGGGACTATCCAGGAGGCATTTTCAGAAATGCTTTGTGCCATCTTGACCATGTCACTCATCATCCTTCCCCAATCGTTTGTCCGCAAAGCGCTATTTGGAGACTTTATTTGCACACTCACGCCAGCAGCACACTAGATTAGTACTTTTGTTGCAAAATAATTGGTGTAAAGACATAGATTTAGCATAACAGATGGCGTGGGGGTCACTCAAAGCTGGATGCTTGGCAGGGCTAAGTCAGTGGCGTTCCCAACAGGGCTACTTTGTACGATTTTGTGGGCACATCTGTATATATGTATATTATATATAGAAAACAAGTACTAATAGCGCTACACCAAAAGTCTTTTGTGGAATCCTTTTCAATATACATGGTGACAATGTTCTTCCAATGGGACCGTTGTTGTAAAGTCCCGAGAAGTTTATGTAAAACAAAAGGTGAAAAACAAGCGTCTTATAGTGTAATAAATGATTACACTATAAGGTGTATGTATATATATATATATATATATCAATCTATCTATCTCAAAATATATATATAAATATATAGTGGTGGGGAGTCTTTTGAACCAGATGCATTTATTTGGCTTACTGGTTTTTGGACAAGACCACCTCCGGTGTTGGGCAAGTAAAATTTAAATGGAGAACATGGTTTTGGGGGGATCCGGTCAATATACCGACTGACGGGAAATAATGGTTAGGGGTAGAAGAGCGGGAGGGTTAGAATACTGACCAGCAAGTGTATGTATCATAGCCCTGTCGGGATGCTGGCATCGAGATTCTGATCTCCGGGATCCTGAGCGCCGCCATCCCATACCCAACCCATTATAGGCTTGCTATCCTTGTATTTGCAGAATGTAATTGTAATTTCAGTACTTTAACATTGCTGATTGCCTTTTATTACCCTTTAAATGTTGTTGTATTTTAATGTTTGGTTCATTGCTTTTTATTTAAAGGTTATAGAATACAATTGTCTCAAGTAAAAAATGTATACCTTTGTCCATAGGCTCTATTACTGTGTCATAGCAATTTGCTCCTCTGTTATCGGTTAACATGGAATTACTTGTTATTTCAGTTAGGTTCTAGAAAGATTGAAACCATTATGATACTAGAAAGAGTGGGAGAGAGTACATAAAATATTTAAAAGTGTAGTTTGTGTTTCTTTGCAGTCCAATGCTTCCTTGCAGATGAAGTGCTGTACATCACTGCGCTCTACTGTAATATTAAGCATTCTAATGGTGTTCTTACCAGGCAAGACAGAGCCCTATAGTGTTTCTGTATAGGTGAGTTCTGCAAAGTATGGCTTTCAATAACACGCATTGTTTTATTCTAGCGGAACTTTGCCAGGCACTGGGAGGGACCACACTGACACCTGCTGGTTCTCGCCCATCCCCTCCACTTCCTTCCAAACGTGGAGCTCCCTTCTCCACAGATGTCATGAGCAACAAAGAGAAGACCTCTCGTCCCGTGTCACTCCCTCCTCACATTACAAGTGAAGCCCCTGCACGTTCTCCAACACCTCCCACTGTTCTGCCTCAAGCCCCCTCCTTGCCTGCCATTCTTCCTGAAGAACACCCACCATTGGAAGTCCCTCTCCCTAGCACAGAAGAAGAAAAAGAAATCCCACCAAATGTGCCTATACTGCCTCTTCATATTCGCATTCAGCAGGCTCTCAGCAGCCCCCAGCCTCTTTCCACTTTGGATAATTCCCAGCGGGCACACTCCCTGCTATTTGTTTCCAGTGAAGTGGGGTCGGGCGAGGAGAGGAAGAGAGTAAGATCCCTCCCTGTTACTATAGAGCTCCTCAAAGTGTGAGTGTCTTTCAACTCTTCCATCCAGCCTGACTATTTGTTTTATGCTCACACCATCCTTCCTCTTTCCAGGATGTATGAGCATATAACATCTATATATCGTTTCTCAGTCGCTGTATTTACTTATTGTGATCATTGCCACTTTCTAGGCCTGATGATGATGATGATGATGAGGAAGAAGTGAGCCTAGAAGAGGAAGACTCATCTCCAGAAGTCACAGGTTTGCATGTCTCACGCGTATACATTGGTGAGGTTCCTTCTGTTACTATAATACCGAGCTACATTCCTCCATGTCTGGAGGAGGAAGATGAGGAGGAAGATGAATGTATCAGTGATAGCGACTCAGAGGGGCCCATACTCTACAAAGAGGAAGATGATGAAGATGATGAAGAAGAAACAAGTAAGTTTCTTTGATAACTACTAAAATAATCTACATACAAATGCCATTTGAAGTTGGTATAATTGCACACATTTGTAAATTTAAAGCATAATGTGTTTTTGTACAAGTTTTTAAAAACCAACTTTATATTGTCTGGTGCTTTTAAGACCAGTCGTCTGCATTATTGGGGTTCATGGTGAAATCAGGCCTCCACAAAGGAGACAGTGTGCTATACTGGTAGTGAGACAATGCGGTGCTGGTTCACCTTTGTATAACTTAAAGTCTGTACACACACAACGATGTAAGTAATGAACAATTTTCCTTGAACGATTTTCGTTCAGTTTTTCCCTTGAAAAAGTAAACGCAAATCGTTTTACTAAGTAGTTGGTTTTACATTACTTAATAAACTATTTTCTGTGTGTTGAAGGAAAAATGTTGCAACTTCTATTGCAAATCGTTCAGTTGGCCAGTCTGACTGAACTACAATCGACAAACGTGAACGCGCATGAACGTTTATCGTTTTACACTGAAGGATTTTTTGAACGATAACGACGTCATTATAGTTAAATCGTTAAGAAAATCGTTGTGTGTACACACCTTAAGTCTAAAATAAGTGTCACTTTTTTAATGTAGCCCACCAAAAGAAGTGTCATTAAATCTTCCCAAAAAATACTAGTGAATTATTTACAACTAAGTTGCACCATTCATATGCATTATAATTGATAGAAAGGTGAGCAGGGAGGAGGACCTGTGCATGCTGGCAGCTTCAAAGCTTTTAGCTGTTTGGTGCAATGGATCACTCCAACTGCATACTACCCCACCCTGCGCCGAATACGACGCATTTACTGCGACTCTACCTCCGCCGATGCCGAAATGCCAGTATCTCTATATGCCCTGGGGATTTCGGTGTGGCTCAGCTAGCGGCATAGCTGGGTTATGGACTGCGATCTGATTCACGGAGATGGCAGGTAAGATGATTCCTCGTGTGGGGAATCGTGCGCGAAGCAGTCCAGACCTCTGGTGTAGGAGATGTATCGGAGGCAGCTACAGGCGAAGGTCTTGTTTAATGTGTCCTCACTAAGGTGGCTGGGGCCATATCGTCTGTCGCCGGGAACGGGTAGTAGACGCACTAGAGCTCACTAGGAATGTCTACTACTCTGAGGCCAGCGTACCCGTGTTGTCAAAATCGCAGCTTAGGGGGAGATGGGCGCTCCCCCGACTGCTCCTCCCCCAACACAGACACAACTTCCGCTTGCGGATTCCCGCGTCTTATGTGCTGCTTCTGACCACCTTGTGTGAGAGACGCTCACAGTCCACCTTGGGTGCACTGCTGAAAGCTGTTGGTCTCAGAGGTTAGGTCTGTCTCCCTGTATACCTACCTTGGGTCAGGTATATAGCACTCTATATCCTACCAATACCGCTGAGGGGGCTGGTCAGTTGATTTAGCGTCCATTTGCATTAGCATTTGATTATATTTATGCATTGTATGTGACTGTGATGCTAGCTGCTGTATTTATACTGCCTTTTTGTTTTCAAAACTGTCAGATATATCTATCACTGTGTTTCTCCTCATCCCTCTGAAGGTGTGTGGGTTTTTTTGTTTAAAGTCACATTGCATTTATACTCTCTACCTTATACCTGTTACACATTTCCATATCTCAAGGTAATTGAGAGAATGATGAGCTTCCTGTGCTGAAATCCTGTTTTGCAGGCCTATTTGAGCAGGATTTTGTTCAAGATGGGTTGTGTAGTGTCTGTTGTAAACAACCACCTTTTCTATCTTGTACACCTGCATCAGCACAAGAACACCCTGGGTGGCCTCTTGGTCTCCGGTTTTGTCGCATTTGCTGGACAGGGCCACAGCGTTGCGTGCTCCTGCCACGATATTGCCTCCTGCTATGGGGTACCCACAGCATTTGCATCCTTCTATGTATATGTCCCACATGAATCCCTGTTGGTTTGATTCTTCTGCCGAAATCTAAGACTCTGATCTTTAGGTGTCAGAAGGTGGCTAAAGATTATCTTCCTCAGTCTGAACAACTGACAAATCTCCTGTCTGAAGCATGGTGTACTCCAAGTAAGCATTTTCATGTTACAAATAATTTAACCTCTCGATACCCATTTGCACTTGGTGAGTGTAACAAATGGGAAATTCCTCCATCGGTAGATGCTCATGTAACTAGATCAGTGGTTCTCAAACTTGGTCCTCAGGACCCCACACAGTTCACTTTTTGCAGGTCACCCAGCAGGTGTGTTCATTACTCACTGACATTTTAAAAGATCTACAGGTGCAGCTAATTATATCACTAGTAATTATGTGAGGACACCTGCAAAACATGCACTGTTTGGGGTCCTGAGGACAGAGTTTGAGAACCTGTGAACTAGATTAAGAGCTCTACATTACCCATTCCTGCAGCATCCTCATTGAAAGAGGTTACAGATAGAAAACTTGATAACTGTTTAAAATCAGTGGTTTTATTATCTGGAGCTATTACCAGACCAGCTGTGGCTGTTGCCTGGGTAGCCAAGGCTATGGAAGAATGGACGAAGGCTCTGGAGGATAGCATGCCGAATGCTACCAGAGAACAGCTCTCGCATCTCAGGCAGATGCAAGAAGCAGCTATGTATATGGGGGAAGCAGTCATTGATGCAGGTATCTTGGCTCGAAGAACCCTTTGGCTAAAAACCTGGATGGCGGATACAGGGTCCAAGAAGGCCCTGGAGTCTTCGCCTTTTGTTGGGAAGGGTACTGTTTGGACCAGAGCTGGATGACAACATGTCTTCTCTGGCGACATCTAAATCTGCGGGATTGCCATATACGACTACCCCTAAGTATAGGCTTTCGTCAGCTCGGTCCTTTCACCCACAGGATAGGGCAAAGGGACAGTCTTCCTCTAGACTGGATAGTTCCCACAGGAAACCACAAACCAGGAAATCCTGGTCAACCAGACGACCTGCTTCCAAACCGGGCAATAAGCCCACTGCCTGATGGTCCGGGCCTCCCCCTGGGGGGTCTCAGGGTAGAGGCCCACTTCTCCAGTTTTCTCATGTTTGGCATTAGATGACTACGGATGTCTGGGTTTGTGAGGTGGTCTCTCATGGTTACGCCATCACGTTCCTCAAGCATCCTCCTCAGAGGTTTGTTGGTACAACCCTTCCGGTAGACCCGGTCAGATCTTTGACCTTCCGGGAGGCTATTGGAGCCTCCTGAGTTCGG
Organism: Taudactylus pleione; assembly: GCA_031769625.1. Lineage (NCBI taxonomy): Eukaryota > Metazoa > Chordata > Amphibia > Anura > Myobatrachidae > Taudactylus > Taudactylus pleione. The sequence goes on along the minus strand of JAUIMM010000303.1, from coordinate 283,363 downwards.
GAATCTTAATCCCTGTTCCTGTGACGCAACAGGGAAGGGGTTATAATTCAAATTTGATTTTGATTCTGAAACCAAATGGATCACATCGCCCTATCCTGAATCTGAAGTCTCTCAACAGATTCATCCATGTGCCCAAATTCCGTATGGAAACCCTATGGTCAATTATGCTGGCAATGGAGCCTGTAGATTTCATGGTCTCCCTGGACATACAGGATGCTTATCTGCATGTTCCTATTGCACAATCTGACCAAGGATTTCCGAGAATGGTGGTAGATCAGCAACATTAACAATTTCAGGCTCTGCCCTTCGGGCTGGCCACGGCCACTCCGGTATTTACCAAGATAATGGCAGTTATGACAGTTCATCTCAGACGACAAGGAGTCAGGATACTGCCATATTTGGACGACCTCCTGATATTAGCACAATCTCAATGTCATCTCCAATTGACCATTGTCTGCCTACAAGAGCACGGCTGGATAATCAATTGGAAAAAGTCTTCTCTTTCTCCAACTCAGCAGATGGTGCACTTAGGAGCGCTGCTGGACTCTCTGGGACAGAGGATTCTTCTACCAGAGGACAAGATTGCAGCACTACAATCTCGTGTGCACAGTCTATTTTGCAAGCAGGAAGTATAAGTTCACTTGGCAATGCAGGTGCTGGGCTCCATGGTGTCAACATTCAACAAGGTGGCTTATGCCCAGTTCCACTCAATGTCCTTGAAGTAATGGATTCTGTCTCGTTGGGATGGTCGGTATCATCGGATAAAGTCTTAAGATGATCCGCATCTCGCCGGAGGTTCGGCTCTCCCTCGTCTGGTGGCTGCAGACGACTCATCTAGACAAGGGTTGCCCATTATGGGTCCCAGATTGGGTGGTACATGGATGCAAATCTGCGAGGATGGGGAGCGGTGACTATTCTTCACACCTTTCGGGGAAGGTGGACGGATTAGGAAAATCACCTACAGATTATTTTGGAGCTTTGTGCAGTGCACAGAGTACTCATTCTAGCGCAGGACCTACTTCAGGGCAGGCCTGTCCAGATTCAGTCCGACAATGTGACTGCGGTTGCCTATATCAATCATCAAGGAAGAAGTCCGGCAGCCATGAGAGAATGCCATCTTCCAGCAATCTCTGCAATATTCATCCCAGGAGTCCTCAACTGGGAAGTGGACTTCCTCTGTTGTCAGGACATACATACCGGAGAATGGGCTTTTCATCTGGACGTCTTTCAACTCCTGGTGGACAAGTGGGGACTACCAGATATAGACCTCATGGCGTCACGCCACAACAACAAGGTCCCCAGGTACGGGTCCAGAATAAGGGACCCCTCAGCCGCCTTTTAGGACGCTCTGGCGAGGTTGACATACCTGTTTCCTCCAATCTCCCTCCTCCCAAGGGTCGTCAGAAAGTTCAAGCAGGAGGGCGGCAGGATAATACTAATTGCTCTTGCCTGGCCCAGGAGACATTGGTTCACCGATCTGAAATGTCTATCCATAGACAGTCCACTTCCACTTTTTCTACGACCGGATTTACCTCGGCTGGCTTTGATGGCATGGCTCTTGAGTCTTCCGACTTAAAGACCAAAGGTTTCGCTATTTATTTGACCCAGACGATGCTGAGGGCAACGAAGCCGGCTACGGCCCGCATCTATCACAGGAATTGGCATTCATTTTTTCTTTGGTGTTCCCACAGAAAATATGACCCTAAAGTTTTCAGGGTCTCGCAAGTGCTTGCTTTTCTTCAGGTAGGATTAGACTTAGGTCTTCGCCTGGCTACCTTGAGAGTTCAGGTTTCGGCATTGTCAGTATGGTTCCAGCGCAGAATTGCTCCCCTGCCGGATGTTAGAACATTTTTGCAGGGGGTTCTCCATGTGCAACCTCCATTTGTTCCTCCGGTGACACCGTGGGATTTATCTTTGCTTCTCCGTGCACTGCAAGCTTCTCCTTTTGAGCCCTTGGATAAAGTGGACCTTGGATGGTTGACAGTGAAGACACTTTCTCCTCGCTATTTTCTCAGCTCGCAGAGTTTCTGATTTTGGCAGCACTGTCATGTCGCTCCCCATATTAAATTTTTCAGCAAAATAGAGCTGTCCTCCGTACTAGAGCGGGTTACCTTCCAAAGGTAAGGCGGTATCCCTTTTTCATATTAATGAAGAAATTGTAGTCCCTGCCTTTCAGTTTTCAGACCTTTCCAAGGGTGAAGCTTCCCTGGATGTGGTTCATGCCCTACATATCTACGTGGATCTTACCAGCTCCATCAGGACATCAGATGCGCTCTTTGTGTTATATGCATTTGATATTTTTGCCTCCCAGGATGCTTCCTTTGGGTGGCGGATTCTCCTCTCTGCTCAGGAGCGTCCCCACCCTTAAGGGAACTGCTTTAGTACGTACCCAAGGTAGATCCTGCGGACCCTATGGACCCTGAAGAAAAAAATTTGAGTTATGGTATAGGTATAACATACCTCCAGTTAATTTTTTTTCTTCGAGGTCCACAGGGCACCCTCCCTGACGCACCTGGCCTCAGTTGGGATCTGTTCCTTTCTTTTTGTATCACTGAATCCTTCTTCGTGTTTTGAGAGTGTTTCTTGGGTACATTGTACTTCCTTCTCCACTATTGACTATTGCCATTAGGCTTGTTTACAAACTGAATGCCTGTGGCTGGGGGCGGGGTATATAGGGAGGAGGACCTGTGCATGCTGGGAGCTTCAAAGCTGTAAGCTGTTTGGTGCAATGGATCACTCCAACTACATAACCCCCCCCCAAGGTAGATTCTGTGGACCCTATGGACCTCAAAGAAAGTCTCAACTGAGGTATGTTATGCCATAACTCTAATTTTTTCAAGTTCTCACTCACTTATGTACCAGTGACAGGCTGCACATGACTTCTGTTCCTGGGACTGAGCATCTACACAGTTTGAACGTTCCAAAGTCTGAACAATGTAATGGTGATTGTAGAGAAAGAACATACTACATAAGCAGGGGGCTGCTCACTTTGGGGTCATGTCTGATGTGCGATGATCTTTGTGATGAATGTTTTTTAACTCAAGCAAATAATGTAATTATGTAACGTGGTTCATATGGAGTTCAGTTTCAAATGAATGTGGCCCCTTTGTCATTTAATATTGGATAAATTATATTTAATTGATAGTTACAAATGTTCACTGTCCCTCGCAATAAAACAAAATACATTAAAAAAAAAAATGGAAATTGCTGACACTCGTATGGGAAAACAAAATATATAACATAGTATTGCAATCATAATTAATCACTGATGAAGTGTTGTATGAGCTTTTACAAATCATCCAGGTTTTTTTACTTGGGTATTTCTGAAAGACTACATTGTGCATTTATCTATTGATACCATCCCGCAACTCACAGTGCTTGCTTCATATAAATTTATAACCGGTATCCAAATACTAGGAGCCAATGGCAAAACTTACGAGGCTAAAGTTTTGTTAAAAAAAAAAAAAACAACTATTAACCTCCTCAAATTCAATGAGGCGTGTATGCACAATGGCACACACATCATACCTAACGATTGCTAGACAATGATTACTGTGTGGTTACAGGGTGCATTTTTTGGATATTGTGATTGGTTTTTGTGTAATGCTGATTTTTATGTTGTGTAGTAAAATATGTCTTTAGTGCAGTGGTTCTCAAATTGGGTGCCTCAGGGCACTTACAGAGGGTGCCTCGGGTTGGTGGTCCAGTACCAAATAAAATGATTTTTATTCAGTGTGATAGGCAAAACCACTGTTAATGACTGCCAATCACAAAATATGTGGACAGAGAAGCGCAGCCCTGTCAACGTTGCATAACGGAACATACCGTAAGGGTGACATATAAGCACTATTTGTCATTTAATTTTTGTTGAATTTCTCAATAAAAAACTTTTGGCCCAGGGGTGCCTTGGAAAACATGCTGATACTCTAGGGCGCCATGATTCGAAAAAGTTTGGGAACCACTGCTTTAGTCTGTTCTATTTAAAATATGCAATTTTTGTCTCTGCTCTTTAGTATAATTTTCTATTCATTTATTATTGTATTCTACTTATGTATTTCTAGCATTTGTTAATGAAGAGTATATGGTGAGGCTTTAATAGACAACAGAAGCAATAGTAGCTCATATAGAGACTAAATTGAGGCTTACCTGCGTAAAGAAATCCGTTTGATATTTTTATCTATATCTTGTAGCATGAGTCACCCACAAATTGTAGCCTTCTCTATTTACTCACTGGGACAATCCCTAAAACATTGGTGTGTACAGGCATAATGGTCTCCTTCCCTTAGCCTGCTCTCTGCTGTGTGTACCTTTGTACAATGTGCGTTTCATCCATAATGCTGTACTACTGATTACGCCACAAAATCCTTGCTGCTTGTTATCCCATGAATGTGCAGTTTTGACAAGGAATGGTTTGTATTGATGGGACGAAATCAAGCATTTGATATCTAAACCCAATTTCCAAAGGTGTTCGATAAAAGTTTTTTGAATAGCCTGGAGATATGGGCCCTGATTCAGAGCCGGACGCTCTGACCAGAGCGCTCGCTCTGAATCAGGGCCCACCTCCATTAATATGGAGCGTCGTCCTGGACGCTTGTATAGCTGTGGGTCACCACCCACAGCCTATACGAGCGTGCAGGATGATGGTCGCGATGGTCTTGACCATCGCGACCATCGAAACTGCGAGCAAAAGCCTGCGGTTGAGTTTTTCAACCGCAAGGCCAGGAGTGATTTTGGCTCTATCAGAGCCAAAATCACTCCCACTGACATCACTAGTGATGTCAGTGGGGCCGGCTTCAGACGGTAGGCGTTCCCTTGGGAACGCCTCCGTCTGGCAGGCACGCCCCCGGCACGCCCACCAAAGGGGGCGTGCTGTCAGTCAACATCGACAGCACGCCCCCTTTGATGAGACACTCCGAGCGAGTGCGGACCATCGACCCACTTGCGAGCGGACACTTGCGAGCGGACAGCGAGTGGGTCTGAATGAGGGCCATGTTTTGGTTCATTGTCTTGCTGTTGGTTTAACCATTGACCATCTAGGTATAGACCAGAGAGTATTGCATGGTGCTGTAAAATGCTGTGGTAGCTTTTCAGTTTAAGGTGCCAGTCACTTTCTGCAAATTGCCGACTCAGGATCCAGCAAAAGTTCCCATCACGCTTCCTCCTCCATATTTGACCGTTGGTGTCACAGGGATTTATTGACTAACCAGCTGCAGTTTCCCAGAGTGTTTAAGCCCGAAATTTAAAAGGACAATGGCTTTAATAGCAGAACATGGGGTATTTTGCTATTAAAAGCATTGCCCTTTTAAATTTCAGGCTTAAACGAGCCGGGAAGTGCTTACTTTTAAAAGCTGCTGCTTAGTAAATAAACACCACACACTGAAGAACCATCCTGTCGACTACTCAACAGCGTATAAAAGGATGAGCCAAAGATTTCAAATATTGATTCATTGGTCTATAAAATCATCCTCCGGTCTTCAGTAGTCCACTGTCTGTGCTTCATGGCCCAGACAAGCCTCTTTCATTGCTGCAGAACAGCTGTAAGTGCCCAGTGGTTCCTAAAATGTGACCGTGGCACCCTGGGGTGCCTCGGGACACTTGCAGGGGTGCCTCAGGTTGGTGGTCCAACACTAAATCAAATCATTTATGGTCAATGTAATGTAAATATGTGGACAACCGAAATGCAAACCTGTCCCCCATCACATAACTGACCCTAAGGATGACAGTAAGCACAATTGACTTCACTTTGCTAAATTTTTTCAGAATTCCTCAATAACAAAATTTTGGCTTAGGGGTGCCGTGAAAACAATGCTGATACTCTAGGGCGCCATAATTCAAAAAAGTTTGGGAACCACTGGCTTAACCCATTACTTGTTCCCTAACAAAAAGGCTTTTTTTATAACTCTCAAATGTACATTATTTTTCAGTTTTTGCTAACCAAAACTTTTAACCTCTTTGCAGCATTTCAGGTTATTCACTGGACTTTTGAATTGCTTACATTTCAATAAAAACTGGAAAAAATGAGTGTGTTCTATAACTTTTGACCAGTAGTTTATATTGAAATTTGTAGTTTGCAGTGATTAAATAAATTTTAAGCTTAAGTACAGCCTGATTTTTTTAATTTTTTTTTAATATGCAATTTAGAGGACCGATAAATCTGGCATACAAGTTGGTCCAGTATGGAAAGGTGTGATGTAGAGTATATAACCTTGTTATGTAGTATGGTGCAAGCTGTAAATTTGTGTTTTTCAGTCTTTCTGCGGTCCTACATATAGTGAAGGTGTTCATTGTGTGGGCTTATTATTTCACTGGGAACCATCACTGAGGAATAATATACAAAGTTCCTTATATATAAACAGGCTTATATTTTAGGTTTATTTAGTATCTTAAGTACTTTCCACAGTGTCCTTCAGCCGGTCTAAGCCAGCCACATGTGGTATGTCACTGACCGATTCAGACAGGTGAATGGCCAAATTGGGTCTTTAGTATAAGGGTCAAGCAGCTGGTAAGATTGTAGTGTGTGGCCAGCATTACAGACGGGAAGTCTAAAGTAGCTAGGTAGAAATACTTCCCCCATGATTAGGCTTATTCCTATTATCTTAAGGTTTTATAAAAGTGTATACTGCTTACAATGACTAGTGTTTTGTATTGTGTAGTTTGATTTTTTTGGTCTTTTGTATGTGCAACTAAAATTGTTCTAGTATGTTATAGATCACCCTTCTCTACTGTGTGACTCAGAATATAGGAAAACTTTGGCAGTAACATGTTTTATTTAAAAAATTGTGAACTGTATTACACAGAATTATTTTCTGGAATAGTGGAGTTAACAGCATTAGTGTAATCTTGTTTTGCTGTAGTGTACTTGTCATTATAATATTCTTTATGGCTTCAGATGTCAATATGTATTGTTAAATAGTGTCTAATTTGCAGTACATTTACAGAAATGAAATTATTACTTGGTCGTATACTAAATTGTAGCTAAACCATGTGTTTGTTTTGAACCCCCCCCTCCTTCCTTGTGCCTTTTAGCCAGACTCAGATTTACATTCTAGATATTTATAATGTTTTTTTTCCCTTTCTAGGCTCCTTGGCAAATAAGGTGAAAAGAAAAGATACCCTGGCCATGAAGCTTAGTGGAAAAATGGGTTCTCAAGATCAAGACACTGAGATACCTCATCGCAGCCGGGAAGAGTGGAATCAAATCCGGCAACAGATTGGCTCACAGCTGAACCGAAGATTGAGCCAGAGACCCACTGCCGAGGAGCTGGAGCAGAGGAACATCTTACAACGTGAGAGCAGAGGGGTGCAGCAGCTAATCAATAGACCAATTCATAGTGGTAGACAAGTTTCCAGAGACGTGAGAAACTGATGCTGCATATCCACTAGTAGACATGGAATCAACAGCACAATTATGACATTGTTATCGTGCTGTCGTTTCCATGTCTAGTGATGTGCCTAGACTGAACGTTAGCTCGTTCAGTCTAGGCACATCCATCATCCCCGCACATGCTGAACCTGACTGGATCGTCAGGTTGACCAGCTTGCACGGGCGATGATGGCAAAAACGACCTGCGGTCATGCGCGTCGCTGGTCGTTTTTGATATTTACATGCCACGACGTCGTTATCGTGCAATCGCTTGGTTAAATTGAAGTGGATTCGCGGCTTCAGAAAACGTGATGAGCACAATGTGACATAAGTGGGCAGGAGATTTAACCGGCAAAGTTATTTGTAAGAAAACATGTTATAAGAAACTTAACAAAGATAGGATAGAATTGTGTAACAATGACACAATAAACAGTGAAGGTTACTAAGGAGGAATATGAAGAAGGAAATGGACATGTGGGCTCATTTAAACAAGTGGTATAATGGAAAGATGCCAGAAGTGAGTTTTTCATAAACACTAACTAGAGTTAGAGCAGCAGGCCTTAGTGGCGTCAAGTAAACTGTAAGGGTGTAAGTACTGTAAACTGTAAGGCTGGCAAACGCTTTACAGAGGCTGCCATGAGTTTCAATGACATCCTTAAACCTATTTCCTTTGTAGAAAAGAATGAAGCTGACCGGCTAGCAGAGAAACGTGAAATCAAGAGACGATTGACACGCAAGGTACCTGTCCCTTTTTTCCTAAGAAAATTGCATTCCGTTTAGAACAAAAATTAATTTTTTGTTAAGCATAAACCAGTCCATTTTCATTCTGTAGAGACTTTATTTAAAGAACAGTTTAACTTTTGTAGAACTCCCCTACTCTGCCTTAAAGGAGAATTCCACCCATAAACAGAAATGGATCATTTTAGAAGGAATTATCTTTAAAAGGTGAAGTGGGCAGTGCTTAGGCTGTTAAAAAATGAAATTCTTTTTTACCCTGCTTGTGCTGTTCTTCAGTTCAGCTTAGGTCCCTAATGGTTGTAATGGTCCCATACCGTTACACTCTTATCGCTCATCCTGCCAAGATGGTGTTGATACCCCACCCCCATGAACTTCCCATCATGTCACAAGCATCATGTTGTAAAGCTGAGTTGGTAACCACACTTTACATTGCAGTACTAGCATGTTTGGTTTGACATACCACTGTCCCCCTTCTGCTTGTCAGCATTCTGAATTTCCAAAAGGTAACTACATCCCTCCCCATATGCATCAGTTACATATTCACATTTGTTGTAAGCAGCTTTAATACCCTGTGTATAGACCTCACAGTTGTGAAGTGATCATATGCTGTGTGCCTTTGGGAGAAACCAGTCATGTAACTTAGCCATGCTTTAACACAGGGACAACATGCCTAATGAATTATTGAACAGCTTGTTGCTGATGGCACATGTGCTGTAACCCATAACAGTTCTTCAATACATACTCACTTTGAGTCTAGCACTACATGTTAAATTAATAAAAGCAAGTGTATGGCTGTTTCACACTGTTATTAGCAAAGCGTGTTATTTTTGGATGTCATAGATATGTTTAGGAATCAGTATGTATAAACTTTTATCAATTTGTTTTTCTGTTCTTCTGAAGTTTAAATGACATTCCCTTAGCTCTGTATTTATGAAATGGTAAAAACAAACTCAAAGTCTTTCACTTTGATCTATAGCTCAGTCAAAGACCTACAGTGGCGGAGTTGTTAGAGAGAAAAATACTTAGATTCAATGAGTATGTAGAGGTGACGGATGCTCACGATTATGACAGAAGAGCTGATAAACCCTGGACCAAGCTCACCCCGGCTGACAAGGTAAGAAACCACTTCCCCTCTCCGTATCATTGATATTATTACTTATATGCATATTAGTAATGTTACTATATTAGTGGTCATGAGTGTAGAAGTCTTGAGTGTTATGTTATCCAGATTATAATGAAGAATTGGTCGCACAATACAACTTTCCATTCTATAACATTTTGCCTACTTGTATCCAGTTGAGGAGCCCCAGGTAATGTGTGCTTGTAATATTAGATTTACCTAATAACATTTATTTATATAGCACCAGCATATTCTGTTGTACTTTACACTTGGGAACATAGTAATAAAACGTGACTGGCTAATAACAGAGGTAAGAGTACCTTACCTGCAAGCTTAATACCTCGGTGATGAACACATTGCACTCAGTCTTATGCTGAGTACACACTAATACGCTATGTCGTTCATACAGCCGACAAACATATTGTATAGTGCATCTGCAGTTTTGTACAGACGCTAGATCTATGAACGACATATCTGGTTTGCCCTGAAGGACACCCGATGCCAATATATCATGCAGATATATCAGTACATCTGCCTGTGTGTATGGGGGACCCGCAGACCAGTTGTGATGTCTTGCCAGACTTATCAAGTGGCCATTTGGTAACTGTAGTAGTCTATCCTGGCACACTACACCTCTTGCTCAGCACATTTCTTCCCTGGCAGTCAGGGTCTCATATGCGTGCCATCAGCGACTGTGCAGAGATCTCCTGGAGTGGTCACTAGTTCCACTTCCAACTGAATGAACAAAATTGAAGACCTCATGAGAAGCAAGCATCCAAGATGGAAATTTTGTGTGCTCTTTTTCAGGTGATTTTAAAATCATCAGATTTACTAACTGCAAAACTGCTCAAAGACCGCAGAATAATTGTTGCTTCCAAAATCACCGTTACGATTGTTTTGTCAGAGCAAATTCAAATTCTCAGGAGTTTGCATTACATGAGGTTGTAGTAACGGGCAAACTGCATGCTGCTTGAGCTATCAGACGAATCATGAGGAGGCTCAGTACACTTATGAGGGCAGTCACTCTGTATTGCTTAAGGAGGTACAATTCATTGACTGTTATTTTATGGGGCAATATTTTATTAATATATTGGGGAAAAGAAACTTTCATTTTATTAAGAGAACAATAATTGATTGCTATCTGGGGACAATCAAAAAGTATTTGTGTAACGGGGGGCAACAATCATTTTAAGTCTCTATAAATGGTGTCCACATCATAAACTATTAGTTGTTTCCCTGTCATAAATCCATTTCTGTTGCAGAGCATTTGAACTAACCTGCTGGTGGTTTTGATTAGTAAATTCAGTAGTTTTAATGTGAAACCACTGCACAACACAGTTTCTGGTAAATTTTTCCCCTAGTGAGTCTGTATATAAACATACAGTGTTTGAAGTAGGATTTGGAAGTGCCGATATGAAAATTTGATCTAACAGGACAGGGGTCTGTGGGCCGTCAGGCCTCAAGAAGCTTTAGAAAAAAAAAATGTTGTAGTCTTAGATGCTTTTAAAACTATATCATATAAAACCTTATTAAAAATTGCATTGGCTATCCATCTGTGTTTCTCCACCTCTCCCTCATGACTTCTGTATCACCTTCTCCTAAAGTCTCCCCTGTACCTACATCCTTCTAAATTTCTTCTTCGGGGTCCACAGCCAATACGTTGGGGTATGTGATCCAGACACCAAACAGTTAAAAACGAGCTCTCAGCTCCCAGGATAAACTGGGTCCTCCCCACATATACCTCGCCCCTGGCCAAGGTAGTCAGTTCTTCTGTGTGGTGTGGTTGACACCACATGGACAGTGGGACTGCAAGGAGCAGTCCCGAAGATGAGTAAAAAGAAAAGTTTTGACTCTCCACCTGAGCGGGCAGCACGTACTGATGGAAAGGAAACCGGAAGCAACGTAAGTGTCTGGACGCCCGTGTAGCCGCTCCATCTACCCCCTCCAGTGCCGCAACACTGGTGTGAAGCTAGTGATTTCGGTAGGGGCGCAGAGCCCTGGACTACAACCGGGACAAGGGGATGCAGGTAAGGTGGTGTCGGTGGCCGCTGACACCGGGACCACGTGGCGGTACGGCCTCCGGCAATGGAGACTGGCCGGGGGCACGCTGCAGTGAGGCGTCAGGCAGACTGTCTCCCGCACTAGACCACAGGGACGTGAGGGATCCTGACAGCCGGGGACTAGTGGCAGCGGTCAGGTCAGTGTGCCGGTTGGTTCCATCCAGCATAGGGGAGGTTCGCTTTTCTCCTGGCAGCCCCTACCCTCGCGCTGGCCCAGTCCAAAGGTTCCTGCTTCTGGGTTTGCTCCTCCCAGCCTCCCTTTATATGAGTCAGCCAGACACCACTCTCAGATGCTCTCGGTGGCTGTACACTCAGGAGGCTGGATCCAGTCTCCCTGTATACTTCTATGGTGACAGGTTTTTACAGAGCTCTCTATCCTACTAAACCTGAGGCTGTTCGTAGTGACAAGAGCTTAGAGTGCATATATTGACAAGGGGGTGAAATGTTTATGCGTTGTATGTGATTTGAATGTGTGTGGGGTACTGCCTTTTATGTCAATAACTGTCAGTCAGTTTCAAGCTCTGCCATTTGGCCTGTCGACAGCTCCGCGGGTGTTTACCAAGGTTATGGCGGTAATAATGGCATGTCTCAGGCGCCAGGTTGTCAGGATTCTGCCATACTTGGACGATCTCCTGACACTGGGGCAGTCCCAAAATCATCTGGGACTGACTGTGTCCTTTCTGCACAGTCACGGTTGGGTCATAAACTGGAAGAAGTTATCGCTTCTCCCTAACAGCAGATGATTCATTTGGGGGCACGCTTGGACTACATGGTTCAGAGGATATATCTGCCGGAAGACAAGATTGCGGCCCTGCAGTTGCGGATACGCAAATTGCTGCACAACAGGCGGATATCAGTGCAGTCAGCGATGCGGGTGCAGGGGTCAATGGTATCCACCTTCAGCATGGTGGAATATGCCCATTTTCACTCACGACCATTGCAGCTGTTAATTCTCCTATGCTGGAACAGGGAGTACAGCGCAATCAAATCTCAGGTAATTAATCTCTTACCGGAGGTTCGGTCATCCCTGTAGTGATTGCAGACAAATCATGTCAACCGGGATCGCCCATTTTGGGTGTCAGATAGGGTGTTTCTCAAAACCGATGTCAGTCTTCACGGTTGGGGAGCAATGACGGGTCTGCACACGTTTCAAGACATATGGACAAAGGCAGAAAGTAGTTTGTCCTTAAATATCCAGGAACTAAGGGCAGTATTCAGGGCTCAGGAAATAATAAAAGGCAGACCTGTTCATATTCAATCCGACAATCGCACCACCGTAGCCTACCTCAATCATCAGGGAGGCACACTGAGTCGGACGGCCATGACAGAAGTATCAAGAATTCTGGTTTGGGCAGAGCGTCACCTCCCGACAATATTGGTCGTGTTTTATACCAGGGGTCCTAAACTGGGAAGCGGACTTCCTGAGTCGGCAGGAGGTAAATGCCGGAGAGTGGGCTCTGCATCCACTGGTATTTCAGATCCTGGTGGACAGATGGGGTCTTCCAGAGATGGACCTCATGGCATCAAGGAGAAACCACAGGGTTCCCAGATATGGATCCAGGACCAGGGATCCAATGGCCGAGTTTGTAGATGCGCTGACAGTAAGATGGCATTACAGGCTAGCTTATCTCTTTCCGCCGTTTGCTCTTCTTCCCAAGGTCATCAGGAAGATCAAGCAAGAGGGCAGTACGGTAATCCTGATAGCTCCGGCGTGGCCCAGACGCCATTGGTTCACCGATCTACAGTGTCTCTCCATAGACACTTCCGTGGCCTCTTCCGTTAAGGCAATATCTGTTAATACAGGGTCCCTGCTTGTATCTGGGGTCTGCCTCATCTGTCTTTGAAGGCATGGCTCTTGAGGCCTCCGTCTTGAGAAAAAAGGGATTTTCTGAGTCTGTGATACAGACAATGTTGAAGGCACGTAAACCGGCTTTGGACCATATTTATTATAGAGTTTTTTTCAGTGGTGTGAACTCAAAAAATATGACCATGAGGTATTTAGGGTCTCTAGAGTGCTTTCCTTTCTTCAGACTGGGTTAGAAAAGGGGCTCCTCTTGGTCACCTTGAGGGTTCAGGTTTCTGCTCTTTCGGTTTGGTTTCAGGGAAAAATCGCTCTTCTGCCAGATGTGAGGATGTTTTTTCAGGGGGTTCTAAGAGTTCAGCTTCCCTTTGTTCCCCCGGGAGCTCCGTGGGATTTGTCATTAGACCTCAAGGCTCTACAGGCGCCGCCGTTTGAGCCCCTGAAATTAGTAGACCTCAAGTGGTTAACAGCAAAGACAGTGTTTCTTCTTGCTATTGCATCTGCCCGCAGAGTCTCTGATCTGGCGGCACTTTCCTTCCGCTCCCCCTTTTTAATACTTCATTGGGATAGAGCGGTTCTTTGTACTAGGGCAGGATACCTTCCAAAAGTGGTATCTCGTTTTCATATGAATGAAGAGATTGTGGTCCCAGCTTTTCAGGCTCCGAGACTCTCGGTAGGTGAGGCTTCCTTGGATGTTGTGCGTGCGCTACAAATTTATGTGGATCGCACCAACGGCACGAGGAAGTCTGATTCTCTTTTTGTGCTGTATGGCTGACATAAGCGTGGCTGGCCAGCCAATAAGCAGACACTGGCCAGGTGGATTCGTATGGCAATTTCTCAGGCATACACACAAGCCAAACTGGTGGTGCCGAACTCAGTAACGGCACATTCCACGCGATCAGTGGGACCTTCGTGAGCGCCCCGCCGGGGTGCCTCTGCTGAACAGTTGTGCAGGGCAGCCACATGGTCTTCCGTCCACACCTTTGTCAAATTCTACGCATTTGACACCTTTGCCTCTCAGGATGCCTCCTTCGGGCGTAGGATTCTCCTTTCTTCCGAGACACAGGAGCGTCCCTTTCCTTAAGGTTACTGCTTTGGGATATCCCCAACGTATTTGCTGTGGACCCCGAAGAAGAAAATAAGAATTATGGTATAACATACCTTTGTTAACACACTTTCTTCGAGGTCCATGGGGTCCACAGGACACCCACCCTAACGCACCTGGTGTTTTTGGGTATCTCTATAATTTCCCTCCTCTGAGAGATTAAAATGAACATTTTCTTTGCTTTTTACTTTGTCCAGTTACATTTGAGCCCCTGAAAATAGTGGACTGTGTATAAAATGGTTGCAATTCCTAAAAATCTGCACTTAAATTGCATCGCCACTGTTTCATTACAAATTCATTGTGGGTGGTGTACAGGGTCAAAATTTTTAAAATTGTGTCGTGTCCAAATATATGTGGACTGAACTATGTATATTAACAGAGACCCACACACAAGTGACATTATGTGGCTGCTTTGTATAATATTTTGATCACATAAATCCTGCTAATGTGAAGCAGTGCTGTATAAAACATAACCTATTTATTTTAATCTGTTTGCAAGGTTGCTAAATGCATATTTTGCATGCTTTGAAGATGATAAATTGCTACAGATGATTAACTCAAACTGAACAGAATACTCCAGTAAAAGTATCACATTTGTAAGCCAATACTGATATCTTCTGTTTTGTTAGAACATATACATTACAAAGAAAGTGAGGTGATTCTTGAGCACAGAAGTTGTAATTTATAAATGTTTCTCTTTGACTAAGTAACAATAACTCTTATATAAATCCTGAATCGTTACAGATGGGCACAAGAAATAAGTTGTAATCATTCTAGTGTGTGCCATATACTCACTATGTTTAGGATCCGGACAGTCCTATGGATTGATGAGCCTGTCTTTGAAATGTTGCAAATTTAATAAAATGAATAGATGACATGAACACAGATAAAATGCATGTACAGCAACATTATATCTGTGCAGTACAATGGAAGTCCATAATGTCCACTTCCACAATAGCTGGTAGAACTGTCGTAGTCCCCAATGGATTCTATTATGTCTTCTTTTGTTTTGTAGGCGGCAATCCGCAAGGAGCTTAATGACTTCAAGAGTACAGAGATGGCTGTACATGATGAGAGCAAACACTACACGCGGTGAGTCCTCTATTACATCCAACCCACATTCAGAGCGTCATATGTGCTGCTTTTCTGATACACATGCAACAAACTTCTTAAAATCTGTAAATTAGTTCAATGTAATTTAATAATTTTTTTTTTCCCACAGGTTCCATCGACCTTAATCAGTCACTTAAAGAGAAGAGAACTGTTAGCGGCAAGAAGCACTTACCTGCATACACATGTTGTGCCAATCGCAAGCCTACCCTCCCAATGATTTTACCTCTGACTTAAGACTGCAACGGTTGTGATGGTATTGAAGGATCATACCACTTTGCTTGTGGTTCCTATTTTCACCACAAATGGTTATTCCTTTTTGCATCATGGAATCATTCAAGCTCTTCTCCACTTCATTAGTGCTGAACCCCCAATAACCTCTCTCAGCGCGTAATATTATTGCCGCCAAGGACATTACCCTTACTGGTCATATGAACTCAAGGTGCCTTATTGCAGCTGTTCATGAGTCTAGGGCTGGCCCTGTCGTCTTTATTTAATTTTTTTTTGCTAGATATTTTTCTCCTGTTGTATTTTGAATCATGTGAACCCATGCAATGGTTTCTCTTCCACTGAAGAGTTTTCATCATCTGTGTGTGCAGGTCTTCCAATGGAATCTCAGTATCTCTCAGGGATGATTGGTGGTATAAAGTGTGTGTGTGTGTGTGTGTGTGTATTTTAACTATTGTGCAGAGAGAGCATTGTATGGCTGCTAACCTGGCCCCTTTATCTACTCAAACATTTGTTCCATGTATAGGTTTGTATGAGACCACTGTTCTCACACTTGTATGTAACTAATGAGCCAGTATTTCCCATACTCACTGTAAAAGAGCTTTGTTTTTATTGTTCTCACAAAGCAATGATAACCACTTTTTTATTACACTATCCTACTGCTTGCCTATATTTTTAAACTGCATGAATGACTACCAAGGTTAGAGACCATGAAATGAGTTGTGTGGAAAGATGGATGGAGATTCTGAAGATGCTTACACAGGGGTTAATACAAATAAAACACTATGCCTTAATGTAATCTGTTAATGTGCTTTGGGATATGTTATGTATATATTTGTACTATAATGTCTCTTTGCAAGGAGAACTCAAAACTGGAACTACTCCCCCCACCCTTCCCCTGTTCCACCCTGAATGTGTATATATGTATTACTTGTATTGGATCAAAGTCTGTATATCAGTTTGTCTCAATCTGAATTTTAATGATGAAAATTAAAAAAAAAAAAAAAAACTTTTTTTTGTCAAAAAGTTTATTGCATGTTGGCGTCTTTTCTCTTTTTATAAAAAAAAAAAAAAAAAGACATGAAACTGATAACAAAACTGTAAATAAGGAAGGCAAGAGAAGAAACCAAGACATACACTGAATAAGGAGAAGTGCCAGAGAGAGTAAAGGGAAGAGAAATATGAAGTGAAATGGGGATCCTGGAATCCATGGAACAAATGGGTCATTTGCAGCCTCTGTGGATATATACTGTAGAAATGTTGAGCACAAGTTTAGCAAGAGGTAGTTCCAGGATGGTAAGGCAGAACTAACTAATCTCCAGGCCATAGTGTAGTGTATAGCGAGTTATGTTTTATTGTATACACAGATCCAACACTTTTTTTGCTTCGGAGAGAATGAAGACCTTTAGTTTTGGTGGCTAATCCTTTATCCACAGTGATTTTGACAAAATGTGTTTAACCTGCACATAAACTAAGATCATTTCCTCTATTCCTTACTGTAGAACTGCTTCAACTTTAGATTTCCTCATCCATCTAGTAGCCTCTTGTGTCTGTCATTCTCACACAACATGACAGGAAAGGTAGAAAAGATGGTTCTTCCAAGTTCTTTGCATGTTCCAAATGTGGAACAAAATTATCCCTTTGTGCACTCTGTGATAGAGGCCCTGTATCAGCCGTCCGGGGGCATGATGGAAAAGTCAGTGATTTTATAATGGGTTAGGTTTATTTCTCAGGCCATTGCAGAACGTACGCCAGTTGTTTCAGATAGGTTCAGACTAAGAGATCCCAGATGGTTGGATTCCCAGAAATGATACTCGTAAATTCATCTATTAATTCAGTAGATATAGCAATCGCATCAGCAAATTCAAGAGCCCTTCTCTCAGCATCTAGAGACTGGATTTGAATGATGAGATACAGGATATTCGTAACTACTTGACAGATATAGATCTTCCAAGACTTAGTCCAGAAGGCCGTGATCTTTTAGATTCCCCCATAACCATAGAGGAGATTGAGTTGGCCATTAACTCCTTTCCCACCAGCAAACCTCCAGGAGTGGATGGCATCCCTCTTGAGTTGTATAAGAAACATAAAGCCTTTTATTTGCCTTGCCTGCTTAAACTTTTTAATCAAATATATGAATATAACAAACTCCCTTATTCTATGTCAGAAGCTCTTATAATTGTTCTACCCAAGCCTGGTAAAGATGCCTCATGTACAGATTCATACAGGCCCGTATCATTACTACCTACTGATGTAAAGATAATAGCAAAAATTCTAGCTACTAGAATTAACCAAGTTATACTACAATTAATTCACCCGGATCAAACGGGCTTCATGCCTGGCAAATCAACTGCCATTAATCTCAGACGCCTGTTCACCCATTTGCAAATGCCGCAAAGTGATGACTCAACATCTGTTATAATGTCTCGTGACGCCGCTAAGGCGTTTGATTCAGTGGAGTGGGAATACTTATGGGAGACACTAGAGGGATTTGGAATTGGTCCGGGATTTATAAAATGGGTTAAATTATTGTACTCTGCTCCAGTGGCAAGAGTTGCGGTAAATGGATTTGTCTCCTCCCAGTTTCCACTGTTCCGTGGTACTAGGCAAGGCTGTCCCCTGTCTCCTATCTTGTTCGCCCTTGCCATTGAACCCTTGGCATGCAAAATTAGAGCCTGCCCTCAAATATTAGGACTTACCGTGGAAACTAGAGTAGATAAGATTGCGTTATACGCAGATGATATTTTATTGTTCATTTCAAAATATGCGGTTTCCATACCGTATGTTTTGAGTACTATTGATACATTTGGTAGATACTCCGGTCTATGCGTGAATTGGGACAAATCCTTCGTGCTCCCGTTTGTAGATCCTGGCCCAACTGATCCACTGCAACGCTTCTCGCTAAATTTGGTAAATTCTTTTAAATACCTTGGAATCTGGATTGCAAAGGATCCTTCACGATATCTGGCCCTTAATGTTAATCCCCAGCTGGAGTTTATTAAATCTCGAGTCTCTGCTTGGAGCAAATTACCACTCACTATGACAGGCTGGGTAAACATAGTTACAATAGTTTGGGCTGTACGACCATTTTATGTTCTACACCATTCCCCAATATATATTCCACAGCGAATATTTAAACAGATTGATGGCCTGCTTTTCTCTTTAATTTGGTCTGATGGGAGAGTTCAAATTAAAACTGACACATTGCCTAGACGAAAAGAATCAGGTGGTCTGGCATTGCCCTCATTTAAATTATACTACTATGCCTCGCAACTGGCACACTTATGGGAGTGGTTTCAAGTAATACAGGCAGATTCAATGCTAAACTACAATATGGCTGAGAGCGGCACGAGTTTGTCTCCGGTTCAACTACTCCTTAGCGATTGTTTGGTAATTGTCACAATCCCCCTGTTTAAACAAGCTGTCATGATTTGGAGATTGACCTCGCGGATTTTAAAGGTGGAGGGATTAGATCCGGATACTCCGTTGGCTCACTCAAGGACATTTACTGAGCATTCTGAGTTACAAGCTGAGGAAGTGTGGGGAAAATGGGGAGTGACATCTGTTGGGCAGCTATATCGAGAGGGATATCTGAAATCTTTTCAGCAAATTCAAGATGAGTTTAAAGTCCCTGGGGAGTATTCTTACAGATTCCTTCAACTTAGGCACGCACTTAATGCTCAATTCAGAGGGGCCCCTCTACATCTCCGTGACTCACCGCTTAAATTACTGATTAAGTCTATAGGTTCTCGCCACCTGATTTCTAGTTTATATAATAAATTATTAGATTTGCATCACTCATCTGATCTAGCCCATATTAGACAAAACTGGATCAATGATGTTGGTGCAATTACTGACGAGATGTGGCACATAGCCTTGGCCAGTCCGCGCACAGCCACAGTATCTGCTCGTTTTCAACAGATACAGTTAATTATACTTCACAGAGTGTATATGACACCTGCCAGGTTATATGCAATTGGGGGTAGGGCAAACATGCAATGTCCCAAATTAACTCAATGGAGGGAAATTTCTGGCACCTTATGTGACAATGTCCACATGGCAAAAAGTATGTCGCATTATATCAGATACAGCTATACCACAAGATGTCCTCACTCCGGTATCATGCGTTCTGGCTAACACTGAGGATGATTCTATTGGTAAATACCCTAAAATATTTGTAAACAACATATGCATGCTAAAGTGTGCATAGCGAGGAAATGGATGGCACCTAGTGGCCCGAATATTAACACATGGCTATCACTGGTAAACAAAGTAGTTTCACACGAAAAATATGTATTTATAGCCAGGAAGTCAGAAAAGAAATACCTTAAAGTATGGTCTAGGTGGCTTGAATCGACATATAGGGGAATGGTTACCGCGCTCAACCCCTAGATGTTGTATTAAATATTTGTGTGTCTATAGATCAGACTGGTGTATAGGTAATAATGCAATTTATTGGTACAATACAATATGGGCTTTAAGTGTCAAAGATAAAGTCACCGTGTTACACATAAATATTTAAATACAAAATGAATGCGTTCAGAATGGTGCAGTTTCAGTAGATCAACATAATGTCTTAACAAAAGAACATAAATGCCTGATCGGCAGTAAATGGCAGACTGCGGTGTCCCGCAGTGCTGTAATAGTTTGTTGGCATGCATAAGAAATGATAAGTCAGTTAATGGGGGGAAAATAGGGAATATGCACAATCCAATAGGTGACTGTTAATGCACAGTTCTGTGGATGGCTTGAAGGGAGGGGTAGAAACCGAACAGGGGGGGAGGATAAAGTATGAATCAGTCTTGGCAGGAGTGGATCAAGTACCTTTGCAGATTGCCTCAGTTCCGGTGCGCCTTACTCGGAAGGGGTACTGGATGGTTGTTAGCTGGGGTGGTATGCCGGTTTCCCTGCAGTGTGGGCTGCGAACGACGTGCCGAATGTGGCCGGATCGTTGGGCTGCCTGGGTGTCGGCTGGTCGGTTCGGTCTGGCCACGGCTTTCCTTTCATGGGTTAGTCGCCGTGGGGGGACCGTTCGTTCCTTCTAGCTGGTGGTATTGGGACCGCTTGTCTGCGTTCCTCCTTCGCTTCCGGGTAGGTGTCTGGAAGTCCCGGTCACGTGACGTTGGGGGCTGGGGCTGCTGAATGGTAATTGGCGTATCCTGCTCGTGTGATTGAAGATTGTGGGTGTGTCCCAACGCGTTTCGGCCAGGTTGGCCTTCCTCTGGGGGTGTGGAAACTTGGTCTCGTCAGTGTCGTTGGTTTATAGCGGTGCATGGGTCCGCCCCCTGTTCTGATAGGGTGATGGTGCGTGGGTGTACCCCCTGTTCTGATTGAGCTGGAGGTGAGGTATCCTGGTTGTTGTAATGTCTCCTGTTTCATCGCTTGGCCATCTTTCCGGATTCTCTGTATGTTTCAGCTCCTGTGTACTTGCTGCATTGTCCAGCCAATGGGGGGGTTAATCGGCCATTTTGTGGTGGTTGACTAAGTGCTATTTTGTATCTTTCTTTCTAGCATATAGTTTGTGGACATCAGGGGTAATTAGAGACAGTATAAAACATCATAGGTTAACTGGGATACATGATAAATGGAAATATGTTCCGCACAAAATTCCGGTAGCCATGTTAGTGCACATCATATAACATTTTAGTGTGCATAAAATGATAAACTTGTAGTTTGGAGCAGTTTTGTATGTGCTGGTATACTTGATGTGCTTCTATGGTGTTGGGTTGGTGGTAATGTTGTAGTGGGCTCAGTATGTGGAGTGTGGGTTGGACTACGATGATGTCACACTTAGTGTTAGGACTTGAAGGTGTACTACGGTATAAACTGGTATGTGGATTGCTCGCACGTTGGTAGAGTCTCTATTTGCAGATGATGGATCTCACTTCGTTGTCCACATTTAGTCCTCTCGGGGTTATTGTGTCTAACATCATCTGCAAATGGAGACTCTACCAACGTGCGAGCAATCCACATACCAGTTTATACCGTAGTATACCTTCAAGTCCTAACACTTTAAGTGTGACATCATCGTAGTCCAACCCACACTCCATGCAGCGCTATAAACCAACGACACTGACGAGACCAAGTTTCCACATCCCCAGAGGAAGGCCAACCTGGCCGAAACGCGTTGGGACACACCCACAATCTTCAATCACATGAGCAGGATACGCCAATTACCATTTAGCAGCCCCGGCGTCACGTGACCGGGACTTCCGGACGCCTACCCGGAAGCAAAGGAGGAACGCAGACAAGCGGTCCCAATACCACCAGCTAGAAGGAAGGAACGGTCCCCCCCCCCCCCCATGACTAACTCACGAAAGGAAAGCCGTGGCCAGACCGAACCGACCAGCCGACACCCAGGCAGCCCAGTGTGCCCAACGATCCGGCCACATTCGGCACGTCGTTCGCAGCCCACACTGCAGGGAAACCGGCATACCACCCCAGCTGACAACCATCCAGCACCCCATCCGAGTAAGGCGCATCGGAACTGAGGCAATCTGCAAAGGTACTTGATCCACTGCTGCCAAGACTGATTCATACTTTATCCTCCCCCCCCGTTCTGTGTTTACCCCTCCCTTCAAGCCATCCACAGAACTGTGCATTAACAGTCACCTATTGGATTGTGCATATTCCCTATTTTCCCCCCATTAACTACTGACTTATCATTTCTTACGCATGCCAACAAACTATTACAGCACTGCGGGACGCCGCAGTCTGCCATTTACTGCCGGTCAGGCATTTATGTTCTTTTGTTAAAACATTATTTTGATCTACTGAAACTGTACCTTTCTGAATGCATTCATTTTGTATTCAATTTTGTGTTTATATATTTATGTGTAACACAGTGACTTTATCTTTGACACTTAAAGTCCATATTGTATTGTACCAATAAATTGCATTATTACCTATACACCAGTCTGATCTATAGACACACAAATATTTAATACAACATCTAGGGGTTGAGCGTGGTAACCATTCCCCTCTATCTTGCTAACCTTAGAGGACAAGGCACCTCTGTTCTACTCGCGGCACACCCCGCAACAACTAGTATCACTTCATCCAGTGCGCAAGGGACCCATTACTTGATTGAATCGACATATGCCCGTCATACCAATTAATAGTCTGTCGGTGATTAGTAACTGTTTAATGAGTCCTGCTGATAATTATTAAATATCTGATATAATATATATTTTTTTCTATGTCTAATGTTTTACTGTGATTCAATTTGAGGCTTGCTAGATCGAGATAACTGCAATTGATTAGGATTGGTCCTCCTTTTTCCCTCTTTCTATATATCTTATGTTGTTTAAAATAAAACAAAATAAGAGGCCACGTCCATGTTATCTTTGAAAAAGAATATATAACTTTATTGTGAATTAACAATTGTCAGTATATAATATATTGTTTTTAAAACAATTCAGCAATGTCAGTTTAATTTTATGTTTGTATTGTTTATAAAAATCAATAAAAATGTATTGAATTAAAATAAAAAAAGAAATATACATAAATATTAAGACAGTAGGGGACACTGTTTCCTCAACTATGAATATTGGAAATAACATCTCAATAACGTTTATGGTGTGTATTTTGGATTAACTGAAGGTAAAATGTTGATTTTGGATTAAGTATGTCTGGTCACATAACTAAACTGTGATCTTTGTCCTTTCTTAGCTTAAAATTTGCATATATATATATATATATATATATATATATGATATATTTCACCATAACTGTCCCTTAAGATACACCATTTATGTTTGTATAACAAATCACCATTCTTAAACTTATGTTGTATACAAGACACATACATAATTACCAAATGACATTATGAACATATATGGAACTGCTGCTTGACTATAGTCAGTTGTATAACCTGACATTTGTAATAGCTAACTAGTTAGCATTCTAAAGCATTTTGACATATACTGGACTGTGCCACAATCTGTATTTGAGGCAAGACCAGCAGAGTACTGAACAGCAAAATGGCTTGAAAACTCCATTTTGGTCACTCCTGATGCACTACACTCTTGCTCTCAGGTGATATGGCACCATATACCTTCCAAGTTTCTACTGTATCAGTTATCATCTTAACAGGATACAATTTAACATTTCTCTTTCATCCACTAGGGGACACTGGAGGTGCTTACGCTGGGGTATAGAGGTGTGGATAGCTGGAGCTGGCACTTTTTTTTAATTTAGAAGTGTAAAGCTCCTCTCCCTCTATGCCCCACCAGTCCTCAGTTTAGAAAATGTGCCTAAGGAGATGGTCACAACCTGCTGTGCTCCAGCAAGTCAACGAGTTTATTTCTTTTAACATATTTATTTATTTTTGTTTTATTATTTTATAACATCTTTTACATTTGTTTATTTTTTAAGTACCCTTCTCCACATCTAAAGGTGGGGTCCGGGTAACTGGCGACCTGTTAGCCTCCTGGGTTAATATGGAAGGAGTGTGCAGTGCTTAAACTAAAAGCAACTGACAGGTCCTTAACGCCACACACACACACAGCACAGACTGCCTCCAGGAAGAAGCTGTGAGGAGAGTGCTGTTTAGAGGAGCCGTATAGAGGGGAGCGCAGTGAGTAAATCACATGGACATTCCCCGACTCCTGCCCCGTGGCCAGCGCTGGCTTCAGAAAGCGCTATAAGCTCTGCTCATTAGTTACACTTTTCCCCGCTGATGAGTGCGACTAGCGGCTCCTACTCGGGGGGGGCTAGCACAGGGGGAGATAATTACTGCAGCGTGGCTGCCATTTTAGAGTCCTTTGGACTTGAGAAGGGTGGGCGGAGCCTAACAGTGGGCTCCCTGGCTTAATTAACATGGCAGTAGCTGTTAGAGCAGCGTGGGTGCCACGTTTAACCTGTTTGCCTGCATCTCTCCACTGCAGGTAGTGTACAGGAACATGCAGAAGGCTGATTCTCCTGACTACATCCCTTTCAAGAGGCTGTGAGTAACACTGGGGTGTCAGTGCAGGGAATCTAATCTGTGGGAGGGGGTACCTCTTCCTCTGTGTCCCAACCAGCCTTCTGCTTTATTTGTTTTATTTCTAATTCACTTCTGTGCCTACTGTGTCAGTGTAACTGTTGTATATCCATGTCAAACAGAACAAAAGCGGCTCAAAAGATGTTTGTCTGTTCTAGGTGTAACAACAAAGTAACACAGCCGCATGCCACTGGATCTTCATTATGTGATGCTTGTATAGCAATAGATCCACTTATGGCTGCTACTGACTTAGCTGCTCCTCCATGGGCCGCTAACATGGTAGGAGTTATGTCATAGTTAGCTGAGGCACGTAAGTCTCAACCTCCCTGGGTGGCAGGGTTAACCAAGTCTCTAGACACTTTGGTACAGGTTATGGGTATAGTGGCATCTGCACACTCCACTTCCTACCAGAGACCGACACAAAAGCATACTCTGACAACTGTTCTCCAGTCAGAAGAGTCGGACGAAGAATTCCTCGCTACGGAGGATACCGAAGAAGGGGAATTGGAGGAAGCTTTACATGATACCCCTCAGGAGTTAGTCCACCTCTCCCGGGGTGGAATCTCTAATTTAGGCGGTCAGAAAGACTCTTAATTTACCTGAGGATATAATTCCTCCATCACAGGAGTTTGAATTATTTCACGAACAACCTAAGAGCTCTGCGGTTTTTCCGTTCTCACAGCAACTTCAGCAACAGCTCTCGGTGGCCTGGAAACAGCAGGATAAGCAGTTCCAAATTTCGTGCCGGTTTTCATATAGCTACCCTTTTTCATCATCCATGATGGAGAAGTAGGAAACACCTCCTCCTGTCTCCCGTCTCTCAAAGAAAACAGCACTCCCAGTACAGGGAGCTACAGTACTAAAAGATACGTCGGATCGTAAGTTGGGAGACAGCGCTAAGATCTATTTATACTGCAGCTGGTGCTCAACTTAGGCCCACACTTGTTACCGCTTGGGTTAACAAGGCGGTGGTTTGTTGGGCCGACCAATTGATTACAGGTTTGGACTCAGGTACTTCCGGAGCAGAGTTACGTCTACAAGCAGAACACATCCGTGAATCTGCAGTTTACATGGGAGAAGCTTCAAAAGATATCAGTCAGATTAGTCCTCGCATATCTGCTTTGGCGATTTCGGGCCGCAGAGCCCTCTGGCTGCGCGCTTGGCAAGCTGACGCAGAATCCAAGCATGCGGTGGAAGGTCTGCCATTCACTGGCGATATGCTGTTCGGGTCGGAATTAGACAAATGGATATCCCAAGCCACAGGGGGTAAGTCTTCCTTCCTCCCATCAACTGCACCAGCTCCCGGAAGATCTTACACTGGACCTTCGTTTAATTCCTTTTGTGCGCCTCATTCCTTTCGTGGTAAGGCCAGAGGTGCGCCCACACAACCAAGAGGTGGCAGAGGTAGAGGTCGCCCACACACGGTTTCTCTTAGACAGGAGCCTAAACCAGCTGAGAAACAGGTGGCATGACGGTCTTCCGTCCCACCTGGGACCGTCTGCAGTGGGAGTCCGCCTGCAAAGATTTCAGCAAGTTTGGAACCAGACTTCTACAGAACTGTGGATCCGCAGACTAATTTCCTTGGGGTACCGAATAGACTTTGAAGCCCCCCTTCACTTCAGTTCTTCACTACAAGTCTGCCAATACAGGCAGACAAAGCCAGAGTTCTACAGGAGGCTATCCAGTCTCTAGTAGTATCTTCTGTGCTGGTTCCGGAACTTCAAAGAGGTATGGGGTTTTACTCAAACCTGTTTTTGTAGTACCCAAGCCGGATGGCTCGGTCAGGCCCATCTTTAACCTAAAGTCTTTGAACCTGTATCTGAAGATGTATCGTTTCAAGATGGAGTGTCTGCAGTCAGTCATAGCGAGCTTTGGAACCAGGGGAGTTCCTATTATCCCTGGATATCAAGGACGCCTATCTCCATGTTCC
Organism: Taudactylus pleione; assembly: GCA_031769625.1. Classification (NCBI taxonomy): domain Eukaryota; kingdom Metazoa; phylum Chordata; class Amphibia; order Anura; family Myobatrachidae; genus Taudactylus; species Taudactylus pleione. The sequence goes on along the minus strand of JAUIMM010000303.1, from coordinate 256,925 downwards.
CATTTGGGAACCACACCAGGCCTTTCTGCGTTTCGCCATTTTGAAAGATCATTATCCATTTCAGGGATTGCCGTTCGGGTTATCCTCCGCTCCCCACATCTTCACCAAACTCATGTCAGTCATGATCGCTCTCCTTTGGTCATCAGGAGTGAACATAATACCTTATTTAGAAGACCTGTTACTCAAGGCTCCATCGGTGTCTCTTCTATCAGATCATGCCTTACTGTATATCTCACACTAATCCAACACGGTTGGATAATCAACTTCAAGAAGTCGAATCTCAATCCGTCCCAGAAACTTCTGTTTCTGGGCATGATATTGGATACGGAATCGCAGAGGATTTTTCTTCCAACAGACAAGGCCAGGGATATCCAGTTGTTAGTTCAGCTGGTCCTCAGAACAAAGAAGGTGTCAATGCTTCTTTGTCTCTGTCACTTGGGGAAGATGGTAGCTGCTTTAGAGGCACTACAATTCGGCCGGTTCCACTCCAGGGTGTTTCAGCTGGATCTGTTAGCACAGGGGTCAGGGCCTCATCTGATTCTACATCGACAGATCCGTCTGAACCCAGTTACCAGAGTAGCCCTTCTTTGGTGGACACAATCCAGCAATCTGTTAGTGGGCAGAAGATTCAAAGTGTGGGACTGGATCATCGTAACAACGGATGCCAGCCTTCGAGGATGGGGAGCAGTAGTCCTCGATTATCACTTTCATGGTCGATGGTCCCCTCTAGAACAGAAGTCGCCCATAAATGTGTTGGAACTCAGAGCGATTTACAAAGCTCTGATAGAGGCAACAGAGTTTCTAGAGGCTCGTTCGGTAAGCATTCAATCCAACAACGCGACGTCAACCGCCAAGGAGGGACTCGGAGTCGCATGGCTATGCGAGTAGTAACTCAGATCCTCCAGTGGGCTGAAAATCAGTCGGTAATCCTGTCGGCGTAATTCATTCCGGGTGTGGACAACTGGGAAGCAGATTACCTATGTCGACAGGATATCCATCCCGGGGAATGGAAGCTTCATCCAGATGTGTTCAACGCGCTGATACCTCGATGGGGATGTCCTCAGGTGGACACGATTGAATTGTGTCAGGAACTCTAGATCCGCAGGTGGAAGCAGTAGACGCTCTGACAAGTCCGTGGATCAACGACTTCGTTTACCTTTTTCCTCCGATTCCACTTCTTCCTCGTCTTCTAAAAAGGATAAAACAAGAGACAGCCTCTGTAATTCTCGTGGCCCCAAACTGGCCTCGGAGAAGTTGGTTCTCGGACCTTCGGTCCCTATTGTCAGGCGATCCGTGGCCCCTTCCTCTGCGCCGGATCTTCTACAGCAGGGCCCCTTCATACACCCCAACTTAGCGCAGCTGCGTTTAATGGGATGGCTCTTGAAGCCGATATCCTAAGATGTAAAGGCATCCCAGACACGGTTATTCCCACCATGCTACGCGACAGGAAGCCAGTTTCGGCTGCGTATTATCATCGTATCTGGCGTGCTTATATCTCATGGTGTTCCAGCAGGGGTCTTCCGTCTAGGACTTTTTGTTTGTCCCGGTTTCTGCTTTTCCTTCAGACGGGTCTGGATTCTGGCCTTCGTTTGGGAACCTTGAAAGGTGCAGGTTTCTACCCTTTCCATTTTCTTTCAAAGGAAATTGGCCCTCATTCCGGAGGTGCAGACATTTCAAGGGGTCTTGCGCGTGCAGCCTCCTTTTGTATATCCAATAGCTCTCTGGGACCTAAACTTAGTGCTTCTGTTTCTTCAGTCGCCCATGTTTGAATCTTTGGAGGACGTTGATCTTAAGTACCTGTCTTGGAAGACGGTCCTCCTCCTGGCTCTCGCTTTGGCTCGGAAGGTATCGGAATTGGGGGCTCTGTCCTATAAGCCATCTTACCTTGTGATTCATACGGATAGGGCGGAACTCCGGATGGTAGCCGCCTTCCTTCCTAAGGTTGTGTCGGCTTTCCATGTCAGTCAGCCTATTGTGGTACCGTCGTTGGTGGAGGACTCTGGTTCTTCTTCCTTGGATGTGGTTAGGGCTCTACGCATCTATGTTGCCAGGACAGGGTACCTCCATAAGTCTGAGTCGCTTTTTGTCCTCTATGATGCTGTTCGGAGGGGTTGGCCGGCGTCTAAACAGACTCTGGCATGTTGGATCCGACTGACTATTCATCAGGCTTATGTTAGTGCCGACCGTTCTGCAGGTGCCACAGAGCACTCCCGCCCATGGGGATAACTTTGGGACATGCCCAGCGTAAGCACCTCCAGTGTCCCCTAGTGGATGAAAGAGAAAATGGGATTTTGATACCTACCGGTAAATCCTTTTCTCTGTAATTCCACAGGGGACACTGGACGCCCACCTCTGCGCTCTTTGCCTGCCTGTTCGGTTTGTTCCGTATGTTGTATGATTCGGTTATTGTGTGTTCTTCTCTCCTTTTTACTCCATTTGTTCTCCATCTCCTCTCGGTTTTCATTTTCTAAACTGTGCTGGTGGGGCATAGAGGAGGAGGAGCTTCACACTTCTAAATTATTAAAGTGCCAGCTCCAGCTAGCCACACCTCTATACCCCAGCATAAGCACCTCCAGTGTCCCCTGTGGAATCAGAAAAGGATTTACGGGTAGGTACCAAAATCCCATTTTTCTAAACTAAAGCAAAATTGACCTAATAAGCATATACCACATTTAATCACCAAATATATTGCTAAAAACATTATCAAAATGTATCCTATTAAATGTAAGATTCCCATGAACCACCCTTTGAACCCAAAGAACCAATTAGCTGGATCTAACCAGGATAGCAATCCTGTACCATCTAGATTAGATCAGGGATGGGAAACCTCGGGCACGAGGGCTGTATAAGGATCGCGGAATCATTTGGTCTGGTCCTCTGAGCTTTTTCTGCTAGCTTCAGCTGGCTAGCAGGGTGCCCAGAATGGCACCCTGTAGCCAAACTATGAAGCAGTGTCACCTGGAGCGTCCTTAGGACGCTTCAGACAGTCACACTGCTGCCCTTACAGCTCCCTGGAGGATGCTCTGGGCATTGTTGTAATCAAGTGTCCATGTTTTTACGCATAATGTAGCTGAACCAATTGATTGTTCCGGCCATCAGTCATTCCATGTAGAGCCCTTATTATTTTCTTTGCTCCAGTAGTTGTATAATTTCCATGTTGAGATAGGTCAGTCTCCTGTACAGTCATCCACACTGTAATAATCACTTCCACCATCACTGCAGTAGATGCCCTTGATCAGGTCTTTGGTCCAGCAGGATGAAATAATGCATCTTGGTGGTGGTCTATGTAGTCCTTGGATACAACCTGTGTGCTGGAAAATAGATATGATTAGTATCACGTGTACAATTCAAGTGTCTACTTCCAATTCACATGGTCCTACTTAGAAAGTGTAGACACAACTTGCCTTCACAATCAAACTGTGAGAACTAGATTTTTCTAGACTCTCATCCGGATGATAACCTTGTTGGGGGTCTTGGTGGTACTGGTGTCAACTTTCTCTCAAAGGGTGACATGTCTCCCCCCAACAGCCCTTTCATTCAAACTGTACACTGCCTCCCCAAGGACCTTATCCCATCCCCTCAAAGTATTTGTTGGCGTCTATTACCTAATCTGGTCTTTGAGTAGGCCATTCATGCATTTTATTAGGCCTGCTGCCTGTGGGTATTAAGACACATTGTACACCTAATACACTCCCTTCTCCTGAGCCCAGGCATGAACTTGGCATCCAGTGAAGTGAGTACCATTTTCTGATTGTACTTCTTGAGGTACAACATAATGTCCTTGTAGGTCTTCCAACATCTTCAGAGTGGCTTGCTGGTCCGCAGATTGCTCTTCTAGGGCCATGACCACTTCCCAGCTCTGCATGATGGCTGGAACCTTCAATCTGTAAAGGTGGTAGTTCTACCTCTGTACTCTGGAAATTCACCAACCCTGCAATGTGGGTCACTACTTGTGATGGTTGTTGGCTGCTGATACCACCCTGCTCCTGCAGATACCATTTCCACTTCATCAGAGTTAACTTCTGGGCCACCATGTTGGAGATGGCTAGCCCCTCTTGTCTCAACCACCCAGCCAGTGGTAACTCTGTCCTGATGGTGACTGGCTGACTCTTGGTTGTAGTCTCCACATGCTGCAAGGCAGTATAAACAGCTAACAGAGTCTTCTTCAAAGGCATGTATCTGCATTGTCCAGGGGCATATTGTGTAGCCCAGAACCCTATGGGATTTTCTTCTCCCCACTGTTCCCGCTCTTCTGCCATAGACCCCAAGACATTCCATGAGTTGTCAGTTACATCCAGATAAAAAGGCTGATCTGGCTGTATACGGTTCAGGAAGTTATGCGCCTTGATAGCTTGTTTTGCAGCTTGAAATGTGTTGTTTTGTTCATTGGGCTATACAAACTCTGACTTTCTGATAATGCTGTAGATTGATGAGTCCCAAATGTGGCACAATAGATCTCCAATATCCCAGTGTCCCCAGCACTTGTTGAGCTTCTTTCATTGTTGTAGGAGTCTTTAGTTGAGCAATAGCATCCAACACAGGCTCTGGAATCTTCCTCTATGGACCAGTCCACATCATGCCTAGAAACTTGACAGTTTGGGCAGGACCTTGTACTTTGTTCTGGTTAATTGCCCACTCTCGATCTTCCATGTAGGTGGTCAATTTGTGTAGATCTTCAGTTACCTCCTCTGTGGTGGCCCTGGTCAACATGATGTCATCAATGTAGTGATATATCTGACGCTTCAGCTGTCAGGTCAGTCTCTCCATGTCCCTGGACACAAAACTGTGGCGTATGGACGGACTGTGTTTCCACCCTTCAGGAAACACTCTAGGAGCATATAGTCTCCTCTCCCAGGAAAAGGCAAACTGGTCTTGACTGCGTGGATCAACAGAAATAGAAAAGAATGCATTAGCCAGATCAATGTAAGGAACTGAAGCAGTTAAAGGCTATGTGGCTTCAGTCAAAGCCCAATAATCCAGTCATTCTCCATGATCCATCAGGTTTCTTCACTGGGAACACAGGGGCATTAAATGGGCTGATGGCCGGTCTGAATGTTCCTGCCGCCAATGTCTCTGTAGTTTCTTTGTGGCCACCTGGTATGCGGTATTGCTTCATGTGCACAGGGGTGTCAGGTACAGGGAAATACACAGGGTCCCATTTTTGTCTTAACCCTCACTACACTTTTCACTGGCATGTCCTTATGGCACAACCAAACACATAGGTATCCGAGAGAGTGTCTATAGACTGTCCCTTCAAAATATCCATACCTGTGATATTATCTGGCAGATCAGACACCAATATTTCTGCATGGAACCAAAGCCCTCTGCCTAGCCGCATCTTGCAGTGACATTGTGCCGTCCATGTTTGTGTACCCCCCCAGGCCTTCTACTGCTACCCATGTAGTGACGCTAGCTGGGATTTGTGTTCTGTGGAACAATGAGACTTCAGCTCCAGTATCTAACAGAGCTGTACAATGTGTAACAGTAGCCCCATTATCCCATGAAATTGCACATAACACATAAGGGCATTTGCCTCTTAGTTGTAATGTGCATATCTGGTATTTCACAGGCTGTGAACTCCATTCCTGTGAATCCAGAGACTCGTCTGCCAGTCATAAAGGTACAATCCACCCTCCTGTTTATTGAGTATCTGTTGGAGAGTGTCACCAAAAATGAGTCTAGCTCTGCCCTTACCTCAGCATAGGTTGATGGCATGGAGGAGGGGCTCCGGGGAGGAGCGGTTGGAATAACTTGCTCTGCTACTTTCTCGTCTACATCACTCTTTGCTACCTGCTTGGTGAGTGAGTTATCACTCATCTTCTTTAAGGCTAACCACATTTTTAAACAAGACATCAGTCCCAACCACATCTATTTCTTTTCTTGGGGTACCCGCATTCAATAACTCGAAAAACATCTGTTTGTGGGATACTTTGTGATGTGCATTACTCTTGGCCTGGGGACCACTTTGTGTCAACTGTCTGTTGTGGTTCATCTGTCCCTAACATTACATTAATTGCCACACAGTCATACCAGCTGAGGCACCCACCGCTAAATATAGTGGGGCTTTCATATTTGTGGGTGCTGACTTTACAAACACATCACACATCTCTTCACCCAACACACACAAATCAGGACCGTCCCAGGGGGTCAGGGTAGTGCCTGTACCATCCATGGCCACCACTTTCACCAGCCCTCTCACACATCCCAGTAAACTCAATCTACAAATACCATCTGTGTTTTTTATGCCATGGGGTGGTAGGCATCAAAGAATTTGAGTTTTAACCACTTCACATATGGCTGCTCGTACTCCCTATCAGTAGAGTCCATATACCATCCCTACTACGATACATCTGCAACTGGAAACGCACCCGGGGATCTAATGACAAAGTTCCCATTTGGGCCATCTCCCTAGCATTTAACTCAATGGAATCTCCTTCCTCCCACAGTCTGAGTACCCATTCTAGAAGGGATTCATTAGCCCACTGTCTCAAAAAGAGGGACGTGAATTAGATCTCTCATGTTTCCAATCTTCCATTGCCACGGAAACCCGCTCTGTCTCTGAAGCAGTGGCTTTCTGCTCCCATATCCCTTGTCTCATCCCTTGTATGTTTACAGATTCAGGGGAGTTTGTATATAGAGGATTCTTCACAAATAGTTGTACTCCTACCGGTCCAGTTATAGCTGTTCTCCCATCATTTACTACCACTGGTAACATGGCAGGTTGATTATTTGAGTCCATAGCTATCCCATCTGCTAGGACCTGTTGCTGTCCACTCTCCTGTGTGGATGTATGAGTAGTATGTCTAACAGGGCGCAGTTGCCCCATTACATCTTCCTCATATTCTACCACAGAATCACTGTATAGCTTTCCCAATTCTGAGCAGTAATCAATGTACGTATTTGTGTAGCATCATTTCTGATTTTTCAACCTTGCCGTTTCTTACGGTTAACTCTGTTTACCACATATTGTTCAAACTGATTCTGCAGTTCACTGGTACGGTGTTCCTGGACCGTACACAAGTCCTCAGTACAGCATTCTGTTCCCTTAAAGAATATCGCTCTACTGTCATTTTCTACATCTGTTAGACTAGCTCACAGACAGCTTGTGCAGCGAGATTTAGAATTTCAGCTGCAGCTCGACTCTCATTTTCAGAATACATACTTAAATCAACATTTGTTAAATCTTCTAAAGGTGTTACAGTTCTGATTGGTTGCATGTATTTACAGGCCGTTTCCATCATGTCAGCCCAGGGTCCGGATCTAGTCAGCCATGAAGGAAAACTTGCCCTCTTTTTCTTACTGGATAATCGTTTAAACATGTTGTTACACAATACAGTATGTAGCACTTCTGGGGGTCCAAACAGGATCTCCTACCTGGCTCGCCAAATTTTTCAGGTGGGTACAGACTAAGAGATCTCAGATGGCTGGATTCCCAGAAATTATACTTAAACTGAATATAAAAGTATAAATTTAATATACTTGGCTACAATCGTCGATAAATTCAGTAGATACAGTAATCGCATAAGCAAATTCAGGAGCCTTTCTCTCAGCATCTAGAGACTGGATTATGTTCAAACGTCCTAGCACTTCTGCAGTCAGTGTTCCAAGAATAAGGCTGGTTCTATACTGACAAATTACATCTTATATAGGCTGCTCTCTAAGAGAAAAACTCATGAATAAACATTTTAACAGGAAAAAAGGTCATTTTTAGAAATATACATAAATATTAATAGACAGTAGGGGGCACTGCTGCCTTAATTATGAATATTGGAAATAACATCTCAATAATTGTTTTATGGTGTGTGTTTTGGATTAACTGAAGGTAACACAATGTTGATTTTGGATTAAGTATGTCTTGTCACATAACTAAACAGTGTTCTTTGTCCTTTCTTAGCTTCTCTCTGTCAAAAACACCTTAAAATTAGCTTATATATATATATATATATATATACACATAGATTTCACCATAACTGTCCCTTAAAATACACCACTTATATTTGTATAACAAACCACCCTTCTTAAAATTATATTGTATACAAAACATACTTAATTACCAAATGACATTATGAACATAAATTAAACTGCTGATTGCCTACAGTCCGTTGTATAACCTGACATTTGTAATAGCTAATTAGTTAGCATTCTAAAGCATTTTGACTTATACTGGACTTTGTCACAATCTGTATTTGATACAAAACCGGCCGAGTACTGAACTGCAAAATGGCTTGAAAACTCCATTTTGGTCACTCCTGATACACCAGTCAAACACGAGTGTTTCTCCGAATCTTCAGCTGTCAATAAGTGATCGCAGCTATCACAGGCTTGTTTTCCTAGAGATTCTGATTCTGCAGATTCTTTCCAAGAAGAAGGTAAAATAGTGGACCATGACTGGGAAGATCAGACAGGTTGGGAAGAGGATGCACCTGCCAGCATTGGCATGCAGGATTTAATTTATGCAGTTCGCCAGACCATGAATATTCAGACAGTGGAGGTTTCTGAGGCTGGTTCTTCCTACTTATTCAAATGTAAAAAGAAGCGGGTATCAACACTTCCAGCCTTTTCACATTTTTGTGATGTTTTGAAAGAAGCTTGGCTTAAACCTAAAAAAAATTCAGGTTCTCCGGCATTTTAGAAACTCTTATTTGTTTGTGGATGATGACACCACAGTTTAAGAGGTTCCACCCTGAGTGGATACTCCCATAACCAGACTACCCAAGGCCACTGTCATCCCTACTGTGCAAACAGCGACCTTTAGGGAACAGACGGATAGGAAAAGTGAAGCTTTGCTTAAATCAATATTTGGCTTTGCTGGTGCCTCTCTTCATCCAATTTTAGACATTGCCTAGGTCAACAAGGCCATAGAATCTTGGATAGAGCAATTGACGTCTGGCCTGCAGTCAGATGGAGATGCAACAAAACTCCTTAATTTGGTTGATCAGATTTGCAAAGCTTCATTCTTTATCAGGGATGCTTCCCTGGATGTGGCTTTTCTGCATTCGCATATTTCTGCCATGGCAATTTCACTTAGATCTCTTTGGCTCAGATTATTGGACGTAGACCTGTAGTAGAAGCGTACTTTGGAGGCCATGTCCTTTGTAGGGGAATTTCTCTTTGGTCCGGATCTTGCCAAGATTATAACAGGCTGCCTACCGGAGGCAAAAGCCCTTATCTTCAAATTTCAGCTCCCAAGACAAACTCCTCATTTTCTTCCCTTTTGAATGGTCAGGAGTAGCAGATCCAAATACTTCTGAGGTACTGTATGTCCGGTTATTCCAGCAAGGGAGCATTTTTGGCTGTAGCTCAACATTTACTCTCTGACCCAGCCCTAGGCAGTGGGAAAAACAATCCACCTGACACTTGAGGCTCAACCTCATCCTCCGGTAGTAGGGGCCCGCTTACTCAAGTTTCGGTATGTCTGGTTCCAGTCTGTACCAGACCTCTGGGTGAGTGGTATTTGTTACATCTTTGATTTGGCAAGTCTCAAGCGCAGGAGATTTTTCACCACTCCTCTTCCCCGAGATCCGGACAGGCAGGTGGTCCTATTAGATGCCGTTCATCCTCTGTTGGGAACCGGAGCATTAACTTGGGAAACTATTATGGATACCCCTTAATTGCTATTAGCACTTCAAGTCGCTAAATTTAAATAATTACTTTCCAATCCAATTGTGGTTCCAAAGCACAAAAAGTTATATTTTGCAAGAAAAAGTATAACACGCTGTGATCTAAACAATTAGCGCAAAAAGCAAGTAAAATACAAGGTACAGCCGGTACATACGCTAGCGCTCCGGTTCCAGTTCTCAGTCATCAATCCTGAAGCCTGTGGTCATCTAAGAAGGGAAAATTACTCCCTTATAGTGTCCAGAGCAGTTGCCTATATACCTTACAGGTCACAGATAGAACAATAGAGACAAGCTGGCATGATTCCATGGTCCTTGCTCCTGGTCATTAGTTAGTTCATACGTTGTCATCAGGGGTATGTCCTAGTTCTCCAACAGTTACTTTGTGTAGTTTCCCACTGAAGAACTGGTAAACTGGCTGCAGACACTACATACAAAATGTTAACATGCTAACCAATAACTCTCTATAGTTTGTAATTTGCGGACGCATGATGCGATCTCCTTGCTGATAGAACCGGAGATATGCAAATGAACAGTGATTTAATATAATACCAAACATGACATGTCTACTATGTTCTAAACCTTAGATCTTATTTAAGTACATATCACATCATAATTACTTTTTAAAAAGACCTTTATTAACTTACTGTAACTAGGAACCATTATATACATATGCGTTCGCATATGTGTGTCTGTGCGTTGATGTAGGAAATGTTCATATGTATGTGAGGACGCACATGGGCGTCTATGTGTACGCACGTGGTTACACAAAATAGCGTCTATGTGTAAGCATATAAGTCTATGTGTGTGCGTTATGTGTGTGTGTGTGTGTGTGTGTGTGTGTGTGTGTGTGTGTGGTGTTCGCAATTGTGCATATTGGATTGTGCCAACGCAAAGTAGCGTCCGATTTACCCTTTATCAGGCAACAGACGACTAGATTGTCCGATAATAATTGCAAACGATCATACTCAATTATTTGACTTCGACACCATACACCAGCAAAGGCTCGTTTTTACTCAAACCGCTTCCTGGTAAGCAAGTTGGATGGTTACTCCATCTGATCTTGAAATTAAAACAACTGAATCCCCGCCTTGCTCTGGTGCAATTTGAAGATGGAGTAATCTGAGCTTGGTTATCAGCACAGTGGAAGGAGGGGGGTTCCTAGCGTCCATAGACATAAAGGACGCCTATCTTCACATTCCTATTTGAAAGGGCCACCATCAGCTGCATCGCTTAATGGTAGGCACATTGCATTTTCAGTTTCAGGCCGTACTGTTCAGCATGTCCACAAAAGGTCATGGCCCACATGATTTCCTTGCTCATGAGCAAGGGAATCACCATCATCCTTTATTTGGACAATCTGCTGGTGAAGGTACCTTCGGAAAGCTTTGCTGTTTCAACATGTGCATGTGGTGGTGGGCACCCTGGAAGCTCACAGCTGGATACTAAATAATCCTTCTCAGGAGATGGTCATTTTAGGCCTCTTATTCAACACTCTGTTAGAGGGTTTTTCTTCCTTTGCAGAAGATTCAGGACCTCCAATCATTAGTGAGGTTGCATCTTCAACAGCCTCAGGTTTCTGTTCTCTGGTGTATGCAACTGCTGCAACAGATGATGGTTTCCTTCTCGTTGGTCCAGGACAGGACCTCGCTTGGACAGGCAGTTTTTAAGATTGTCACCTCAAATGCACCAGTCTCTTATGTGGTGGCTCCACACCCCAAACCTCTCCAGAGGGTTCCTTTCACTGTTAGGGATTGGGTATTAGGCACAATTGCTGCCAACCTAATGGGATTGGGTGCTGTGACTAGGGTCTATATCTTCAGGGTTTCTGGTCCAGTGTGGAGTCTACTCTCCCAATCAACATTCTAGAGTGCTGTTAGGAATTCACTGTTCCAGGCTCAGCATGTTCTACATGGCAAGACTGTTCATGTCCAGCGGTCAACGTCACTGATGTGGCTTACATATGCTGGCAGGGCAGAACGAAGAGTCATCAGGCAATGATGAAGGTTTCCCACATCCTGTCTTGGGCAGAATTCTGTGTTCCTTCTATTCCGGCCATTTACTTTCCAGGGTTAGACAACTGGGAGGCTGACTTCCTCCTTCACCACACTGTCCATTCTGTGGAATGGAAACTATATCAGGACTGATTTCATATCGTTGGGGGGAAGCCCGACATAGTTATCAGGGCTTCCTGACTGAACAAAAAGCTACCCTTGTGCGGGCAGCTTGGTTCTTGAGATCCAGATCCTGAAGGCTTGTGGGTTTTTCCAGGAGGGTCATTTGGACCATGCTTTGGGCTCAAACGCCGGTCACTTCCAAGCTTTATCATCATATGTGGCGGACCTTTTTAGATTCCTGATACTTTTGTCCTTCCTACAGGAAGGGCTGAACAAGGGCCTTTGCTTTTCTTATAAAGGTCCCGTGTCAGTGCAGTCTGTCCTTTTTCAGAGACTATTGATGATTATTCTGGAGGTACAGACCTTCGTTCAGGATGTGCTTTGCATTCAACCTCCTTACATTCCTCCTATCCCTCCGTGGGATTTAAATTTGGTTTTGGAGGCTCTACAAAATGCCTCCTTTGAGCCTCTTGAAGCTGTTGAGTTATGTTTTCTTACGTTGAAGGTGGTTTTTCTCCTGCCCATCACTTCTGCTAGACACGTGTTGGAATTGACTGCCTTAATTTGTAGGTATTGTAGGTAGGTTTTGATATTCATTCAGACAGGGTGGTTTCATGTATCAAACCATATTTTCTATCTAAGGTGGTTTTGAAGTTCCATTTGAACCAAGGCATTGTTCTCCTGGCCTTTCCAGGGTCATCCTACTTTTCTGGCTCTATGACTTTATGCTTTTTGGATGTCGTACGTGCTTTGTGGATTTATATTGATTGTACATCTACAATTCAACGTATGGATAACCTTTTGGATCTCAAGGACTCACCCAATCATGGCTGGCTGGTATCCATGCGTTCCATTACTAGATGGATTACTGCTATCATCCACCAGGCCTATCTATTTTATGACAAACCAGTTCCGGCTTCTCTTCAGGCTCATTCTACTCGTGCTGTCAGGGCTTCTTGGGTGGTTCGCCATGGCTTCTCTGTGGAACAGCTGTGCAGGGTGGCAACCTGGTCCTCTGTGCATACCTTTACCGGATTTTGCAGGTTCCATAATTTTTAGGTCTTGTGATGCTAGTTTTGGGAACAAAGTTTTGCGTGTGACTTTGCTGGATTGTGCCACCTTGTTTAGCTGGCTTTGTGAATTAGTTAACACTACAGTGTCCCCCAGATTGGGTGGAGAAGGAAATTTGATTTTGTACTCGCCGTAAAATCCCTTCCTTGTAATCCATCAGAGGGACACTGCGATCCCTCCCTGTCTTGCTGTTCTATATGTTCTGGTTTTGTGTTACCTGTTCAATAGGCTAATTAACTGGTACAAATGTGTTTTTGTTTTGTTGTGTTTAAAAAAAAAAACACACACTACCCATCAAAAGTTTTAGAACACCCCCATTTTCCAGTTTTTACTGAAATGTAACAATTCAATTCCAGTGAATAACCTGAAATGGTACAAAACACATGTGGTAAATTGCTAAAGGCTAAACACAATGAGTTAAGAATTTACAGCTGGATGATGGTCTTATGGACTGATTAGTCTTTGGCTCATCATGTAGGGTTTTTGTACATCGTTAATTAGGCAAAAGGATGGTTCCTTAGTGTGTTGTGGTTGTTTACGAAGTTGTGATTTGTAAGAGCTACTGCCATGTTTTACTTTTAAAAGCATTGCCCTTTAAAATTTCATGCTTAAATACACTGGCAAGCTATCACAGCTTTTTGCAGCAATACCCTCTAAGCCTAGTTGGTCAAGAGTTCTCATACAGCCAGATAATGACCCAAAACATACCTCCAAGCGTGTTGGGTATGACATACCGGCAGCTGAATAGTCGCTGGTTCAAATCCCGACGCCGGAAGTCCAAATGCTGAAGATCCCGACAGGGGAGGTGAGTACCCTAACCCCCGCCTAACACTAGTCTCCCCGCCAGTGGTGCCTAACCCCCCCTACCCGCACCTTATAACCAACTCTCCCAGGTGGCGCCTAGCCCTAACCTCCCACATGTGGTGCTTAACCTAACCCCTCGTCCCTATAGCCTAACCCTCCCCAAAGGGTGCCTAACCCTAATATCACCCTGGGGCTAGTTAAAGCTGATTCTCCCCCCCCCATATCCCTGGCACAACTGTGTTAAATACCAGTGTCCGCATGTTCGGGATTCCGGCATTCTGTATGTCGACATCCTGATCTCATTCGGGATAGCGGCGGCTATATTTTGCCGGCGGTTGGGATTCCGGTGTCTGTATATTGGCGGCTGGTATCCCGCCCGCTGGTATTTTAACTACATCCCCTCCAGGCTATGTTTGAACTACCTTTGAGGAAAAGACTGTGGACTTCAAATTAAGGAATGGCCTGCACAGGGTCCAGACATTGATCTGGTTTGGGATGAATTGGAGAGAAGGGGGAATGCAAAGCAACCTACACTTGCAATACATTTGAGGGATAGACATCTATACTAAAGACAGAGAAACGTGGGGACCAGATGCTGCGCACAACCTATTTCCTGAACTCTGTATATTCTAAATATATTCTAAAGTAGTAGAACCCAAAATGATGAGAGGGTACCAACTAAGAACCAAATGTTGCTTTTACTGATAAAAGTACCACATTTGCCGTCCAACTGTTTCAGCTTACCACTACCGGAACTTGAATCTACTAGCGAGCAACAGAAGCGCGCCATCACCGCCGACGAAGACCGCCGGGACCGGCAGCTTGGCATCCGGGTAAGTATCCTCTGGTGCAGAGTCGTCCGCGGCCCCCGGCTTGCGCAAGCCAGGACCGTAGGCACCCCTCTCCCCTGTCCGGCACCTGGTGCACGCGCACGGACCTGCCCCCTGGCAACAGGGACAGTGTCCGTGATCTCGGCACTCAGGGCGCCCGTGACGCAGAGTGATCCCCGGCGCTCGCCACAGCCAGCCTCCCCCACACTACACGGAGAATAACCCGGGCAACGTACAGACATCCACAGGACTTACAGCATACCACCGAGGTACCCCTTTGGAACTAGCGGGACGCCGCTAGATCTCCCTGACTAAACACTATACTTTAACCATCTCTATCATATTGACTATTCAGTTGGCGGCATCTAAGGTTGAGACCAGTACCAGTGCCTATTCACAAATAGATCGGCACATTTGCTATTTATATTTTGTCTACATTTGTCTATATTTTGTTTATTTTTCTTTATATTTGTTTACTTTTCCTTCTGACAATTTTGACATATTGCAGCATTGTCCATTGTGTTTATTTGTTTGTTTAATCTGTTGGTGTATAACCAATGGTTTACAGGCACCATATTATATTGCATTACAATTGTAGTGACTATTATTGTGAAACTTTTATCAGTAAAAGCAACATTTGGTTCTTAGTTGGTACCCTCTCATCATTTTGGGTTCTACTACTTTAGAATATATTTAGAATATACAGAGTTCAGGAAATAGGTTGTGCGCAGCATCTGGTCCCCACGTTTCTCTGTATTTACCCACTGGATGAGGTCAGGCATCCCCCAGTGCAGCAGCATACCTGTGGCAAGCAGTACCATCTACACCACTTGCGCAGGACCTACAATCTCTCAAGAAAGATCTATACTAAAGAGAAGGTCTTTTTGCAAGACCTAACTAAAGGACATGGCAAAGTTAGACAAACGTACAAACCAGTTAAAGATTGTGGTATGTTCCCAATCCATGACAGTATGATTGAGTATACACAACCTTTCACAGTATAGGGAGCGATGTAATCCATTACATGAGTGACAGAAGGACCAACCTTTTAAAACACTGTGAGGGTGCAGAAAGAGAATAAATGAGGTCAACAGTGAAGTAAGCACTGACCACACCACATGAGGAAGTCATGTGATCTGTGATGAAACGCATTGGGTCACATCCAAACAACCTGTGTGGATAAGTTAAATTGTATCTAGCCACGAGCATTGTTAATATGCTGCACTGTAGCTGTGAAGCATGCCATTGTAAACCATTCTATAAGTGCTTAGAATACTTTAGAATAAGATACTGTGTTTGTGAATATTTTGAGGTGATATCAGAGGTGCAGAGAGGAGGGCGAGTTGGTATAGTTACCTGGGCCGGCTTAAGGTGCAGAGAGGAGGGCGAGTAGGTATACTTACCTGGGCCGGCTTAAGGTGCCGAGCGGGGACCCATGTCAGTAGCACATCGGGTAGGGAGAGAGCAGAGACTGCTGCTGAATAACTGATGAGCAGCAGCAGTCATTCCTCTCTCCTTAATATTCGCACTGAACCCCCCCATCCCCCTGGATCTGCCCCTCTCAGCACGCGGCAGAGTTTGTTCTATTTTAGGTAGGTAGGTAGGTAGGGGCATGAACACATTGCCTCGATTTGGACACGTACCCTGGTGGAATATTTTGACGGCACTGGGTCGACCCCGGTGAGTTGCTGCAGAACAGTGGCACTAAAAAAATCACCAAAAAAAGAGCTAATTATCATCATTAATATATTGCTTATCTCTCTCACTTTCTGAGTTGAGAGCAAAGCCAAAAAAAAACAAAACAAAAAAAGTAACTTTGTATCTGACACATACCAGCTAGCAATGCAAGGGAGGCAAATACATTTATTCTTTTTGCATTCAGGGTAAATACTAGCTAACAAATACTTATTTTTTACACTGCAGCTTAGATTTGTTTGGACACACCCCTCTCACATCTAAATCTCTTCAGACTCACTGGATAAGTGGTGATAACATTGCAGTTTGCAAATATTAAAACTTTATTTATAGGGTGCCGTACAGAGGGCAAACAACAAGCTAGTACATGGTAAAACAGTACAGTATAGTAAACAATAAACAAATAACTATGGATGTGCGCCGACCCCCGTGTTTAGGTTTTGGATCTGTATCTCCTTGTGTTTTGGATCTGGATTTGGTTTTGCCAAAACCGCCCTTTGCGTGTTTTGATTTTGGATCTGTATTTTTTCAAAAAAATTATAAAAACAGCTAAAATCACATAATTTCTTCCTGTTTTTGTTCTTACAGTATTATTAACCTCAATAACATTTATTTCCAGTCATTTCCAGTCATTTTTTACCACCTCACAGCTCACAATACTGATTTTTTCTTCTAGTTTAGGGCCAAAAGATTGCATCCAGCTAGCTGGCTAAGCTAAGCGACAGCAGTGGGTGGCTCTAACATGTGGCAGTTCAGCTTCCAACATGGCACAGAGTGGCATTGCCATGGTAGACAGGTTTGCAGTTTAATTAACTATACGACCCCTAGGAATTTTAAAAGCCAAGAATGTTTTCCTTAATTAGGTCAGAGGCCCGACGGAGTTGGAATATGTTTATGGACTGAAGACAGGGAAAGGTTGGAAGGATTGATTAGTTTTTAAATTTATTTTATTGTTTCGATTCTTTAAAAATTTACGAGGGAAGATCAATCTAGGATCAATTTCTTCAGTTCCTAAAAGACATCTTTTGATATAGAGGAGTTTTTTTATTTTTTTTATACATCTAATAGAAATGAGGTAGCCTTGCTTGTGGATTTGCTGCTAGAACATACGGTAAACAGACGTTTACTTTGTACTCAGGGAGGTTGTTAGGGATAATGGGACCAAGACTTGCTGTTTACATAAGAGGAAAGCAGCCTGTAGTTCTCCGGCTGAACTAGAACTCCCAGCATCTGTGATGTTTGCTCGGCCTACTGGAAGTTGTTTGTCAACAACAGGTGGCATGCTTCAGGTTACCTCAGCCTGCTTTACACACTGTATATACCATATAAATATGTATGTATGTGACCAATATACACAACAAATTTTTGTATCAAATGTATTTGCACTTTATTGCACACATCCTGGCAAGAAGATGCTCTGTGTTGCTGCTCATATTTGCCCACCCCATCAAGTTGATGGTTCAGAATTTTTTTTCTTTTAAATAATAGGGGCATACGGGAGATGCTGTCTGTGGCCATTACAATTTCTGGACATTCATAAACCCTAAGATTAAAAATGTAAGGCCGTAATGCCCCAAACAGCACATAATGCAAAGAAAAGAGGTGCAAGATGGAATTGTTCCTGGGCCCTCCCTCCCACCCACCCTTATGTTGTATATATGAAATAGAACATTCACAGTTTAACAAACCAATCACTTCAGCAACAGGGACTGCCGCTTGTGGTTGAAATAATTGGTTTGTTTGGACCCCCACAAAACAAGCTGTCAATGCGCAGTGGAAATTGGTGGCAATGATCCTATACACAAACTGGCTTTACAACATAGATCCGATGTTGTCATCATCATCGTCATCCCCATCAGTGTGTACATCCTCTTCTTCACACAATATTAATTTGTCCCCGCTGGAATCCACCATTACAGACGCCTCTGTATTTTTTTTTTTTACTGAAAATGCTGGTAAAGGTCTTCTTCGTGGAATTTGTAATTAATTTTTATGAATATCATCTTTTTCACATTTTGGGGAAGTAACCTCCTACGCCGATCACTGACAAGGTCCCAGGCTGGGCTGAAATCTCTCTCAGAGTACACACTGGAGGGTGGGCAACTTAAGTAAAGCAATGCCAGTTTGTGTAAGGGACTCCAAATTGCCTCTTTTTCCTGCCAGTAGTGAAACGGACTGTATGATATGCCTATTTGGATGCTATCCCTAAAATAATCATCCACCATTCTCTGAATGGTGACCGTATCAGACAAAGTCACGGTAGACATGTCACTAATTGTAGGCAGTTCTTTCAGACCCAACCAGATGTCATTAGGTTTTGTTGACTGATCTGCATCACCAGCAGTGGATCTCTTAGGAAATTTTAGTTTTTTCCTGGCAGCCGCAGAAAATGAAAGAGGAGATGCCGCCATGTCACGTGCCGCTTAACCTGACAATTTTTTCACCAACAGCTCTTTGCATCTCAAGGTATGAATTAAACCTAGGATCAAGTATGGTCACCCAAATATAGTGATCTGATTTCAAGAGATTGACGACCCTTGTATCCTGGCGAAGCGAATGAAGGGCTTGATCTACAAGTCCGACATACTTAGCAAAATCACTCCATTTCAGCTCCTTCAGTTTCTCCAGCTGCTTTTGCAAAAGTCTGATTAGGGGACTGACCTGACTCAAGCTGGCAGTGTCTGAACTAACTTCACATGTGGCAAGTTCAAAGGGTTTGAGAACCTTGCACAACACGGAAATTATTCTTCACTGCGCTTGACTAAGGTGCAAACCCGCTCCTTTCCCCCTATGTCATAGGCTGTTGTGTAGCCTTGGATGGCCTTTTTCTGCTCCTCCATCCGCTAAAGCATAGGGTAGAATTCCACCTAGTTACTACCTCTTGGTTCAGTTGATGGCAGGACAAATTCAACAGTACTTGCTGGTTCTGCAATCTTTGACATGCAGTTGCTGAATGTCAAAAATGTCCCAAAATCTTTCGGGCCACCAAGAGCATCTCCTGCACGCCCCTGTCATTTAAAAAAAATGTTGCACCACCAAATTAATTGTGTGAGCAAAACAAGGGACATGTTCAAATTCTCCCAGATGTAATGCTCGCACAATATTGGTGGCATTGTCAGAAATCACAAATCCTGAGGAGAGTCCATACGGGGTAAGCCATTTTGCAATGATTTCCCTGAGTTTTTCTAAGAGGTTCTCAGTGGTATGCCTCATAGTGAAACAGGTGATACACAGAGAAGCCTGCCTCTGAATGAGTTGGCATTTGTTAGATGCTGTTGCTGTTTGCACTGTTGGAGGCAATACACCTACCCAGTTGGCTGTCACAGTCATGTATTCTTTAGTTTGCTCTGTTCCACTAGTCCACATATCTGTGGTTAAGTGGACAGTGGGCACAACGGCATTTCGGAGGACACTAATAAGGTTTTTTTAATGTCCTTGTACAGACTTGGAATTGCTGTTCTAGTGAAGTGGAATCTAGAAGGGACATGGTAGCGGGGACACAGAACCTCAATTAACTGTCTAAAACCCACTGCATTAATGGCGGATGCTTGGGCGCACATCTAATACCAGCATAGCTGTTATGGCGTCAGTAATCCGCTGTGCAACTGGGTGACTGCTGTCATACTTGTTCCCCCATGCAAAGGATTGTTTGACAGTCAATTGTTTTGTTAAACTACTAAAAGTAGTCTTCATCCTGGTCCCCTTCTGGGATGAAGATCCACTCACGGATAGGAGAGGAGTCAGTCATTCTTATGAAATTGGATACTTCCGATCATGATTGAGGATGTTGATGATGATGCAGGTGTTGGTGGTGGAGATTGCAGGTGCTTGGATCTAACAGAGAGAAGGGAGCAGCTAGGTGATACTGGACTGATTGCTACATTTTCAGCCAAAGTTTCTGAATTTGAAAACACTTTTGAATTTGATGAATGCGCTGCAAGTGATGTAACAAGGAGGAGGTTTCTAGATGGTTAAGGTCCTTATCTCTACTCACTCTTGCTTGGCAAACGTTACAGATGGCTTGACAACTGTTGTCCGGTTTTGGGTGGAAATAATTCCACACATGAGAAGTGGATTATTTTGTCTTTCCTTGGGGATCTGTGACTTTTCTGAGCACACAGTTGGTTCATGTGCCTTAGCGATTTAAATTTTTTTGACACTTCTACAGGGAGAAGGGCTTACATCATCATCAGTAAATGACATATTGCCAATTTTTTGTTTCTCTGCAGCTAACTTAGCTTTTATTTTATTTTTTCTTTAACACTGTAAAACATTGCTTGTTTGATTTTGACTTAAGTCCTTGGGCATCTGCCTTCGTAGGTGCCATTGACGGCCTTGTGTCGTCATCATGACTGCTGGCAGCAGCTGCAAGACTGGTATGTGGTTCCTGCTCTCCTATCATTTGATCGTCCTCCATATCAACAAACTTACACTACGGTCTAACCAGCAGTGTTACCGAACAATATTTTTTTTGACACTGGGGAAGAGCACCCATGAATGAGGCAGCAGCACCTTGATGAACAACACAGACAGCACCCCTTTTTTATGAACAACAAAGCACCCCTGCCAAGTGCGGGCAGACCACCTGTAGAGTCACAAATATGTGGATGATAAACTGCGGCAATGTCACCATACAATAATAGCGCAGCTAAGTTGCTAACGTGCACACACACACTAGAAAAGCACTTTTATTTTTTTTTACACTGGAGAAGAGTACCCCTGAATGAGGCAGCAGCCCCTTGATAAACAATACAGACAGCACCCCTTTTTTATGGAGAACAAAGCACCCCTGTCAAGTGCAGACAGACCACCTGCAGTGTCAGAAATAAGTGGACAATAAACTACGGCAGAGTCACCGTACAATAATAGCGCAGCTAAGTTGCTAACGCACACAGAAAAAACAAGCACTTTTATTTTTTTTTTACACTGGGGAAGAGTACCCCTGAATGAGGCAGCAGCCCCTTGATAAACAACACAGACAGCATCCCTCTTTTATGGACAATAAAGCACCTCTGCCAAGTGCGGACAGACCACCTGCAGAGTCACAAATACGTGGACGATAAACTGCGGCAGAGTCACCGTACAATAATAGCGCAGCTAAGTTGCTAACGCACACACACAATTAAAATAAAACATTATTGTATTTTTTTTTACACTGGGGAAGAGCACCCCTAATTGACAGAGCACCCCCCTGGACAACACAGCACCCCTTTATGGACTGCAGCCCTAGCCTGATGGACAGGACAACAACACAGTGACAGCAGCAGCCACATTTAATTGACAGGACAAGTGACACAGCAGCTGCAGCACCCACTGAAGGAAGCCCCCCTTTATATACTGCAGCCTAAGCCCCTTTATGGGCAACACAGCAGCAGCCTTAAGGCCAAGACCCCGACTGGACACACACACTGAGTGACTGTCTACGTCTGCTAGCTTCTCTCCACAGCCGGAGTGAAAATGGCTCCGATCGCGGGGACATTTACATAATCCAAAACCTGCTAGGGATCCGACAGCGGGAGTGTGACGTGTTTTGCCTCGTTTTCGGATCTGAGTCAGGCAGGAAAACTGGAGCCTAGCTCGGTTCTCACCCCGGATCTGGAAGTACGGGTGGGTCCGGCTCTCAGAGAACCAGACCCGCTCATCTCTACAATTAACACTACAACTCTTCACAGCTACTGAAGCAAATGGTGTGAGGGGTAAACCTGTAGGCTTTGGTGCAAGTAACAGTTTTAGTGTCACTGAAGCCCAGGGAGGTGGTGGAGATTATAGCTGGTGAGCACAAGTAAAAGGTGGTGAGGGAGGAGGGCCCTGCTCATAGGATCTTGCATAATAATGAGAAGGGGGAGACAAAAGGATGACACAGGGGCAAGAGTGGGAGAGATGGAGGATGAGAGAGGGCGGTGAGGTAAACTACGTGGCAACATGGTTATGTGGTGAGCTGATATGCTTTTATGAATAGATGAGTTTTCAGTGCCTGTTTGAAGCTATGCAGGCTAGGGGGATAGTCTGATAGAATGAGGGAGATGATTCCAGTAGTAGGGGACAGCATGGGAGAAACCTTGGATTCGGGAGTGGGAGGTAGCAACCAGAAGAGAGGAAAGATGATGGTCATTGGCCGACCGGAGAGGGTGCAAGGGAGCATGTAACAATATAAATGAGTTATATTATGATAATAAAATCGTAGTTAATGCGAGGGGTGAGCTGGTAGTGTTGAACACAAATCCTTTAAAAAGGGGCTGTGTAACTGAAGTAGAGGCAAATGTCATCTTCAGCATTTCAGAATAGTCAGTGCTGAAAAGCCAACTTCGAAAAGATATTTAGATGAAAAAGGTATGAGCACTTTCAATGCAGCAGATGACAGCTCTGGGTATTGTTGTTGCGCCAAAATCCAGATTGTTGTTAGGCTCCAGTTCACTTACCAGAATGTTTTTTTTTTTTTAATTGTGGGAGGAAACCGGACCACTGAAAGAAAACCATGTAAGCACTGGGAGAATATACAAACACCACAGTTAGGGCCTTGGTGGGAATCAAACCCAAGACCTCAGTGCTCTAAGACAGTAATACTAACCATTACACAAAATAAAAAAAATCAGTTCTCATCCTTGAAGGGAGAGATTTAGTGAATTTCTGTAATAAAAAATGACTGCTAAGTAAGCTAGCAAAGCAAGCCATCTGTGAGACAGAAATAAAAATACTTCCTACCTATGCGCAAAAAAATGATGGAGCACCTTGCCCCTTACCGGCTAGCCTCTGTGCTGTAAAATAACGGATGGTGCTCAGCTCCCCTCTCCTCACACAAAGGGCCTGATTCAGATCCGCTCACAAGCGCATAGTGCTCGCAAGCGGGTCGATGGCCGGGCAGTGCGCAAGCGCACCGTGTGCACTGCGTGAGCCCCGGAGCGAGTGAGAAATTCACTCGCTCCGGGGCTCGCTACAAACGGGCGGCTGCCGATGTTGATCGTCAGCTTGCCCCATTTTGTAGGCGGGTCGGGGGGGTGGCTTGACAAACGGACAAAAAAAAAAAATTCCCTTCAGACTTGCGAGCTGCATCCGGCAGCGAGCGGGTCTGAATCAGGGCCAAAACCCCAAACATTTGTGCAATTGTTGAACTGCTCTTGATGACAGTTGACAATGCAAACAGCTTAATCAATAACTTGTTTTAAAGCTATGTATAATACTGTATAATATAATGAAACCAAACTGCATCAACCTGCACTTTGCTGACTAACCTGCTGTTCCTTCCAGTCATTGCCTGAGCACCATCGCTGCAAATTCCTACACAGCACAGCTATTCCAAGTGAGTATCAGTGACAAAAGTATCCAAAAGTGTAAAACGCTGATCCCTAGTAGCACGATATGGAAGTGGCTTGCAGAAAAGAAATTCCCCATTGAGTTTTTCAACTGTTACCAAATTTGCAGCATCTGCGCAGCCCTGGAGACATCTGTTGTTTCTTCAATTGAATGTCAAATAAAGCACATTCTTCTTCAGGGTCCATAGGACTCCACAGGGAGACACTAGGGGTGTAGGTGGTACTTGGAGGACCGGACACCAACAGCAAAGCTTTTTCTGTCCCAAGATGCTCCTGTCCTTCCCCCTATACTCCGCCCATAGCCTGTCCGGCAGGAGCTGGGTCACCGTTATACAGAGGGGCTGCTTTTAAGCAGCCCAAGCTTTGTTTTATGATTTACTTTTGTATTTTATTTTACTATAACAGCGCAAGCAGTGCTAGACAGTCCTCTGGACATCTGCACTGCTGCTCCTTCACCCCTCCGCGACTCCAACCATAGGCTAGGTACTCCTTGCAGGGCTCCGGGGGGACCTAGCTAGCGTAGCTCCTCAGACCCCAGACTGCAGCCGGGACTCAAGGGGCAGGTAAGGCTTCCGGGAACCCGCGTCTAAGTGCAGTCTTACCTCCGGTCTCAGGAGACAGACCAGAGGCGCTGATGTAGACACCGGTTAGTCCGGGACTCCACTAGACCACCAGGGCATAACTTTATATTGGTGCAGAGAATAGCTGAGGCCAGGGACCCGGTGGTTGATGTCAACATAGGGGAGACGGCCCTCTCCATGCGGTCCCTATCCCAGGTCAGGTCGCCTTTCCACTGCGGCATTGCCATCCCTGAGCTCCTCCTCCCTCACCCTCCGCCCCCTCAGAGACTGGCCATTTTCTGCAAACAGCCACAAGTCTCCGGGAACGCTGGGTCCAGTCTCCCTGTATACCTCTCCTAGGAACCAGGTTATACAGCGCTATTTCTTACAACCCACTGCGGTCTGTGTAGATGAATTAAGTGCCCACTGCAGTTATATACTCTGCATTGTATGTGACTTGTGCTAGCGCTGCTGTCTGTTTATTTTTCTCTCAACTGTCAGCTTATACCTTTCCCTTTCTTTGACTATAACCCTAGAATACTAAGGTCTAGTGGGTTCACTGTACTTCACATCTACTTGTATTTGTGAGGGCTGTCACGTACTGTATATCTGTGTTGCACACTGCACTGTGCCATATTGTGCATATATCTGTGTTGCTCACTGCACTGTGCCATATTGTGTGCTATACTATCCTTGCAGCTATGTCTAGCAAAGGCAAGAGTAACAAGTACTGCTTCTACTCTGGTTTCTTGTAAGTCCTGCATCTTGTTATATGGCACCTGGCCAGAAGGCCCTTGCAGCCTCTCCTCAGGAACAACCCTGGGCTTCCTTTTCACAGGTGTTGGCAAAAATTGCGGACCACCTAGCAGTCCCTATGGTAGCTCCCGCTATGGGGCAGCCACAACAGGTACCTCCTTTGCCTCCTCCATGGGTAGACGTACTTTCTACCTCAGTACAGAGTCTGGCAGCTACCTCTACAGCTTGTTGCAAACGGAGAGACCTTTACCTAGTAAAACTACTAAGCGTGCTGCATTATCTTCCCAGTCCACCCAGCTATCAGATTCTGAGTTATCGTCTGGGAAGGCAGAAGATGCAAACCTCTCTCCCTCTCTGACTCCCCCTCGGGAATTGAATATACCTGCTCTAGTGAGAGCTGTAAAATCACTTCTTCAAGTAGAAGATACAGAACCCACTCGTATGGCAAAACAGACACTCTTTAAATGACAGAAGGTGGTTTTGCCGGAGTTTCCTCACTCTGATCATCTTTCTGATCTGATGAATGAACCATGGAATACGCCAAATAAAAAGTTTCAGCTGCCTAAACACTTGATTTCTTTTTATCCTATTCCAGCTACTGATTGCGCTAAATGGGAAGTTCCCCAGCAGTAGATTTCCACGTGATGCCTGGTTAAGAACTCTACCTTACCTATCCATACAGCAACCTCCTTGAAGGAAACCACGGATAGAAGGATTGAAGCTTGCCTGAAGTCTATATACTCTCTTACAAGAGCTATTACTCATCCTGCCATTGCTACGGCCTAGGGGAGAGCCATTGAGAGCTGGGCTGAGGCTCTAGAAGAAACATTTCCCTCTAATGCTTCTTGGGAACAGCTATCCTACATCTCTCACATTAGGGATGTAGCCTCCTATTTATGAGAAGCAGCTTTGGATACTGGTCTCCTAGCTTCCAAGGCATCTTGGTAGCCCTCTGTAACATTTGGCTTTGGTCATGGACGACAGACTCGGACTCTAAAAAGGCTTTGGAGTCTCTGCCTCCGAATTGGAAAAGATTGTGACTACCTTGGCAGCTTCTAAGATGGCTTTCTTGCCCTCTGCATCTACTACGAGGGCTCGGATGTCATCCTTTCGGTCCTTTTGTCCCCAGAGAAAAGCTTTCCATGGCAGTCGGCAACCACAAAGGCCTCCAAGCTTAGGACCAAACAGGCCTGGGCTACTAGACGTCCAGCTACCAAATCTGAGGACAAACCTGATGGGGCAGGCCTCCCCCTGGGGGCTCCCAAGGTGGGAGGCCAACTTCTTCAGTTTGCCCAGTTCTGGCATCAGACCATCACAGACACCTGGGTACAAGAAGTGGTCTCTCACGGGCAAGCCCCCTCATTCCTGAGGTGGCTCCCCCAGCAGTTCTTTTGCACAGGCCCTCCATCAGACCGAAGCAAAGCCCTGCTCCTCCAGAAGGCCATTCAGTCATTGATGCACTCGGAGATAATAATTCCGGTCCCGTAATCACAGCGAGGGATGATTTATTACTCTACCCTTTTCTTGGTTCAGAAGTCCAATGGGTTTGATCAGCCTATCCTCAACCTCAGGTCTCTGAACAAGTTTGTCATAATGCCCAGGTTTCATATGGAAACCCTATGCTCTATTGTCCTGGCTATGGTACCTGGGAACTTTATGGTGTTTCTGGATATTCCGGACACTTGCCTACATGTATCTAGAGCACCCTCTGGTCAACGGGATCTCTGGTTTGCTGTCCTACAGCAACATTTACAATTTCAAGTACTGCCATGTGGGCTTTCTACAGCTCCACGGGTCTCTACCAAGATCATGGAAGTAATGGCGGCCCACCTTCATGTCAGGGGTTCAGACTGCTCCCGTACTTGGACGATCTCTTGCTATTAGCAAGCTCTCCAGAGGTCCTTCACCACCATCTTCAGGTAACCATTATCTTTCTACAAACACATGACTGGCTGATCAACTAGAAAAAGTCTTCCTTAATCCCTTCTCAAAGGATGGTACACCTGGGAGCCTTCCTGGATTATCAGGCTCAGAGAATCTTCCTGACAGCAGACTAAATCTCCGCACTGCAGCACCGAGTGCGCAGGTTACTCCACAGTCGCTGAGTATCAATACACTCAGCAATGCAGACCTTGGGATCCATGGTATCCACCTTCGACATGGTGGAGTTCGATCAGTTCCACTCCAGCCCCTACAGCACCTGATCCTATCCAGATGGAATGGGCTGCCTCATCTGGTCAAATCCCAGACAATGGTCCCCTCTCCGGAGGTTCTCCTGTCTCTCTCCTGGTGGTAACAGATGTCCCACTTGAACAGGGGTTGTCCCTTTTGGATCCCGGATTTGGTGCTCCTCACCATGGATGTAAGTCTCCGTGGGTGGGGGTCGCAGTGACAGGTCAGCACTCCTTCCAGGGATGTTGGACTCCCACAGAGAGGGTCCTCCCAATCAACGTCCTGGAATTCCTGGCCATCTACAGAACCCTCACTTTGCCTCAGGACATTCTTCGGGGCAAGCTAGTACAAGTACAGTCCGACAATGCCATGGCAGTGGCCTACCTCAATCACCAGGGAGATGCTCGCAGTCGGTTGGCAATGACAGAAGTGACACGCATCCTCACATGGGTCAAACGTCATTTCCTGGCTATTTCTGCTGTCTTCATTCCAGGGATTCTCAAATTGGGAAGCAGATTTCCTCAGCTGTCATGACGTGCATGCCGGGGAGTGGTTTCTACACCCAGAAGTCTTTCATCTCCGTATATGGACCTCATGGCCTCACAACACAATCACAAAACTCCGGCGTATGGGTCCAGGACAAGAGACCCCAAAGCAGCCTTCATAGACGCCTTGTCAGTGAAGTGGACCTTCCACCTAGCCTATCGCTTCCCTCCTTCATCTTGTCCTTCGAAAAATCAAGCAGGACGGGGTAACGGTTCTGCTGGTAGCTCGTCTTGGCCCAGACCCATTGGTACTCTGATCTTCGGAGTCTCTCCATAGATGCTCCATTCCCACTTCCTCTACATCTGGACCTGTTGTTTCAGGGTCCCTGTCTGCATCCGGACCTGGCTCGTCTGTCTTTGACGGCGTTGCTCTTGAGACATCCCTCCTGAAGCCTAAAGGGTTTTCAAGCTCTGTGGTTCAGACCATGCTCAGAGACCATAAGCCGGCCTCCGCCTGGATCTATCACCGGGTGTGGCATACATACTTCCAGTGGTATGCTACCAGAAACTATGACCCTCAGGTTTTTTGGGTTTCTAGAATCCTGGCCCTCCTTCAGGCTGTATTAGATCTGGGACTCTGCCTGGCCTCTCTGAAAGTGAATGTCTCTGCTCTGTCTGTCTGGTTTTGGATCTTGATCTTTCTTCGTGTTTTGGATCTGTATTGGTTTTTCCATGTTTTGTGTTCTGGGTTTTATATTTTGGATCTGTATTTTTTTGGAAAAAAGCATAAAACACCTAAAATCACAGAATTTTGTTTTTGTTTGTTCCTACACTATTATTAACCTCAATAACATTAATTTCCACTCATTTCCAGTCTATTCTGAACACCTCACACCTCACAATATTGTTTTTAGGCAAAAAGGTTGCACCAAGGTAGCTGGATGACTATGCTAAGCGACACAAGTGGTCGGCACAAACACGTGACCCATCTAGGATTGGCATTGCAGTGGCAGACAATTTGGCAGTTTGAAAAACTAGGCCCTAAAGAGTACAAACTTGGCGCTGCTACTTTGTTGATGCATGTGTGACTAACGCGCACACAAACACAGAAAAATTTAAATATGTAAATTTTTTGGGGCACTTTGGAGGTTACACTGCCCTTTAACAGACCAGCCGGCCTTTGACATATGACACAGGCGCATGCTTGGTGCTGCTACTTTGTTGATGAACGTGCGGCTAATGCGCACACAAACACAGAAACGTAAACACTTTTTAAATGTTTACATTTTTGGGGGGGTTACACCACCCTTCAACAGACCAGCTGGGAGCACCCCTGATGGACAGAGCACCCCCTGGACAACACACAGCTCCTATGGACAGCACAGCCTCTATGGGACAGCAGCACTGCAGAGCCCCTATGGACTTTGGACAGAGGGCCTTATTTAGACCCGCTCGCAAGCGCTATGGACTCGCAAGCGGGTCGATGGTGTGCCAGTGCGCACGTGCAAGCCCCGGAGCGAGCGCAAAAAGCACTCACTCCAGCGCTCGCATCCAAAAGAGACGGCTGTCGATGTTGATCGACAGCTCGTCCCGTTTGGAAGGCGGGGAGGGGGGTGGCTGGGCAAATGGAGGCATTCCTGCAGGATCGCCTGCCGTTTGTGGGCGGCCCTACTGACATCACTCTATTAGAGCAGGAAGTCCACTGGGGCTCTATTAGAGCAGGAAGTCCACTGTGGTAACCCACAGCTATGCGAGCGGCCAAGAGACCGCAACTAAAAAAACAAGCGCCCGCTCTGATTCAGAGCGAGCACTCGCTTTTTGCGAGCGCCTCTGAATCAGGGCCAAAGCCCCTATTTACAATAACAGCACAAGCACAGCAACCCCCACCCTCCCTCTATGAACAACACAGCCTTTATGGGACAACAGCACTGCACAACACAGCCCAGCCAGCCCCTATGGACTTTGGACACAGCCCCTATGGACAACAGCAGCACCAGCACAGCAACCCGACCCTCCCTCTTCACTGTCCACAGCCGGAGTGAAAAATGGCACCCACACGGGGACCTTAAATAGAATCCAAAACCTGTGAGAATCCGACAGCGCGAGGATGACGTTTTGCCTTGTTCCGGGAACCGAGTCTAGTGGGAAAACCCGAGCCGAACTCGGTTCTCGGCTTGGATCGGGGGGGTTCGGATTTCTTAAATCCGAACCTGCTAATGCCTAGTTCACACCTTCCTTAAGGGTGTCCTATGTATTCAACCTCCCTTTGCCCCTCCAGTGGCTTTGTGGGATTTGTCAGTGGTTCTCCTTGCACTTCAGGGGTCTCCGTTTGAACCCCTGGAATCAGTAGACATCAAATGGCTCACTACAAAGACTCTCTTTCTTTTGGCTATTAAGTCTGCCCGTACGGTATCGGATTTGGGAGCACTTGCCTGTCACTCCCCATTTCTGATCTTTCATCAGGACAGGGCCGTCCTTCGAACTCGTCCTGGTTTCCTTCCCAAGGTGGTCTCTCGTTTCCACCTTAATGAGACCCCTCGGCAGGTGAGGCTTCCTTGGATATGGTCCGTGCTCTGAGGATCTACGTGGACTTTACTAGTTCCATCAGGAAAACAGATTCTCTCTTTGTCCTATATGGATTCTAAAAGAAGGGCTGGCAAGTTAATAAACAAACTCTGGCTAGATGGCTTCGCATGACTATCTCACAGGCTTACACGCAGGCTGGCCTTCCTGTGCCGGATACCGTGTCTGCTCATTTTACTCACTCTGTGGGTCTCTCGTGGACTGCTCGACGTGGCGTGTCTGCTGAACAACTATGAAAGGTGGCCACATAGTCTTCCACATGGGATTTCTTACGTTCTATGCCTTTGATACATTTGCCTCTCAGTATGCTTCCTTCGGACCCCGGATTCTCTTCTCAGCTCAGCAGCGTCCCTGCCCTTGAACAACTGCTTTGGTACATCCCCAGTGTCTCTCTGTGGAGCCCTATGGACCCTGAAGAAGAAAAGGAGAGTTATTGTAAAACTTACCCTTGTTAACTCTCATTCTTCGAAGTCTATAAGGTCCACAGGGCACCCGCCCTGACATTCCTAGCTTCTATGGGTTTCTTCTCTTGGTTACCGGTTTCCTTCTCTGTGTGAGAGTGTGATTCTTCTGTGTACCAGTCTTCCTTCTCTCCTATCCTGTTTCTGCCTTGGGATTGTTGACAAAACTGAGTGCCTTCAGGCTCTGTGCGGGGTATAGGGGGAAGGACCAGAGGATCCTGGGACAGAAATATCTTTTCTGTCCCAGGATCCTGGCTTCTATGGGACAGAAAAAGATTTCATGTTGGTGTCTGATCCTCCAAGTACCACCTCCACCCCCAATGTCTCCCTGTGGACCCTATGGAGTTCGAAGAAAGAGAGTTAACAAGGGTAAGTTTTACCATAACTCTCCTTTTTGCTTGATCTTGGTTATAATTTGCTCAGTCACATGTCTTGCCATGCTGCATATCCTGCTGGCAATAATGTAATTGGAAAGGGGAATTATATCAGGCTAAGCAGCAACACATTGCCCCAACATAATATAAACTATTTTTTTTACACAAGGTAGGGAAAAAAAAGCTTTGATGTGGGGTTTACCCAGTTTGACTATCCATTTTGACACATTAAACAAGACTTGAAGTACTTTTAGCACAGTTATCTCGCCCTGTAGTTCTCTAAACTTTGGTTGAAAAAAAAACGAGCAGCTTATTGTAGATTGAAGATAATAACTGAGATTTGTTTGTAGGTGTCTGATAATTTTTTATTGTTTTAAGCTCTCTTTATCAAGAACTTTGCCACACACTATGGTCATGGATCTTCCTTCGAGCCAGCTCAGGTAGAATCATATTTTGGATAATATTTCCGATTTCTTGCCTTTTTACTGGTATTCAAATTTTCACTAGTAGTCTGTTTTTGGCTGCAAGTGGCAAATATCTCACCATTGTTATTCTGCTATCCAACATTTTTTTTGAAGTAAGTGGTCCATTTTACTCGATTATGTGTAAACTTTGTAATCTCAAGTTATAAGCCTGATACTGTACCACAGGGCCGGCTCCAAGGTTCTGAGCACCCTGTGCTGGCTCTTGAGAGAACGCCCTAAGCTTGCGCACGACCGAATTTGGGGGCATGGCCTAATTACCATAGGTCATGCCCCTGTGTGACGTTATTTGGAGGCGTGCCCACATGGCACACCTCCAAATAACGTCAGGCTGGGGGTAAAGCCCAGCACTCCGTCACTTGCTGGGCTTCCCCCAGCCCTCTCCCGTCAGTGAATGGTTGCTCCGATGGGGGTCCCCAGCCTCCCGATTTGACCACCCGCGGGCCACTTCAGCCCGCGGGTGGAACAGCGGGACAGTACTGTCCCGCTGAAATCGGGATGCTGGGGAGGGGTGCCGCCCTCTGAGGGCTGGGGAGACCAAAATGATAAAAAATAGTAATCTAATGATTGAACAACAATGGTTCAATTTCCCTTTACATGCCATCAGACAACCCCACATATCAAAATGTTCACAAAAAATCATCACAACTCTTACCTCACTTGTGTCCAGATGGTCTGACTCTAAGTTTGAATCAGACATCCCCATGACATCAGACATCCCCACATAACCACTGCATGGTAGCAGACATCCCCACATACCCCTTACATGGTATCAGACATACCTTCATCAGGGCCGGCTCTAGGGGTGTTCGATCAGTGCGGTCGCAGAGGGGAACCACCCGTAGAGGGCGGCACCCCTCCCCAGCATCCCGATTTCAGCAGGACAGGGCTGAAGTGGCCCGCGGCTGGTCAAATCGGGAGGCTGGGGACCCCCACCGCCATAGCTGTGCGGCAGTGCCAGACCCCCAGTCTGAATGGATGCCGCTGATGGGAGAGGGCTGGGGGAAGCCCAGCCAGTGATGGAGTGCTGGGCTTTACCCCCAGCCTGACGTTATTTGGAGGCGTGCCATGCGCCTCCAAATAACGGCACACTGGGGACGTGGCCTATGGTAATTAGGCCATGCCCCCAAATTCCCTTTACATGCCATCAGACAACCCCACATATAAAAATGTTCACAAAACTCATCACAACTCTTACCTCACTAGTGGGCAGATGGTCTTACTCTAAGGGGTATATACAATTACCCACGGAGTTTACCCCGCCGACTAATTGTTGCACTGGTGGTGAGTCAATTAACGGGGACTCCACGCGCGGGAGTCTACGAGACCCCGCGTGCGAGTCCCCCGCTGTCGTGCTTTACCTCGCACCTCCTGTAGGTGCGAGGTAACAGCTGCACGAAGCCGCCCTTGTCAGCCTCGCACGCGTCGGAAAAACACACTGTTTCCACACTTCTCGTGGAAACAGTGTGTTCCCGCGAGCGAGGGCACATTTACCGGCGCGGGGAAAAAGCTATTTTATTGAATAGCTTAACACCGCGCCGCGGGACTTTCGAGCCCCAATTACTCGCAGGAGAAGTCCCGCGGGTAATTGTATATACCCCTAAGTTTGAATCTGACATCCCCATGACATCAGACATCCCCACATAACCACTGCATGGTAGCAGACATCTCCACATACTCCTTACATGGCATCAGACATCCTCACATACCCCTAATATATCATCAGATCTGCCCACATGTCCTTCCCCCAGCTATCACATTATATGCATCTCTGCCACCTGGGAGCCAAATTTAATAATTAATTAATGCGACACCATCACAAGGTGGTCGTGACCCACACTTTGAGAACTGCTGGTTTATAGATTACAAGAGACACAGGGACATTTTTTTCTGCTTAATATTTTGCGATTACTTTAATTACTTTAACACATTTATTTTTTTGTGTGTCTGAAGTGTTATTTCCTAATTACCTATGCCCCTCCTAGAGTATAGAAAATGCCAATTATTCCCCACAAACTATGCTTTTGTCACCATATTTTGAAATGTTCTTATTTCAAAATGGTGGGATTCCTAATGGGTCTCTAAGGTGGTTTTACCAAGTTTCCCTGCTTTATTTGCCTTTGGGACATCAGGGACATCAAGGCACATTACAACAGATGATACTGGCCACAGTAAACAGAGTTCTGTGTGGAGACGAATAACGTCAAGTGGGAGCCACAGCTGGACTCCAGGAAGGTGCTAATGTCTCCACTACACATCAAGTTGGGCCTTATGAAACAATTTGTTAAAGCTCTAGGTAAGGATTTATCAACCTTCAAATACCTTCAAGACTTCATCCCTAAACTGACTAAGGCAAAGGTCAAGGCTGGTGTTTTTGTGGGACTACAGATTAAGAAGTTCCTGCAGTGCAAGGAATTCCCAAAGATGCTCGCTCAGAAGGAGGAAGCTGCTTGGACCAGCAGTTCAAAGCTTCCTGGGCCATTACAAGGCCAAAAACTAAGTGGAGTTGGTCGAGACTTTGGTGATGAACAGGCACAATGGTGTGCAGGATGTCTCTCAAAGTCCATATTCTTGATGCTCATATTGTTCCAAAAAAGAAAGAGTGTATCTATTAGCGCTTATTGTAGAAACCTATTAAAATAGGATAATGGATAAATTACCCAAAGTGTGAAAAACAATCATTTATTACACACTTAAAATACAATGAAAAATGTATCACATACAATATCAAATTTCGTATACCAATATTGGCACATAAAATAGGGGTTCCAGAAAGAGCCTCTCACCAGAATAAGGTGCTGCGGTGGGCAAGTGCTAGTTAACAACAAAGGGTCCTGGCCTCAATAGCTCGGCACCACCGCAGGGAGCTTATAACAATCCCAGGATAACTGGATTCCCGAATTTCAAGTTCCTTCTTATTCCATAAAACACCTCCTGCAACGCATTTCGGATCTTCAATGATCCTTCCTCAGGCAAAGGTGGCTTGTGTTGTGGACATAGTGTCTAATTTATACCCTCTAATAGCTCCTCATTGGTCCTTCAATTCCCGCTGAAATGCGGGCACACGCGGCGATTACGTCACTTCCGGTGCTTACCAAAAGTCATCTGCGTTCCACCGATTACAACTTCCTCTATGACCGGAAGTTGTATGCGTTCCATAGGGCGGAAGTTGTTTTATTCATTCTAGTTTCACTAGGGAATGAGTTGGACTTCAATCGCCGCCATTTTGTAAGAGATTTCTTTATTATCCAGCTGGATGTTGTATTGACATTCTTACTTCACTAGGGGATGAGTTGGACTTCAATCGCCGTCATTTTGGAAGGGATCCGGTTGGATGGCAGGGAAATCCCTTCCAAAATGGCGGCGATTGAAGTCCAACTCATCCCCTAGTGAAGTAAGAATGTCAATACAACATCCAGCTGGATAATAAAGAAATCGCTTACAAAATGGCGGCGATTGAAGTCCAACTCATTCCCTAGTGAAACTAGAATGAATAAAACAACTTCTGCCCTATGGAACACATACAACTTCCGGTCATATAGGAAGTTGTAATCGGTGGAACGCAGATGACTTCCGGTAAGCACCGGAAGTGACGTAATCGCCGCGTGTGCCCGCATTTCAGCGGGAATTGAAGGACCAATGAGGAGCTATTAGAGGGTATAAATTAGACACTATGTCCACAACACAAGCCACCTTTGCCTGAGGAAGGATCATTGAAGATCCGAAATGCGTTGCAGGATGTGTTTTGTGGAATAAGAAGGAACTTGAAATTAGGGAATCCAGTTATCCTGGGATTGTTATAAGCTCCCTGCAGTGGTACCGAGCTATTGAGGCCCGGAACCCTTTGTTGTTAACTAGCACTTGCCCACCGCAGCACCTTATTCTGGTGAGAGGCTCTTTCTGGAACCCCTATTTTATGTGCCAATATTGGTATACGAAATTTGATATTGTATGTGATACATTTTTAATTGTATTTTAAGTGTGTAATAAATGATTGTTTT
The DNA here is from genome assembly GCA_031769625.1 of Taudactylus pleione. NCBI lineage: Eukaryota > Metazoa > Chordata > Amphibia > Anura > Myobatrachidae > Taudactylus > Taudactylus pleione. Next base: position 221,607 of record JAUIMM010000303.1, on the reverse strand, counting down.
TCACACTTTGGGTAATTTATCCATTATCCTATTTTAATAGGTTTCTACAATAAGCGCTAATAGATACACTCTTTTTTGGAAAATTCTGTTTTGGAAGTTTGGTATTACTTCTATTTTGTGTTTTCTATAGCTGCAGGATTGTTTTTTGCGCAAATTGGTTTAACTCATTTTTTGATTAATGATGCTCATATTGAGAAATTCAAGGAGAACATGGCAGCGTACTGGGAGGAGCAAGGTGAGCGCTTCCACCAGGATATACTGGAGCTTAAACACTGCTACCAAGACTACATGAGGGGGGTGATTTTTGAAAGTGATGTATAATCGTAAATCTTGAAAAGCTACTCACTTCTAGTTCCTTGGTAGTCATGTTTGTATAACTTTATATTTTAATTTTCATACATACGTTGATTTTTTTTCTCACATTGTGTAAAAGAAAATGCTAATTTACCGTGTTTTCATCTGAAATAGGTATATTTCAAAGTATAAAATGTCCAGGTCACAAAAGCAAAGTTTGAGGGGAATAAATACCATTTTCTGTACTTTTGAGACATAAGCAATTAAGAAACAGCACTACTACCCAAGGACAAAAAATGTGTTACATAGTGTTATCTACACAATTTAATGTTCTTTGTAAGAAACATATTATGGACTAGGGGTGAGCGGGTTCGGATTTCTGAAATCCGAACCCCCCCGAACCCCCCCGATCCGAGTCTGATCCGAGTCAGGCTCGACTTTTCCCGCCTGACTCGGATCTGAACTCGAGGCAAAACGTCATCATCCCGCCTTCCGAGTCTCGCGGGTTTTGGATCCTATATAAGGTACCCGCGTCGGCGCCATTTTCTCACTCGGCTGTGGACAGTGAAGAGGGAGGGTGGGAGTTAGGGCTGTGTAGTGTAGTGTAGTGTAGTGCTGCTGTTGTCCACTACTTCAAAGTCCATAGGGGCTGGCTGTGTTGTGCTGTGCTGCTGTTGTTAATAGGGGCTGTGTCCACTACTTCAAAGTCCATAGGGGCTGGCTGGACTGTGTTGTGCAGTCAGTTCTCCATAGGGGCTGTGTCCACTCCAAAGTCCTGTGCAGTGTCCCAGTCCTAAAGGAGTGCTGTAGTGTTGTCCAGGGGGTGCTCTGTCCATCAGGGGTGCTCCCCCCAAGTGCTAAAAAAATAATATATTTTCTGTGTTTGTGAATTGTGTGCGCAGTAGCCGCACGTGCATCAACAAAGTAGTGCCAAGCGTGCGCCTGTGTCATAAGTAAAGGGCCGGCTGGCTTGACCGTTAAAGGGTGCTGTAACCCCCGAAAGTACACTCCAGTCCAAACCAAAAAAAAATTATTTTCTGTGTTTGTGAATTGTGTGCGCAGTAGCCGCACGTGCATCAACAAAGTAGTGCCAAGCGTGCGCCTGTGTCATAAGTAAAGGGCCGGCTGGCTTGACCGTTAAGGGTGCTGTAACCCCCGAAAGTACACTCCAGTCCAAACCAAAAAAAAAATTATTTTCTGTGTTTGTGAATTGTGTGCGCAGTAGCCGCACGTGCATCAACAAAGTAGTGCCAAGCGTGCGCCTGTGTCATAAGTAAAGGGCCGGCTGGCTTGACCGTTAAGGGTGCTGTAACCCCCGAAAGTACACTCCAGTCCAAACAAAAAAAAAAATTATTTTCTGTGTTTGTGAATTGTGTGCGCAGTAGCCGCACGTGCATCAACAAAGTAGTGCCAAGCGTGCGCCTGTGTCATAAGTAAAGGGCCGGCTGGCTTGACCGTTAAGGGTGCTGTAACCCCCGAAAGTACACTCCAGTCCAAACCAAAAAAAAAATTATTTTCTGTGTTTGTGAATTGTGTGCGCAGTAGCCGCACGTGCATCAACAAAGTAGTGCCAAGCGTGCGCCTGTGTCATAAGTAAAGGGCCGGCTGGCTTGACCGTTAAAGGGTGCTGTAACCCCCAAAGTACACTCCAGTCCAAACCAAAAAAAAAATTATTTTCTGTGTTTGTGAATTGTGTGCGCAGTAGCCGCACGTGCATCAACAAAGTAGTGCCAAGCGTGCGCCTGTGTCATAAGTAAAGGGCCGGCTGGCTTGACCGTTAAGGGTGCTGTAACCCCCGAAAGTACACTCCAGTCCAAACCAAAAAAAAAATTATTTTCTGTGTTTGTGAATTGTGTGCGCAGTAGCCGCACGTGCATCAACAAAGTAGTGCCAAGCGTGCGCCTGTGTCATAAGTAAAGGGCCGGCTGGCTTGACCATTAAAGGGTGCTGTAACCCCCGAAAGTACACTCCAGTCCAAACCAAAAAAAAAATTATTTTCTGTGTTTGTGAATTGTGTGCGCAGTAGCCGCACGTGCATCAACAAAGTAGTGCCAAGCGTGCGCCTGTGTCATAAGTAAAGGGCCGGCTGGCTTGACCGTTAAGGGTGCTGTAACCCCCGAAAGTACACTCCAGTCCAAACCAAAAAAAAAATTATTTTCTGTGTTTGTGAATTGTGTGCGCAGTAGCCGCACGTGCATCAACAAAGTAGTGCCAAGCGTGCGCCTGTGTCATAAGTAAAGGGCCGGCTGGCTTGACCGTTAAAGGGTGCTGTAACCCCCAAAGTACACTCCAGTCCAAACCAAAAAAAAAATTATTTTCTGTGTTTGTGAATTGTGTGCGCAGTAGCCGCACGTGCATCAACAAAGTAGTGCCAAGCGTGCGCCTGTGTCATAAGTAAAGGGCCGGCTGGCTTGACCGTTAAAGGGTGCTGTAACCCCCGAAAGTACACTCCAGTCCAAACCAAGAAAAAAATTATTTTCTGTGTTTGTGAATTGTGTGCGCAGTAGCCGCACGTGCATCAACAAAGTAGTGCCAAGAGTGCGCCTGTGTCATAAGTAAAGGGCCGGCTGGCTTGACCGTTAAAGGGTGCTGTAACCCCCAAAGTACACTCCAGTCCAAACCAAAAAAAAATTATTTTCTGTGTTTGTGAATTGTGTGCGCAGTAGCCGCACGTGCATCAACAAAGTAGTGCCAAGCGTGCGCCTGTGTCATAAGTAAAGGGCCGGCTGGCTTGACCGTTAAAGGGTGCTGTAACCCCCGAAAGTACACTCCAGTCCAAACCAAAAAAAAAATTATTTTCTGTGTTTGTGAATTGTGTGCGCAGTAGCCGCACGTGCATCAACAAAGTAGTGCCAAGAGTGCGCCTGTGTCATAAGTAAAGGGCCGGCTGGCTTGACCGTTAAAGGGTGCTGTAACCCCCAAAGTACACTCCAGTCCAAACCAAAAAAAAAATTATTTTCTGTGTTTGTGAATTGTGTGCGCAGTAGCCGCACGTGCATCAACAAAGTAGTGCCAAGCGTGCGCCTGTGTCATAAGTAAAGGGCCGGCTGGCTTGACCGTTAAAGGGTGCTGTAACCCCCAAAGTACACTCCAGTCCAAACCAAAAAAAAAATTATTTTCTGTGTTTGTGAATTGTGTGCGCAGTAGCCGCACGTGCATCAACAAAGTAGTGCCAAGAGTGCGCCTGTGTCATAAGTAAAGGGCCGGCTGGCTTGACCGTTAAAGGGTGCTGTAACCCCCAAAGTACACTCCAGTCCAAACCAAAAAAAAAATTATTTTCTGTGTTTGTGAATTGTGTGCGCAGTAGCCGCACGTGCATCAACAAAGTAGTGCCAAGCGTGCGCCTGTGTCATAAGTAAAGGGCCGGCTGGCTTGACCGTTAAAGGGTGCTGTAACCCCCAAAGTACACTCCAGTCCAAACCAAAAAAAAAATTATTTTCTGTGTTTGTGAATTGTGTGCGCAGTAGCCGCACGTGCATCAACAAAGTAGTGCCAAGCGTGCGCCTGTGTCATAAGTAAAGGGCCGGCTGGCTTGACCGTTAAAGGGTGCTGTAACCCCCGAAAGTACACTCCAGTCCAAACCAAAAAAAAAATTATTTTCTGTGTTTGTGAATTGTGTGCGCAGTAGCCGCACGTGCATCAACAAAGTAGTGCCAAGCGTGCGCCTGTGTCATAAGTAAAGGGCCGGCTGGCTTGACCGTTAAAGGGTGCTGTAACCCCTGAAAGTACACTCCAGTCCAAACCAAAAAAAAAATTATTTTCTGTGTTTAGCCGCACGTATATATCAAATCGATATAACATAAATGGAGGACCAAACTTTCTCCGATAAAAATAAAATAGAGAAAGATCAAGAACCACTTCCTCCTAGTGCTGAAGCTGCTGCCACTAGTCATGACATAGACGATAACATGCCATCAACGTCGTCTGCCAAGGCCGATGCCCAATGTCATAGTAGAGGGCACATACAATCCCAAATGGCAAAGTTCAGGAAAATGACCTTGAAAAAGACATTTAAATCAGCTGAAGAGAAACGTAAACTTGCCAATATGCCATTTACGACACGGAGTGGCAAGGAACGGTTAAGGTCGATCCCTAGTATGTTCATGACTAGTGGTTCAGCTTCACATGACGATGGAAGCCCTCCTCCCACTAAAAAAATCAAAAGAGTTAAGCTGGCAAAAGCACAGCGAAGAACTGTGCTTTCTAAGAAGATATCACAAATCCCCAAGGAGAGTCCAAGTGTGGTGGTGGTTGCGATGCCTGACCTTCCCAGCACTGGACGGGAAGAGGTGGCTCTTTCCACCATTTGCACGCCCCCTGCAAGTGCTGAAAGGAGCACCCACAGTCCACTTGCTGATATGCAAATTGAAGATGTCACTGTTGAAGTACAACAGGATGAGGATACTGGTGTAGCTGGCGCTGAGGAGGAAGTTGGCGAGGAGGATTCTGATGGTGATGTGGTTTGTTTAAATCAGGCTCCGGGGGAGACAGTTGTTGTCCGTGGGATGAAAAAGCCCATCACGGTCATGCCTGGGCAGAAGACCAAACATTCCACCTCTTTGGTCTGGCAATATTTCTATCCAAATCCGGACAACAACTGTCTTGCCATATGTACCATATGTAAAGGTGAAATAAGTAGGGGTAGGGACGTCAACCACCTAGGAATATCCTCCCTTATACGGCACCTGCAGCGCGTTCATAAAAAGTTACTGTCAAGTTCAGAAACTTTGGCTAAGACCGTAAGCAGTCCAGGGACACCTAAATCCCGTTGTCCTGTTGTATCCAAGCGCCTGCAAACCACACCGTCAACTCCCTCGTCAATTTCCTCCTTAGTCAGGATCGGAAGTAGTCCTGCAGGCCATGTCACTGGCATGACTGACTCTCCTATCCGGGATTCCTCTGGAGGATCCTGCATTGCTTCGCCTACTGCTGCCGCTGCTGCTGTTGCTGCTGCTGGGAGTCGTTCATCATCCCAGAGAGGAAGTAGGAACACCACTACTTTTACTAAACAATTGACCCTCCAACAGTCCTTAGCGAGGAGGATGAAGTACGACAGCAGTCATCCTGAAGCAAAACGTATAACTGAGGCCTTGACTGCTATGTTGGTGTTAGACGTGCGTCCGGTATCCGCCATTAGTGCAGTGGGATTTAGACAATTGATGGAGGTAGTGTGTCCCCGGTTCCAAATCCCGTCTAGATTCCACTTCACTAGGCAGGCGATACCGAGACTGTACAGAAACGTCAGAAAAAGTGTCCTCAGTGTCCTGAAAAATGCCGTTGTACACAATGTCCACTTAACCACGGACATGTGGACAAGTGGAACAGGGCAGACTAAGGACTATATGACTGTGACAGCCCACTGGGTAGATGTATCACCTTACGCAGCAACAGCAGCAGCGTCACCAGTAGCAGCATCTCAGAAACGCCAGCTCGTTACAAGGCAGGCTACGCTGTGTATCACCGGTTTCAGTAAGAGGCACACCGCCGACAACCTCTTAGAGAAACTGAGGGAAATCATCGCCCAGTGGCTTACCCCACTTAGACTCTCCTGGGGATTTGTGATATCTGACAACGCCACCAATATTGTGCGGGCATTACATCTGGGCAAATTCCAGCACGTCCCATGTTTTGCTCACACAATAAACTTGGTGGTGCAGAATTTTCTGAAAAGCGACAGGGGCGTGCAGGAGACGCTTTGGGTGGCCCGAAAAATTTCTGGCCACTTTCGCCATTCAGCGACTGCGTGCCGAAGACTGGAGCGCCAGCAAACACTCTTGAACCTGCCCCGCCATCACCTGAAGCAAGAGGTTGTGACGCGGTGGAACTCAACCCTCTATATGCTTCAGAGGATGGAGGAGCAGCAAAAGGCCATACAAGCCTATACATCCACCTATGACATAGGCAAAGGAGGGGGTATGCACCTGACTCAAGCGCAGTGGAGAATGATTTCCGTGTTGTGCAAGGTTCTCCAGCCCTTCGAACTTGCCACACGTGAAGTCAGTTCAGACACAGCCAGCTTGAGTCAGGTCATTCCCCTCATCAGGCTTTTGCAGAAGCAGCTGGAGAAAGTGAAGGAGGAGCTAAGACGGAGCGATTCCGCTCGGCATGTGGGACTTGTGGATGAAGCCCTTCATTCGCTTTGCCAGGATTCCAGGGTGGTCAATCTGTTGAAATCAGACCACTACATTTTGGCCACCGTGCTTGATCCTAGGTTTAAAGCCTATGTGGTGTCTCTCTTTCCGGCCGACACAAGCCTGCAGAGGTGCAAAGACCTGCTGGTGAACACACTGTCAGCTGAAGCGGAACGTGACACGTCAATGGCTCCTTCTTCATTTTCTCCCGCAACTGGGGCTGCCAGGAAAAAACTTAGGTATCCTAAGCAACCCGCTGGCGGTGATGCAGGGCAGGCAGGACCAAGTTTGGACATCTGGTCCGGACTGAAGGACCTGGCAACAATTTCTGACATGTCTACTGTCACTGCATATGATACTGTCACCATTGACAGAATGGTGGAGGATTACATCGGTGACAGCATCCAAGTAGGCATGTCAGACAGTCCATACCTGTACTGGCAGGAAAAAGAGGCAATTTGGAGGCCCCTGTACAAGCTGGCTCTATTTTACCTGAGTTGCCCCCCCTCCAGTGTGTACTCCGAAAGAGTGTTTAGTGCAGCCGGGAACCTTGTCAGCGAAAGGCGTAGGAGGTTGCTTCCACAGAATGTGGAGAAGATGATGTTCATCAAAATGAATTATCAGCTCTTCCAGGGAGACCAGCCTCCAGAAGGTACAGAGGGACCTGTGGTGGTGGATTCAAGTGGGGACGAGTTAATACTTTGTGAGGATGAGGATGTACACACTGAAGAGGGTGAGGAATCGGTGGATGAGGAGGATGAGGATGACATCTTGCCTCCGTAGAGCCAGTTTGTGCAGGGACACATTAATTGCCAGCTTGTTTTGTGGGGGCCCAAACGAACCAATCATTTCAGCCACAGTTGTGTGGCAGACCCTGGCGCTGAAATGATTGATTTGTTAAAGTGTGCATGTCCTGTTTATACAACATAAGGGTGGGTGGGAGGGCCCAAGGACAATTCCATCTTGCACTTCTTTTTTTTCTTTGCATTATGTACAGTTTGGGGCCTAGTTTTTCTAACTGCCATCCTGTCTGCCACTGCAGTGTCACTCCTAGATGGGTCACGTGTTTGTGCCGCCCACTCGTGTCGCTTAGCATAGTCATCCAGCTACCTCGGTGCAACCTTTTGGACATGAAAACACTATTGTGAGGTGTGAGGTGTTCAGAATAGACTGGAAATGAGTGGAAATTAAGGTTATTGAGGTTAATAATAGCATAGGAGCAGAGAAACCAACAAATTCTGTGATTTTAGCTGTTTTTATGCTTTTTAAAAAAAAAATACAGATCCAAAACACAAAACCCAGAACCCAAAACACGGAAGGGTGGTTTTGGCAAAACCAATCCAGATCCAAAACACGAAGAAAGATCCAGATCCAAAACCAAAACACAAAACACGAAAAGTGGCCGGTGCACACCCCTAATATATACACACACACTACCGTTCAAAAGTTTGGGGTCACCCAGACAATTTCGTGTTTTACATGAAAACTGACTTTTATTTATCAAATGAGTTACAACATGAATAGAACATACTGTATAGTCAAGACATGGCAAGGTTAGAAATAACAATTTTATTTAAAATAATAATTTCGTACTTCAAACTTTGCTTTCATCAAAGAATGCTCCTTTTGCAGCAGTTACAGCATTGCAGACCTTTGGCATTCTAGCTGTTAATTTGATGAGGTAATCTGAAGAAATTTCACCCCACGCTTCCTGAAGCACCTCCCACAAATTGGATTGGCTTGATGGGCACTTCTTGCGTACCATACGGTCAAGCTGCTCCCACAACAGCTCAATGGGGTTGAGATCTGGTGACTGCTCTGGCCACTCCATTACAGACAGAATACCAGCTGCCTGCTTCTTCCCTAAATAGTTCTTGCATAATTTGGAGGTGTGCTTTGGGTCATAGGACCTCATTCAGAGGCGGTCGTTAGTTGCAAGCGGTCGCACTGAATCAGGGCGGCCGCTTGCATCTTGAACAACTGCCTCCTTGTCGATAGCTAAGCTGTGGGTTAACACCCACAGCTCTAGTGACCAACATGGGTGATGGTCGCGATGGTCAAGACCATTGCGACCATCGGGGCTTACGACCAGACCCTAAGGTTGGGTCTGGGCACTCTTAAGCCCCAGGGAGCTTCCTGCTCTGATCGAGCAGGAAGCTCCCTACTGATATCAGCAATGATGTCAGTGGGGCCGCTCCCAAATGGCAAGCATTCCGGGGGGAACACCTCCGTTTGGGCAGGTACGCCACCTGCCTGCCTCCCAAACGGGGCGAGCTGTCACTCACCAGCGAAAGCTCGCCCCGTCTGCTGTGAGACTCCTAGCGATGGAGCGTCCGTCGCTAACCAGGTCTCGTGCATGTGCACGACGGAGCCGGCTCCATCGTGTGCATGCCCAGTGGGGCAACATCGAGTCGGTTGCGAACGCTCAGCGCTTGCGACCGACTCTGAATGACCCCCATTGTCCTGTTGGAGGTGGAAATTGGCTCCAATCAAGCGCTATCCACAGGGTATGGCATGGCGTTGCAAAATGGAGTGATAGCCTTCCTTATTCAAAATCCCTTTTACATTGTACAAATCTCCCACTTTACCAGCACCAAAGGAGCCCCAGACCATCACAGTACCTCCAAAATGCTTGACAGATGGCGTCAAGCACTCTTCCAGCATCTTTTCACTTGTTCTGCGTCTCACAAATGTTCTTTTGTGTGATCCAAACACCAGTGGCGTAACTATAAATTTTGCTCCCCCCTGCCAAAATATTTCTGGCGCCCCCCTCCCCTCATAAAAAAAAAGAAGACGACGTAATGTATAAAGATTACATATTTGTTATGGTTAAGAACTAAGTAAATTTAAAAACTTTGCAAGCCCATACATTATGATGCCGCTGGTTGGAATAGTAGTGGGAGGCAGGGGGCAGGTTGGGAGTAGCAGTGGGAGGCAGGGGGCAAGATGGGAATAGCAGTGGGAGGCAGGGGGCAGGATGGAATAGCAGTGGGAGGTAGAGGGCAGGATGGGAATAGCAGTGGGAAGAATTGGAGTGGAAGGACTCGCTGGGAAGGTCACACACAGTATGCTGAAGGAAAAGCTATGGGGGTCACCTCATCTCTGCTGCTCCCAGATCCCAGCCGCTATCTCTCTATCCATGAACAGTGCTGACTGCAGCAGCCGCCCTCACACAGAACAGCCAGTGTGAAAGGAAAGCAGCACCTGGCGTTTACTGCTTCTCCCATCCACACCGCAGCATGCCAGCTCCTACCCCTCTCCTGAGTCTCCTCCCCCTCTGCTCCTTGCATGGTTCAGCGGACCTCCAGGGAGCAGCTCTAGAGTACAGCGTAGACAGTATTACCTCCCCAAGTAAAAAACAAATACACCCTTCCCTATTGAATAAGTATACCATCCCCCTAGGTCTGATGGGCAATGTCGCTGACAAAGAGCAGGCGCATGCCTCGTCAGTGACATAGCGGGTACTAGATATTAAGTTTAGGGAGGGAGAGGTTAGGTTTAGGCACTACGGGGAGGGTTAAGTACCTGGGGGGAGGGGGAGGATAGGTTTAGGCCCTAGGGGGAGGGTTAGGCACTAAGGGGGGAGGGTTAGGCACTATGGGGGAGGGTTAGGCATAGAGGGGAGAGTTAGACACTATGGGGGAGGGTTAGGGTGCAGGGAGGGGGAGGTGAGATTTAGGCACTGGGGAGCAATGGTTAGGGGTAGGGAGAGGGAGGATTAGGATACTGACTGGCAGGTGTAGGTATCCTATCCCTGTCGGGATGCTGGCATCAGGATTTTGACCGCCAGAATCCTCAGAGCTGGCATCCCTTACTCATCCCAAAGGAAATGCTAGGTTAGGTAGGCAAGACATAGTAATGGGGAAAGGGAATGAAAACAGAAGTCCGCACAGACCAGGCAGTAAGGACAATGCGAATAAGCCTTGAATTTTATATAAAAAACATAACTGACAATATTTATTCTCCAGGAGCAATTAAAGAGATTTCGTTTAGATAACTTGGTAAAACAATGCACCACTAAATAGGGCGACCCTGTGACTGAAATTACACAGCCATCCGAGAGATAAAGCATAGGGAGAACACAGCCCCTGCGGGCACATGTATAATGGACACACACACACAATGAGGCCCATTTATTAATGATCGCATTTTGCAATGCGATCAGGGAATCCAGTACCGCCCATGATCGCATTGCAAAATGCGATCATAGTGGCTGAATGTATTATCCGGCACATGCTGGGGCTGCGGGGCTGCTGTGCCTATGAAACCTATTGGAAAGGCGGCTGCCAGCGGCAATGCAGGGATCGCAGTAGCTCCCTCCTTCATACATCCGGGGGATACTTAGTATTTGAGGTAAACCCCCTGAAAACAGGCGTTTTCGGGGAATTTACCTCAAATTAACTTTGATAACTGTGCCCCAATGACAGGTAATGCTCCCCCCCCCATCTCCCCTCCTCCTTCCTGAATTATTTACTTCCCATTACACAGTCACCTATACATCCATAATAGACAATAGTTACTGTACTCACTGCAGTGCTGTCTCCCATTCCCTTCTCTCCATTTTCCCTGACTGGGAGCCAGAGGTCAGGAGTCACGCTGGGAACAAGCAGGGACAGTGTACAAGCTACTTGCCACTATTCAAGTGTAATCAACAGTGTGTTAAATTGAATACACTTGTAAACTGGCATATATTTTGCAGACTGTGCCTGCTTGTTCCCAGCGGCAGCCTGATGATCTTTAAAGCAGGGAACAGGAAGAGAGGGACTCACTGAAGAGAGAGAAGGAGTAGACGCTCAGCTGCCATCCAGGCATCCAACCCGGCGCTTCAGTTCAGGCTGATCGTCTTACAGGTGCTGTAGCTAGTCAGCCCCCTGCCTCTGATGCCCCTTCACATGGATGGGACTGAATGAAGAGTGCTGCTCAGCCGCACTTTTCTCCATAGTAGGCTGCCGCTGGCTGTTTCACTGTGACAGGCGCAGTAGCAGCCAGCAGAAAACAAGAATTGTATCAGCAGCTGCTGCAGGGAGAGCGCCTCTCCTGCCTGGTGCCTCCATGCAGTGCAGGACCTGCTGAGCGGTTTGCACTGTCCCTGGCCCTGCGCCTCCCACTCTTAATCGCCCCCAAGCCACAGCAGGGTCTGCGTGGGCTGTTGTTACGCCACTGCCAAACACCTCAAACTTCGATTCGTCTGTTCATAACACTTTTTTTCAATCTTCCACTGTCCAATGTCTGTGTTCTTTTGCCCATATTAATCTTTTCCTTTTATTGGCCAGTCTCAGATATGGCTTTTTCTTGGCCACTCTGCCTAGAAGGCCAGCATCCCGGAGTCGCATCTTCACTGTAGACATTGACACTGTCGTTTTGGGGGTACCATTTAATGAAGCTGCCAGTTGAGGTCTTGTGAGGCATCTATTTCTCAAACTAGAGACTCTAATGTACTTGTCTTCTTGCACAGTTGTGCACCGGGGCCTCCCACTTCTTTTTCTACTCTGGTTAGAACCTGTTTCTGCTGTTCTCTGAAGGGAGCAGTATGCACCATGGTAGGAAATGTTCAGTTTATTGGCAGTTTCTAGCATGGAATAGCCTTCATTTTTAAGAACAAGAATAGACTGTCAAGTTTCACATGAAAGTTCTCTTTTTCTGGCCATTTGGAGAGTATAATCAAACCCACAAATATGATGCTCCAGATACTCAACTAGCTCAAAGGAAGGCCAGTTTTATAGCTTCTCTAACTAGCAAACCCGTTTTCAGCTGTACTAACATAATTGCACAAGGGTTTTCAAAGGTTTTCTAATAATCCATTAGTCTTCTAACGCGATTAGCAAACACAATCTACAATTAGAATACTAGAGTGATGGTTGCTGGAAATGGACCTCTATACACCTATATAGATATTCCTTTAAAAAACAGACATTTGCAGATAGTATAGTCATTTACCACATTAACAAAATATAGAGTGCATTTCTGATTAATTTAATTTTATCTTCACTGAAAAAAACAGTGCTTTTCTTTCAAAAATAAAGTTATTTCTAAGTGAACCCAAACTTTTGAACGGTAGTGTATATATATATATATATATATATATATATAAATATATATATATACATACACAGGGACCTAGTCATGTGACCAGCGGCCACAAGGTCACCGATCACAAACCCGACAGCGGAATGCCGGCTAGGGAATTATTATAGGTGTCGAAATACTGCAGCCTATCATAATCCCAACGCTGACACGCCGAGGATGACATCCCGAATGAAGGGGGCACCCTTAGCATTAGCCGCGGGGGCGGGGCTTAGGATTAGGGAGTTCTAGCGGGGTTAGAGTTAGGTTTGGGGGGATTAGGGTTAGGCACCCCTAAGGGGAGGGTTAAGGTTAGGCAGCCCAAGGAAGAGGTTAGGGTTATTCACTGGGGGGGGTTAGGCACCACTAAGGGAGGGTTAGGGGGGGACAGGGGAGATTAGGGTACTTACCTGCCTCTGTCGGGATCTTGATCCTGTCAGGCATCCGCTGTCGGGATTTGAACCGGTGGCTAAACAGCCGCTGGCATTTCAATCCCATTCCATATATACGTAATGACTGTATGTATATATTTTTATATGTCTGTATATATATATATATATATATATATAATGTCTGTATATGCACTGGCATCACAATGTGGGTGCGAGGGGAGCGGGCCGCACCGGGTGTCACCAGCTGAGGGGTGATACCAAAGTGCTGGCTCCCCCTCAGTGACAGGAGCCGGGTTCTGCATTACGTGCAGCACTTGGCTCCTAGCACAGTGAATGAGCCGGCACTCAAACAGGCTGGTCCCCGGGGCAGCCTGCACCTCCAGCTAACCCCGGTTTAACAAAAAAACAGAGGTTCGGCCCATGTGGCCACGCTCCCACACTCGCAAGGCTACGCCCTCTTATTTTCCGACGTGTGACTAAACTGAAGGATACCTGTCCCGGCCTGCACCAGGTGCGATGTCAGGTAAGGACGCCACTGTGTATATATTAGGGGTGAGCGGGTTTGGATTTCAGAAATCCGAACCCCCCCGAGCCCCCCCGATCCGAGGCCAATCCGAGTCAGGCTCGACTTTTCCCGCCTGACTCGGATCTGAAATCGAGGCAAAACGTCATCATCCTGCCTTCCGGGTCTCGCGGGTTTTGGATTCTATATAAGGTACTCGCGTCGGCGCCATTTTCTCACTCGGCTGTGGACAGTGAAGAGGAAGGGTGCGAGTTAGGGCTGCCTGGGCTGTGTTGTGCTGTGCTGTGCTGCGCTGTGCTGCTGTTGTCCATAGGGGCTGTGTCCACTCCTCCAAAGTCCATAAGGGCTGGCTGTGTTGTGCTGTGCTGCTGTTGTCCATAGGGGCTGTGTCCACTCCTCCAAAGTCCATAGGGGCTGGCTGTGTTGTGCTGTGCTGCTGTTGTCCATAGGGGCTGTGTCCACTCCTCCAAAGTCCATAGGGGCTGGCTGGACTGTGTTGTGCAGTCAGTTGTCCATAGGGGTTGTGTCCACTCCAAAGTCCTGTGCAGTGTTCCAGTCCTAAAGGGGTGCTGTAGTGTTGTCCAGGGGGTGCTCTGTCCATCAGGGGTGCTCCCCCTAAGTGCAAAAAAATAAAAAAAAATTCTGTGTTTGTGAATTGTGTGCGCAGTAGCCGCACATGCATCAACAAAGTAGTGCCAAGCATGCGCCTGTGTCATAAGTAAAGGGCCGGCTGACCTGACCGTTAAAGGGTGCTGTAACCCCTAAAGTGCACTCCAAACCAAATAAAAAAATATTTTCTGTGTTTGTGAATTGTGGGCCTGATTCAGAGCCGCTCGTAAGTGGACGCTCGTAAGCGGACGCTCGTTCGCTCCGAGCGATGTTCGCACAACTGCGCCTGCATATGGGTCGTAATGCGCATGCGCCAACCAGTCATTGCGGTCAGAAATCGAGCGCTCGCAAAATAGCGAGTGCCTGCTAATTTGAGTGACAGGATGAGGCGTTTGTGGGTGGCAACAGGGGAAGGTGCTTGAAAATGGGGAGAGGAGATCCGAACGCAGGCGTGCCAAATGGTCAAAACGGGCGTTTTAAGGGTGTGCATAATTAACAAAGCAGCGTCATCGACCACGTCACTTGGTTGTTTCTTAGCCTGAACTGTTCGCATGATTACGGTAGGAAACTCCAACCACAAGCACTGCGAGCAGTTCAGACGCCTTTCGATGTACTCGATTAATCAAATAAATAGCGGAGATGATGTAGGATGCGAGCGGCCAGGGGGCATCTTTACAAAATAGTGAGCACATGTTTCGTTCGCTCGCTCAGACATAGAGGCATCAACAGACCGCAAAGAGCGAGCGCTCAATTTAAATAGCCGGTCCCTTTTTCTGAACGAGCAAGTGCAAATAGTGTCCGGCTCTGAATCAGGCCCTGTGTGCACTGTGGCTGCACGTGCATCAACAAAGGAGCAGCACCAAGCGTGCGCCTGTGTCCCAAAAGTAAAGGGCCGGCTGGCTTGTCCGTTAAAGGGTGCTGTAACCCCCAAAGGGCACTCCAAACAAAATAAAAATATATATTTTTTTGTGTTTGTGAATTGTGTGCGCAGTAGCCGCACGTGCAACAACAAAGTAGCGCCAAGCGTGCGCCTGTGTCATAGGTAAAGGGCCGGCTGGCTTGACCATTAAAGGGTGCTGTAACCCCCAAAGTGAACTCCAAAAAAATAAAAATATATATTTTTTTGTGTTTGTGAATTGTGTGCGCAGTAGCCGCACGTGCATCAACAAAGTAGCGCCAAGCGTGCGCCTGTGTCATAGGTAAAGGGCCGGGTGGCTTGACCGTTAAAGGGTGCTGTAACCCCCAAAGTGCACTCCAAAAAAAATAAAAATATATATTTTTTTGTGTTTGTGAATTGTGTGCGCAGTAGCCGCATGTGCATCAACAAAGTATCGCCAAGCATGCACCTGTGTCATAGGTAAAGGGCCGGCTGGCTTGACCGTTAAAGGGTGCTGTAACCCCCAAAGTGCACTCCAAGCAAAATAACAAAATATTTTCTGTGTTTGTGAATTGTGTGCACTGTGGCTGCACGTGCATCAACAAAGGAGCAGCGCCAAGCGTGCGCCTGTGTCCCATAAGTAAAGGGCCGGCTGGCTTGTCTGTTAAAGGGTGCTGTAACCCCCAAAGGGCACTCCAAACAAAATAAAAATATATATTTTTTTGTGTTTGTGAATTGTGTGCGCAGTAGCCGCACGTGCATCAACAAAGTAGCGCCAAGCGTGCGCCTGTGTCATAGGTAAAGGGCCGGCTGGCTTGACCATTAAAGGGTGCTGTAACCCCCAAAGTGCACTCTAAACAAATAAAACAATATTTTCTGTGTTTGTGAATTGTGTGCATTGTGGCTGCACATGCATCAACAAAGGAGCAGCGCCAAGCGTGCGCCTGTGTCCCATAAGTAAAGGGCCGGCTGGCTTGTCTGTTAAAGGGTGCTGTAACCCCCAAAGGCCACTCCAAACAAAATAATAAAAAATATTTTCTGTGTTTGTGAATTGTGTGCACTGTGGCTGCACGTGCATCAACAAAGGAGCAGCGCCAAGCGTGCGCCTGTCTGTTAAAGGGTGGTGTAACCCCCAAAGTGCACTCCAACAAAAATAAAACATTTTCTTCTGTGTTTGTGAATTGTCTGCACTGTACGTGCATCCTCAAAGCAGCAGCGCCAAGCATCCGTCTGTCTGTTAAAAGGTGGTGTAACCCCCAAAGTGCACTCCACAAAGAATAGAAAATTCTTCTTTTTTTTCTGTCTTTCTGAATTGTGTGGGCTGTAGCTGCACGTGCATCAACAAAGGAGCAGCGCCAAGCGTGCACCTGTGTCCCATAAGTAAAGAGCCGGCTGGCTCATTTCTCAAAGGGTGGTGTAACCCACAAAGTGCACTAGTCTCTAACAAAAATAAAAAATTATTTTCTGTTTGTGTGCGCCTTAGCCACACATATATATCAATATAACATAAATGGAGGACCAAACTTTCTCCGATAAAAATAAAATAGGGAAAGATCAAGAACCACTTTCTCCTAGTGCTGAAGCTGCTGCCACTAGTCATGACATAGACGATAACATGCCATCAACGTCGTCTGCCAAGGCCGATGCCCAATGTCATAGTAGAGGGCACATACAATCCCAAATGACAAAGTTCAGGAAAATGACCTTGAAAAAAACATTTAAATCATCTGAAGAGAAACGTAGACTTGCCAATTTGCCATTTACGACAAGGAGTGGCAAGGAACGGCTAAGGTCTTTCCCTGTGTTCATGACTAGTGGTTCAGCTTCACATGACGATGTTAAGTTAACCTGGCAAAAGCACAGCGAAGAACTGTGCATTCTAAGAAGATATCACAAATCCCCAAGGAGAGTCCAAGTGTGGTGGCGGTTGCGATGCCTGACCTTCCCAGCACTGGACGGGAAGAGGTGGCTCTTTCCACCATTTGCACGCCTCCTGCAAGTGCTGAAAGGAGCACCCACAGTCCACTTGCTGATATGCAAATTGAAGATGTAACTGTTGAAGTACAACAGGATGAGGATACTGGTGTAGCTGGCGCTGAGGAGGAAGTTGGCGAGGAGGATTCTGATGGTGATGTGGTTTGTTTAAATCAGGCTCCGGGGAAGACAGTTGTCTGTGGGATGAAAAAGCCCATCACGGTCATGCCTGGGCAGAAGACCAAACAGTCCACCTCTTTGGTCTGGAAATATTTCTACCCAAATCCGGACAACAACTGTTTTGCCTTATGTACCATATGTAAAGGTGAAATAAGTAGGGGTAGGGACGTTAACCACCTAGGAACATCCTCCCTTATACGGCACCTGCAGCACGTTCATAAAAAGTTACTGTCAAGTTCAGAAACTTTGGCTAAGACCGTAAGCAGTCCAGGGACACCTAAATTCCGTTGTCCTGTTGTATCCAAGTGCCTGCAAACCACACCGTCAACTCCCTCCTCGTCAATTTCCTCCTTAGTCAGGATCGGAAGTAGTCCTGCAGGCCATGTCATTGGCATGACTGACTCTCCTATCCGGGATTCCTCTGGAGGATCCTGCATTGCTATGCCTCCTGCTGCCGCTGCTGCTGTTGCTGCTGCTGGGAGTTGTTCATCATCCCAGAGAGGAAGTAGGAACACCCCTACTTTTACTAAACAATTGACCCTCCAACAGTCCTTAGCGAGGAGGATGAAGTACGACAGCAGTCATCCTGAAGCAAAACATATAACTGAGGCCTTGACTGCTATGTTGGTGTTAGACGTGCGTCCAGTATCCGCCATTAGTGCAGTGGGATTTAGACAATTGATGGAGGTAGTGTGTCCCCGGTTCCAAATCCCGTCTAGATTCCACTTCACTAGGCAGGCGATACCGAGACTGTACAGAAACATCAGAAAAAGTATCCTCAGTGTCCTGAACAATGCAGTTGTACCCAATGTCCACTTAACCACGGACATGTGGACAAGTGGAACAGGGCAGACTAAGGACTATATGACTCTGACAGCCCACTGGGTAGATGTATCACCTTACGCAGCAACAACAGCAGCAGCACCAGTAGCAGCATCTCAGAAACGCCAGCTCGTTCCAAGGCAGGCTACGCTGTGTATCACCGGTTTCAGTAAGAGGCACACCGCCGACAACCTCTTAGAGAAACTGAGGGAAATCATCACCCAGTGGCTTACCCACTTAGACTCTCCTGGGGATTTGTGATATCTGACAACGCCACCAATATTGTGCGGGCATTACATCTGGGCAAATTCCAGCACGTCCCATGTTTTGCTCACACTATAAACTTGGTGGTGCAGAATTTTCTGAAAAGCGACAGGGGCGTGCAGGAGATGCTTTGGGTGGCCCGAAAATTTTCTGGCCACTTTCGCCATTCAGCGACTGCGTGCCGAAGACTGGAGTGCCAGCAAACACTCTTGAACCTGCCCCGCCATCACCTGAAGCAAGAGGTTGTGACGCGGTGGAACTCAACCCTCTATATGCTTCAGAGGATGGAGGAGCAGCAAAAGGCCATTCAAGCCCATACATCCACCTATGACATAGGCAAAGGAGGGGGTATGCACCTGACTCAAGTGCAGTGGAGAATGATTTCTGTGTTGTGCAAGGTTCTCCAGCCCTTCGAACTTGCCACATGTGAAGTCAGTTCAGACACTGCCAGCTTGAGTCAGGTCATTCCCCTCATCAGGCTTTTGCAGAAGCAGCTGGAGAAAGTGAAGGAGGAGCTAAGACGGAGTGATTCCGCTCGGCATGTGGGACTTGTGGATGAAGCCCTTAATTCGCTTTGCCAGGATTCCAGGGTGGTCAATCTGTTGAAATCAGACCATTACATTTTGGCCACCGTGCTCGATCCTAGGTTTAAAGCCTATGTGGTGTCTCTCTTTCCGGCCGACACAAGCCTGCAGAGGTGCAGAGACCAGCTGGTGAAAACACTGTCAGCTGAAGCGGAACGTGACATGTCAACAGCTCCTTTTTCCTGGCAGCCCCGCAACTGGGGCTGCCAGGAAAAAACTTAGGTATCCTAAGCAACCCGCTGGCGGTGATGCAGGGCAGGCAGGACCAAGTTTGGACATCTGGTCTGGACTGAAGGACCTGGCAACAATTTCTGACATGTCTACTGTCATTGCATATGATACTGTCACCATTGACAGAATGGTGGAGGATTACATCGGTGACAGCATCCAAGTAGTGATGTCAGAACCTGTACTGGTAGGAAAAAGAGGCAATTTGGAGGCCCCTGTACAAACTGGCTCTATTTTACCTGAGTTGCCCCCCCTCCAGTGTGTACTCTGAAAGAGTGTTTAGTGCAGCCGGGAACCTTGTCAGCGAAAGGCATAGGAGGTTGCTTCCACAAAATGTGGAGAAGATGATGTTCATAAAAATGAATTATCAACTCTTCCGGGGAGACCAGCCTCCAGAATGTACAGAGGGACCTGTGGTGGTGGATTCCAGCGGGGACAAGTTAATACTCTGTGAGGATGAGGATGTACACAACACTGAAGAGGGTGAGGAATCGGTGGATGAGGAGGATGAGGATGACATCTTGCCTCCGTAGAGCAGGTTTGTGCAGGTACAGATTAATTGCCAGCTTGTTTTGTGGGGGCCCAAACGAACCAATCATTTAAGCCACAGTCGTGTGGCAGACCCTGGCGCTAAAATGATTGGTTTGTTAAAGTGTGCATGTCCTGTTTATACAACATAAGTGTGGGTGGGAGGGCCCAAGGACAATTCCATTTTGCACCTCTTTTTTTTCTTTGCATTATGTACTGTTTGGGGCCTAGTTTTTCAAACTGCCATCCTGTCTGCCACTGCAGTGTCACTCCTAGATGGGTCATGTGTTTGTGCCGCCCACTCGTATCTCTTAGCATAGTCATCCAGCTACCTCGGTGCAACCTTTTGGACATAAAAACACTATTGTGAGGTGTGAGGTGTTCAGAATAGACTGGAAATTAGTGGAAATTAAGGTTATTGAGGTTAATAATAGCATAGGAGCAGAAAAACCCACAAATTCTGTGATTTTAGCTGTTTTTATGCTTTTTAAAAAAAAAATACAGATCCAAAACACAAAACCCAGAACCCAAAACACGGAAGGGTGGTTTTGGCAAAACCAATCCAGATCCAAAACACAAAGAAAGATCCAGATCCAAAACCAAAACACAAAACACGAAAAGTGGCCGGTGCACACCCCTATTATGGACATATGAAGTACTGGATTTTTACAATTGATATGGAACAATTTGTGTAGCCATTTCATGATATAGGGGCCTATTCATTATTGAGGGTAAATTAGCCCTTGATAATTAAGTATTGGACTGACCACGAGTTGCAACGATGAATCCCAAAATACGAAGCAATTCAAGATTGCTCCGGTGCAAGGATAGTTGCTCTGTAAAACAGCCGTCCCTGTGATACCTTCCACAGCTGATTCCACCACTTATTAGTAGAGGCAGGATTTACACTTCCAGGTCTGACCTGCATTGTTAATGCGCATGCATAAACCAGTTGTTACATCTTAAGGGGATGCCCAGGGCCGATGTATTACCAGTCCCTAGAATGCTTTCTGTATTGTATAGAGGTCACATAATGCTCAATGTGCTGTATATCTGCCACTAAAATATGCTGTGTATTATATATCGGTCACTAGAATGTTCCCTGTATTGAATATCATCACTGTAATGCCGCGTATCCACTAGGCGATTAAAATGAGTGATTGAACGATAACGACATCGTTATTGTTCAAACGCTCATTAATCGTTCACAAATCGGGCATGAAAATGTCAAAAATGACCAGCGATGCGCACTCCTGCTGGTCGTTTTTGACATCAATCACCGCCTGCTGGTCAATCCGCCGATAACGACAGATTGGACATGTTTGGGGATGAGGGATGTTGCCTGCACTGAACGTAGGCACTGCACATTATGAGGAACGACTGTACAATTACAATGTTGTAATCATACTGTCATTCCTCTATCTGCTAGTGGATACGCACCTTAATGCTCCATGTATCTGTCACTAGAATGCTCTATGTTTTGTTTAGATGTGTCTGTAATTCTCAATGTATTGCATTTCTGTTACTAGAATGCTCTGTATATTGTATAGAGGTTACTGTACTGTATATATGTCACTAGAATGATCTGCTTGTTGAATCATTAGAGGTAATTAGAATTGACTCTGTTTTGTCAGATGGGTATGGTAGGTGCTGTATTTGAGTAAAGTTGTTTGATATAGCAATTTGTCATATACACAGATCAGCTATAACATTAAAACCACTGACAGCTAAAGTGAATAACATTGATTATCTCATGACAGTGGCACCTGTCAAGGGGTGGGATATATTAGGTAGCAAGTGAATTCTCAGTTCTTAAAGTTGATGTGTTGTGATAACTTGATAGTCCTGGATTACTTACAAACCTTACTTGTTATAAAGAGCACTGAAATTATTCACACAAATACAGATTCTAAAATAAATGACAATGCTTTTACTTAAAGACAGCTTAATCATACATATATTTTTCCAGTGCAGACTTACAACAAAAAACATAGGTTATACCAACAGCAGTAGGGAATACTTGTAAAGGTGCTCATCCACTATCCGATTACACTGTACAATTGCATGGTAATCACATTGTAATCGTACAAATGCTCAGTAATCAGCCGCAAATCATGCACCAAATGTCGGAAACGACCAGCGATGCGCGCTCCCGCTGGCCGTTTCCGACATCAATCATCGGCCGAACATGCAGTCAAATCTGCCGATAACGACAGATTGGCCATGTTCGGGGATGATTGATGTGCCTACACTGAACGTTTAATCGTTCAGTGTAGGCTCTGCACCCCCTAGGGCAGAGATTTTCAACCTTTTTTAACTCGCGGCACACGAACAAGATTTTAATATTGCTGGGGCACACCATCAATCCTCCCCGGGGAAAAAAACACACACATTGGCCCCCATGGGAAAAAACACACACATTGGCCCCGACGGGAAAAAAATACCCACATATTGGCCCCTCAGAAAAAAAGCACTGACATTGGCCCCCACAGAAAAACAAACTCACACATTGCTGCCCCTACAGCAAAAAATGGCCCCTGCAGTAATAAAGAATTGTCCCCTACTGTAATTGTCCCCCATAGTAATTACACTCACCCACAGTACAGACATTACACACACGTTGGCCTCCACAGTCCAGTAATCACACACATTGGCCCCCACAGTACAGAAATCACACACATTGGCCCCCACAGTACAGTAATCACACATTGGCCCCCACAGTACAGTAATCACACATTGGCCCCCACAGTACAGTAATCACACATTGGCCCCCACAGTACAGACATTACACACACGTTGGCCCCCACAGTAATAAAACAAACACTTTGGCCCCATAGTAATTACACCCACATTGTCCCCCACAGTAATAAAATAAA
The DNA here is from genome assembly GCA_031769625.1 of Taudactylus pleione. Lineage (NCBI taxonomy): Eukaryota > Metazoa > Chordata > Amphibia > Anura > Myobatrachidae > Taudactylus > Taudactylus pleione. The sequence goes on along the minus strand of JAUIMM010000303.1, from coordinate 199,262 downwards.
TAAAAATGCACTGGCCCCTACTTTGAAGGAGCTCTGTTCTCATCTCCCTCCTTCAGCGGCAGCAGTTTATGCAGAGGGACTGTCAGAGTGCCCGTCTTTCTATGTTACGGAGCATTGGAGCTGGAGCAGGAGCAGCGCTGTCCTGGGTGGGTGGGAAGGCAGGCGAGGAGCAGCACTGGGCAGGTGGTAAGGCGACGTGACATGCGTGACCTATGAGTCATAGGTTGTGGGTCGCGTCGCGTCTGGGCGCCTGGTAAATCCCAGCGCTGTTCAAGTCCGGTAATAATGATTGCAGCAGCACACTTGGGAACTCGGGATCGGATCATCGCGGCACACCTGGGAAGCGGTTGAAAAACGCTGCCTTAGGGGAACGACGGTACGATTACGATGTCGTAATCATACCGTCTTTCCCTGATCTGCTAGTTGATGGACACCTTTAAATAAATTTGTGACACCCAGTACAGAATAGCAGGATAGCAGTCAGCCAATACTTCATACATAAGTAACGGCATCGGCACCCCCAACCCTCGTTCTGTGCTCTCTCCTCTCTTCCCCGACTGCTGCCCGCTCCCTCTTTCTCAACTCATATTTATACTTTATTTTTGTTTATACTGTACATCAAATCAATCCAATTAATCCAATTAATATTTGTACATAGTAAGGCCCTCATTCAGAGCCGCTCATTAGCAGCAGTACGCTCGTAGCGTTCCGAAGTTGTGCAACCACGCATGCGCCGGTGTTACACAGCGCATGTGCGCATGGCTGATTGCGATCTTTTTTTAAGTCGTTCGTCGAATAGCGAACAGGAAGTGACATGTCAAATGTGATTGACAGAACAGACCGTTTTTGGGCGGTGATGGGGGTGGAGATGGGAAAACGCAGGCGTGTCGAGGCATTTTGTGGGCGTCTCTAAATTATCTCATGCGAACGGCAAATGTGATCGGAACAAGTCATACGTTACTGTCTGATCCACTTTCCGTTCAAACTGCTCGCACAGCTTGTGGTCTGGTATACTCTACCACAATGTCGATGGTCTCGTCCCCCTCCCCGTGCCTCTTCGATGTTTCATCGATGTTTCAATTTTAGCCACAAAAGCAATCAACTTTGAATAGAAAACTTGCTTGTAATGTGTTTAGCAACTAGTTTTTTTTTTGTAGCACAAAACTGTACGCAGGTGAAATACTCAGCTGCTAATTTCAGGATTAGACAATCAATTAGTGTACCATTTTTTTTTATTTTTTTTTTGTTTTTTTATTTTGGTTTTCTGCTATTGCAACAATATTGTCATCATGTTTGTGTTTTTGCAACATTTTTAATGTTCCCGGAAATTTCACATCCATTTTTTTTATGGAAAAGTGTTCCTTTAAACTCCTAAATGGTTTTTAACCCTTTGGAATCTGATTTCTTTTTGGGGGGGGGGGCCGGGATTACCTAAAAACCATTTTTAGAATAATGTCACAATACAATGGAGAAGATTTTGAATTGTATTTATTTTTTACACACATTTTTTGATTTTCAAGGGCATTTGCCAGTTTGCAGGTCTGGCTAACGTAAAAAAAAATGACATAATTAAATAAAAAACAAGAGTGGCATTTGGCCAAAATAAAATAACACACATTAAAAACAATTCACAAGAAAGGAGAGGGAAGTTTTGGCCCTTAAGGAATATGGGGCAAGCACAGAAGGATTGTGGGAAAATTAGCCAGTGCTGTCATCGCTTTTTGCCCCGTTTGGCTGGGGTAGGGTGGGAGCCTGACCGGGTCCGGGATGTCCTTTGGCTGGCCTCTCCAGAGGCAGATGTTGCGGCCTCTGGACTAGGCAGAGGGCTAGGCACATTTGGAGGGATGGCTGTTGTTGTGCCAGAGGTAGAGGATCCTGATGTTCCGGCAGGAAGGGAGGCCGGCTCCGCCATGTGCTGGCGAACGAGCTGCTCCAGGGCATTGGCAATTCGGATGTTGGCCCTGGTATTTTCCGCCAGGGCCTGACCAATGGTCACGTTGGCCGCAGCATTTTGCTCCATGGCCTCCGCCACCCGTAGCAGACTGGCGTCCATCCTCAACAGAAACTCTGTGTGGTGATCCGATTTAAAATTGAGATCCGTGAGGAGGGCCACTGCCTGCGAGGGGGATTGCCCTGGACTGGCTTCTGCAGGGTCTCCAGCCAGATCTACTGCTTCCTCCCCTGCAGAGCCAGCAGAAATTCTGCGGCCAAGGCTCCCCTCTGGAGCAGACTCATCCGCCTGTGTCTCTGTGAGAAAAATGAGAAAAGAGGAACATTACAATCTACATATTGTCACAAACACATTTCTGAGTTGGTAACATAACAACATTTACCTGGGACAACATGAGGAGCCGCAAAGTCTGGCATGTCCGTATTCATGTTGGACACGCCAAACACCTCCTCATACTGCACACACCCCTGTGCCAGCTCTTCCAAGTCATTCAGCTCCAATGACACAGGGGTGGGACCCCCACCTGTCCCCCTTGCATGCCTAGCCCTCTCTGCCAGTTTTTGTTTCAGCTGATATTTATAATCGGTCCATCTGTGGGTGAAAAAAAATGCATTATTCCTGCAGTATTTGGGCCTGTAACCACTTATATTAAAAATTTAGTTTTTACGTACCAGCGTTTGACATCCCGGGCTAGACGTTCAAACTCACCCACCCTATTGACAGCACTGGCTATCTCCTCCCACATTTTCCACTTCTGGCTTGAACCCATATTCCGATCTGCCTGTGGCAGGGTGTCAACACACATTTGTACCAAAACCTCATTCTCCTTTCTTGTGAATTGTGGCTGCCTTTTTTTTGGGGTTTCTTTCGTTGGCCTACTTGGCCCAGCAGCCTCTTCCATGGCATCCTCCACACCTTTTTTAAAAAACATTTTTTACATTTAGATGTCCAACTTTCTCTAAATTCGGGTTCTAATTAATCCTTTAATCAGAAAGAGACAAGTACTTACCGGGCGCCTCTTGGCCATCGTTTTGCTGGTCTGTAGCCAATTTGATCCAAACAACTTGAACTACACCAGACCGTTTTGGATTTTCCGTGACGTATTTATACATGCATCCTTATTTTTGGTACGCATCATTGATTGTGCGCTCCTATGATCCGTCCTTAATTTGAGCGGGAAAATAAAGACTATTTATGGCTATGGGCGACTCGAGTCGAGGTGGCGGGTGTTGATTGTTGGAGGTATCGTGTGTAGTAGTGGATTGTTGGCGGGATTAGTGGTTGTGAGGCGGATTTTTGGAGGAGGAGTTGGTGATAGTTTTTTTGGGGCTATTTTCCGTTCGTTTTTTTTTCTTGCGGATATTTTGTTTGTTGGTTTTTTTTGGAGTAAGTATTTTTTTCAAGTCCTTTTAAAAATAAGGGATCTACAAACCGAATTTCTTAATTTTTATATTTAATTTTGTTTTTTTCAGTTATTTTGGCTTGGCCCCATAGAAGTTTTTGGACTGTGGCTTATTGTTCGACTTTTGGTAAGTTTGTATTTTTTCATTATTTTATTAATTTGATGTATTGGTCTTCGCATATATTTCGAACATTAATGCCTTATTTATATTTTTGTCTATCATGTATTAACACTAAATATAGCGTAAGTTTTTGGCAAATATATTTCCTTGGTTTTTCCATGTAAAAATGCTAACTATTTAGCGCACTAATGTTTCCTTATTCTCCATGTAAAAATGCGAACTATTTAGCGCACTAATGTTTCCTTATTCTCCATGTAAAAATGTGAACTATTTAGCGCACTAATGTTTCCTTATTCTTCATGTAAAAATGCAAACTCTTTAGCGCACTAATGTTTCCTTATTCTCCATGTAAAAATGCAAACTATTTAGCGCACTAATGTTTCCTTATTCTCCATGTAAAAATGCAAACTATTTAGCGCACTAATGTTTCCTTATTCTCCATGTAAAAATGCAAACTATTTAGCGCACTAATGTTTCCTTATTCTCCATGTAAAAATGCGAACTATTTAGCGCACTAATGTTTCCTTATTCTCCATGTAAAAATGTGAACTATTTAGCGCACTAATGTTTGTTTGGGTATAAATTTGCCCATTCTTGTTTGTCCTCTCAATGTAGGGTGCATTTTCTAAATAATGTGTGCTCCCCCCTATCTTTTAATGCATTTTTGGATTTTGAAAAGAATCAAATATGGCCCACAAAAATTCTAATCTGAATTTCAATTTTGGAAATGTAGGTTGGTGCACTCATGACAATACCCCGGTATGTAAGCATCTTTGGATTTTTTGCCTAAAATAAGTATATTTTTGGCTTTACATTTTCAACAAACATTAACTACCTGGCTTCCCATTTCAGGTTGATGTTGGTCGTATTGTTTTGGCCATGCTTCCGGAACCCGACCAACCTCAACCTCGTCCCAGGCGTAGGCATCGTAGGCATGCAAGGTCCAAGATATTTAGAACACGTGTCACCCTTTTTGGAATGCCCGATGATGAGGTTTTAAGATGATACCGTCTTCCTCCACAAATCATCATAGACACTCTCTCATTAATAGAGAGTGATCTTGAGTGGCAAATTGACAGTCCTACAGCAATACCACCACTTACGCAATTAATGGCGGTGTTACATTTCTGTGCCTCAGGATCCTTTCAAACCACGGTGGGAATAGTGGCCGGAATCTCCCAATCCTCATTTTCAAGGATCCTGAGGGCAGTGATGGAGGCCCTTTTCAAGCACCTCCATCATTTTATTAACATGCCATTGGATATGGGTTCCCTTAGTGTGGCGAAGGCCAATTTTTACCAAATAGCTGGCTTCCCACACATCATTGGGGTTGTGGATGGTACTCACATACCACTTCAGCCTCCAGCACGGCTGGAGGCCATTTTTAGGAACCAAAAGCACTATCACTCACTGAATGTAATGGTGGTATGTGATGCCTCCCTCCAGATCCTGTCCCTGAATGCAAAATTACCCGGGAGTGCACATGACTCATTCGTCATCCGGCAATCAGGGATTTGGCATAAATTAAACAACCTACAAGCTGGTGATGCGTGGCTTCTGGGTAAGTGGAGACCTTTAGTTGTAACCAATGCAAAGCTTGATACACAGTGATCCTGATTGTTGTTTTTGTTTTTTCACAGGAGACAGTGGCTACCCTTGCACGCCCTGGCTGCTCACTCCTTATTTGGCTCCCACACCAGGGCCACAAAGTGAGTATAATTCCGCACTTACAGCCACCAGGCAGGTGGTGGAGCACTGTATCGGCCTTTTAAAAGGCCGATTCAGATGCCTCCACCGCTCTGGTGGCGAACTCATGTATTTGCCAGCTATGGTTTCGAAAATTGTGGTCCTGTGTGGGATCTTTCATAACATCGCTATAAGGAGTGGTGTCCCAATGCAGCCCGAGGATGCCTTGCCTGAGGATGGCCCCCCCGAGGTTGGTCGGAGGTCAGTATGTGGGGGGGCCATACGCGATGATGTGGTGGCCCGTTTTTTCAGGTAATTATTGACAAACATTAACTTAATTGACACAATGTCGACATGTACCATTGTAATGTTCCTTTTTGAAATTAATTTTTTAATTTTAACTTTTCTTGGCTTCCTTTACACACCTCGACAAAACGATGCCTACTACCTGCTCCACTAAATTGTGTACATGTGGCCACATTGGATCTTACTTTGGAAACAATTATTTCATCGCCTCACTTGTGGCTTTATGTTGTCCTGCTACTTATTTCATCAGTTCTTGATTGTTGAATTTTTTGTTGGATTTTGGTGTTGGGGTTTTTGGGGATTGTCTTTTCACTGTGTGAATTGCTTGACACAATTCACTTTCTGTATGTGTTTGGTGTGTATTATTTTTTTGTTTGCCATTAAAAAGACTGTTTTTCACTAAATTCTAGTCACGTGTAACCTGGCACAAAAAAGGCCAACTTTCGTAATGCCTAATCCTGTAATGTCTGAAATGTTTCCGTGTTTGAACCTGCTTTTTGGCTTATCCAAAACCTCAAAGGTATTATGTTGAATCAGTAGGTTTAAAAAACTAGGCCTAAGCTGTTTTTATGTAAAAAAACATTACCCACCCAAAGAAAAACAAGAAAATGTTTGATTTGGTAATAACCTATTGGTATGTTGAGGTGTTTAATGTGGCAGCTTACATACTTCCTAACGCTTTGTACAATCTAATTTACCTTACTTTAAAGAACATAATCAAATAGTGGACTTATGGAAGGCTAAACAATGTAATTGTTTCTGACAATGAATGAGACTCGTTAAAATACAACGAAATTTTATTTTACAAACAATAATTTTGCCAAAAAAACCATGGAAAACAAAAAATTAGTGCCGAAGGGCCGCCGCCATGTGGTCAAGGACCACTAACATGGCAATCATGTGGCCACGCAAGGTGGCCAATCCTTCCTGGATACAATGCATCCGCCTCTGGTCCTCTGTTGGAAAAAACAAAGAGAAAAAAGCAAAAACCTTACATTAGAAGTGTAAAAAACCAATTCCGCCCAAATAAAAAGTGTAAACAAAGATCCAGTTGTGCTGAAAAAAACAAAGTAATGGAAAATGCAAAGATGGCAGAAATACTAAATTACAAATGAACACACAAAAAGGCAACCACAAACAATAAGAAGTAGCCTTGTTAGGGTAAACAATAACTACACAAGTATGAGTGTTTGGACATGTGTGATATGTATCATGGCTAAAAAAACAATACATTGTCTATCAAAATAAAAAGGTCAACATGACAAATGGTAAAATTTAGAACAGGGAAACCTACCGGTCATCAGGATTTGGGGGTTTGTAGGCCCAACATCCTCCTCTTCCTCGGAGGTGGGACAGTGACGTAGGCTCCATGGAGGGGAGATCTGTGAGCTGGTTGATGGCGATGAAAAGCGCCGGGGGGGGGGAGGGGAGGGTGAAGAAAAGAGAAGGGGGGAATGGAGTCGGGAATTTGTGGGGGGCTCCAAATTCCAGAGGGAGGTGCCTCAGGAAGTGGCCGGTCAGGGGTGGAGGAGGAATTGGGAGCAAATTGAGGAGTGTCTGCTGTGCTGGGCGTTGGACTGAGGGCCCGAGCCCGGCGTCTGTGCCTGCGGCGATGGCGGATTCTGCGTTCAGCCCCTAAATGAGTAGCGGAAAATGTTTGTAATTTTTTTTGGGGTGGGGGATTGGGCCAAAAATTAACAACTACACAAATGTTAGAACATTTTAAAAATTTAAAACATGCACACGCAGGCCTTTCCAAAAAATCACAACAGGGCTAGACTGAAAACATGCACACGCAGGCCTTTCAAGAAAATAACAACAGGGCGAGAATGAAAACATGCACACGCAGGCCTTTCAAAAAAAAACCAACAGGGCTAGACTGAAAACATGCACACGCACATAGGGCCGCAAAAATTAAAGGAAAACAAACAAACAAATACTTACTTTCAGCTATCCGCTGTCTAAAACAGGCCAGCAAGCGTGGCATGCGGCGGCGCAGATCCGACCACCTGCGCTCGAGCTGCCCGATCTGTCGGCATGAGCCGAAGGAGCGCAGGCGGCGAACCTCCGCATAGGCGGATCGCTTCTGGCGGTTGCTGATGGGGGGAGGCTGGCTTGTGATCCGCCGGTCCATCACCTCCGTTAGGACCAAAAGCTCCCGTCTGGTAAACGCGGAGGCTCTCATGATGGCAAAGGTTGGTTTTTAAAAAAACTGTTTTAATAAAGGCCAGAGAAAAAATTTGATTGGCTAATGTAGTTGGTAAATTAACAGGAACCATTCTATTGGTTAGTGTATGAGTCATGTGTCCTCCAGGCTAAAAAATATAATGTGAGTTATGATAGGCTTGATGCTGTGACATTCGTAAGGTAATTTAAATAAAGAAATGAAAAAAGTAAAATCTGCCTAGCACAAACACAGGAAAACAAGAGGATCATTGGTTCAAACATGTATTTTTTAGAAAGTTACACATTGTTGAAACCGTACGTATTCTGCGGGAAAAATGACACACGGACAAGATTAAAGTTTATTGAAAATGAAAAAAAAAACGGATTGCAAACAGATGAAGAACAATTAAGCTAATTAAAATATTGATTGGCATGAAACGATTAAAGTAGGTATGCAGAATGAACGAGCAGGTAATCGAAATCTGACAGGCCCACTTCCGGTTTGTACTTGTGCGAGCGTTCCCTGCAACCAAATTGGGAGATGGACGGTCGCAATTTTGCTCGCTCATTAGCTAGGGGAGGGGTCGCTTACGAGCGGCTCTGAATCAGACCCTAAGTCTTTATTGGCTATCTATGCCTTAGACATAATAATGAAATAATTCCCTATTATCTTTTTGTTCCCATGTAGAAATCTGACATGATTGCCCATTTAGCCTTCATTTCTGCTTATTGCAGTTAAATGCTATCTTAGGCCCTCATTCAGAGCCGTACGCTCTGAGCAGAGCGCACGCTCTGAATGAGGGCCGGGCTCCATTTTCATGGAGCGTCCTCCTGGACGCTCGTATAGCTGTGGGTCACCACCCACAGGCTATACGAGCGTGCTTTGTGATGGCCGCGATGGTCGAGACCATCGCGACCATCGAAATTGCGAGCCGGAGCCTGCGGTTGAGGTTTTCAACCGCAAGCTCCGGAGTGATTTTGGCTCTATCAGAGCCAAAATCACTCCCACTGACATCACTAGTGATGTCAGTGGGCCGGCTTCTGACGGGAGGCGTTCCCGTGGGAACGCCCCCGTCAGGGAGGCACGCCCCCGGCACGCCCACCAAAGGGGGCGTGCTGTCAATCAACATTGACAGCACGCCCCCTTTGATCGGACACAACGAGCGAAGGACTTTCCTTCGCTCGTCGCGTCTGGCGCATGCGCACGACGGAGCTCCCTCCGTCGTGCGCATGCTCAGTGCATAACATCGACCCACTTGCGAGCGGACAGCCGCTCGCGAGTGGGTCTGAATCAGGCCCTTAGTTAGCTCATTTGTTTATAATAACTGAGACTTGCTGTCAGCTGTTCTGTGCATATTAAAACTTATACATTTTAAACCCATAATTCTTATTGCTAAAACAATGTATATAGCAGTTTAACCTATACATATCTCCGCAGTTAATCACACCTGCATGGAAATAAAACACTAATCTCTACACACTTTTTAATACATCATTTAACATACTTTAAGCTAAGATAGAAAACAAAATGGCTGCCACATCAGACACACACCTGTCTACTTTAGAGAGGAAAGGGAAGGCCTTATCCTCTCTAGGCCTGGGGTCATTCGGCAAGTGCGGCCTTCCTCAACTCGCACAACAAATATATATATTCGGAATCATTTCTATATACTCTAAATTGCAGTGCAGGAAAATAAAACATAAGCATGCTTATATATGTGAGTTGCTAATGAATATGTATGTCCACACATTCCTGTTTTATCAGTTGGAAGCAGGAAAAATGGGTAAGCGTAAAAATCTGAGCGACTTTGACAAGGGCCAAATTGTGATGGCTAGACGACTGGGTAAGATCATCTCCAAAAATGTCAAGTCTTGTGGGGATGTTCCTGGTATGCAGGGGTTAGTACCTACCAAAGGTGGTCCAAGGACAACCAGTGAACCGGAAACAGGTTCATGGGCACCTAAGGCTCATTGATGCACGTGGTTAGCCAAGGCTGGCCATCTTATTTGATCCCACAGAAGAGCTACTGTAGAACAAATTGCAGAAAAATGTAATGCCGGCTATGATAGTAAGGAGGCAGAACACACAGTGCAGCGCAGAACGCAGACCGGTCAGAGTACCCATGCTGATCCCTGATCACCACTGAAAGCACCTACAACGGGCACATCAGCATCAGAACTGGACCGCACCTACAATGGGCACATGAGCATCAGAACTGGACCATGGAGCAATGGATGGTGACTTGCTCTGATGAATCACCTTTTTTTTTATAATATGTGGATGGCATCATTTACCTGGGGAAGAGATGGCACCAGGATGAACTAAGGGAAGAAGGAAAGCCGGCGAAGGCAGTGTTATGCTCTGGGCAATGTTTTGCAGGGATACCTTGGGTCCTGGCATTTATGTGGATGTTAATTTGACACGTATCACCTACCTAAACATTGTTGCAGACCAAGTACACCCCTTCATTGCAACTGTATTCCCTGATGGCAGTGGCCTTTTTCAGCAGGAAAACTGCAAAAATTGTCCTGGAATGGTTTAAGGAACATGACAAAGAGTTCAAAGTGTTGACTTGGCCTCCAAGTTCCCCAGATCTCAATCCAGTCCAGCATCTGTGGGATGTCCTGAAAACAGAAATCGAAGCCATGGAGGCCCCACTTCGCAACTTACAGAACTTCAAGGACCTGCTGCTAACGATTTGGTGCCAGATACCACAGGACACCTTCAGAGGTCTTGTGGAGTCCATTCCTCAACTGGTCAGAGATGTTTTGGTGGCACGAGGGGAACCTACACAATACAAGGCAGGTGATTTAAATGTTATGTCTGATCGGTGTATTTTATTGGCTATTTAAACCAAACCAACACTAGAGAAACTATGCCTGCAGGTTTTTTTTGTCATGCTCAGTTTTCCGCCGTAGTTTGCTGGTACACTTGCTTTTATATGTCTCCAAGGCTGAAACTTGCTAACCATCCCTTGATAGGCCTTGTGGTGTTTTTAATTCCCCTGGGGCAATCTAACATGGAGTGCCTGCCTCTAACATGAAGGAGAAGCAACCAGCAGCTTCTTAAATTTGAAGCTGTTGCTCCTCCATGTCAGTTACACTGGAAGTGTGGTACCTGACAATAACATCACAACTAACCATCACACTTCCAGTCCCAGGAGGAGAGAATGCTACCCCCACTTTTTACGGTAAATGCTTGAGTATATGCTATTCTTGTTTGTCAAATAACTAAAGTTTTAGCAAAATGCCATGTATTAGGGGCTAGAATAGGATAAGATGATGTGGAATCAAGCACTACGGTAATATGGAGAGATTAAATCACCTGGCTGTACCTGGCTGAATAAGACAAAGGAATGTTAGAGACAAGTGGAAACTTGAAACTGACCTAGCTACTAAAGAAAGGTTAAAAAAATAGAAGAGAGAGAGAGATTTGTGTGGGGGAGGAACACAACGGAAGACAACACAACTGAAAAGATTTAGGCAGCAGATCCTGCTAAAAAAAAAAAAAATCTGTTAGTCTACACTAGAATGGCCTGTGCATGGGACTTTCAGTTTCGTGTGCTGTTATTGGGGGACTCTGGTGTGGGGAAGACATCCCTCCTGAGGAGGTACACAGATGAAGACTTCACAGACACCACTGGACCAACTGTAGGTGTCGATTTCTGTTCCCGAATAGAAGAACTTGAGGCTGGTGTTAAAGTCAGGCTGCAGTTCTGGGACACAGCAGGGCAGGAACGCTACCGGTGAGATGAATTTACATATGTATATAATTAAAAATCCAAAGGGGTAGACAGAATGGAAAGAATCAATACTCTACACTCCACTACGTAATATCTGTGCAGAAATAAACAGGTTTAAAGGTGATAATTGTCTAGAAAAACAAATTGTACAAAAGTATAAATCTTCTGTTCCTTAAATGTTCTTAAACTGTAGCACTGTTACTATCTCTAGATATTCTCTGTCTGTCTCAATGGCTTGTTCCTTTTTCCACCACAAAAGAAGCAATATCAATACTAACTAGCGGATTGTAGGGTCATACAGAAACATGAAAAACTGTGCCGCAGCAGAGCATAATCGGCTTTGTGACATCAGGCAACTACTTATACGGGAAGTACATGGATCTGCGCTTCAGGATAGCATCTCCTGATGGGGACAGATAGGCAGATCAGGAATTTCTGGTTATATGCCCACAAGTTTTTGTTTTGAGAGATGGATACTTAAATGAGAATCAAGGTAAGGGGTGCATTTACTCATAGAGTCCAACTGAGTATGCTGTCAGAATATCAACACCAGAATGTTGACAGGGACTGTATGTCAGCATGTACAGAATGTCAGCACTGTGAATGTTGAAAGTGACAATGTCGACACCCAATTCTAGGATTAGGGTTAGGCTGCAGTTAGTGTAGATGAAAACTGCATTCAAAATCACATTGATATGCCGACTGCTGATGCCTTAATATACTACACCTGTACAGCTGTAATGTGGGGAAAACACACTTACATTTATTTTATCACTTATTTATATAGCACTACCATATTACATTATGTAGCACTGTACAGAGAATATTAAATCATTCACATATCGCTGCAAGGAAGCTTAAAAGAGGCAGTATGAAAAAAGGAAATAAATTTCACTTCCGCAAAACACTTTTATAAAGGGGAACTCCTATATAAAACTATTAACATTATGGGGTCTACGTATGAATAATCATGGACCAGCCGTGATTATTATCTATCCATATGGTCGGGAATATTTTCATATTTAATGAAAATATCCCTGCTGTGTACAAAGGAGAACTCGCAGGGATAGCGGTTGCGGTAACCGGTGTCCCTTCAAGTAATATCCCTGGCAAATTGTAGAAGTCTTTCACAGAAGTGAAAGATTTCTCAGAGGGAAGCCGATACTGCGCATGCGCACAGTGTCAGCTGCCGGAGAGAGATCGAAATACCCTTCTCCTGCACTAGGAGCCCCCTTAGGCTTACAGCAGTTTACACTAACTGAAGATGGTGCAAACTACAGAGGCTACACTCCGAAAAGCTTCCCTTTTTGGAGTTTAGTACATAGGGGTCAGATCATAGGCCCTGATTCAGAGCCGGACGCTCTGACAGAGCGCTCGCTCTGAATCAGGGCTGTCCCTCCTCCTTTTTGGAGCGGCCTCCCGGCCGCTCGCATAGCTGTGGGTGACCACCCACAGCTATAGCGAGCGGCCAACATGACGGTCGCGATGGTCAAGACCATCGCGACCATCGGGCTTGCAACGAGACCCTGCGGTAGGGTCTCGCTGCCGCAAGCCCTGGAGTGCTTTTGGCTCTATCAGAGCCAAAAGCACTCCCACTGACATCACTAGTGATGTCAGTGGGGCCGGCCCCAGACGGTAGGCGTTCCCATGGGAACGCCTCCATCTGAGCAGCCACGCCCCCGGCACGCCCACCAAAGGGGGCATGCTGTCAATCACCATCGACAGCATGCCCCCTTTGGTGCGAGACCCATAACGACGGCTTGGCCGTTGTTATTCGGGTCTTGCGCATGCGCACGATGGAGCCGCCTCCGTCGTGCGCATGCGCACTTGGGCAACATCGACCCGCTTGCGAGCGATCGGCGCTCGCGAACGGGTCTGAATCAGGCCCATAGCCCCCATCAGTGTCAAACACAGGATTTCTAAAGGGGGGATTCCTAATGCTTGATTTTATGAGTTTCGGCTTTTCTATGGCCTTTGTCAAGGTGTGTGACAAAGGCCATATAAAAGCCGAAACGTGTTGGTGGAGAAATGAAAGCAGCTATACAGGTGAAGGGTGGACATATTGGGAGTAATCCAGGCACCTTACCCGGGAGGCATCTGGGGTACATCTACCTATATACATGTGTGGGTGTGAGAGATCTACACCCCCCAGTATCTTTTTTTATCCATATACCCTTATGGAGGAAAAGTCATCCTAGAAGAAACAGTGTTTAATCATCAGGAAAAAATCCTGGAGTTGGAAATAGTGGAACAAGAAGATAATATCTCCTCCCCTAAGATAATTTGTCTGGAACGAGTGCTGAGTGACAGATTTCTATGTCCCGGAGGGTGCACACAGAACGCAAGTACTTTGTGTGTATATGACTTTTTGAGGTTTGGTGACTACCTCAGCGTATCTGGAAGACGCATTATTGATTTGAAGCGCTTGTATCTCATTTTCTTTATTGAAAACCTGGTAATGTATGGGAGCAAATGACAGTCGATCATATGGTTTTAAACACTGAAAAAAGGACAAAAAAATTGTTAAAATTGGTTACATTTGTGTGTTTTAACCAATTTGTCTGAACAACCATTTTTGACTATTTTCCAGTGTTTGTGAGCAACTGGACGATTGTCATTTGCTCCCATACATTACCAGGTTTTCATTCCAACCAGCCAGATTGGACCGATATCTGACAGAAAATTGTATAGTGGATGCCCAGCTTAAAAGCCATTAAATGCAGCAGTAGGGCCATCCTGTCTGAGCTGAATGTTTTTGTTTCAGATGTGGGCACCATTCCAGAGTATGGGAGCAAGTCCGGGAGTCTGGGGTAGCAGCAGAAGAACCTAGCACTGCCCTGGACATAAATACACTGGATAGTGTATTATTATATGGCATACATACCCGATTTTTACCTCAGGCTCCCGCTGCCCCGCAAACATTACTATTACTCCCGCTTTTTCCATTGACCCCTTTAAAATAAGGACTGCGCATGCGTGAGGGGCGGATCCTACAAATGGAGACATCACAACGTGTGATGTAAAGGCCGGCCACTGCGGGGTTATGGGTAGCGGTGGCCGTCTATTTACACAGTACCTCTGATGGCGACGGAGGCTTCAGCAGCAGACGTGACGTGATGGCCTCTTCTACCCCCATGCAAGGTGGCCCTCACAGCATACTCCTAACAGTGGCCCTCTTCAGGGGCTGGCCCTTCTTCTGCCTGCGGCTGTCAGGCTGTCCCTCCGGTCTCCTCGTCGGGGTCTTTCTATTTATGGGCATCAGCAGCAGCTTGAAGTCCTCTGTGATGCTGGCTCCTTCCCTCTGGTCCTGACAGCAGGCTCCTTAGTTTAAGTCTTCTCGTCCGCGGGCACTACTCTGGGCAGCCGGCAGTTCCCAGCAGCGGCAGGTCAGGTGTGTGTGTGTGTGTGTGTGTGTGTGTGTGTGTGTGTGTGTGTGTGTGTGTGTGTGTGTGTGTGTGTGTGTGTGTGTGTGTGTGTGTGTGTGTGTGTGTGTGTGTGTGTGTGTGTGTGTGTGTGTGTGTGTGTGTGTGTGTTTTGAGATGTTTTCTAGATCTCCTAGGTGATGCACAGGTTAGTTATTACTGGCTGACACATGTTAAAAGATCCACAGGTGGTGCTAATTATTTCATTTGTGATACTTAGAAGAACATGCAGCATTAGTAATATTCTATTATATTACTATTTCTGTTGTGGTCATAGTGTGGGCTCAGGAGGGGGGTTTCCAGGTAACCCTGCCCCCCCCTGCGCGCGTTTGCCTATACCCATTGACAATAATGAGGACCGCGATCTGAAGTGATAACTAGCACTTTTCTGGAGATTTCTGTGAGATTCCCAGCATTATGTCATTAGTACATAGCAACAGTCAGAGCTGTAACTAGAGTTTTTGGTGCCCTGTGCCAGAAAGAGCATTGGCGCCCCCACCTCCATTTTTCAAATAGGGACATAAGATAGTGCACATAAAAAAGGGCCATGGCCTCATGGGGAAGGGCCAGCAAAGAGATAGGGGAGGGCAGGAGATGCTGGGATAAAAGAGGAAGCTAGAAGTGAGAATGATAATAAACAGGAAAATTGACAGGCCCAAACAGGGCCCCCTGCCCTGCGGTGCCCTGTGCCATGGCACTGGTCACATTACCCTAGTTACGGCCCTGCCAACAATACATAAAGTTATGCACAAACTGCAGTTTCTGCATAATTTTATGTATAAAACAGCTTGATAAATAGGCCCCTAAATTCAGAATATTGACACTGGCTTGTGAATGAAACATTACCATGGTCATGTTAAAAATTCAGTAAGCAATTTCATTACCAATAAATAGTTTTGTTAAATTTATCAGTAAATTAAAATAAATATTCATATACAGTATATATTTTTACAGGATAGTAAATGTTATAAAGGGAGACGTAGGGCCTGATTCAGAGATGTTCGTAAATGCAATTGCAGCTGCGATTACACACGGAACACAGCTTCAAAAATATGCTTCAAAAATATGCTCATGCTTCCAAAGCATAGCCGAGCATAGGGACGCCCTCTGCTTCCTTCTCATATCCGTCCGACGACGTACAAGAGCATAATCGCAAAACAATTGCTGCGCGTGCACAATGTCAAATAATCACTTGTCTGCGTAAAAATCTCTGAATCAGGCCCATAG
Organism: Taudactylus pleione; assembly: GCA_031769625.1. Lineage (NCBI taxonomy): Eukaryota > Metazoa > Chordata > Amphibia > Anura > Myobatrachidae > Taudactylus > Taudactylus pleione. The sequence continues at coordinate 183,238 of JAUIMM010000303.1, read as the reverse complement.
TGCACAGCCTATAACAGCAGTTACATTTAACAGAACAAGCAGCTGCAGCACTGCAGGGGGTGGAGCAGTGGAAAGATGGGGGCAGGACCAGAAAGGGTGGTGCAGACTGAAGTGATATGTCAGGTACAGGCCCCCATACACCTACAGACAGGTTGTGTGATCCTGCGATGGGATCAGAAACACTGATCGAGTAGGGTGCAGCAGAAGGTCAGTGGGACACATGGAGTTGGCTGTCTGAGTGACCTAGAGTATTAGCAACTCCTAAGTGAAACACTTAAAGAGCGTGCCTGTCATCTCCATCTTATACTTTACTACAAGTTGATGCAGCACTGAGCAGTTTATGCTCAGATACTACACCGTCGTTCCCTGCTTCCAGTGTGCATGGATTATTGGGTCTCTGCATGCTCACATTTATATACTGTAGTCTGTACAGGTCCTTTACCTGCTTGTGTATTAGTTATGGGGAAATGTTTTAGATTTGTGATTCCCAAGAGGAAACCCACCATGTCTACTGATATACATTACATCAATGTTTATCTGCCAATGGCTGCCCTTTGATTGTGTAACCCTAGTTCAATGCTGCATTACAATAAGATGAGAGTCTGACCAATGTGAGGATTCTCACAGAGAAAAGGCCAGAGAAGTCTGACAAGCAGTGACAGTTATACAGGGGCACTATTCTCCCTGAGTACCAGCCAGACTAGTTAAGCGAGAAAGACCGTTGATAGCGCCCCATGAATTTAGAAAGCAGTTGCTGAGGGTGGCCCAGGAAATACCTTAGCTGGGAATTTAGGGGTAATAAAAGCTAAAGCCAGGTAAGCCCACAACTTTTATTTGCCTGGCATGGGGGCTGATGTTGCTAAGTCTTGCCATTCCTGTATCACATGTCAAAGAGTGGGGAAGCCTACACATATCCCCACTGATACTTTTGATGGTAATTGAGGAACCCTTCTTGTGAATTACTGTGCATTACTGGGTGGTAGATTATGCAACACAGTGTCCAGAAGCTAAAGCCCTATCCCCCACTAGGCCAGATATGGCAGATTCCCTACCAACCATATTCTCTCAGGCAGGTTTTCCCAGGTAGATGCTTACAGATCAGGGGATCCAGTTCATGTGTAAAATAATGCAGATGCAGCATCTTGTAGCCAGTCCCTATAAACCTCAGACTAATGGTTTGTGTGAACACTTTAATTGGACCGTTAAAACAGATGCTCCAGATGCTTGTGGAGTCCCAAGAATGGGACTGGTAGCAATACCCAGTGCCGTAACTAGGGTTGTGCAAGCAGTGCCACCTCACAAAGCACAGTGCCCACCTGCCCCGCATCTGGCTAGCAGGGTCCCTGAAACGGCACCCTACAACCAGAATCGCTGCTTCAGTGCTACCGCAGCATACACTCCAGGCAGGCAACCTACAGCTCTAACAGCCCCATCACCTTCCCCGAGCATCGTGAGGATACTCTGGCTGGCACAGGACACAAAAAAGATTTATTATGGCCCTGGCAATACCTCCCGCACCATTCATCCATGTTTTTCCCTATTGAGTTCTTGTATAAGAGAATGATACAGGGACTTTTAGATCTGATAAGAGTCCTGGGAAGGGGAGTTAGCTACACCAGAGGACCCAATGATAGAGTATATCTTGAGGTTTAGGGATAAAATCCACATTCTGACAGGGTTGATGCATGGAAATATGGCACCTGCTTAGACAGACCCGCATTGGTACAACTGCAATACTCGTAAGATTATGATGTAGGTTAAAAAGTGTGGATGTTAGTTCCTATGATCCAGAATAAACTCCAGGCTACCAGGGAGCGACCATATCTCCCAGGGAAGTAGCCTTAATTTTCCAGGTGGAGCCTAACATTGCAGCAATATGACTCCACTGTCCAGCACAAGAAGGAAAGTCAACATGGCAGCTCAGATGGTTTATCTTGCCAGGGGGAAGTTGTAAGAGATGAGCTGGGGCAATAACTGGTGGGTTATTTCCCTTTGCCCACTCTTAAGGTGAAAGGAGTGAGGCAAGAGGCCAAGTCCAGTGTAATATTTTACATATAACATAAAAAGTGATTTATAATGTTTAATCTCCTATGAGGTTAATTAGTGCTGGCTTAATAAATCTTTGAGTACAGGCAAGGCAATGATTAAACTTAAAGTATGAATTACTATAAAGGATTTTCTCCCATATTTGCTTTAAAATTCAAATAGGAAACTAGGTTAATTTACTGGAATTTATGTGGATGTTACTTTAATACATACCACCTACCTAAATGTTGTTGCAGACCAAGTTCACCCCTTCATGGCAATGGTATTATTCCCTGATGGCAGTGACCACTTTCAGCAGGATAATGATTCCTGCAACACTACAAAAATTGTTCAGGAATGGTTTGAGGAACATGATAAAAAGTTAAAGGTGTTGACTTAGGCCCTGATTCAGAGCCGGACGCTATTTGCGCTCGTTCGTTCAGAAAAAAGGGGTGGCTATTCAAATTAACCGTTCGCTCTTTGCGGTCTGTTCACGCCTCTATGTCTGAACGAGCGAACAAAACTTGCGGTCATTTTTTGGGAAACTACGCCCCCTGGCCGCTCGCATCCTACGTCATGTCCGCTATTTATTAGATTAATCGAGTACATCGACCAGCGTATGAACTGCTCGCTATTCTTGTGGTTGGTTTTTCCTACCACAATCTTGCGAGCAGTTCTGGCTATAAAATAACCCAGTGACGTGGTCAATGACGCTGCTGTATTAATTATGCACACCCATAAAACGCCCGTTTTGACCTTTAAGCACGCCTGCGTTTTGATCTCCACTCCCCGTTTTCAAGCACCTTCCCCTGTTACCACCCACATACGCCTCCTCATGTCACTCAAAATAGCAGGCATTCGCTATTTAGCGAACAAATGATTTTCGGCCGCACTGACTGGTTCGCTCGTGCGTATTACGATCCGTACGCATGCTCAGTTGTGCAAACATCACTCGGAACGAACGAGCGGCCGCTTACGAGCGGCTCTGAATCAGGTCCTTAGCCTCCAACTTCCCCAGAACTGAATCCGATCAAGCATCTGAGGGATGTGCTGTAATAACAAGTCAGAGCCATGGAGGCCCCACCTGGCAAATACAGGACTCAAAGGATGTGCTATTAACGTCTTGGAGCTAGATACCACAAGACACCTTCAGAAGTCTTGTGGAGTCCATGCCTTGACGGGTCAGAACTGTTTTGGCGACACGAGGAGGACCTACACAATATTAGTATTAGGTAGGTGGTATTATATGGCTGATCGGTATTATATATATACAGTACACACATACACAAGAGATGTGTGCAGACCCCACTGCTTTGGTTTTTGATCTGGATCCATCAAGTGTTTTGATTTTGGATTCGGATAAAAATCAATATAAAAAGCTAAAATATCCCAATTCAAAACCTGAGTTCGATTTTGAAATCCGAATTCCGAACTGGCAACAGAGCCAAACCGTTCTCTCGAACCCCTAAATTCGGGTGTGTCTCCAGATACGCCAATCTGAGAATCGCCGCCCGTGACTTTTACACGTTAACTCAGCACATGTGGTTAAATACCTGAAAGCTGCCACCAGCAAAAGTAACTTTAATGCTTCAGCATAAGGTGAGCTTTTGCTCTCACCTGCATACACACTTAGAGAAATAGGTAACGTGGGCCAAGTTTAGGCCTTGGGTCGTAAAAACAAAGTTCCAGAACTAGAATTAATGTTTTAATTCAAGAATGCCTTCAAAGCTTAGTTACACAAAGTTACAAGATTATAATAATATTAAATAAAAGGTTGCACACAAGTTACTTACAATTTCGAAAATAAAATAAAAGGGAAGAAACAAACCACATTGTTGTCTTAAGAGATTTGGGGGACAGGGCATCCCCTAGTTACTAACTCTGATTCAATCTGTACCACACGATAGCCCCTCAGAAATGAACACTGACCCAGAAGTCGGTTACAGTTTTATGCCTGTTTCTCCAGGCAGCTCTGGGTTACTCCCCTCCCCCTTGGGGTAGTTTAACCCTTCCATTGCTTAGGTGACTGAAATACAGTGTTTCTTGGTCACTTGAGCAGGGGTTAGTTCATTTCATTAAACATTGCTCACTCCATCCTATTTGGAGCGCAGAGATAGGCCTGTGTTCACAGAACTGGACACTTCTTACAGATGGCTAGGGAAAAGATTTGACACCTCGCTGGTCAGTCTGTCTCTCTTTGGCCTGTAAGCCTGACCCCCTGTGGGGTTATAACCAGACTCCACTCTTTGATCCCTGCTTCAAGTGAGGAAACCACAGACATTAACTTATTTTATCAGAGCCTGGTCAAATGGCTGGTGATTTCCAGGGTCATCTATCTTACGTGAAATCTACACGTTGACACAATTATAACTGAAGCAGGAACCTCTCTTCACTCTAGGTTCAAAGGCTCGTCACCCTTCACACACGAGTAACATTACAACCAAGTCAACAAAAGGGCAAGTTACATGTTTATACCAATTACGTATCCTGCGCAGTTATGCCCATGTGGATGCAAAAATCCATCTTTTTGCGACAAGTGTGCAAAACAAAAAACATCCAGTGAGTGTCAGTTCCCTGTCCAAACTTGTTTTGTTAATGATATATGACACAAAAGAAAGGCCAGATGGCTTCAAGTTGACAGTAACTCAAATAACCATGCATTACAATATTTTAATTCAAAAGAACATCTCTGAACACACAACATGTTGTATTTTGACATGGATGGGCTACAGCAAGAGAAGACCACATCATATATCACTTCTGTCAGCTAAGAACAGGAAACAGGCTGTGGTGGGCACATGCTGACCAGATCTGAAGATTGGAGAAAGGTTCCCTGTTCTGATGAATCTCAACTTCTGCTGTGACATGCAGAAGTTAAGAGTCCGAATATGGCATAAACACAAATCCCACAGTTTAGGCTGTTGGAGGTGTAAGTGGGGGGAATGTGTTCTTGGCACATATTAGGCCCCTTAACCTCTTCCCTACTGAGGATTTTCTCAGGTCTGTGCTGAACCCACTTTTTCAATTTGTTTTTATTACACAGTACACACACAAATGACACTTTTTTTTTGTTTTTTCAGAAGACTTTTAATCTTCAAAAATTACTATTAGTATTTTTGTTCCTTCTAAAACATCAATAAACAAGAAATATTTTGTGATTCTTGCTTTGGCCTTAATTCACCTTTCCACAACAGAACTCTAGGTTTTTATAATAAAATCTTCACTTGAAAAGGAGAGACCATTTTTTCTCTAGTTTTCACAGACCACATTAAATGAGGGGACTAAGTTTTTGCCTTTATGGGTTAAGGCAAGTCATGCCTTCCCACCATATGTGGAAAATATACTGGTAATCTTCAAAAAATAGATACCAGGAAGTCACTTAATTTGAAAGAAAGGACACCGGTCAAAAATCTTGATGCCTATGTTTTCTCTGCATTGTAGAAGGTTAATTGCATTAAATTCTATGGACTAGAATCTCTTGTTAAATCAATGCCTCAAAGATTTCTGGCTGTTCTGGGCCAAAGCAGGGACATACACTGTGTGCTAAAACGGTGTGCCTAATAAAGTGTACCAAATTCCATAGTAGGCTTTTAGGCACTGTATAATTATCAGAAAGGGTATTGCAATGTATTCACAACTGAACTTTCTGGGGCATATACAATTGGGCGTGAGGTTTAGCGAGGTAAAAACCTTGCGCCCAATTTAGAAATACCGTGGGTATGCATGCACCCGATACCCACGGTATTCAATTCCAAAAATGTCAGTTCTGAAAACCCTGCGCCGCGTAATTTAAAAAAATTAATAAAAAATCTTCACTTACCTGGCCGGGGGTCTCCAGTGGTCCCAGCGGCCTACCCTCTCTCTTTTTACTGGAGAAGGGGCTGCTGGGAGTCCCAGGGGCTGGTGAGAGAGGCAAGGGCTGCTGGGAGATGTAGTTCTCCCAGCGCCCATTCCGGAGGGACACACAAACACTGCGGGGCCACACTGACAGTGGGACACACACACACTGACATACTCACCGCTGCTGCAGAAGAGCAGGTTCCCGACGCAGGATAAAGAAGACAGTGCTGCAGGAGGTAAGCAATTAAGGACTAATTAAGCTAATTAGATACTTCCAGTTGCTTAATTAGTCCTCAGGGGGGTTTGCGTGAAAAAAAAAACCTCCTGGCGCGTGTTTGAAATACACACCTAATAGAATAGCAAAAAAAAACGCACCTGCAGGAAAAACCTTGCAGGTGCGGGATTTTTGCTAGTCTCAAAGCCTATTGAATATGCCCCTCTTTGTCAAATACTGTAAGTTATATGAACCAAGTGCAGTTAGATCAGATCTAAATATATGTTATAAACAAGAAAAAACAAGGACTTATCAGTTGGCCTGAACTGCATGCTGGTCAAAAGAAGGGAGGTATGTTTTGTATGTTGGACACTATAGCACCCCACTATGCATTGTATACTGTAAATCATGAGGCATAACCTCACTTCCCACAATTTCGTTATTTATTGACGGCACAGCGATCTCCTCTAGTACCCAAGTGTGCTGCCTTGGAGTTCTCCTTGACTCTTCCCTCTCCTTCAAAACACACATTCAGTACCTTTTGCGGTCCTGCCATTTCCATCTAAAAAAAATATTTCCAGCATCAGACCCTCTCTCACCCTGGATGCTACGAAGACCCTCATCCACTCACTGGTCATCTCCAAACTGGACTACTGTAACCTCCTCCTATCTGGCCTCCCTGACTCCCACCTCTCTGTCGCCACTCCAATCTGTCCTCAATGCTGCTGCCCAGCTCATCTTCCTCTTCAAACTTTCTACATCTGCCTCCCCTCCCCTACAAACCCTACACTGCCCCCTCTTCCCCTTCAGAACATAGTTCATTCACACCTGCTCGCTAAGATGCAAGCGCTCGCTGCTGCCGCCAATGGTATGCAGTATGTATGCATTGTGCGCATACCTTAGCGAATGTTCACAATGCGTTCGCTCGTAGCGCATAGACAGCCCAGCAGAGTGAGTGACAAGGGAAGCCGTTTGTAGGTGGTAACAGGGGATGGCCATTAAAAACGGGGAGTGGAGGTGCAAACGCAGGCGTGCCTGAGCATCTCAACAGTGTTTTAGAGGTGTGCATAATTAAAAGACAGCATCATAGTACACGTCACCTGGCTTGTTTTTACACTGAAATGCTTGTGGCAGGGTAGGTCAACCTCAAGTGCTGCGATTGCACCTGATGTACCAATGGCTGTATACACTTCCTGGACATGATGTGCACAAGTGGGCGTCTTAAGACAGGCTGGTGGGTGTCTGCATACACTATGTGATTGCTCTCTAAGAAATACTGGGCGTGCTAATGCATTGCAGTGCGATAGCACTGCCTACACAATTTGCATACACAACGTGCGAGCGGCTCTGAATCAGCTCCATAATTCAAACTTCTCACACTCACTTACAAAGTCCTCACCCAATCCTCTCCCATTTACATCTCTGACCTTATCTCACTATGTACACTTACCCGCACTTCGCTCCACAAATGCATGCCGCCTCTCCTGCCAACTGATTACTTCCTCCCACTTCTATCGCCAAGAATTTGCCTGTGCTGCTCCCCCTCCTCTGGAAATCTCTCCATCAGACTTTCCACTAACCTTCAAATGGGCTCTCAAGACCCACTTCTTCATCAAAGTCTTCTCAGTTCTCATCCTAACCCACTGCATGATCCTTCCCGTCTACCCCATCTGTGTCACACGTCTGTCTGCCCCCCCCCCCCCCTTTAGAATTTAAGCTCACATGAGCAGGGCCCTCTTCCCTCATGTGCTTCTCCTTCCCATACTTATACTATAATTTACTCCCAACTCCCCACAACACCTAACACTTGGTTTCTGACGCCCTGCTGCTTATTTCAGCATTATGACCGCTAATGCAGCAATGTTTATAAACCATGTCCTGCATTGTTTGGTATGGTGTTCTTGTGTGTCCATTTGCTTTTGCACTTTGTAAGGCGCTGCAGACTAGTTGTGGCGCCATATAAAGTATAATAATAATAATGAGGGCTGCATATTTCATACGTTAAATATTCTCAACCAATGTGTTTGGGACAAATTTGTGTTTCACTCTGCTAGACTGGATGTGTCATTTTTCATGAGGATAAAAGTTGTACATAAATACTGAAGTTGTACATATGTTAGACCGACAGACATTTTATCTAGCAGCCAGTCACTCTACAGCACACACAGAGTTATCTCACATTGTATTGGCCCAGATATCTGTGCTTTGCTCCCAGGGAGGAGACATTTCCCCACCCCTTCCCTGTGAAGGAACAGAGGAAATGGCTGTTGGTAGGCTGTGCATACATTGCCCGATGCGCCGACATTTAACTTACAAAATATTGCATCGGACGGGCATGCAGGACAATCCGGCATGCTCGACCGATCGATATTTTACCTTCAGTCGCCCGCACATACAGTACAATCGTCCTGATAATTGTATAGTGTATGCCAAGCATTAATTATAGGATAAATTTAATTGGAAATTAAATAAAAAGTTAAGATTTGGGTTATTATTTCTTGTTTATTTCAGTTTTGTCACAATATTTTGATACAGGTGCATCACAAAAACATGATTCATGATACAGGTATATCACACGAAATAAATTAGGCTGGGAACCACTAGTACACTTATCAGATAGAGTTCTGCATTATAGACCTGTGCTGAATGGGGTTTATATGTGCCAGGACCAGAATGTGAAAGAAGTAATAACTGTATATTTTCATGGATAATTGTGAATGTTGCATTGGGCATTTGGCACTGAGGTCCAGACACTACTCCTGCAGAGTGCCCTGTATATTCCCACTTCTGTGTTTATTTGTAAGTATTATAGCGTGTATGCATGTAATTATGGAAGAATACATTCATGCGTGTTTATAAAGGTGTTCATGCCAATGCTTATGAATTATTGTCAAAAACATAGTTTTTATTGAAAAAAAAGGTCTCTTGGTCTGGATGCGATTTGTAATAGTGCATACAATTAATAAATTCCAGTCTATTAAATAGTGTTGCCTCTTTAAATTCATTGTGACACGAAATGACGTGCTCTGCGCGTGACGTCATAATGACAGAATAGGATCCGTTTGTAGCAGCTGTGAGCTCTCTTGCATTGGAAATAATTGTATTCAGACAGCAGATTTGCATTATACACCATGGCAACAAAAATAAACTAAACCAGAAAGAAGCCAGAAAGAAAAAGCAATGTATTTAATAAGTCACAGTAAGGCATGTAACAAGTCAATAAATTAAAGTGATCTAAAGGAGAAACCCTCTTCAATAAGGTGCCCTGACACTATGATAACAAAGACACACTGATTTGTACTGTATCATTGAGCAGGGATTCCACTTATGTCTATGCACCAATCAATCTTTCCCTCTCTTGTTTCTAGGGCAGTGACACGCTCCTATTACAGGAATGCTGCTTGTGTTATCCTTCTCTTCGATCTCACTGCACATAAATCTTTTGAGCATATACAAAATTGGTATAAGGAAGTAACAGAGCGTACTCAGCCCCAACCTCTACTCTTCTTGCTACTGGGAACAAAAAGTGACATGCAGCAGCGAAGTGTAACTCGGGAGGAGGCACAGAGTTTGGCAGACTCCATAAAGGCTCCATATCTAGAGACTTCTGCACGAACAGGCAGCAATGTTTCTGCAGCACTCTCCCTGCTATGCCGAGAGCTGCTCAGAGCTGCGAGGGAAGAGAACCAGTCGTCATCAGTGGAGCACAGCAGTGGGGGATGCTCAGTAGGGGAGGTGACACAGGAAACGAAGAACATACTATGTACATGTTGAGAATACAAGTGGAGCCTGCAGGAGCCAGTACAGCATTACAGTAAGCACACAACTATTATGCATAGTTAGCTAACGCGGCTTTCCAACTTTTCTCCTGACACACAACAGTGTTATATCTGTGATAAATCCACAGAAAGATCCAGCAGAAGCGTTCATTACATTGATAATCTTTAATCAAACGAGTCTCTTTCTTTCATATATACAAAAGATAAAGACAGTTTAACACGTTCCCTGTTGAGAGGGTTCTGTAATGCAGGACTAATAAAACCAAGTCCACATTACTAGATGCGTGGCTTCTGCCCCAACAAATAGGCTCTTCTCTGAAGAGGTGGCGTCTGCACTAGTTTCCTGCAGAAGGAAGGAGTCCAAATAGGAGTGCCGAGCACGGATATACCAGTCAGGAAGATCACTTCTTCTGGGTTTTCTTAATTAAAGCCATTCTCTGCGGAAGACAGAAGCATAGTATGCAAATATGGATTCAGTTATTGTTAAGGAGGTGACACAAGGGGTTAAATTGCAACAGGAAAGGTGACCCTCATCATTTGAAAGTAGTAACCTTTATATATAGATAATTCTTCTTATATTTTCCTTATATATGCTTTGTAATGTATAGATAGAAAGTACACTAATGTTTTCCTTTACAAGAGGAGTCACTGGATTGAATATAAAAACCTGATGTGACATATGTTCCTATAATTAACATTTATGTCCTTCAACAGGATGATGTCCCATCTCAAGACTGAAGGACGGGTACTTTTACTGTTCTTTTATAGTAATCTATCAATGGATGGAATTATCTGGCTTCCATATACACCTACAATCTTTCCTTTGGATATATTAGAACAGAACAGTTCATCCTGGTACACTAGCATAACTTTTAATATACATTTTTGGGTTTCTTGAACATGTAAGACCTGCGGCATGCACTTTTGGTGTTCTAGTGTTAAAACTGGTTAGAAATAGGTATGGCCAGATATTGTAAGGAGTCAGTGACGATCTTGTTACCTGTTTGTGTGCCTCAGTTGTACACGCCTTCTTATACGGCCTGATCTCTTCTGATCCAAATCCAGGAATCCACATATTCCATTGTCGCTCTGAGATGGGAGGAGAAACGTTAAACTAATTTCTGACACATTTATAAAATTTACCCCTAAATCAATAGTTCCGCCACACTGCGCCTAGCAAACTTTAAAGATTAAACTCTTGTTTACCAAGAAACCTCTACCTTATGTTACTAATCGCACAGCTTCAGAGAGGACTCGGAGACATAACACACAGCTAATGCAGTGACTGATGCTGATGTCTGTGACAACAGTTACATTTCAGTTTGGCAGCTCTGACTCCTGGATTTTTCTCTAATGCTACAGTGCTACTGCCCATGTAAGAAAAGTAATCCGATTGGCAACGAGAACATATTTGATGTGGTGTACTAAACCGTGCATAAGAAATTTACCACGTAGCATATCTTGCATGTGTTTTTTGTTTTTTTTTGTTACGTTTTTGTTAGAAATTACATTCCAATAAAAATAAAAAATACAAGTGTGGTCATATTATGTGGGGAATAAAGCAACTCCCACGGTAGAAAATATTTCTTAATGTACAGAAGTACAAGAAAAAAAAAAGTGCTTTTGTTAAATGTTGCTTTAGAAAACTTTCTTAAAATTTAATTGTGTGTCTATTTACAACATGTATACATTTATATTTGAGATCACAGTTTAGTACTTTGTGTTTATTCTGGTTTCTACAAGTATTCACAGTAGCCAAATGCATACATTCTTCATGGAACAGGCCATATTGCAGACTGGATTCCACTTTCCCACATACTTATGCTGGATTAATTGCTTTATCAACTCAGCAAGCTCCAACTTTCACCATCTTAACCTCCTGCGGTGTGACTGGGTTTATACCAATGGCTGACAGATATTTCTGACTGTCTTATGCTGGGCATGCAGTATACAATTATCTGTCAGATATCTGTCCAATCTGGCTGGTTGGAATGAAAATATGGTAATGTAAGGGAGAAAATGACAATCGAACATTTGTTCACAAACACTAGTAAACAGACAAAAATGGATGTTCAGCCAAATTGGTTAAATAAAACAAATGTAACCAATTTGATCAATCATTTTTGTCTGTTTTCCAGGGTTTAAAACCATATAATCATTTGTCATTTGCTCCCATACACTACCAGATTTTCACTCCAAACAGCCAGATTGGACAGATATCTGACAGATAATTGTATAGTGTATGCCCAAGCATTACTATTTGAGACCAGTTGGAATTCCACCATCCTCCATTATATATTCAATTGCTCTTCATGATGCATTATGAGGTTTTAATTGAAGCAATATTTATATGTTTTTTACTTTGTAATAAATGATATGCCTTTTTCATTTATCTGGCCAGCAAGTTTGACTTCATTGTGAATACATTTATTATATTCCATCACTCAGCCACACCCCTTAACCCAGGGGTTCTCAACCACGTCCTCAAGGCACACTAACAGTCCAGGATTTAATGATAGCCATACTTGAGCACAGGTGACTTAATTAGTACCTCAGTTATTTTGATTTCACCTTCTGTGCTCAGACATGGATAGCACTAAAACCAGGACTGTTAATGTGCCTTGAGGACCGAGGTTGGGAATCACTATCTTAACCATTCGCGCTGTGTTCTAAACTATTCCTTGTATTTGTATATTTCGCATTTCCCAGAATTTACAGTATAGGAGTAGCGCTGGGACAATTTGCTCTGCTGCGTAGCGTATTTGGGATAAGATTGTGAATAACACCAAATTCCACCAATGCCAATTGCAAATCGTCATGGGCAAGTATGGAATGATACAAAAGTTTTAAAAAATGTAATCACCTCCATACTACACTCATTCATTACTTTTTTTTAACAAAGATCTCTTCAAAATAAAAAATATATATATATATATTTTTCAAAATAAAATTTTATCTATACAGGTACGACAGTCATACATTATATTTAATCTCTTTAATAGGTATTTCTTAACATGTGGGAAAGTGTCTATGTACACCAGCCTTTCTGTGAGAACAATTAAAGAAACAAAAATGCTGGGAACCACTAGAGTCTATGATGTCTAACTACAGAAAACAGTGGTTTAATCTGAAAAAGATAAAAGGGATTAATTCAACACTAAATAGTTTCCTGGGAAGTAAATGGGGGGACATGTATATTGCTAGATTGAATAAACGTCCCTTCCTCTACTGATGTGTGTATTAGGCTGCCATTTCAAATATTTTCTTTTAATTGCATGGGAGCTTTTACAGTTATTTACCAATGCTCTAATATGTTTTTAATCAACCTGAATATTGTGTTTACTAGTCTACTAGCTGTGGATTGTGTTTCTTTTGTAAAAATTTCTAACATCAGAGTTAATCAAAAGATATTTGATTTCTTTGGATTTGGTAAATGCAAATTCATAAAATAAAAACAATTAGAGCTGTTAGGCAAAGTAAGGATCACATACCTAGATGGAGCTGAACATCCTTCACTTCCAGCGTGTTTGATTTGCGATGTCTTGCTAGCTGGCAGGCTGCAGAGACCACGCTCTCAATGAAATCATCTGCTATTTGCAGGAGCATCTACAAGGAAAGAATTCATAAAACACTAAATTGATAAAAACTAAATATAAAACAAACTGGAACTTGTTCCTGTTATGTAGATTTCTGCTAACCTCTTCCACATCTTCATCCAGCTGTTCGTTTGGGTCCACTTCTCTGACCAAATCGTGAAGCTTCTTCTTGGTTAGAACCTGTCAAGCGGAAACACAAATAATTTGGATATATCCCTTAACTTTAGGTAAATCTTCGTAGCCAAGACGGTAGAACCTATCTTAGTGTTTCTCTTGCGTACATTTCACGGATCTTCTCAAAGGAGCACAGGTTCATATATTAGATTGTAGAGAGGTTAATTATTAAACATGTACTCTTCTGAGAAGATCCATTAAATATACATCACTGGAAAGACCTGGACACAACATTATCCTCCAGTAAATGTTTCTTCCAACTTGTTTTACATTCTAACACTTACAATGAATCTGCATATGTTCACATATATTAAATGGCGATTTTTGCAAAGTAGCTTCTTGTAGATAAATTACAATAATGGAAATAAGATATTTGTGGAAATAGGATTTTTAAAATGGAATTAAATTATCAGTATTATGAGGTTTTATTCAATTTTAGTTGTACCGTATATACTCGAGTATAAGCCGAGTTTTTCAGCACATTTTTTGTGCTGAAAAAGTACCCCCTCGGCTTATACTCGAGTAAAGTGTAGCGCTGACCGGACGGAGTTCGGTCAGCGCTACACAGCACAAACACACAGCCGTCGGAGCTGGCAGCTGTGTGTTTGCTGTAATCAGCAGCCGCTGAGAGTCTGTCAGACTCTCAGTGGCTGCTGCTGCTCCCACTGCGGGAGCCATCTTCCGGCTCCCGCAGTGGGTAATGGGAGAGACGTCATGAGTAATGACGTCTCTCCCATGCAAAGCGGCCGGAGGAGCTGTTAGCGGCGGGACCAGGAGCGGGAGTTTCAGGTAAGTGATTTTTTTTTTTATTATTCTTATTACGTCTCTCTCTACTGGGGGGGGGGGGGACTACTGGGGGCGATTACTACAGGGGGCACTAAAAGGGGGGGATTACCACTGGGGGAACTACCAGGGGGGGATTACTACAGGGGGCACTACCAGGGGGGGATTACTACAGGGGGCACTAAAAGGGGGGATTACCACTGGGGGTACTACAGGGGGGGATTACTACAGGGGGCACTAAAGGGGGGGATTACCACTGGGGGTACTACCAGGGGGGGATTACTACAGGGGGCACTAAAAGGGGGGATTACCACTGGGGGTACTACCAGGGGAGGATTACTACTGGGGGCACTAAAAGGGGGGGATTACCACTGGGGGGCGCTACCAGGAGGGATTACTACTGGGGGCACAACCAGGGGGAATTACTACTGGGGGCACTACCAGCTGCTGCCATTTCCTACCCTAGGCTTATACTCGAGTCAATAAGTTTTCCCAGTTATTTGTGGTAAAAGTAGGTCGACTTATACTCGAGTATATACGGTAATTAGATTCACTTCTAGAAGTATCTTCAAAGTCTGAATAATTAAAAAATATTTAAAATGCATGTTTTTGAAGAACAAAGGGGTTATACAAGATTTCCCCTAGCCCGAAGGTTTCCAAACGCAGTCCTCAAGGCTCCCCAACAGATGAGGTTTTAGAGAAATCCATGGTTGAGCATAAATGACTTAATTAGTACCTCAGTCAATTTGATTTAACCACCTGCGCTCAACAATGGATATCTCTAAAATATGAACTGTTGGGAAGCCTTGAGGACCGCGTTTGGGAACCTCTGCCCTAGCCCATAAAGTACCCTTAAGCTTGCGGCACCCTCACCTGGTTAGCATCTGGGCTTGCACGACCTCCTCCTGACGCGGCCCCAGACACTTTGTTACTTGCAGTACTGTTAGCCATGGTTTGCTCCTGTTTTACTGGGGTTGAGGTAGACATGGAGGTGGAAGAGGAGAAGCTGGACAGGTTGATGAGCGTGGATGCACCAAATTGGTTCATAATCTGGAGTGCTTTCCCCCGTAGCTCACCCAATCGGGATACGTCGGACCGCTGCTTCGGAGTGTGGGGCCCAGGCCCAAGAAGCTGTGGCAGATATAAAAATGATTGTGGCAACCATTCTTACTCAGAGAAGAGCAACTTTCTTGGAATGAATAAATCTTGTTAAGTTAGTACCCCAACTAGAAAAAAAATTATATTAACTTGTGATTATTTTAATATCCCTATATTGTACACAATTTAGTAATCACAATGCAGATTTTATTTTATGACGCTTTGTTTTACCAGCACTCATTGGCTACTCCGCAATGATGTTAAGCATTATCATTTAAAAGAAGGCCATCACATCTGGGTTGAACGTATTTGGATGGGAATTATGTAGTTTCCAACTTATTAGAAGTCTGGATATGAATTCGGCAGAACACCAGAAACCCATACTCTTTCACACAAACCGAACAGTAAAGCTGGGTACACAGCATACAAAGGACTGACGCAGCTATGCAATGTAGCGATACATCGCGCGCACTGTACACACTGCACAATCCTGCGTAAGCCAGCATGATGTATTGTTACATGCTGCATGTAGCTGCGTGCACCCTACACACTGCACAATCCTGCGTACGCCAGCATGATGCATCATTACATGCTGCATGTATCGTCCCAATTGACATGCAGAACAGCAGATTGGACGATGCATGAACGACTGATCTGGCATACACACTATACGATGTGTACGACATAGTTCTGATCTGCGTTGTGACAACATATCGTATAATACATTGTATAGTGTGTACCCAGATTTAGAATAAAGAGACCATGTGTGTCATACTGACACTACTCCACACCACTCATCTAACTAACCACTTGCTAATTAATGGTCACAAACAAACTGGTCTCCAATGCAAATGACATACTGTGTAAATTATTTGCATAGACCTCAGTGCATTTTGGTCTTCAAAAACAATGGGTGTAACTGATGTAACAGTCTGTAATTGAGACACAATGTAAAATAAAATTAAGTTACTTGAAAGTGATTTTCTGGGGGAAAGGTCTATTTTAGAAATTCTCAGCAGAGTTAACAAAACCTGGTGTTCTCCTGTTTACTTCTTCGATATTACATCAAGGAGCCAATTCAATTAGCCATGTGTTGACCGAAAATTACTTAACTCAGTTAAAAACCTGCTGCCATGACTTTTTACTATGCAAATTAGAAATTTGAAACTATACAGGTCTCAATAGAAGTTAACACTGATTTGAGTTTGTAGCTCTAGACTGTGTGAAAAGTATGGAAAAAAATCCTTATTTTAAAATGTTGGGACATAGGGCCTGATTCAGACGCGCTCGCAAGCGGGTCGATGGTGCCCTAGTGCGAATGCGCACGACGGAGGGAGCTCCGTCGTGCGCATGCGCGAGACCCGAATAGCGACGGCTAAGATGGTCTTGACCATCGTGACCATCTTTTTGGACGCTCGCATAAGCTGTGGAGGCCGCTCCAATTTTAGGTAGGAGGGCCCTGATTCAGAGCGAGCGCTCTTGTCAGAGCGTCCGGCTCTGAAACAGGCCCATAGTGCAGTACTCCAGGGACACCCTATCCCAATGAATATTAATGTATTTAGAGGTTTTTACTATAAACATATGGCCAAAAAGACACATTTTCAAATTATTTTTTCTAAAAAGCAGAAAAATGTGTTATATGATATAGGATATGTATATTGAGGTGTTTTGATGAAAAGGAGTTTATGAACTTGCAGATGAGAGTTGCAAGTGTTTTATGGTTTCAAACTTGTATATACACATTTAAATATCACTGTAGAGACTCTATTGTGCCAAAAAAATACTGCAAACACTTGTGTTTGCTGAAATACATTTGCTAGCTATCCTTTTTCCATAATTTTTAAAAGTTGGAAAAATTACCATTTTACACCATTTAACTGACTCCAATACTTTGCTTATGGCCTTCTACACTGACCTGCTTCATTTGCCATTTTGTGGGGTTTCAGCAAAATTAATGTGCTACATCTGCAACTTGCCATTTCTAATTGAATTGTGTTGGCTTCATGAAATTATCCCCCAAAATGCATGTGATGTTTATCCACAGCTAATTGAAGTGGCCTACAAATGTGTATGGTATGGCAGATTTAGCCATACAGCAAACATTTTACTGCTTTAATGATAGAGCCAGATCTCTGCTCTGTGTGATAGTTTTAGATTTAATTGTAATATACAAGAAAACATAAGCAAAAGTAGGGGGGAAAGTACTAACATAAAAGGTTACTTCTCAATAGGACAACCCTATTAATTTAGACCAGGGGTTCCCAACCACGGTCCTCAAGGCACACTAATAGTCCAGGTTTTAAGGATAGCCATACTTAAGCACAGGCAACTTAATTAGTACCTCAGTTATTTTGATTAAACCATCTGTGCTTTAGCATGGATATCACCAAAACCAGGACTGTTAGTGTGCCTTGAGGACCGAGGTTGGGAATCACTGATTTAGACCAAACTTTAACTAGTTTCCAGTCTTGTGACACCATGGGCCAAATGTAATAGGGTGTCTGTTTTGGTAAATTGCCAGTTTTGTGCTAAACTCGCAATTTTTCATCACTCTCCAATGTAATAGGGTGTCAGTTCAATAGAACTCGCATTTTTTCAGTTACTAAAAATCCTCGTGACCAAACTTGCACCTAGATGTTTTCCCATTGAAAACAATCAACTCGCCCAATGTAATAGGGTGTCTGATTTAGACTCGCAAAAAAAAGATAACCAAAAGTCCCCAAATAATAGACCTGCTTCAGGATAGCGAGTATATCCTGAGCAGGTCAGATTAACACAGAAACATGCACATATCCATGAGATACGTGCATGTTACTGCGTGTACTTATGCAAAACTTTTTCTTTTTTTTTAAATGCCATGCAGCAACCCCCCCAAAAGCATAACCAGCCTCGGGCTTTATAAAGCCTGTCCTTGGTTCTAAAAATACAGGGGACAAAATGCGTAGGGGTGCCCTGTATATTAAAAATCAGCACAGGGCTTTGCTGAGCCGGCCATGGTTGTGGAAAAATAGGGGATAAAATTACTAGGGGTCCCCTGTAAATTCCATAACCAGAACCGGACTCACTCTAGCAGGGAGGTAATGCCACAGCCAGGGAAAACCTCTCACCGGTTTTCCCAGCCAAAGCTTTACCCTTGACCACTAATTGAGGTGAACCTTCTGGTTACATCAGTAGATACAACGTCACGGTTCACACCATAGACTTTAATGGAGATTTCTTCCCATTGAAGTCTATGGGGAGACAGGCTGACAGCACACAGCTAACCAGCGTGCAGCTCCGACAGAGAGACCACCGCTGATTGGCTGGCGGCTCCTACAATGACTGGGCACACGTGTGCTCCAGTCATTCGCGCGGAGTAAAGGTATGTGTACACACATACCTTTTTCTCAGTACGGCTTTGTTTCAGGAATTTTCGGTTTGTTATTTTAACCCCACGGATGCCTACTTGGAACAAAGAGGACGTGAACTACACATAGGAGAGGTGAGTATGGATTTTTTTTTTTTTTTTTATAGGTACCCCTATGGATTACTACGGATACTGGGTGAGTATGTGTGAGTGTGCAGGTATGTTATAATAAACTTTTACATTCACGGTGTGTGCTGTGTTTATTTACATATTTCTTTGGCTGTGGAACTACTGTTACCAGCGGGCCCGTAATGCCCCGCATGTTGGTATTTGTGGTTCTCCAAATACCAGCATGCAGGGAAGGCTTGCTGTGACGTGTAGTACCACAACTAAAGACAATATTTAAACCACTATTTTACACTACACTAAAACACTATCAACCCGGGACCTGCCGCCCTGGGGTGCCGGGGATAGCCCCTGGCTTTCAGTCTAGGCCTGGGGTACTCCCCAGGGATCCCCGTCCTGGGCTGACTAGCGGTCAGGGGGTAATGCTTTGGCCGAGGAAACCGGTGAAAGGTTTTCCCTGGCTGTGGCATTACCCCCCACTAGAAAGAGTCTGGAGCTGGTTATGGAATTTACAGGGGACCTCTACTCGTTTTGCCCCGTTTTTCCACAGCCAGGGCCGGTTCAGCAAAGCCCTTTGCTGGCTCTTAATATACAAGGGACCCCTACGTATTTTGTACCCTGTATTTTTAGAACCAGGACAGGCTTTATAAACCCTGGGGCTGGTGAGGCTTTTGGGAGGGGGGTGTACGTAATTTAAAAAAAAAAAAAAACAGACACAGAAGCCATCATGGATCTCACTGATCTGTGATGGCTTCTCTATAACTTGCGCCTTTCTACTGCTACTCACATTAAAAGGTGTCAGTTTACATAGTCCTTAAACTCGCAAATGGAGTAGCCTCGAGCTGAAAAGTTCGCAGGCTATTGAATTTGCGAGTCACAGCACAAACCCGTACCTTTAAAAAATGCGAGAAGGTGCGAGTTTTTATTGTTACTAAAACCCTATTACATTTGGTCCCATATATGTGGTTGCTTATAAAATAGTATATCTAGCTGTATTAGAGAGAAACAAAATAAGATTGTATATATCATCCCATTTTTTAACCAGGTGTGGCCAAGGCATCATAAGAGACTCCAATTGGTCTCTCATAATTACAGCATCTTAAGTGTAAACTGGATCTAATAGCAACTGGCAAGCCAGCTACTATTACATTTGCTGTCCCTGAATCTACTTGAATCAGGCTGACTTGAATCAAGCCTCTGCTGCCTTTTCCTAGCATATATACAACTAAGGGGCTGTATAATGACATCACAGGATTCCCCAGTGCTGTACACTCTGCATACGTAGTATACAGAATTCACTTTGTACCAAGCCTATGACTCCCCCAGGCTGTAACAGTGTGTCCCCAGTAATGTGGCACAATTGTAAGGAGCTCTGCCACTTATGTACAAATATTAGGTAATGTGGACACTGCGGAATGACTGTTAATAAACTATTCATAGGTAAGGCATTGTTCAACTTGCCCAAATACTATTTTTGAAGATACTCCTAATTCTGTCATATTGATGTATGAAGCCCTATAACACCTGTAGTGACCTACATTAATAGTAATGCATCTAGTAGTACATGTTGAAGTGGATTTTTAAAGAGTTTGTCCATTCTATGAAATCTATGCAACCCCTTTGCCTAGATATTAGCTGGACTTTTTTTTTTACTGACCACAAGCAGCTTCCTCTGCACTCAATAAAAAAATAATCATGCTCCAAGCTCAGAGTTATAAGCTACATTTAATGGAAGAGGTCAAAGATTTGCATCCAGTATGTTCTTAACATCAAGGCAGCAGCGATTACTGCTCTTAAGAACAGAAGCAGCTGGCCAATAACTGAGCTTTTTGGGGAATGAGATTCTAAAGCACATTGTAGTTTTTCTTAAAACGTCTAAAACATATATGCAGAAAGAAAATAAAAATGGAACAATCAAAGGGCTCGATTCAATTCAACGAGAATTGAATAGCGCTGGGAATGAGCTCCCTGAGCTATTCAATTCAGCCCGACTAAGTGTTTCTTCTCGCACCCCTCCTGGGATGCAAGCAGAAATCCGACAAAACTTCTGGCACAATGCTGTTTTCTACCCTTAGTGCCGCAGAAACAGCATCGCACCGGGCAGTCTAGTCAGAGAATGCAGATTGTCGCTACTAAATACCATGTTTAGGGCGCGAGAACGGCCATTCTCCGACATAACAGCGCACTGAATTGAATAGCTCCGGAAGCTTCTTCCTGGTATTATTCAATTTGCATTGAATTTAATTGAGCCCAAAGAACGCAAAAATGGTCTATGGGGGAATTCAATTCTCACCGTGGAGATGTAGCCTGTGTAAAGTGCCCACAGCTATTCAATTGACAGCATCTCGCCCAGCACCAGGCGATGTACCTTACTGTGACTAATGCCCGGGGCTCAGGAGGTATGGGTTTACAGCACAAGCAATTGAACAGCTCCAATCACTTAACCTGAGAGCTACATCCCCGCGATGAGAACTGAATTCCCCCCTATGTGAATTCCAGGCTATGCATCTGCTACTTTAAAAGGTAATGTCCTGCTCTGTGATTACTTTTAGACTACAGTGTACATATCATGCAGGTTATAAAATGTACACTAAATATTACAACCTTAGCAATATCCTCATCTCAGTTTATATGTATTAACTGCAAACCACATTTCAGAAACATGGTTAGAAAGTAAACCTGTGCTCTAAGCATTTGAACTGTGACCGTAGGTTAACCTATGAGCTGAAGACACTGAAACCAGGACAATAAGCGACCCTCGAGCTGTTGTTGTACTACACATCCCAGCATGCCTTGCATGGTTAAATAGCAAAACTGTGGCAGGGCATGCTGGGATGCAACAGCTGGGGGGCCGTTTATTTCCCACCCCTTCAGAGCATGCTGCTGCCAGTTCATGCAATGTCCACACTGCTTCATACCTACCCAGATGATGGCTAACTTCATGCACTCATCAAATGTGAACTTGTTACCTGTACAGAGCTGTACACAGTAAATGTAAGATATGATTACCTTTGTGTTGCCTGTTCACTAATCTGCTCAATATGGAGTTATGTGCAGGTGCATACTCTTTGTTAAATGTAAAGGTTCAAATTTACAAATAAAAGTCCTTGCAAAATGCACTATATAAGAGAAAGGTATCTATTCTGTTTCCCCATTAAGAACATAAGTAACAGGCAAACCCCTATTCTTATGGTCAGTTTTGATGTTAATGCACACAGTTTAATAGAAAATTATTTTGTACTTAACATTAATTGTATAATCACACTTACAGCACAATTTTAACTGAAGTCTAATCTTCAAACTAAACTATTCTATTCATAGTTTACCTCACAGTATTAGCTCCTAGCATGCTGCACTATTGCAGATACTCAGCATAATTATATAGTGAAGCATGTTCATTTTAGTATACACACATTATTGCATTGAGGAAGGTTAATAAGGCTGTACAGCATAGAGATACTACGTATCACTATACAGTGGCTCATGCTCACACCCTTCTTACTTACAGCCAGCTGAGTATCTAGCTCTGTAATGACATCGCACACGGCGGTGGGACCGCTGAGCACACACGTCATGGTCACCGGCCTTCTGCGGACAACAACAGCATAAGTTTTGTAAAAAAAAAAAAAGTGTGTGAGTGTGCAAGATAGATATACAACAAAACATACTGGGCAACATCTATAGAGAGAGGAAAATTCATGTTGGAGCAAAACTTAAATCCCACAAAACAAATTAGCATACAATATAGTGAAAACAAGAACTTAACATCTTTAGAAGTATTCAACACATTTTTTTAACAAATGTTACATAAAGGCAATTAAAGAATATGTGCCAAATGTAACAGGGTGAGAGTTTATCTTCAAAATGGGAAAACATCTGGATGAGAGTTTAAATTGTGAGCTTTTTTGGTCTAGAAACAGGCGAGATTCCATGCTCTCAGATCCTATTACATTGGCCCAGTTTAAAAAGTGTCAGTTTTTTCTGCTAAACTCTCACCGATACATTTGGCCCTGTATAACTATATGTATATACAAACACTAATTTGTATCAACCTATCCAAGCCCCTTCCCCTTTCTCATGTGTCAGCTCCTGTGCAAAATAAACAAAAAAGAGTAAAACAGCCAGGAGAGACTATTAGTGTGCAGTCATTATGTTATCAGTATAAATGCCATGCACGTCTCATTTCTAGCAATCAGGGAAGTCTAAAAATGTGTCTAAAAATTAAAAAAAAAAGTAGATATATGATGAGTTTTTTTTTTCTTTCCTTTACAAATGTTGCCCAGTATTCCGCAGCCCCTGCACCTAGGGGGACAGCCTGACCTCCCCTAAATTCCTATATACAACATCGAGACCTCTTGTAGCCTCTGTACACCTGTGTAACAGTGACTCCAATAACAAAGACAACAGCGACAGGAACTTGCTTCTGTGTCCTCACTGTTTGTTACTTGTGTGTTATAGGACTATACACATCCGGGCACAGAGAGCAGTAACACAGGCAGCCAGCCGGCCGCCCTGTGCCTACAAGCCAGCACGGTGCGTGTTACCGCCGCCAGGGGCAGCGCCTCCCAGGAACGGAACCCCACACATGCGAACCCGCTGCATGTCACACACGGGATCCCGGGCAGCGGGTAACTGCTCTATGAGGCAGCGCTCCGTTGCAGAGAGGGGCGGCCCGGGTGTGGCGGGCACAAGGTGACGTGGCGGCAGCGCTGGTCACTCACACTCGCAGGACGCAGCGCTCTCACCTACTACTCCCGTACTCTCCGTTCTCTCTCACACGCACCGGAAATACGTCACACACATGCGCAGTCACCGCGGCTCGCAAGCCCCTTGTTTCCTGTATTTCTCCGGACACCTCCCCCCAGCCCAGTAATAAACATGTAACCGCCTATTACACACACACTGCGAGCTATGTGCGGTATAATGCTTTAGTATCGGGAGGGGAAACTCGGGTGTCAGCTATAACAGCCACAGCGCCCCCACCCGGCATACACATCACACAGCCCGTTCAACTCGAGGCGTGAGTGTGACGAGCGCGCTGGGTAACGTCCCATGATGCCCGGCTCATCTGCATAAATTTACATATCGCTCATCCAGTCACTGAGATAATGTTTTATCAGCTTATTAATAACGCAATTTTAGTGCATCATTGATGTTACACATTCTCCTTATCTATCTCTAAAGACAGGTATAGTATAGCATGATCCTTGTTCAAGTCTCCCTGACTCCGGGCGCGGCTGTGTCACTGCTGGCCGCTGCCTCGGTAAGTGTCAGGTTAAAAAGGGCTTGTGCCGTGCATGGCACATCATGGTCTCCTAGTTTGGGGACTGTGGTGCGGAATCGATATCAAAAGATTTCGGAAGCATAATTTTTGTTACCAGGACTGCTTGTGAGTGACACTCCGGGCGTCCTAACTATGTGGTCTTGAAAAACAGATAAAAACGACAGAATCATTTGATAGAAACAAGTTGAGGTATAACCATGTTCGACCAGGAAAGAGAATCAAACGTTGGAGCACTGTTTGTAGCCATTAGTTGGTTTGATGCCTAGTTCAAGAAGTGTCCATCTTTACCATGGCATGGTAGTACCATTGGTATTTTACAACCATTTGATGATAAAACCTTTGCTATGCACAGTGCATGCACCAAAACAGTCCAAGATCTGCATATTTGCACATAAGCTGAGCAGCGAACACTAGTATCAGATGTTCGCAGCTGCATACAAGCGTTTCATGGTGTCAGTCATTGGCTGTACATCGGAAAGCTGCATCCAATGGCTGACAAGTGGCTACCATCAATAATCCACAATTCAATAGAAAATGTTTTCTCCATGGGACTAGGAACATCAATGCTTTCTAGCCATCAGATTCTGATGTCCACCCCTAACTGATAGTTTTCAATGTTAACTAGTGTTTCTACGAGCTAGCAGTGGGGGCTCCAGAGGTGGGACTGCAGCGCAGTTCAAAATTTAAATAGGGGAGTCACACCAACTGCCACCCCAAACATCACTGTCTGGGACTCACTGGCAGTTGGTGTGGCTTCCCTATTTAAATTTTGGACTGTACTGCATCCCCACCTCTGGAGCCTCCACTGTTAGCTACTTGAAATTATAATATGCTTATAAACGTCTGTATTCATCTTTATATAAACTTCCTTCCAGTGAAATGCATGCACACTGGCCTCAGAGTAAATTAGTGCAGATCAAACAAAAGAGAGTGAGATACAATATTATGAAAATTGCCATTAGCGGTCTTTTAAAACTATTGAGTGTTAATATGTATCAACTATATAAATTGCCATTAACGTTCTATTATAACTATAGAGGGTTAAGAACACCCACTATTCATATAGATTATTACTCCAATTTATGTATGGGGCTAATAATTAATAAAAATAAATCAATATAAATTATTATATATTATAACACTGATGCCTCTTTATATACTGCAATTTTATGTGGACTTATATTTGTATTTATATTGTATTTATTGATATTTTTGATTGTGGACTGTATCAGTTTTTATGTTTGAACCATGAATTAATCAAGCCAAATTAATGTAATTGTTAGAGGGGTATATAATGCAATGAGTGTGGCACTAGGACACACCCACTGATGAAGTTTTGAATGATGATCTGGGCGTGTTCAAGAGTAAAACTCGACGTGGTAAAGATTACCTTGGAGCGAATCGAAAGTGAGGGCAGGAACACACGTGCGGCTTGCAGTTTTCCGTAGTCCTTGTCAGCGTGTTGTGCTATACAGCGTCGCTGAGAGGCCGGATGACAGAGAGACTGGGAGCAGTGCCAGGAGGGTCCGTGGACATCATCAAACTGTACCAGACTTGTTTACAGTGGTCTATTTTAAATTTACATGTATGACATTTGATGCTTTTTATTATATAAAGTTTTTACAATTCTTCACGTTGTGCATCCCTTTTTCCATTCCTCACAACTATATATACAGGGGCGTATCTACCCCTTGGCCAGGATGACACAGCAGCTCACCCTCGGCCATTTTCCTTTGGCTTCATAGCTTCTGCACATGCGCAGAAGCTGCCCCTGGAGATTGAAAGGGAAATGCTGCTGATCAGAGCTGTGCTCCGATCACATGGCAGCCGACCCTGCAGCCAAATCTGCCCGGCTGCAAGTCTCTTCAGGGAGGACGGAGCCAGCCCAGCGGGAACTCTCCTGAGTTCCTGGTGGCCCAATCCGCTGCTGAAGGATTCCTCTGCCAGCATCCATCGTCCAGTGTTAGCCTGGATTAGTGTCTTCCTTATGCTGCTGCCCCCGCGCCCCTCCTGCTGGCGCCCCCAAGCCACCACGAGGTCTGGGGAGGGCTGTTGTTACGCCACTGGTTGCACCACCCTAGTTATGGCCCTGACACGCAGTGAGTGAATGACACTGTCAATTACCAATAGCTAACATATAAAGAAAGTCTATTTGTTGGGGCATTCTTCAATTGTTAATCGTATGTCCAAATAAAATATAACTTTTATTGTATCAATTAAAGTTTTTAAATATTAGTATCCTTTATCAAAAATAGGGAAAATCTAATCTGGAGGTGGTATGCACAGAGTGGGATGATTATATTATCTTAGTATATGAAAGTAGAAATATTTTTACAGTATGAGCTTGTCTCTAAATAAAATCATTAAACATAAAGATTATTATTTGATCCCTGAATGATACGTTATTTGTGTATCAACATCACTGCATATGAATTAGGGGTGTAGGTCATACAGAAAGCTTTGTATCCAATCAGAAAGACCAAATCAAGCTCAATATGTTTCAACATGAAATAAGGTAAAGGTGCCTACACACTAGAACTGCAAACGATGCAATGCCGTCAGTGATTTCCCTTGAACCCTCCCCGGCAGCTCCCCGGCACCAGGACACGATATGGTGCATCAACAGTAAAATGTGACATACGATCTATCGTGCATGATCTCACGATTTGCATATCTTTAGATCGTGCGTGATATATAATGGACTGTCCTGACACAGATGCATGCAAGGATCAGTGAGATCCGTCCATGCATCTGTGTAAAAAAATGATTAAAAAGTGTTAAAATATAAAAAAAAAAAAAATGACGTGCCCCACTAAAGCACAACCAGCCTCGGGCTGCTTGTCAAAATATAGGGGACAAAACATCTGTTTTTTTTTTTCCATGCATGCATCTGTGTCAAAAAGTGACATCAGCATGGTACGAATCAGGATTCAGGATTGGATTGTGTAAGAGATTGCCAGACCTTACCTGCTGTAGATTAGATCTGAAGATACAACGGACGACCCACGGGTACGCGCACTGGCATCATTATCATGAGTGGACACTTACGATTTGCACATATTATGCACGATCTGTCATTCTGATCCGTTGGAATCGGCCAAATCGTGCATAATATCGTGTAGTGTGTAGGCACCTTTAGAGTAAGACAACTCATACCAAAAACAGAAATAACAAAGAATTCATACTTTCATATACTAAGAGAATATATTTATTCCACTCTGTGCATACCACCTCCAGATTAGATTCACACCCACCAGTGATAGGACAGTTCTATGCTCATGACAGAGGGTAGAATCTTCTGGCACTAGTGATGTCAGTGGGGCCGGCTTCAGACGGTAGGCGTTCCCTTGGGAACGCCTCCGTCTGGCAGGCACGCCCACCAAAGGGGGCGTGCTGTCAGTCACCATCGACAGCACGCCCCCTTTGATGAGACACTCTGAGCGAAGGAAAGTCCTTCGCTCGTCGGGTCTCGCGCATGCGCACGACGGAGCTCCCTCCGTCGTGCGCATGCGCAGTGGGGAACATCGACCCACTTGCGAGCGTACTGCCGCTCGCAAGTGGGTCTGAATGACCCCCATTAATCGATACAATAAAAGTTATATTTAATCTGGACATACGATTAACAACTGAAGAGTGCCCAAACAAAGAACCTGATTCAGACCCGGAGGCTAAGAAGCGATCGCTTGTAGCAGGCCGATGTTCGTATTCTGCGCATGCGTATGCATCCCAGTGCGCGTGCACGAACCAGTGCGAAAACTTTGGAAGCGTTCGCTCACCAAGCATAGGCAACCCAGCAGAGTGAGTGACAGTAGAAGCTGTTTGTGGGTGGTAACAGGGGCAGGCCAATAGAAACGGGGGAGTGGAGGTGTGAACGCAGGAATGCCTGACCGTCTTAACGCCGTTTCAGAGGCGTGCATAATTAACAGGCAGCGTCATTGTACATATCACCTGGTTGTATTTCACATTGAAGTGATCGCAGTGCTTGCGGCAGGGTGTAGTTAACCTCAAGCGTTGCAATCGCATCCGATGGTCCTCGATGTACCGATGGTTACATACACTTCCAGGAGATGATGTGCGCAAGTGGGCGTCTTAAGACAGGCTGGTGAGCGTCTGCATACACAAAGTGATCGCACGCCAAGACATAGTGGGCGTGCTTATGCCTTGCCGTGTGATCGCCTGCCTTGCTGGGTGTGTGCCAGATTTGCATACGATGGGAGCGAGCGAACGCAACTAGCGAGCGAGTCTGAATGAGCTCCAAAGAGTCTTTCTTTTTCTCTAAATGTTGACCGTTGTAGTATACTGACTTAGGATGCACCACAAACACCAATAAAAAGGGAAAGATCCCTCTTAGGGAATTGATTACTGGATATTGTTGGGTCTTTCATATGAGAGTTACATTCTTCACAATTGTAATATAAAATTAGATGTCCTGTGCGGAATCACCCCTCTTTTTCTTGAATTACCAATAGCTGCCAGGCAGCATGTGCCACTGTCCTATGTACTGATACTGACTGACTGATCAAAGTGTATTTCATTCAGTCAGCCACCACCCCCAGCAGCAGCACACATGCACCAGCAGCCTGCCCAGCATCCAGTGACTCACTAATACAGGGGTCTTCATCCCATGGCCCGCGGAGCCGTTCCCCGTGGCCCGCTGATGGTTACTGTAGTGCAGACCGCAGTGAGTGCAGTCTGCACTACACACAGAAACAAGCACACTGCCGCCGCCGCCGCCACCGCCACCGCCAGAGGTGTGTTTGCTTTGGCAGCCAGCCAATGAGAGTCAGACAGGCTCTCACTGGCTGCTGTGCCCACTGCAGGAGCCGGGCTGGAATTCACTCATGAGCTCCATCTTCCGGCTCCCGCAGTGGGTGATGGGAGAGACGTCATGACGACATCTCTCCCATAGTGCAGAGCGGGCCGGCCCGGGAGGACTACTACTTGGGGAACTACTGGGGGCACTGCATAGGGGGGGACTATTACTGGGGGCACTATATAAAGTTCACTACTGGGGGCACTGCATAGGGGGGACTACTATTGGGGGCACTGCATAGGGGAAGACTACTACAGGGGGCACTATATAAAGGGCACTACTGGGGGCACTGCATAGGGGGGCCACTACTGGGGGCACTGCATAGGGGGGTACTACTACTGGAGGCACTGCATAGGAGGGACCACTACTGGGGTCACTGCATAGGGGATGACTACTACTGGGGGCACTGCATAGAGGGGACCACTACTGGGGGCACTGTATAAGGGGGACCACTACTGGGGGAATTGTATAAGGGACACTACTGAGGGCACTGCAGAGGGGGCAGTTATGGGACATAATTAAAATTGTAGAAGGGGGCAGTTATGGGTGATAATTGTGTGAGGAGGGGCAGAGTCTAAATACTGCAATATAGCTTAGTGGCCTCGGCTTCGTTGAACTTTTTAATGTGGTCCACACTGCCTTAAAGGTTGAAGACCCCTGCACTAATAGCAGCACCTTTGGCAGTGAGACAGGGACGGAGCTGTCCTATGTGATGCTGCTGATAGGCTCTATCATCCACCACCCCCAGCAGCAGCGAGCACACACAAGGCAGCGAGGCCATCGGTGTGCCCTCCATCGATGGGAAAACCATCGATGGTATGAGACTATGCAATGGCACACCATCAATGGTTCCTACTGGCAGCGGCACAGGGCTAGTAGCTCTGCAGTGCAAGTGTGATGAAAAAAAAAACATTGGGTCTATCAATGGCAAGAAATAATCAGCATCTCCACAACAGATGGTGGCAGGCAACCATCGATGGTCATCCCTAGATCAGTGTGTTTTGTCAGTCTCTTAAGTTGTGAATACAAGACACGGAGGGGTCTATTTACTAAGCTGTGTTAGGAGATAAAGTGAACGGTGATAAGGTACCAGCCAATCAGCTCCTAAATGCCATGTCACAGGCTGTGTTTGAAAAATGGCAGTTAGGAGCTGATTGGCTGGTACCTTATCACCGTTCACTTTATCTTCTAACACAGCTTAGTAAATAGACCCCAGAGAGAGCCAGTCAGCATCCCAAAGCACCACACAGTAAGTGCAGCTGCCGGCAAGACAGCTCAGCCACAGTGTCACTAAAAAATAAAAAAAAATTAAAATCTTGCAATGGTGAGGAAATATTGGAACCTTGCCATCGCAGAGTTAAACATCGGCCAACAGAACCATTCAACTTCTTCTGATGAAGCATTAAATGATTCTCATGCCTACCAGGGCCGCCATCAGGGGAGATAGCCAGAACTCCTGTCCCGGGCCCCCTTTCTAGACAGGGGGCCCACCTCTGCAGCTGCGGGCGAGGGAAGGCCTGGCGACAGGGCAGTACAAAGGGTACCCCCTGTCTAGGGTCCTGTGGTACAGAGGGGCCCAGAGGGGCTGCGGCAAACCACTCGACAGACCCTGGACTGCAGAGAGGCACCAGGCTTTAGAGGCGCTCTCCCTGCAGCGGCTGCTTGGTCCATTGATGCTGCTGCCGGCTGCCGCTGCGTCTGTCACACTATGGGGAATATGTATAAGAGGGAGATTACTGGGGAAGAAACATATATGTATATTCCCGAAGGAACGTCTGCGTTTGTGGGCGGCCCTACTGACATCAAGAGTGATGTCAGTAGTGGACTTCCTGCTCTATTAGAGCAGGAAGTCCTCTCAGCATTGCGAGTGCTGAGACCCTACCTTAGGGTCTCCTCGCAATGCCAATGGTTGCGATAATCGTGACCATCGCCAGGCCGCTCACACAAGCAAACAGCGAGTGCCTCTGAATCAGGCCCTATGTTTTTTTCCATCAATTATAGAGATTCGCTCAGGGACAGAGATGTAGCAATGTTTTATGTTGTTGTGCAGGAGCACAGAGTTTAGCACAGCCCCCGTTGCATTTCTCAGTACCAACCCCTAGTCTGATTGGCACATCGCTTAGCCCTGCCCCCGCTGTTCAGCCTCATGCATCCTTCCCTGATTAGTCTGCTGCTATCAGTAGAGATGTCTATTGATGGTTGAAAACCTTAATGGTTTTATGCCATTAATGCAAAACAAGGGTGTCACCATAGTGACCCTTTTGATGGCCATCCCTAGGTGGCATCCAGCAACAAAGTTGACAGACCACCATCTCATGCTCTGTGGCATCCAATTCCTGCACAACGCAGACCTCCAGTGCATTGACTTTCACCGACTATCCCTGCACCAGCTCATTCCAACACTGGGCCTAATTCAGACATGTGCGCAAACCCGATGGGTTACGTACATCTTCGATAGTTCTTGATCTGAAGATGCACAGGATCTGTACTGCGCATGTGCAGATCTGTGTCCGTGATGAAAGTCACAGTTACCTTTTAGCCACAGCTTGACAGGCTGCAGCCATTTGAGGGCAGGGAAAGGATAGTGACAGACAGCATCCTAGAAAAAGGGAGGAGGGATGTTGGCCCCCGTTTTCTGGGCGTGTTGAAGCCAGTGGCTGCGTCACTGACCCTGGCAGCATGAAATCCCCGGTCATACTGAGCAACCTGAGGGCTACTCAGATGTCCAATGTTGACACAGATGATCCAAAGCTGCATCCTCAGAAGCAGAGGATCAGAGAAGCCAGCAGGAGGTGTCTAGTTATAGATGTCTTCTGCATCATTCGAATATTTTAGCACAGACGCTGTGTACAAAGACGCAGTGGCTGTAGCTACTGTGTCCATCTCTGAATCAGACCCACAGAGAGGGAGAGTATGGGAGATAGTGACAGGGGGAGAGACAGAAAGAGAGAGAGAGTATGGATGACAGAGGGAAGAAGCAGAAAGAGTTTGTGTGACTGTTGGGATAGATAGAATAAACTAATAAGAAATTCAAATGAGAAACACTCTCAGGACAGGTGATATGATACACGACTTCCAGTTATGAGACATGCGCACATAAGCTGAGCTGTGGACACCACTTCTGGGTGTGCACAGCTAAATACAAGTCTGTCAGCCATCGGATGGGTGTCAGAAAGCAGCATCTGATGGTTGGTAACCATTGAAAATCGATTAAAAAAGTATTTCCATTAGGTCAGGAATATCGAGGGTTGCTAGCCATCAGATTCCGATGTCCATCCTTATCAGAGTGTCATGTTATCATCTACCAAGGATAAAAGGTACATGTAAAAATTTCAACTGGTGAAATTTCAATTTTGTGCAGTATTGTTTTAGAATGGTGCACACTGTATTTCTACCAGCGGATTCAATTAGGTAGGCTAGGCCACTATAATTACAATAGGCAAAGTATTCTTTGAAAGTTCTGCATGACGTATTTCCCTAACGAGCAGAAGTTATGCTTACACACAATACATCCTGAATGTACAAGTATATTGCATGCAAAGGGGTCAATCCTGCTCCGTCTTCATTATACCACAAGGCTCAAGTTTGCTTCACCTCTCACTGCACCGCAGGTCTCGGCCCTGTCCCGGAACTATATTATTCTGCAGGGCTTGCTCTGCTCCGGATTTCCATTACTACAGGGTTCTACCCTGGCCAAGATCCTCAATGCCATCCTGAGGTGTTAGCCTCATATTGGACTCTGGGTTCTCTACCACGTTAGTTCTTATATGTTAAAGACTGCATATACAGTCAGGTCCATAAATATTGGGACATTGACAGAATTTTCATATTTTGGCCTCTATTCACCACCACAATGGCTTTGAAATGAAACAAACAAGATGTGCTTTAACTGCAGACTTTCAGTTTTAATTTGAGGGTAATTACATCCAAATCAGGTGAACGGTGTAGGAATTACAACGGTTTCTATATGTGCCTCCCACTTTTTAAGGGGCCAAAAGTAATGGGACAAACTAAACAATCCTAAATCGAACTTTCACTTTTTAATACTATGTTGCAAAACCTTTGCAGGCAATTACAGCCTGAAGTCTGGAACGCATAGACATCACCAGACGCTGGGTTTCATCCCTGGTGATGCTCTGCCAGGCCTCTACTGCAAATGTCTTCAGTTCCTACTTGTTCTTGGGGCATTTTCCCTTCAGTTTTGTCTTCATCAAGTGAAATGCATACTCAATCGGATTCAGGTCAGGGGATTGACTTCGCCATTGCATAACATTCCACTTTTTAGCCTTAAAAAACTCTTTGGTTGCTTTTGCAGTATGCTTCGGGTCATTGTCCATCTGCACTGTGAAGCGCCGTCCAATGAGTTCTGAAGCATTTGACTGAATAAGAGCATATAATATTGCCCGAAACACTTCAGAATTCATTCTGCTGCTTTTGTCAGCAGTCACATCATCAATAAATACAAGGGGACCAGTTCCATTGGCAGCCATACATGCTCACGCCATGACACTACCACCACCATGCTTCACTGATGAGGTGGTATGTTTTGGATCATGAGCAGTTCCATTCCTTCTCCATACTCTTCTCTTCCCATCACTCTGGTACAAGTTGATCTTTGTCTCATCTGTCCATAGGATGTTGTTCCAGAACTGTAATGGCTTTTTTAGATGTTGTTTGGCAAACTCTAATCTGGTCTTCCTGTTTTTGTGTCTCACCAATGGTTTACATCTTGTGGTGAACCCTCTATATTCACTCTTGTGAAGTCTTCTCTTGATTGTTGACTTTGACACATATACACCTACCTCCTGGAGAGTGTTCTTGATTTGGCCAACTGTTGTGAAGGGGTTTTTCTTCACCAGGGAAATAATTCTTCTGTCATCCACCACAGTTGTTTTCCGTGGTCTTCTGGGTCTTTTGGTGTTGCTGAGCTCTCCGATGCGTTCTTTCTTTTTAAGAATGTTCCAAACAGTTGATTTGGTCACACCTAATGTTTTTGCTATCTCTCTGATGGGTTTGTTATGATTTTTCAGCCTAATGATGGCTTGCTTCACTGATAGTGACAGCTCTTTGGATCTCATATTGAAAGTCGACAGCAACTGATTCCAAATGCAAATGTCACACCTAGAATCAACTCCAGACCTTTTACCTGCTTAATTGATAATGAAATAACGAGGGAATAGCCCACACCTGTCCATGAAATAGCTTTTGAGTTGATAGTCCCATTACTTTTGGCCCCTTAAAAAGTGGGAGGCACATATAGAAACCGTTGTAATTCCTACACCGTTCACCTGATTTGGATGTAATTACCCTCAAATTAAAACTGAAAGTCTGCAGTTAAAGCACATCTTGTTTGTTTCATTTCAAAGCCATTGTGGTGGTGAATAGAGGCCAAAATATGAAAATTCTGTCAATGTCCCAATATTTATGGACCTGACTGTATATTTGGGGATTCTCTCCTATACTTATGATTGCATATATGAATCTCTGTGCTGTTTGAGACTTTATATGAGACCTTCATGATTATAATTCTTTTGTGAATAAATTCTATTTTACTTTTATCCTGTACTACCGGATTTCATAGAAAGGTCATTCCTAAGACCACCTCAGTTTATTGTGCCTAGTAGGCCTGCCTCCCTCCAGGAGTCTCAAGTGTCGGCAGCTGTGACAGTTTGCACAGAACTAAAAATGAAGCCGGATCTGGAACAGGCTACTGGGGTACAGGTGCTTCAGGGTTTGACCGCCCGTTTGGAAGTACAGGAAAATACCCAAGTTCAAGTCTTACAATGTCTACAGGATCTTTCCACACATTTTGATAAATTTAAAATTCCTGTTACAAGTACATCAGGGGTTTCTGCTTCTCATTTACGCCTACCAACACCCACCTCTTATGATGGTAATCCAAAAACATGTAGAGGATTTCTCAACCAATGTGAGATTCATTTTGAATTGTTACCTCAGAGTTTTACCACCCCTCGTGTCAAAGTGGCTTATATTATGTCATTATTGTGTGGTGCTGCTCTTGAGTGGGCCTCTCCTTTATGGGAGAGAAATGATGCCTTAATGTCTAATTACAAAGCTTTTGTTTCTACTTTTAAAAGGATATTTGATGAATCTGGAAGATCAGTGGCTGCATCTGTGGACATTTTATGAGTAAAACAGGGAGCAGCTCCAGTTGGTCAGTATGTGGTTCGTTTTCAAACTAAAGCCGCAGAACTTAAGTGGAACAATGAGGCATTAAGAGCAGCAC
This sequence comes from Taudactylus pleione, assembly GCA_031769625.1. Lineage (NCBI taxonomy): Eukaryota > Metazoa > Chordata > Amphibia > Anura > Myobatrachidae > Taudactylus > Taudactylus pleione. Next base: position 147,913 of record JAUIMM010000303.1, on the reverse strand, counting down.
ATTGGAATGGTCTCTCTGAGACTTAAAGATGAGTTGGTGACTCAGGATCTTCCTGAGAGTTTGGATGAGTTAATTTCATTGACTATTAAAATTGATCTGCGTATGCGAGAACGAGGGGTTCAGAGGAATCGCAACTGAGTGTTCTAAAAATTCTCTTCCCCAGCCTCGCTCTGTTCAAGGTACATCTGATGAGCCTATGCAAATTAATAAAGCCAAATTGTCTGAAGTGGAGAAGCAACGTAGAAGCCGTTCTAATCTGTGCTTGTATTGTGCATCCTCAGAACATTTTTTGGCTAAATGTCCAATAAGGCCGGGAAACGGTCGTCCCTAGTTGATGGAGGGGAAGTCAAACTAGGGGTACTCTCTAAAGTTTCCCCCAAAAAAGATTGTTCAATTTCTGTGAGCATTCCTGATTTTGGTTCTTCATGTCAAGAGTTTTCTGCATTGCTAGATTCTGGAGCAGCTGGCAATTTTATTTCATTGTCTTTGGTTCAAAAGTTGAAAATTCTTGTTGTCAAATTAACCCGTTCTTTTTCCCTTTCTGCAGTAAATGGGACTAGAATTTCTAATGGATATGTTACACATCAAACAAGGTCTGTGAAGTTGGGGGTAGGAGCTTTGCATGAAGAAAGTTTAGTTTTTGGTTTTACCTATTTCTATGTATGATATAGTTCTTGGTTTACCATGGTTAACTCTTCATAACCCTCATATTGATTGGACTTGTTCTCAAATTCTTTCTTGGGAGTCCCAAATGCAAATTGATTCCTGTGGTACGATTGGCTGAAGTGAAAGTAGATGTTCCACCTTCTTTCCCACAGCCTTATCATGAATTTGCTGATGTCTTTTCTGAGCAGGCGGCCAACGCATCGTCCCTGGGATTGTCCTATTGAACTTATCCCTGGTAAAATGCCACCTAAAGGTCGAGTATACTCTCTCTCTGTTCCTGAGACTCAAGCCATGTCGGAGTATGTGCGAGATAATCTACGAAAGGGGTTTATCGGGCCTTCTTCATCTCCCACTGGAGCGGGCTTCTTTTTTGTAAAGAAAAAAGATGGCGGTTTTCGTCCATGTATCGACTTTAGAGGTCTAAATGAGATTACGGTAAAAAATAAATATCCTTTACCTCTCATTACGGAACTGTTTGATAGAGTTAAGGGTTCTCAACTATTTACTAAACTTGATCTAAAATGAGCTTATAACTTGATCAGAGTTAAAGAGGGTGATGAATGGAATACCGCGTTTAATACGCGAGATAGCCATTATGAGAACCTCGTCATGCCTTTTGGTTTATGTAATGCTCCTGCGGTGTTCCAGGAGTTTGTGAATTAAATTTTCCGAGATATACTTTACCAGTTTGTTATTGTTTATCTTGATGATATTTTGATTTTTTCCAGGAATCTTTCTGATCATCGTACCCATGTTAAAGAGGTATTAAGTCGTCTTCGAGCTAATAAGCTTTATGGTAAGATCTCCAAGTGTGCTTTTGAGGTTCCAGTTGTACCCGTTTTGGGGTATATCATCTCCGGTTCTGAGCTTCAGATGGACCCTAAGAAGTTAAAGGCTATTCAAGATTGGGTTTTGCCCACTTCGTTAAAGTCTATTCAGAGATTTTTAGGCTTTGCCAATTATTACAGAAAGTTTATCAAAGCGTTTTCAACGATTGTAGCCCCAATTACTGCTATGACAAAAAAAGGGGCTAATCCCAAAGTATGGTCCCCAGAGGCATTGAATTCCTTTCAGACTCTTAAAGATGCATTTTCTGAAGCTCCCATTCTAGTTCAACCTGATGTTGAGAAACCATTTATGCTAGAAGTGGATGCTACCACTTATGGAGTTGGGGCTATTTTGTCTCAAGTGGCTGCAGATGGGAGAACAGTGTCTTGTGGATTCTTTTCACGAAAGTTTTCTAGTGCTGAGAGTAATTACTCCATCGGGGACCAAGAATTGGTAGCTATTAAGTTAGCTTTGGAGGAGTGGAGATATTTATTAGAAGGCGCAAAACATCCTGTTACTATTTGTACAGACCATAAAAATTTGATGTATTTGAAGACTGCCCATTGTCTGAACCCACGACAAGCTCGTTGAGCACTCTTCTTTTCTTGTTTTAATTTTGTCCTCAGGTATCGTCCACGTTCTTTGAATAAAAAGGCAGGTGCTCTCTCACGCTCAATTTTGGAAGAGAAAGAACAAAATGAGGATCAAAGGTACCCTATAATAAACCCTCTGGCCTTTTCTTCAGTTTCCATCTCTCCTGATCCTCCTCCTGGGAAGATATTTGTGGCACCTGAGTTACAAGGTAAACTTCTTTCCTGGGCTCATAATTCTCGTTTCTCTGGACATCCAGGGGTTCGTAAAATTTACTCTTTTTTGCAACATTCCTATTGGTGGTCTTCCATGAAAAAAGATGTCCAAGAGTTTATACATTCTTGTTCTAAGTGTGTACGACATAAGTCCTCCTGGCAGTCTCCAGTTGGCCCTCTCCATCCACTACCCATTCCCACTCAGCCATGGACCCATCTTTCCATGGATTTTATTACAGATCTTCCTGAGTCTAGGGGGTGCAGTTATTTGGGTAGTGGTGGATCGTTTTACCAAGATGGCTCATTTTTGTCCTTTGGCTCGAATTCCATCAGCCCCAAATTAGCAAAAATATTTATCAAAGAGATATTTCATCTTCATGGACTTCCTTCTGAGATGGTGTCCAGTTTGTTGCTCGGTTTTGGAGGGCTTTATGTTCATCATTGCAAATTAAATTATTTTCTTCTGCATATCATCCTCAGTCAAATGGACAAACTGAAAGAGTGAACCAGGAGTTGGAGACCTTCTTAAGAATGTACATTTCTTCCTCCCAAGATGATTGGATGGATTTTTTGCCTTGGGCTGAGTTTGCTCATAACTTTCATTATTCGTCTGCTACAGGTGTAAGTCCTTTTTTTGCCAATACTGGTCGACATCCTCGAGTTCCTGAGCTTTAGACAATTCCTGTGGATGTCCCAGCAGCTAAAGCTACCCTCCAATATTTTTCTGGAATTTGGAGACAGGTACATAAGTGCCTTAGGAATGCCTCTCATAATTATAAAACCTTTGCTGATAGAAAACGTTCGGCTGCACCTAGATATTCTGTTGGGGATCATGTCTGGTTATCTACTAGAAATCTACGACTTAAGGTACCTACCATGAAGTTTGCTCCTCGGTATATTGGTCCTTTTCGTATTATAAAAATTATCAACCCAGTGGCATGTAAGCTACAGTTACCTCCAACCATGCGTGTACCTAACTCCTTTCATGTCTCTTAGCTTAGACCATTGATTCTTAATCGATTTCATGACAGCTTGCCTAAAGTACCTCCCATAACAACTACTCGAGATCTGGAGTTTGAGATTGATAAGATTCTGAATTCACGTAAGCATCAAAATCACTTGCAATATCTTGTAGACTGGAAGGGTTATGGCCCGGAAGAGAGATCTTGGATTAAAGATTCTGATGTCCATGCTCCTAAGTTGATACGTAATTTTCATGCTAAATTCCCTTTAAAACCTGGTAGGTGTTCGGAGACCACCCAAAAAGGGGAGGGGGGGGGTACTGTCAGGACTGCGACTATTTCAGTACATACAGATAGACTACTTTTGCCAAAGTTCCATTGTGGTCGCTGGAGGAGCTATCCTGCTTGCTGGCATGCTTCTCATTCAGGGGATAGAGTGTTAAATTGATCATCTGTTTCCCAGGTGTCGTCAGGTTGTGGGATTCCTAGATTGCTCATTATTTCAAACCTGATTCCATTTGGGTCACATGTTCTGAAACTTCCTATGGATCACAGACCTCTAGTATAAAGCCTGTGTCTCAGTGTCTGTTCAACATTGCTTTCAGGTCTTTTCTTGGACTCCTGCCAGATCCCCGCTGTGCCTGTGGATTGCTGTGTACTTTGTGGTATTCCAGATGAACTTTTAATGTCAGTCACCTGCTGCACTACAGGGACCAGCATTCCTATTGCCTAAGTATTACTTATTGCTCCATCACTGCAGTTTCACCATTTTGCTGCCCTATTTACTTTTCCTGTTGTTTTTTCCATTCCTGTGGATATTGAACTCATCCTTGTTACAGGTGTCAACTGCACCGTTATAGTGTCATTTGTGCATCACGGGGCTCAACCCCACTTCGAACCCTAGCCACACTACAGGGTCCAACCCTGCTACAATCTTCTCCGCATCATGGGGCTCAACCCCGCTACAATCTTCTCTGCATCACGGGCTCAACCCCGATCCGAACCCTAGCCGCACTACGGGGCTCAACCCTGCTACAATCTTCTCCGTATCACGGGGCTCAACCCTGCTCCAAACCCTAGCTACATTACAGGGCTCAACCCTGCTACAATCTTCTCCGCATCACGGGGCTCAACCCCGCTCCGAACTCTAGCCGCACCACAGGGCTCAACCCTGCTAGTCTTCTCCGCATCACGGGGCTCAACCCCGCTCCGTACTCTAGCCACGTTGCAGGGCTCAGCCCTGTTCTGGAATTTCATCGCCTTACAGGGTTTAACCCTTCTCCGTCTTCATTATACCACAAGGCTCAAGTTTGCTTCACCTCTCACTGCACCGCAGGTCTCGGCCCTGTCCCGGAACTATATTATTCTGCTGGGCTTGCTCTGCTCCGAATTTCTATTACTACAGGGTTCTACCCTGGCCAAGGTCCTCAATGCCATCCTGAGGTGTTAGCCTCATATTGGACTCTGGTTTCTCTACCAGGTTAGTTTTTATATGTTAAAGACTGCATATATATTTGGGGATTCTCTCCTATACTTATGAATGCATATATGAATCTCTGTGCTGTTTGAGACTTTATATGAGACCTTGCTGATTATAATTCTTTTGTGAATAAATTCTATTTTACTTTTATCCTGTGCTACTGAGTTTCATAGAAAGGTCATTCCTAAGACCACCCCAGTTTATTGTGCCTAGTAGGCCTGCCTCCCTCCAGGAGTCTCAAGTGTCAGCAGCTGTGACACAAAGGTGGAGATCTGGTAGTCATGTAGCAGCCTTGAGGGCTGGAAGTGCTTGGCAAGATGGTGACCTGATGGTCATGGAGCAGCCTTGAGGGCAGGAGGTGCTAGACAAGTTGGTGACCTAAGGGTCATGGAGCAGCCTTGAGGGCTGGAGGTGTTTGGCAAGATGGTGACCTGATGGTCACGGAGCAGCATGGAGGGCTGGAGGTGCTCGAGAGGCAGGGCAGTGGATGTGCAGGGATGTGATGGCTGAATACACAGCACTGTGGTACATGCCGCTGGGATGACAGTGACAACTGAAGACGCTGTATTGCGGTTAATGCCGCCGGGATGGTGCGGCAATGGAGAGATGAGGTCTACACACACTGCAAAGGTAGTTGCGGTGTAAGGCTGGAGACCCTTGGATGCAGCAGTGTGCACTATGCCGCCGAAATAAGACACAGTACTTGGAAAGCAGGTTGCACTCTGCAGCAGAGATAGTCGCAATGTTATGCTGGAACCTTACACGCTGCAGTGTGGTTAATGCTGCTGAGATGTTATTCAACAGGAGACAGGACAAACTCGACAAACTCAGGACTGGAGACACTGACAATCACAATGAGAGAAATCAACTCTACATGTGTAAGACGCTATCACCGGCACCCGAGCAACACACCAGCAGGAAAGAAAAAGGAGGAAGATCCAATCCTAGTCCTGTGAGAGATGACATAACAGCCGAATGGGAGGACTTCATGAGTTGACAGCGTGGTGTCTCTGTCTCCCAACAACAGGCATAAGAGAATCGTTAGGAGCACCGTTGTCCAACAAGACACAGCCACGGCCTGTGACAGTACCCCCCCTTGACGAGGGGTTAAGGAACCCCTACACCCAGGTATGTCAGGAAAGTTCTGGAAAAATCCTCTTATCAAAGCAGGATCATGTAAGGCTCTCTCGGGAACCCAGGAGCGCTCTTGTGGCCTGTACCCTCTTCAATGAACCAGGAACTTAAGAACCCCACGTGAAAGTCTGGAATCCAGGTTTTTTTCAACAAAATCCGGATGCCTCCGGATGAGGATAGTTGAAGGTCTGGCTGGCCGTCTGGAACCGAACCTGGAAGAAGAAAACACCGGCTTGAGCAGAGAGCTATTAAACGGTTAGGATCTGTGTTTGTTGTGGACCCGGGGTGGTAACAAGAGCAGACACCGGAACAGATTTAAACTGAAAAGTGTTTTTTTTAATGGGTGAACTTGAAGACATGTACACTGATAACATAAAGTCCAGAATTTAGATGGGGAGGTGATGACTTGAAACTGAAGTGAAGCAAGAGTGGGTAATGTCTAGGTAGTGGCAGAAATAATAAAAAGTATTTGTAATCCAAATGGTTACTGCAAGGCTGCAGACAGGATATGAGGTTACAAATTGATACTGGTGTGGTGAAATCCAGAGAGGTTATGGAGTAGTAGGTTAACTGATGAGTAGCACTGAGATGGCTCAGTGTAGAAACTGGGTAGTTGCAGAGAGCTAGGTAACTGGAGACAGTGTAGGGACAGGGTTAACTGCAGACTCAGGTCTTTAGGCAGGGAGAGGGTTAATGGAAGGTGCAGGGTGGTTCCAGCAGGAGACTGGGAGCAGGCAGAGCAATGCAGGCTGCTTGGAAGCTGGGATCCAGCAGGAGCACAAGTAAACAGCCAGGTTTACTTGAGCACAGGAAAACAGGCAGGTTTACTGAGCACAGGATCTCTCTCACAGCATACGCTGTGAAACACGTTGCACTGGCAACTATGGTAAGCTCTAAACTCCCTTAAGTACCCAGTGCAGAATCGTGATAGGTCAGAGAGAGCATGTGACATGCCAGGACTGGAGCAGCTAAGTCACATGACCAGAGGCAAGATGGCGACGCCCATACCAGAGTGAAATATAAACACCACCAGGACTACCCCGACCTGAATGACAGTGCACGCGGAACACTTCGCACAGCCAATGCCCGCCACCAGACACCAGCCCCTCCGCTGGAAGGACCACGCCACAGCGCCCTCACAGGTAATAGCCGTCGTCCCCTATACCCAGGAAACCCTTGGTCGTGACAGAAACGTGTTATTGATTTTGAGGGTACTGGAAGGCCACTGGATTAATCTGGGAAATTATTCTTAAAGGCCCTATGAACCTAGGCCCAACTCCTGTGATCGTTGGTGGATGTTTATGTTCTTGGATGATAACCAGACCTCCCACCTTGAAATTGCATGGTCTCCGATGGTTATCCACCCATGTCTTGAAACGACAGGATGCCTTGAGGAGACATTGGCGAACCCTCTTCCAGACAGACCGGAGTCTAGAAACTGATGAGGAAGTGGAAGTTCCAGTTGAGACTGTTTCAAAAGAATTAACTCTAGGGTGCAGCCCAAAATTACAGAAGAACGGAGAAACGGAGGATGATGAGTGGCAAGCATTATTGAAGGCAAATTCTGCAACAGCAAGAAGGGAAACCTAATCATTCTGGTACTTAGAGACAAAGCACCGGAGGTATTGTTCCAAGGACTGGTTAACCCACTCCGTCTGTCCATTCGACTGGGGATGGTATGCGGAGGACAGACTGATGTTGACGCCCTAGGCAGAACAAAAAACTTTCCAGATGCGTGCTACAAATTGGGTCCCTCGGTCCGAGACAATATTTACAGGCAAACCATGGAGTCTGAAAATATGTTGCATAAAATGAGAAGATAATTCTTTAGCAGAAGGCAGTTTGGTGAGTGGTAAGAAATGAGCCATCTTGCTATAACGGTCAACAACTGTCCAGAAAACGAACAATGAGAGGAGGATGGAAGATCCACAACAAAATCCATGGCGATGTGGGTCCAGGGCTTTGAAGGAGTAGGAAGAGGAAGCAGAAGCCTGGGAGGAGCAGTACAAGGAGCTTTATTCCATGCACAAATGTCACAGGCCAACATGAATTCACAGACATCTTGGGCCATGGACTGCCACCAAACTGAGCGAGACAGTAACTCAGTAGTCTTGGCGATACCGAGATGACCAACTTCTTTGTATGAATGGAAATCCAACAGGACGGTTCTACAAAACTTCTAAGGAACAAACAACACTCTCGGAAGTTTCTCAGGTGGAGCTTCAGACTGACAGCCATTGAGAGAATCCGCTAAAGTCCTTGTCAGGGCAAATTGGATTTTATAAATGGGAGCAATGGTTTCCTCCAAGACAGTGAGTGGCTGAATGGGTTGAAAACTACAAGACAGAGCATCCGCTTTGAGTTTCTTGGAGCTGGGTCGAAAAGAAATGACATAATTGAAGCGAGTGAAAAACAACGCCCACCGTGCCTGTCCAGTGTTTAACCTCTTAGCTGTCTCAATGTAAGACAAGTTCTTATGATCTGTTAGCACAGTGATAACATGATTTGCTCCTTCCAGCCAGTACCTCCAATCCTCAAACGCCCACTTGATAGCCAAAAGTTCTCGATTCCTGACATTGTAGTTTCTCTCGGCTGAGTTGAATTTCTGGGAAAAGAAGGCACGGGGATGCAACTTATTATCTCCAAGATCTCTCTGGGACAAAACAGCACCCACGCCAACCTCAGAAGCATCCACCTCAACAATGAACAGGAGATTCGGATTGGGATGCCGGAGGAAAGGAGCAGAAATGAAAGTAGACTTCAATGAGTTGAATGCTTGAATAGCCTTCACTGGCCAGTTGACAACATTTCCACCTTTTTTAGTAAGGTCTACAATTGGAGCGACAATGGATGAGAAAGATTTGATAAATCTCCTGTAATTGGCAAAGCCAAGGAAACATTGCACAGCTTTCAAGGTGGTAGGCTGAACCCAATCCAGAATGGCCTTGAGTTTGCTTGGATCCATAGAGAACCCTTGGGATGAGATGATATACCCTAGGAAGGATACCTCTTGGATCTTAAATTCACACTTCTCTGGTTTAGCATATACGTTGTTTTCCAGGAGTCTCTGTAGCACCTGCCTCACATGCTGACGATGTTCTTGCAAAAAGTTAGAATAAACCAGGATGTTGTCAAGGTAAACAACCGCAAATACTTCCAGGTAATCCCTCAGCACGTCATTGATAAAAGTCCTGGAAGATAGCTGGGGCGTTGGACAGACCAAAAGGCATCACAAGATATTCATAGTTACCAGAGAGGGTGCTGAAGGCCATCTTCCATTCATCACTCTTCTTGATCCAGACTAAATATTATGCTCCTCTCAGATCAATCTAAAAAAAGATTGATGCTCCACGAAGCTGATCAAACAAGACGGAAATTAGAGGCAGCGGGTAGGAGTTTTTTAAGGTTATGTTGTTCAAACCATGGAAGTCAATACACGTTCGGAGGGATCCATCTTTTTTCTGCACAAAAAAGAAGCCTGTCCCAACCTGAGACTTTTGATGGTCGAATAAAAACCTTCTCTAAAGCGTTCTGATTATATTCCTGCATCACCTTGCTTTCCGGTATGGATAAGGCATACAGACTGCCTTTGGGTAGTCTCATTCCAGGAAGCAAGTCAATGACAGTCATATGGCTGATGAGGAGGAAGAGTGTCTACCTTCTTTTTGGAGAAAACTTCAGCCAAATCATGATAAGGCACAGAATTTTGGAAGACACTTCAGTGGATTGTGGCAGCAGGCGAACATGAAAGGTAAGACATTGGCATGAGCAGGAAGTTCCCCATTTCAGAATCTCTCCTGTCTGCCACTGGATGATGGGGTTATGTCTCTTGAGCCATGGTAGCCCCCAAACCAACGTTGCCAGAGGACACTGAAGCAGCAGGAAAGTAATATCCTCAGAATGTAGAGCTCCCACTGACAACCGGAGGGAGGGCGTCTGGGAGTTAATTAAAACTTTGGACAGTTCCTCTCCATTAAGGCCAATAACTGAGACAGGATGTGGTAAGGGTTTCGGAGACCAGTCCAAGGGATTTGAAGAAGGAAACGTCCATAAAGTTGCCAGCTGCACCGCTGTCCAGAAAGGCTTGAAATGGGAACTTGCTGACCATTGACCTGGATTACTGTGGGGATAAGGACTGAGTTATTGGGAGAGACAGATGCAAGGCCCAGATTTAACTCTCCCTGTACACCTAGACCTTGCCTTTTCCCGACTTGACAGAACAAACAAGAGCAGTATGTCCTTTTCCATCACAGTACAAGTAAAGACCTTGGAACGTCTCCTGTGTTTCTCTTCGGAGGAGAGACGGAAAGCTCCTAATTGCATGGGCTCTCCTTGGTCAGGGGGTGTCACCCACACCAGCGACTGTGGAGAAGGCGAGGGGTGTTCTTTCTCCAACCTTCATTCCCGAAGTCGTCGGTCAATGTGGATAGCCAGGTGCATGAGATCATCCAAAGACTCTGGAGCCGAATACTGTACTAAAATATCCTTGATATGATCAGAAAGACCTAGGCGAAACTGACTCCGGAGCGCAGGGTCATTCCACCCAGAGTCAAATGACCACTTGTGGAATTCAGTACAGTAATCTTGTTGCTTTTTGTCCCTGCTTTAATGATCGAAGACTAGCTTCAGCCAAAGCTGCCTTATCTGGATTGTCACAGAGGAGATCTAGCACAGAAAAGAATGAGTCCACAGTTTGAAGTGCACTGTGCACAGAAGGAAGACCAAAAGCCCAGGTTTGAGGGTCGCTCTGCAATAATTAAATGATCCCCACTTGCTGAGTCTGAGAACCCGAAGATCCTGGCAGTAATCTGAAGTAGAGTTTGCAGCTCTCTTTGAAATTCAGAAAGTCCTTACGTTTGCCAGAAAATTAGTCAGGCAAATTTAACTTGGGCTCACGGACAGCTGCTTGAGTGGAGGTGGCACATGATTCCTTGACCCATAGGGAAAGCTCCTGAACCTTCTGGGTTAAAGCCTGAATCTGAGCGGCGAAGATCTGGGCTGGATTTTGGATGGGTTCCATGACTACGGGCCTCAGACACTATTTAATATTTCTTTTTGGCTGGTGATAATGTAATGAATCCCAGGGAGTTTCTCTTCAGAAGGATAGTGTAGTTATACCCAGCGCTGTAGATGTTAGACAAAGGTGGAGATCTGGCGGTCACATAGCAGCCTTGAGGGCTGGAGGTGCTTGGCAAGATGGTGACCTGAGGGTCACGGAGCAGCCTTGAGGGCTGGTGGTGCTAGACAAGTTGGTGACCTGAGGGTCACGGAGCAGCCTTGAGGGCTGGAGGTGTTTGGCAAGAGGGTGACCTGATGGTCATGGAGCAGCCTGGTGGGCTGGAGGTGCTCGAGAGGCAGGGCAGCGGAGATATCCTTGGTAAGCAATATAGTTCACTTCAGATGCTGCACTGCGGTATTGCCGCTGGGATGGTGCAGGGATGTGATGGCTGAAGATGCAGCACTGTGGTACATGCCGCCAGGATGATGAGGCATTAGTGACAACTGAAGATGCTGTACTGTGGTTAATGCCGCCGGGATGGTGTGGCAATGGAGATATGAGGTGTACACACACTTCAGAGGTGGTTGCGGTGTAGGGCTGGAGACCCTCGAACGCAGCAGTACACACTATGCCGCCGGAATAAGACACAGTACTTGGAAGGCAGGTAGCACTGTGTAGTGGAGATAGCCATGAAGTTATGCTGGAACCTCACACTCTGCAGTGCGGGTAATGCCGCCAGGAAGTGATGCAGCAACTGGGAGGTGATGTGTACACTTGCTGCGGAGGTTGTTGCGGTGTTAGGCTGGAGACCCTTGGACGCAGTAGTGCGCACTGTGCCGCCAGCATAAGACACAGTACTTGGAAAGCAGGTTGCACTCTTCATTGGAGATAGCCACGATATTATGCTGGAACCTCACATGCTGCAGTGCGGTTAATGCTGTTTAGATGTTATTCAACAGGAGACATGACAGACTCAGTACTGGAGACGCTGACAATCACAATGAGAAAAATCAACTCTATGGAACTGGAAACACATGTAAGACGCTATCACAGGCACCCGAGCAATGCACCAGCAGGAAAGAAAAAGGAGGAAGAACCAATCCTAGTCCTGGAAGAGATGACGTAACTGCCGAATGAAAGGACTTCATGAGTTGACAGCATGGCGTCTCCGTCTCCTAGCAACAGGCCCAAGAGAATCGCCAGGAGCTCCGTTGTCCAACAAGATGCGGCCGCGGTTTGTGACACCAGCTTTGCAATTGCAATCCTTGCAGATATGGCAGTGCAGTAGGAGGCATCACACCTCCTGTGCATTACTTATACGAGCTGCGTTATCCAAGCAGTATCAGATAATCTGCGTATCATCTGCCGGCTGCGGTGACCCATGGGGTCCCACAGCTGGCCGCCGCAGTTTAGAGGAAGAGGCCAGGAAATTTCCATCAGCCGAAGGAGATCCTGCTTCTTCCCTCCCCCGCAACGGTGGCTGCACACCTCCGTTTCGTTTCATTGCCCCCTCCCCACCCCCAAACGACTGCATACTGTCAACCACTGACAGTTTGCTGCCATTTTACATGCAGGCTCGCAGACCCATTCTGCACATGCGCAGAATGTGTCTGGTGCCTGCACAGATTCCCAAACATCGGGAATCTGCATTTAGCCAGGAAGTGTATGCAATCATCGATACTTCTGGTACCATCGGAAGCGAATGCAGCGCTTGAGGCAGACCATAACCTACCGCAAGCACTGCGTGCACTTCAGTGTGAAATACAACCAGGTAACGTGTACCATGACGCTGCCTGTTAATTATGCACGCCTCTGAAACGGCGTTGACACTCAGGCACGCCTGTGGTCGCACCTACACTCCCCCGTTTCTAGTGGCCTGCCCATGTTACCACCCACAAACGGCTTCTCCTGTCACTCACTCTGCTGAGCAGTCTATGCGCAGTGAGCAAACGCTTCCCGATCCCTTGCACTGGTTTGCGCATGCGCACTGCGATGCATAAGCATGCGCAGAATGCGAAAACCAGCCATCTACGAGTGAATGCTTATTAGCAACCGGATCTGAATTAGCTCCTTAGGCCCTGAGACCGATGTTGAGAACTTGATGGAATTGAATCCGATGTTGAAGAATTGATAAACTTGATCGGTGTGAGACACCGATGTTGAAGAAGTGTAGAATTTAATTGATATGAGTCCGATATTAATGAACTTATGAATTTGATCAGTTGGGACCGATGTTGATGAATTGAAGAACTTAATTGATAAGAGTCCGCTGTTGAAGAATTGATTAACTTGATCGGTTGGGACTGATCTAGGGGACTATTAAATAGTAAATAGTCCCCTAGATTACCAGATCTAGGGGACTATTTACTAAGCAGTGTTAGGAGATACAGTGAAAGGTGATAAGGTACCAGCCAATCAGCTCCTAACTGCCATGTCACAGGCTATGTTTGAAAAATGGCAGTTAGGAGCTGATACAGAGTACCTTTTAGCTCAGAACTGAGCTGTAACTTCAGCAAGAAGCGACATTGTACTGGCAAAGAGGGCCAGTCAGGGAACGGAATTTATAGGGGTGGATCCCCAGGAATTGGAAGCTGCAATCAGGTTGTCTGCACCCATATTGTTGTTCTGGAGGGAACTCTGGCGTGCAGATTGTATACCATCATGCTGGGGAGACATGCTGTGAGCAAGTGACTGCAGAGCTCTATCTCCATACTCAGTGACAGGACACTGAGCAGACAGGGCAGGAGCACCACAGATAGACCTCACCAGTATGAGTAGACCTCTGTGCTATCCTGGACAGGCACTGGAGAGGTAGGAACGTGGTTTTAATAGTCCGGAGCGTGACAGCACCCCCCACTTGACGGCCCCAGGACACATCTTAGGTTTTTGTGGAAACTTGGCATGGAATGCTTGGATCAACTGAGGAGCATGGATGTAAGAGGCAAAGTCCAGGAATGTTCTTCTCTGCCATAGCCCTTGCAGGCGATTAAGTATTGAGACGTCCATACCGGATTTGAGAGTCCAGAATCTTTGCCACTTCGTACTCAACTCCACAATGAGTCTGGAGTTTGGTGCCTTTGGAAGTGTAGAATGAAATCGGTTGAGTATGAATTGTTTCAATAAAAAAATATGGAAGGAATTTGGTATCCTCAAGAAGGGAGGTAGCTTGAGTTTAAATGAAACAGGGTTGATCACAACCTCAAATTTCATCCAAACTTGATCACCTTCCTGGAGACTGGGATCTGCTCTCCTCTGCCTATCAGCAAACTTCTTGTACCGCTCAGAAGCCTTCATAAGGGAGGAGTGGATCTCTTTCCAAATCTTGGAGATGTGCTGCAAGGTGCAGTCAGCAGCTGGAACCTGTGAGGCAGGAAGAGGCTGAAACTCAGGAAGTCGAAGGTAAAGAACATAGGTGACATAAAAGGGCGCGGAACTAGATGAAGAATGGTATTGATTGTTGTGACAAGGAGGATACAAATAAATGAAGAAATGACTCCAGGTCTTGGATTAATTCTTTCCATCTGACCATTGGACTGGGGGTTGAGTTTGACTTGAAGTGAAGAACAAAAGGAATGCCAAAACTTGGTGACAAACTGCACTCCCTGGTCAGAGATGATTTCCTGAAGTAGTCCATGGAGTCTAAAGATTTATTGTTTGAATAATTGAGCCAGCTTAGGCACTGATGGAAGATCGGTAAGGGGTATGAAGTGAGCCATCTTGGTGAACTGATCAACTACCACCCAGATGTTGTTGAACTTGTTTGAAACCGGAAGATCGGTAATGAAGTCCATCGACAGAGAGGAAGTAACTGCCAAACTGGAGACTGCCAAGGCACTTTATGTTGGGTGCACTTGTTACAAGAGGCAATGAAGTCTTGGATGTTTTTTCTGAGAGGGTCACCAGTAATACCTGGAAATTAACTTGTAGGTCTTTTGTATACTTGCATGACCTGCGAAATAGGAAGCATGAGCCCAATGTAGCAGTTTCTTGCGTAATGCGGGCTTGACAAGAGTTTTCACAACCGGTGGTGAGGGTTCTACTTTGACTGCAGAAAAGGCTGCTGGATTAATGATGAGATGCTTCTCAGAGGATGTAGTCTCATTTTCTTGAGTGAGAGAGGGATCAAGCCTTTTGGTTCTGGATCCCTGGACGAAAAGACAATTTGTTAAATAGTGAGAAGATTATAACCCATCTGGCTTGCCTCAGATTCAGGCAATGGGCTGTCTTAAGATATAAGAGAGTTTTATGGTCTGTAAAAATGGAAATGAGATGCACAGTTCCATCTAAAAGATAGCACCACTCCTATAAGGCTAAATTAATAGCGAGCAGTTCTTGATCCCCAATAGAGTAGTTGCACTCAGCCTGAGTGAATTTTCTGGAGAAAAATCCACAGGGGTGGAGAAGACCATGGGGATCGCATTGAGAGAACACAGCTCCAGCTCCTACGTAAGAAATGTCAACTTAAAAGACGAATCGCTGTGAGACATCAGGTTGACGAAGAACAAGA
Organism: Taudactylus pleione; assembly: GCA_031769625.1. Classification (NCBI taxonomy): domain Eukaryota; kingdom Metazoa; phylum Chordata; class Amphibia; order Anura; family Myobatrachidae; genus Taudactylus; species Taudactylus pleione. The sequence continues at coordinate 132,531 of JAUIMM010000303.1, read as the reverse complement.
ACTGAAATGAACTTCTGTTTGATTTTTTGGAAGGCTTCCTTTGCTTTCTCTGACCATAGGGGTGGATTGTCACCTTTCTGGGTGAGCGTGGTGATAGGTGCAATAATGGTGGAAACGTTTGATAGTAGTTTGAAAACCCAAGGAGGCGCTGTCTTCCTGAGAGTATTAGGAAGCAGCCATTCCTGAATTGCTTGGAGTTTTTCTGGGTCCATTTTGAGACCAGAACCTAAAATGATATATCCCAGGAAGGGAATAGACTTGACCTCAAAGACACACTCTCCAATTTGGAGTAGAGATGATTGGAACGGAGGTGTGTCAGAACCTCCTTTACATGCTGGCGATGTTCTTCCAGATCATTGACGAATATGACAATAGCATCAAGATAGACCACAACATGTTTGTACAACTGATCATGGAAGATCTCTTTGACATAGTGCTGGAATATTGCGGGAGCATTGCAGAGACAGAAGGGCATAACGAGGTACTCTTAGTGACCGTCGTGGGTGTTAAATGCGGTCTTCTACTCATCCCACTCTCAAATTCATATGAGATTATATGCTCCGCGCAAGTCCATTTTGGTGAAGATGGTAACTCCACTGACTTGGTCAAAAAGCTCTGTGATCAGAGGAAGAGGATAGCGGTTTTTAATGGTGATGTCATCCAGTCCCCAGTAGTCGAAGCAGGGGCGCAGATCTCCATCCTTTTATTACGAAAAAGAAGCCTGCACCAGCGGGAGAGGTGGAAGGTGGATTAACCCTTTTTCCAAATTCTCCTGGATATAGTTAGTCATGTTTCTGTGAGCGATAGCGTATACATTTGTACTCTGGGAGATTTCCCAGGGATTAATTCAATTGGACAGTCCCATTCACAGTGAGGAGGATGAATATCAGCATCAGCTTTATTGAAAACATCAGTGAATTCTTGATGAGGAGGAGTATCCGGATGAGATGGTAGAGCAGAGCATACTGGAAGAACTTTATGAAGGCAAGAGCCAAAGCAGGAAGGTCCCCAAGTGGTGATTTGTGAGGTTCTCCAGTCAATTTGAGGATTATGCAGACGGAGCCAGGGGGAGCCTAGAACTATGGAATGCAATGCCCTGAGTATGACAAGTGTGGCCGGAGGCCAGCTCCAATGTATAATGGGGGATGCGACACTGAAGAGGTTAACCCCGGTGGTGCGGTGCCATTTTTAAAAGGACAAAAGGCGCCAGGAATCCTGGTTTAAATATGTCATCTTTGAATTGTTTCACCGGCGCTAGGCGCAGAGTGTGTAAATATAAATGTCTTCTGTTATGCCATTGGGCCATGGACATTCTCCGGTGGCCGTGGTGAGGGTTCTTAACCCTCGGCATGCCACGCCGGGGGCTGTATGTTGGCGCTGCAGCCCCGAATCATCTCAGGCAGCTGCGGCGGTGCGACAGGAGGGCTCCATGCTGGGGACCGGGAGCCTGGCTCCACAATGTCACCGCTGGTCCGTCCATGCTGGCTGCTTACTGCAGGCAGGCAGCAGAGGGCAGGGCGGGATGTCGACCGCTGGGGGCTGGGATCTCAGCTCCCAATACTGCAGCTGCACAGTGAGGTGCTCTACGCTGGAGGGCCAGGGGCTGTATGTTGCGCTACAGCCCCCGGGCCACCTCCGAGCCGGGGGTCTATGTGGAGCAGCACTCCTAGCGCCCCCAGCACTCCAGGGCTGCAGGAAACCGCTGCAACCGGGGCAAGTGTCCCGGACCGCAGGGCTAAGAACCGCATACAGAGGAGAGACCACACACTGGGAGACCGGAGAAGCTGGCTCCCAGTGCATCGTAGGAGTGGGGCTGGCCAGGATAGCTGGTACACAGGTGGACTGGGCTAGCCAGCTCCCTGTGCAGCACAGATGGTGCGCTGATGCTGGGGAACAGGGAGTCAGCTCCCTGGACCCCAGCACTGTGAGCAGGCACCATAAATAAAAATGAATGTATTTAAAGTGGTATGTGCAGCACTGAGTCAGGAAAGCATGTAATGGGGCTAGAGTGCTGCAGTGTGCAGGGCACAGGCCTGGTGTATATGTAACAACACATAATGTATTTTAAATGTATATATTTCATGTATGTGTTAAGTTAAAGTGTATAATTTAAAAGTAAAATGCACTTACCTTGGATTTCTCTGGACGGACAGGGGATCCAGAGTCCTCAGTGGCTGCTGGATCCCCCAGCACCTTCCAGAAGAAATAAAATGTCCTCCTATGCAGCCCCATGCCTGGAAGTGGAATGAGGAGGTGCATAGGAAGCTGGCTAATGCAGCCAGCTAACTGTGGTAGGTAGCTCCAAAAGAGCTTCCCTTCCTTGGCCAGGAGACCCTGCCCGGGACCCTGCTTGCCCATCTCTGGAGCTCAGATTCAGGCAGAGATGGCAGGCTTGGTCCCTTAGCAGATTCCTGGAAGTCTGTTTTGGAGGGAAACCTCCCCCAGCCCTTGACGAGCTGACTCCTGAGTGGCGACTAAAATACCAGGCAGGCTCAGGCATAGGGGAGTGACCACTCCCCCCTGTCCATAGGGGACAATGTTAAACATGCATGTGGCCAGCACATGCACTTACGGTGATTGGTTGGAAACCACAGGGCGGACTTACCCCCTATGGTAATGTGTGTTGGAGTGACATAAAAAAAGGCTGTGTGCCTGGTAAAAGTGTACATCCTTGTATATCCTTTGTGGAGAAGACCTGATGTATGCTGATATTCATCTTCAATCCGAAGGGAGTTTTTTTTAAGACTTTGAGCAATAAACACCTTGCTTTGACTACAATTGCAATTGAATCCTGCGACCAACAGAATTGCACCAAATGCTATTCCGTTCCCCTACTCTTCTGGGTTGAGCAAAGCATCTCAGAAGCTCAAGCCCTCTGCCAGCTACCGTGCAGTGCCTGGTCGATTGCGAGAGATCAGACGGGAACAGCTGACACCAAACAGGAGCTGATTGTAGAGTTTGGTGGTGGCAGCATCGTTATGCCCACAGCACAGTGGGCGGAGTCAGTGACAGGCGGTCACTGATGGTAAGCGTGAATCCCTGATACCCCAAGTTCCAGTGGGGATCGAAACCCCAACCTGTGATCGGGAGTCGGGCTGAAGCCATCCGGTCACAGATATTGGAAGCATAGCGATGGGATAATCCCAGGTGGCTTTTTGGTTACCCGATGAGAGAAGCTGAGTTACTCAGGAGAGCAGTAACTGCAGTTCAGAAGAACGTGCAGGATGGCTGATCACAGCGGAACAGAGTTGCACCAGACAGAGGTGGAAAGTGCGGATGGCGTAACAACGGACGCCCCTCAAAACGTGGTGGGAGCAACATGGCCCGCCCCCTCTCACAGCAGTTATGTTTCTCTGCATTCCCAAGCATGGCAGGAATCCCAATGTCTTGGGGGGGGCGGAACGGATACGCTAGCAGAGAGGCTAGCGAAATTGGGAGAAAGGGCAACGGAGCAGGAATGCATGCTAGTCATTCGGATATGGCATGGTGAGCGGGCAACACCGGCCGTGGTACCCCGATAACCGTTGCAGACTGCTGTACCGCGATCAGATCGTAAACAATTTGCCAAGTTTACAGATACTGACAGTGATGATGGACAATTGCAAGTATTCGAAATTACTTGTAAACTACACGATTTACCCAAGCAGGAGTGGGTTAGACACCTAGTGCCCACACTGCACGGAGAGCCTATCGAGGAGTGGCCACCGAGGACTGCGGTGACTATGATGAAGTTGTAAGGGCCCTCCTACAGCGATACTTTGTCACTCCTGAGTCCTTTGTCGAGTAGGGAAGGGGGAGAGAGGGGAAGGCGATACAGCGCACAGAGGAGATCTAGGCGATTCAAGATCACACACACAAATAAATGCTAATAGAAAAATAGTAGATTCCTGATAAAAGATATTGCTGTTATGAGGGTGCTCCCAAGGCACAATATAGAGGTATACAAAAAAAAAAAAGGAAAAAAAGAACTCCTATGTATAGGGGCACACCTCAATAAAATATAGCTTTTAATAGGAAAATCAATTAAAATATAGGAATCACATAATTAGTAAAAATAGAACACACGTGAGATCAAACACAAGATCTCAAAATTTCATATAGTAATCTATGCTCAACAGACAATACACAAGTACACACAGTAATGAAGTAACATTAATCAAAGAAAAACGGGGAAATATTGGAGTATTAGTAGATAGAGGACCTCATTGAGAGTCTCTCGCAAGATGCGATCGCTCACTGGCAAAAAGGGTCCGGATATTGTAATGAAGTGCTTGCAATGCGTCTCGTAAGGATGCCCACTATGTTTTAGCGAGCTCCGGGAAATGAAGGATTAATTGGGACCATCGAGAGCCATCGGAGCTGCTTGCAGCCTTTGGGGTTGCCTTAGCCTTCCGCAAGCACTGCGATCATTGCTGGCTGAAATACATTCAGGTGACGTGTACCATGATGCTGCTTTGTATATTATGCACGCCCTTTAAACAGCATTTTGGTGGCCTGACACGCCTGCGTTCGCACATCCACTCCCACGTTCACATCCACAAACGGCACTGTCACTCAAAGCAGCGACCTGAAAGTAACTTGCGAGCTACCAAAATCAGATCACAATGAATGACTTGCGCTCACGCACTGCAAATTATTCGTACGCGCAGAAGTGCGAATATCGCACCCAGCGAGCGTGCCCTAGCGAGAGACTCTGAATGAGGTCCAGAGTGTAAAGTGAATTGGTGTAGTCACCATTAGGTGATGGCGAAAATAAATCAAAACATATATAAATCACATGTATAAAACACATACATATTAAAAAGCAACATGACCACTTGTATGCTCAAAATTATTAATTCCTACACATATAATTAATTGAGGCGTCCCTCTAATAAATGGGAATGTGGAGTATGCTAAACACCAGGTACAATGTTCAATGATTCAAGTGTAGTAACTAATAGAGGAAAAAATAGACTGTGCATTTACATACACTGGGATCTGTTTTTCCCAGTCCAGCCAAGCATCAGACTGGGAATGAGAGTCCTGTGCAACAGCACAGTGAAAGAACAATAGGCCCGTTTCTGCTGCCAGCACTGGACTATGAGCGCCCCCTGTTGCAAAGCATTGCAGGATGTCAATCAAAGTCGCAGCTGGTGAGAGAACAGAGAAAATAAGTAAAGTACCTGTCAGTGATTAGCAGGATTCCTTGTGGGATAGTGGTCAATGATGCAGGGGCCCCTGTGCATACAGGGGTACCCCTCGAGCGGTGCCGAAGTACGTTCCGCCAAGGACTTTTTCCAGGGGACTCCTGAGTCCTACAGGAAAAAGTTCCGGGACTTGCCCAAGAACCCTAACAGCACCCATGAGCAGTTCGCCACCCACCTGAGGCAGTACATGGTGAAGTGGGTGAAGGGATCTGGTGTCACTACCTGGGACGCACTGATTGATCTGCTGTGCCAAGAGCAGTTCTACCGCAGGTGCGCCCCAGAGGTAAAGGAGTGGGTGCTAGATCGGGAGCCACCCAGCGTGAAGATGGCTGCTCAGTTAGCAGACAAATATGTGGCAATTCGGCCACAAGGGTAGAAGCACCCGACCAGCAGCTGACCCCAATAGACTGTACAACCAGGGGAATACCCCTCTTCTGCTCATCACCCCCCAAAGCGGGCATCCTCCAACCTGGGTGCTCTTAGCCAGCAACCGCCCCGTCCTGTCCCTGAAATCATCAGAGACCACCGGGGTCACGCCTGGACAAGAAGTGCTACAGCTGTGGGAAAATCGTACATCTAAGGATGAACTGTCCCACACCCCAAACTCGTGCCCCAAATCAGAGTGCTGGAGCCTGGCTTGCTTGTCTGACGTGTGGAGGTGAGCCCAAAGAGACTGTTCCTACTCCAGCCAGTCCAATGGAGTATGGTGAGAATCAGGTGGACTCTACAGAGAGAGTCACCTGCATGGCCAAGGGGCCACCCCAAAATATGTGTCAGCACCTACATATAGCCATACACTACTCTTCCTCTACCTGCAATAATACACCACACACATTACACTCTCCCTGCACTAATGCAGGGAGAGTGTAACACATATTACGTGTCATATACACATATTGCATACTATATGCCACTTCAATCTGTACATTGCACTGCAGAACCTTGATTGTCATTTATTAAACTTGTGCAATTACTGTAGTTTAAATTTCTCAACTGGAGCGTAGCCAATACCTCTTTTTCCATCTTATTTTTGCTTTTGGTTAGCAGAATACACAATCTCCATTGGGCAGCTGTTCCATTGTAGATACTCTTTAAGCCCAAGGGCATTAATTATTTTTATATTCTATGATATCCCAATAGCTGGACCAGTCTGCAGTGACTGAAGACAGAATACAGGTCTCAGGAGTGTGAATGCTGCAGCGTGCAGGGGTGGACTCAGGACTTTAGAAAGGTAAGTAGTATACCCTAGGGGTTCTGATGGGTGGTGGGTTTCACTACACTACAGAAAATATGGGGGGACATTGTTTTAATTATAGTAAAAGTGACAATATAGAAATAAAAACAAAAATGGCAAAAATTATAGATAAATATAGTAAAAGGAACCTTACATTTATTACTATATGGTTGGTGACACTTTACATCTAAAAAACTGCACAGATTATGGTTATTTTAATTTTAAAACAAGAGCGAAGATTATTACTAGTTTATCATTATGTTGATAAAAGGGGGTCCAAATTAATATTTTAATGAAAGGGGGCACATGTTATTACTATTTTAATAAAAAGGACCCAAATTATCACTATTTTAATAAAAGGCACCACCGACTATTGATATTGTTATAAGGTGAATGGCCACACCCCTCCAACTGATGGCCACACCTACCCAATGGCTGGTCATGCCCCTTCAGTGGGCCCCTGATGCCCCAGTTCGAAAAAATAAAATAATAAAAAAATCTGTCCCACTCAGTGGTATCGAAAGGGGCTTCTCAGGTATTCAACAGGTATCAGTCAGTCATTCAGCATACTCTTCACGGCCGTGGAGAGTGAAACTGACAAGAGTCTGCAGCTTGTGTAAGGTTGAATTCACTGCAAAATTTATTTGAAACAACAATCCACTTATATAGCATATCCAAGGCATTTCCTGATTAATACATATTAACTGCAATTCCAGGGCCGTAACTAGGGTGGTGCTGCCAGTGCAACATGCCCCGAGGGCGGAAATGGCCGCTCACCACAATCTCTATCAGCCGCCGGGCACCCGCTAGGTATTAGTAGCTACTTTACTGCACAGTCCTGTCACTTTCATGGATGCTCCGCCTCCCAACCAGTTTGTAATAGGGACGGGAGAGCCCATCCCAGCTCTGGCTGCTCCTTCCCCTCTTCCCATGACAGGTCAGAAACTGTGCGTGCAGTGGTTATGGCCGGGGTCCCCTGTGCTGCGCTGTTGCAGTAATCAGGGAGCAGGCAAGGAGGGACGGGGCCGGGATCACGTGACCCGACACAATAAAGTTTTATTTATTTTTTTCACAGCACTGCACGCGTGACGTCATGCCGTCTGCGCGCTGAAGTAGAGAGACTTGCAGTGAGGAGCCTGCAGCCTCCATGAGGAGGAGTAAAGAGAAGATCAAGGTAAGTAAGAAAGAGACATAGGGAGGGAAGGGCTGAAGTTATGGTGACGCAGAGAATGAGCTGACACTACAGAGACACACAGGGGGGCTTAGACTATAGACAGACTCAGGAGGTTAGCGGACACTATAGAGATACAGGGAGAAATGATATTATAGACAGATACAGGGTGGAGTGCTGACACTATAAAGACACTCAGGGGGGATGACACTATAGAGAGATGGGGTAAACACACGGGGAGCAGGGCTGAAACTGCTTCAGAGATATGGGATGAACTGAGGCTATAGAGATTTGAGGTGAATGGTATTGGAAAATTAGTTTAATGCTGGAGCGACACACCTTGTTTGTCATGTCATTTGTTAGTTCATTATGAGTAGTCAGTGATAGGGTAGTGTAGTACAATGAATATGTGGACCACTAGGGAGTGTAATGTAGTCAAGAATTACAGAGCACCAAATAAGTATAAAACATTTATTTATCCCTAAATGAGTGGGAAGTAGTCGGGATGTCGTAATCCCGGCAAGGTATAAATGGTAGGCGTCGAAATCTCGGCTTACCGATCGAAGGCAAGCCGGGCGCCGGGAGCGGACAGCCGCGGGGGGAGGCTTAGAGGCTCCGGGGGGGCGGGACTTGGGGTTAGGCACCCCCCCGGGTGGTTAGAGTTAGGCACCCTCCCAGCTGAAGGGGAGGGGGGGGGCTAGGGTTAAGCACCTGGGGGGGAGGTTAGGGTTAGGCACCCCTATAGGAGGGTTAGGGGGGGGGAATTAGGTTGTTTATACTTAACTCCTCTGTCGGGCTGCCGCTGTCGGGATGCGGCTGGCGATTCCAAATGAGTAACCTACACCCCATCATACATCCTATACCACATTCACCCCATACTACCTAGTTTGTCCACAGGGTACAAGACACTGGTTTAATTTGCCATGGACCCTCCAGTGCTGCAAACTATCAGTAATATCAAAATATGACACGGTGTGGGGGGAGTGGGGGCGCTGATGCTCTAAAATGTCTAGTTAAGGCTCTATTGGCTAATTATTCTGTCTTAAGCTTTATCTTCCTAGCCAGTACTGGGCAGTACTGAAATTAGCTAACTCACTAAATTTGCTGAGACATCCTAAAACTTAGCTGAACACAAAATACTGATGAGATGTCAGTGTGTGAGCATATTTACACATCAATCTGTACCTCCCTATAATTACTTGGTAAGTCTGTACAAAGAATTTTAACAAATATAAAATGGATTCCATGAGCTATCATGGTTTTGACTTTATTATTCCCCTCTTTTTGTTCAAATCTCTATTCCTAATCTGATTCCAAAGGGTACATTACATTCACAGTTTATACCATAAGGGCATAAGGCATGGGATAACATCCATTCAGTTCCCTATACAGAGATCAATGGCCCTCATTCAGAGCCGTACGCTCTGAGCAGAGCGCACGCTCTGCATGAGGGCCGGGCTCCATTTTCATGGAGCGTCCTCCTGGACGCTCGTATAGCTGTGGGTCACCACCCACAGGCTATACGAGCGTGCATTTTGATGGTCGCGATGGTCGTGACCATCGCGACCATCGAAATTGCGAGCCGGAGCCTGCGGTTGAGGTTTTCAACCGCAAGCTCCGGAGTGATTTTGGCTCTATCAGAGCCAAAATCACTCCCACTGACATCACTAGTGATGTCAGTGGGCCGGCTTCTGACGGGAGGCGTTCCCGTGGGAACGCCCCCGTCAGGGAGGCACGCCCCCGGCACGCCCACCAAAGGGGGCGTGCTGTCAATCAACATTGACAGCACGCCCCCTTTGATCGGACACAACGAGCGAAGGAAAGTCCTTCGCTCGTCGTGTCTGGCGCATGCGCACGACGGAGCTCCCTCCGTCGTGCGCATGCTCAGTGCAGACCATCGACCCACTTGCGAGCGGACAGCCGCTCGCGAGTGGGTCTGAATCAGGCCCAATGTTCCCTAAATCCTTATGTCCCTCAAGCTTAGGTTCCTACAGTTAAGAGTGCATGTAATGTACACAGGGCAGGAGCATCTCCCACAGAACCACCGCCATACATCTTATCTGTCCTGTATTCCCTGGAATCCTTTCTTCTCACACATTTAACAGTTCATTACAGCACATCATCATAGCAGTTGGGACAACTCTTTGCTCCTGAGGATCTTGTATGACACTTTTCACAATAGTATGATGTGGAGTCACATCCTGAAATTGATCCAAGAAGTCCAAGATATGCTGATTGTGATCTGGCAGTTTCTTTGGAAGAGAAACATCTCAGCGTCAATATCTTCTTTACTAACCAAATGAAAAGCCTTACAACAATATATATAATTAACAATAATATTAATAATATTCATGAGAACCAGCCTTCTATACAACTAAACCATTTGGCTGGGTTTAACCACGAAAACCAATTCTCAGCTTCCAGATCATACTCTGGATCATTACATTGTTTTCTGAATTTCTCCTTAAGTTCATATACCTTTTTAATATGGGCAGCAATAGGGTTACTAAAATTGTTTGCTACATAATTACAGCATGCTGGGCACACAATCTAACACATTCCACCTTGTTCGGCTGTTAAGCAATCAAGCACAAGCTGATGCTGCTGTAATATATTAAAGTTTCAGTTTGAATGTCTAAAACATCCAATATTTGATCTGTCACATTGTGAAACAATTCAGCTAGTGCCTCTATGCTACCAAACAAGAAAAACTAAACCAACAATAAGGAATGAATAACACATTATACATCTCCTCCACAGCACACGAGTTGTCTTAATTGTTATTGCATATATTGTTGAGTATCTAAGGGTGGTACTATTAATTGACAATTCACCTGTAGCAATAAGAGTGTTAGGCACCTGTTAGTCACTACTCATCACGTTAATCACATCTCCGCCACAGACAGGCTTGGGGCCTATTAAATTGTATCTGTACGTTCTAATTGTGTATCGTGATTGGGTTATATTTCCTTTGTCACTTTCTTGTAGTGTGATGCGTGTATCCACGAGTCCTTCGAACCTGGGCTCAAGAGACTTTCTCACGTGCTTCTTTGTGACCACCCAGTCACCAGGTTTCAATTGATGAGTGCTTTCAATGCTGCTGTGGTATGGAATAGAAGCAAATACTCGGTGGTGCCATTTGGTTAGTTCCTGTTGTATATGCATCACATATTGGGTTAAATCTCCATGCTCATGCTGAGGTTGCTGTGGGAAATAACAGCCTGTTCTAGCTGCAGTACCAAATAGAAGTCAACCTGTGTTTATCACTAGGAGTGTTTCTCACTGAATACAAGGCTATAGGCCAGCATTCTAGCCAGGTTTTGCTAGTCTCTCCCATGAAATTCTGTAATTGTAACTTGAGGGTACCGTAAAGACGTTCGACACACTTTGGGGTGGTACAGCGTGTCGAAGGCCTGTATGATGCCTAAATCTGTTAACCCTGTGAAGTGGGTTCCTCTATCGCTTTCAAAGCCTGATTCAGCAAGAAACACAGTTGCTTCTACGCTTGCAATCGGTTGATTGTTGCGTACTGCGCATGCATTGCAGTGCGCGAACTAGCCACTGCAATCGGGACAGCGATCGCAGAGGATACGCAGACCCATGGCAGAGTGATTGATAGGAAGTGCCGTTTGTGGGTGGTGATGGGGGGGGGTCAGGCAAACACAGGCATACCAGTGCGTTTCAACGCTATTGCATGGGCCTGCATAAATTAGCCACTGCGATACCAGATGCCGCCTGAGGACTCATACCGTACGCTGAAGTAAGCAATTCCTGAGTAAGGTCTGGACTTCATTAACTGTCTGATGATATTCGATGTTACCGATTGTTTCTCTATGTTGGCCAAGTATACAGATGTGAGTAAGGAATTGGGCGTCCTTATATCAGGCTGCGATCACAATGCGAATGCAAACATTTACATGTCCCTGTTGATTTTAGCAACTGCGTTGCATGCGTATAAGCAAAATAGCGATCTGTAGTGACTCAGGCCCTCAATCACTTCAGGTACTCCAAATCGGCACACAACTTCTTGTATCAACTTCCTAGCTACTGTCTTAGCATTTGCTGCCCTGCAAGGCCATGCCAATTAGAGAATATGTCTGTGCACACTAGGGTATACTCATAGCATGAACACTTATATAGCTGTATGAAGTCTATTTGTATTCTCTGAAAAGCGTAACAAGTCTGGGATGTACTTTTAGGTGGCTTCTTGACCACCTTGCCAGGGTTGTGCAAAGCACAGAAAGTACACCCTGAGACATAGGCCTATGCAGCTTTGCTGAAGCCTGGAGCTAGCCAGTGCTATCTTCACCATGGCGTCTCTGGACTGGTGAGTGATGCAGTGTAAAATTTGGGATAGGACTGGGTATAGGGCACGTGGCAGAGACGGTGGTGATCAATCCATCTGTCGCCCTGCAGTATTGCTCCTTGATTTTCCAAATCCTGTCTTTCCTTGTCTGGGATCTGGCTCTGAAGCTTGACCAGTAGGTCTAGGTCCAATGTATCTGAGGTTACTGCTACCATTACCTGTGTGTCCGGTAAGGGGAGTACTGCGGCCTGTTTTGCGGCACTATCGGCTACAGCATTCCCTTTAATCCTGAGTGTTCTCCCTTGTGTGTGCCTTAACCTTAATTACTGCTATTTAGGCAACTGAAAGGCAGCAAAGAGTGCTCCAAAAGAATCTCTGTAACTGCATGTGGTACTTGTAAAGTCAAAGGGTGCTGCTCTGATCACTGGATCTAATTGCAATGAGTAGTAGCCTAAAGGTTTTTGTTTTCCTCCATGTTATTTTATACCTGTGTCTGATTTCCCCCCTGGCATCTCCATGTCTTGGTCCCTGAGGGGGATTCACATAGGCAATCTGCTGGGCAATAGTCTCACCGCAGAGGCCTTTATAACCTCTTCTAAATCTAACCAACTGGCACTCTATACTCTCCTTAGTCTTCTCATTTGCCTATGGAAACCCATTGGTTGCTGTTTGATGTTAGGAATATATTTTAAAATAATCAATTCAGAATTACTCCATGGTTTGTACCATTTGGTAGGTGTGATCCATGCTGGTATAGCAACCTGTCCATTAGTTTGATCTGCCTCCACTGCAGTTTGTGAACAAACTGGATACAGTCTAGTGGGGGGTTCTACAGAATCATCATAAGTTGGGGGTGCAGATTCCACAGGTGAGACCCTGGGAACCTCATGGGCAGGAGGGACTCCTGGCCTTCTGGTTTTGCACATCATGCAAATTCTGGTTTGCCAGTGAAACACTCTGGGACATGGGCACCTCCAGTTATATCTAATGGATTTCTTATTTTTCAAAACTTCAATGCATTCGTGTGTACTCCTTTTAGTTAGCCTAGTTGGTGGCTGGCTGGGTTTTACAGGCATATGACCAGCAAACACCGTGTAAAGTGTCTCCTGCAAGATTGCAGTGTCCACATCTAGGGCACTCCCTATTGGGATACCCTCTCTGTTTATAATGGCCCCTCTGTCTGGGTCCTAGTGCTACTGTTGCACCTGTATTTGGTGTATCTATTGGGCAGGGATATCCCATATCCCCCATTCCCATAGATAACGTTTGATCTTCCATCTTCTCTCTTTCTCATACTCAAGCAATTTCCGTTTCAATCCACAAATCATGCCTCTGGGTCAGTCCTTTGCGCGTCACATAACTGCAATGCTTTAATTTTAAATCCTGCAGCTTTTCCGAGTCAAGGGTACCTTCACTATGAGATACCCGCTCGCTGAAGTAATATCTTTCAGCTTTTCCAAGTCAAGGGTGTTCTTATTAGATACCCGCTCGCTGAAATGATATCCGCATTCCCTTCAAAGATTCCTCGCCGTGGACACACTTCATTATGTAATGACCATCCGAGGGATCTCTACATTTGAGGGATGACTTTCTGTGTTCCCCATACTTAAGTACATCTAAGAATGTTTATAAGGGACAATATCTAACCCCAATGGCGTCTACTGAGAGGAAAATGGCAACTTACAAGGATAGTAACACGGTCTTGGCTGGTGAGAAATACAGTACCTTCTCTGAAATATATACTTTTTACAACCCAAGGACTTCCTTGTCTGCTTTCTAATACAGCTGAACACACACACTGATGACAATACATATATTTGGGTTTTACTTCTTACTGGTGCCTGTGAGTTAGGTTGGTGCGATCACATATGTCACACTAGGGTCTGCCTATGTCTGTGGGTTTGGGGACAAAATTACAAGCTACTAGGATAAAAAGGTCATCACCTTCCTAGGTTTCTGAAAATAGGAGCACCTGTCCTACAGGACATATATCATTAAGGAAATATCCTCTAACACCTCCTGGCCTTACCAGAGTAATAATTGACATATACTTATAATAGGTTTCTATCATAACTCTAAATGCTAACAACTTAAACAAGTAATATATATATATATATATATATAGACATGTATCCTGACCCTGTTGCCCAATATTAGTCACAATAAGAAATTGCAGGAAGCCTCACCAGACCCAGTGGGCGGTTATTGACCGTCACTTGATTCAACTGGTCATTGATGTCAGAATTGCAAGTCCGCTAGGTTAAGGGCGCCTATACTCACGCCGACCAGGCAAGCCAGTTGCGCCAGGGTCTAGGTTAGTCTTAACCAGCCAGTTACAAATCAGACACACTCTAAAAAAAATTACTCAGCTTATTCAGTCACAATTTGATTCGCACAATCATACGCTTTAGAGACACAAAAAGCACTGATAAGCAAACAGAGAATAAAACAATTTGCTGAATGACTGAGGATCTTTACCCCGAGTTTTACCTTACAACAGAGCTATAAACCATTAATTTGTATGTCTTTTCTTTCTTCTGTTCTATTTTTATTTCCTCAATCTATTTCAATAATTAAATTTTTTCTTTTTAATTGTAATAATAAATGTGGCCACAAAAAAAAACTGTAAAGGGGAGGCATTGGGAACAGAAAGGGGAGGTGCCAATACAGGAAGGAGTCATAATTAATCATTAATCGCCCCCCCCTAAAAGAACAGTCTAGATTCGGCGGGTGTGCAGCAGAAGAATAGATACTGTGCGCATGCACACAACATCTATTCTCTGTATAGGGGGAGCCTGGGGGCAGCCCAGCATCTCGGAGTGCTGGGCACGCCCCCACAGTGACATGGGCAGAGGTCCTGCGCGGCTACTCTCATTTCCCAACAGGCCCGTCCCGTTATAGTATCGAATTGTTGCGATGCCTATTTACCATCGCATTGCATGATTTAATGGTAGTGTCTAGATACCCTTCATGGAAAGGACCCTGACGTTATCAGCTACCATACATCATTCCCTACCATCCACGTAGACATAGAGGGGGAATATAATCTTGTGGCGAGCAGACAAGTTTCTTCTTTAGGTGGACTTTATGGGTATGGAATCAGAATTCCGCCCTCACTCACGTCACTTCCAGGTCCTTCGCATGAAGGAGAAATAAGCTCCTACCATTATTTGATGTCATAAGCCGGCAACTATTTGATGCCAGGCTTCCGATATCCATCCCATTCCCTACTCTGAGTCTGGAACCCTTGAAGCTCGGCAGTGTTGTTACGTCTTGAGCGCTGCTCACCAGCGCCACCTGGCGACGGCTGCTGGAACTGCACGGCCATGCTTCTTCACGTCGCCGGTGCACAGATTGCAGCAATGGACTCTGCTACTATGAAATAATTCGGGATGTGTAGGACAGGCAGCAGCTGGGAGAAGGCGGCACCATGCAGCACACACATCACAAACACAGGACGTTGTGGGAAGGACTCGGGACCTTCCCCCTCAGCTCGTGTCGTGGACTGTGCACAGTGGTCACGTGACCGGAAAGAACGGCCGCGCGCCGTCTCACTGGGTGTGATTAGCGCATGCGCTAGTTTCTTATATCCGGATAATAGTCCCAGCGGGGAGGAGGGGGATCACTGATCACTGAGCGACCCGGGGGAAGGTGGGAAGCGCTGTGGGTGAGCTTGGGAGGGTTTTGCTATTGTGTCACCAAGTGGTCTCTCCCTACCACACTCTCCCCATAGTCTGTATCCTAGGTAGCAGCAGTGTTGGGTGGGATGTAAGGTGGGCTGTGAGTGTGAGTACTGTGGCTCAGTAAACAAAATTTAGAGAAGTGTGGCTGAGAAGCTGCAGCAGAGCTGTGCAGTGTATAAACAGTGACCTATCATTTTTTACATGTCTATGTTAGGGAAATCAAATTGGGGCTTATAGACAGATATTGTGCAGGGGTGTAGCTCAGATGCTAATCCAGTTGTGTTTGTAATTTTCAGCAGGTTGACTTACATGTAAGCTATCCATGTGACACATGGCGAATGCTGAGGTAACCGTCCCTATGGGGGACGTTGTGGTGATCCCTAGTGACTGCACAGAAGGGGAGGATCCTGAGGACACCAAGACGCAGGTTATCCTGCAGTTGCAGCCTATACCCCATGAGTAAGTGCTTGTAAATATTCTTTTAATCTATTCTTATTCAGGATCTTTCAACAGTTTTCACACTTTTACTTTAAAATGTATTAGTGGATACTTCTTTGTTAGACTTCATTTTGAGTACCATCATATTCATGCTCTCGAGCCAATTTCACTAATAATCCTGCTGCTAAAATATTCTTCTTTCTATTAATGATTGTATCCTGTTTTTTCCCTATTCATGCAGGATGTACGAGGAGATGTCTGACACCAATGCTGCTGTTGTGTCTCTGGAAACTCACACTCTGAAGATGGGAGACACTCTAGGTTAGTAACATGAGGCTTCCCTTTATTGCTTTTCATTGGAGGTAACCTTATTCCTTAAGGTTTTCCTTTGTCTTATAGATGGTGGCACGGTGGAACTAAGTGAGGACATTGATATTGCATATCCCATCACCTGTGGGGACAGCAAGGCTGTTTTACTATGGAAGAAATTTGTGTGTCCTGGAATCAATGTCAAATGTGTCAAGGTGATGATGTACATAAATTTACCCACTGCAGATGCCTCTAAAACCCCTTATCCACACACTCTACATCTCCCACCTGGACTATTTTTACCTTCTCCTTTCTGGTCTCCCTATGTGTTGCCTCTTTCTATTCCAATCTATTCTTAAAGCTGCTACTCATCTTATTTTTTCACTAGTTACATATCCCTTTAGAATTCAATTCAAACTCCTCACCTTAAATATAAAGCCCTTAATCATTCCTCCTCTACCTACAGATATGAGACCGCCGGTGTGCCCTAGATGTCTCGGGAGTAGTAGTAGACCATACGTTACACACACCGTGCACTAGAGATGCTAGGCTGCGACAGTAACTGCACAAGAATTGGTTTTACATACTTACAGAGTTGCAGATGAAGCACAATAGAACTTGGGGCCTGATTCAGACCCGCTCGCTAAGATGAATACTCTCGCTGCTGTCTATGGTATGTAGTGTGTATGCATTTGCCCGCTGCACATAGACAGCCAGCAGAGTGAGTGACAGGAGAAACCGTTTGTAGGTGGTAACAGGGGCTGCCCATTAAAAACGGGGGCGTGGAGGTGCAAACGCAGACGTACCTGCGCATCTCAACGGCGTTTTAGAGATGTGTATAATTATAAGAGTATCATAGAACACGTCACCTGGCTTGTTTTTACACTGAAGTGCTTGTGGCAGGGTATGGTCAACCGCAATCGCTGCGATAGCGTCTGATGTACCGATGGTTGCATACACTTCCTGGACATGATGTGCACAAGTGGGGGCGTCTTAAGACAGGCTGGTGGGTGTCTGCATACACTATGTGATCGCTCTTTAAGAAATACTGGGCGTGCTAATGCATTGCAGTGCGATAGCACTGCCTATGCAATTACATACACATCGTGCGAGCGATCGCATCTAGTGAGTGGCTCTGAATCGGGCCCTTGTGTGAGAAAAAGCTGCAACCTTGTGCCCTGAGGGACTATTAGGCACAAGTTAAGCAGTGGTGTATGAGGACATATCTGTCTCTCCTCCCTCCTCTCTGTCCACACTCCCTCCAGCCCTCTCCCTGCTCCTCCTACTGTCACCTCCACTGTACTCTGGTCACTTTCTCTTGTGCCTTCCTCCAGGTGTTCCACTGAAGCGCCTCCTTGCCAAATCTTCCAGTCTCCCCAGTTTTAAATATTCCCTCAAGACACACATTTTCACTCAAGCCTACCAGACCTCCTCTGAACTATTTTCTTACTCCCTCCTACCCGCCTTGTCTCCTTCCCAGTTCTCGCTCCAACGGTTTACACTCCATCCTTGTAGAGTGTGAGCTCTTGGGCAGGACCCTTTTCCATTTTGTACTTCCTTTGCTCTATCTTTGCCACCAGTGCTCCTTGTTTTTTATATCCTTCCCTTTAACCCATATGATGGGTGCAGGATTGATATGGAAAGCTCAGTTAATACAAAAATAAGGTTCACAAAACAATGCTTGAAGTGCAAAAGTTAGGTATTTTATTCAAATATACCCAAATGATACATCAGGTGGTGTGAGGACATTTCTAGAGTGAAGAACTGACCCCTAATATTGTTCTGACACTCATTCTTAGGGGTATATGTACTAAAGTGTGGTTTTTTTAGAAGTGGAGATTTTGCCCATAACAATTAATGAGATTGTACTTCTCATTTATCCAGTACCTTCTAGAAGATAATAGCTAGAATCTGATTGGTTGCTATCGTGTCTTAAAGTCTGAGGCATTCTGATTCTATCAACTGACAAAATGTTATCTTATCTGTGCCTAGAACATATCGGTACATTTTTGTATATATGCTAAAGTTAGATAGAAACAGGACAGCTTGGTATATAGACTGTAGGTTACATGCATTTCTAAAGTGTCAGTTTCTGATAAATAGTTGATACAAATGCTTTATTATTGCACAACCATAATCTTTCTCCTACCTAATGGTCTAAGCATCCTGAGACCATTCATGTGTGGGGTTGCTTTTCAGCCAATGGAGTGGGATCACTCACAATTTTGCCTAAGAACACAGTCATGAATAAAGAATGGTACCAAAATATTCTCCAAGAGCAACTTCTCCCAACCATCCAAGAACAGTTTGGTGACGAACAATGCCTTTTCCAGCTTGATGGAGCTCCTTGCCATAAGACAAAAGTGATAACTAAGTGGCACGGGGAACAAAACATCGAAATTTTGGGTCCATGGCCAGGAAACTCCCCAGACCTTAATCCCATTGAGAACTTGTGGTCAATCCTCAAGAGACGGGGGGACAAACAAAATCCACAAATTCTGACCAACTCCAAGCATTGATTAGGAAAGAATGGGCGGCCATCAGTCAGTATGTGGCCCAGAAGTTGATTGACAGCATGCCTAGGTGAATTGCAGAGGTCTTGAAAAAAAAAGGGTCAACACTGCAAATATTGACTCTTTGCATAAACTTAATGTAATTGTCAATAAAAGCCTTTGACACTTATGAAATGCTTGTAATTTTACTTCAGTATACCATAGTAACATCTGACAAAAAGGTCTAAAAACACTGAAGCAGCAAACTATGTGAAAATCAATATTGTGTCATTCTCAAAACTTCTGGCCATGGCTGTAGTATGCACTGTATAATCGTTTACTGAATTGTCTTATTGCCTTTCTAATTTACCGACACTTTTTTTTTTTTTTTTTCTTACTGGCTATGTTGTATTCAGTTTAATGACCAAATGATTAGTCCCAAGCACTTTGTACATCTGGCTGGAAAATCAACTTTAAAGGATTGGAAACGAGCCATTCGGCTGGAAGGAGTCATGCTGAGGTTGGCATCTTATGTATCTGTTTTGTTAATGTGTCTATAACTGGTGAATTGTAGAGCTGTAGCTGTTTGCCATTCTCTGCAGGAAAATGATGGATTCTGGACAGATTGATTTTTATCAGCATGACAAACTCTGCACAAACACCTGCCGGAGCACTAAGTTTGACCTTCTGATTAGCAGTGCACGTGCACCTTTTCCAGGACAGAGCAGTGTAGTGCAGACCGCCACCACAGGAGAAGGTATGGGATTACATGTCTAAAGCACCTAACCTGTCATGTCCATTGCAAAATAACTCCCCATTTGTACCACCCACATTACAGTAGTATTGCTAAACTGACAGAAGGGCAACAAAAAGATGCCCACCCATCCCTCTAAAATCTGTCACCTTCTTCATCTAAAGGCAGTCTCTCTTCAGTAAGTGTGTCGGAAGAAACCGTGGAGGATGGTTCAATTGAGTGGGGTCCTGGACTTACTGCTACAGTACATATGAATAGAGAAGACCGAAGTAAAAAAGAGGCAGAAGAGATATCTGGTAAGCAAGATCAGAAAAACAATACAGCCACCTGTCATATTCTGTTAGCATGTTCTGAACAGCAATATTTTCTGAAAATTGTAAGAATGAAAAGTAAAGATACTATGGGCCAGATTCAAGTAGCTGTGAATAGTTTTCGCACAAAAAGGCGTTTAGTGCAATCTTTTGGTGCGAATTCTCCATACACTGATATAGTGAAAAGTTTTTTCACTATACCAGAGCAGGTGAAAGTTGTGCAAAATCGTTACTTTTGGTTAAATATGTCTTGGTTCAGAACCCTTTCGAAAAAAACCCTTGTACACACACAGCGGCAGCCGCTAGGAGGGGGCTGGGACATGCCCCCTGGTTGCCGGGACCTGCGGGTAGAAACAGATTATGGTGGTTCAGTGTGTACGAACAACCGCCATCTGCAGATTACTCGATCTGCAGATATATCTGTTTAGTGTATACCGACCATAAAGTACAGCTAGGTAATCTCTGCAAAAAAGAAAAACCACTATATGGATTAGCACGATCATTAGTGGTGCAAAAGCTACACACAAAGTCTGTGTGAGACCAATTCCTATTGTACTTTGTTTATTTAGATACACTAGGTCATATTCAGAAGTATCAGTGCTCCTGATTGACGCATGTTATTTTTCAGGGATAATGAGTGTTACACAGTATGTGGATTGTTTGTATACCCACACACTTATACAAAATGTATACATAAACAGAAAATTGGGAAAAAATTAGAAATAGAAAAAATTGCATGCACTGTTAGAGAGAAATGTATGTCTAAAACTTATAGCACTACAATGGTGTGTTCATAAGTATAGTGCCCAGTACGGACCTCAAACAGGTCACAGGCAATATGCATGGTCAGTGGGTGTTGCGTCCTGGTGGGGCGGTGTCCTGTACCCTGTTATTGTTGCGCTCACCTCCTTGTGAGTGGGGTGATGGTCTCCGGTGGCTCAGTTCGCTGACTGCGCCGCCAGTATGTCGGTGTGCAAGGACTCGCGCGCACTGACTGGGGCAGTGTCCAGGCCGGCTCTCAGCGAGACTTCCGGTTTGCCGCGTGTCGTGAGACTCCGCTGCTTCCGGGTCTCAGCTGGTCTACAGCCGCTCGAATCGCACCAACTTCGAGGAGACTTGGTTGTATTGGGGAGTTGGGGTTGGTGTATATACCTGTCTGATACAGGTGATGTGTGTGTCTTCCAACACGTATCGGCCTCAAGCCTTCCTCAGGGAATTATGTTGCATTTCAGATGTGATGGCTATTTATAGCTGTCATGTGTGGCGCCATCTTTGACCTCAGATGTCATTCTGATAGTGTGGTGGCCATCTTTGAAATTGTATTGGTCATACCTGGCCCTTACAATAAAAACATGGTACAAAATAAAGTAAAATGGATCTAATGCTGGAATTAAGATGACATAGAGCACAGGTTCTCAAACTTGGTCCTCAGGACCCCATACAGGTCACGTTTTGCAGCTCACCCAGCAGGTGCACAGGTGTAGTCATTACTCACTGATACATTTTAAAGTTCCACAGGTGGAGCTAATTATTTCACTTGTGATTCTGTGAGGAGACCTGGAAAACATGCACTGTTTGGGATCCTGAGGACCGAGTTTGAGAACCACTGACATAGAGAAATACTTTAGACATATATGGATGGGAAAGGAATTCAATGATTTGGTATGATTTGTGATCACCCAAATCACAGGATATATGTAATGTTCCTCAACATTAATTATATCACTCCTATGGATGTATTACACTAATGTGAATGGCTTTCTTCTTATATATAGCTCGATTATCTAGGGACCCTAACTAGACCCTGCAGCTCAGTTAAATAATCTAATAACACCCACAACCAGCGTAGCGTGGATTTCCAATAAGATTTTCTATACTATATGGATTAGTTGATTCGGTGCAAAAACGTGATATTGCAGCAACACCAGTGGCTGCATTTCCAGCTTTTTGAACTGCATCCATTAGGACACTGACTTTAGGATGTGGGAAGAACTTCAGCTGTTTGTAATGGAATGAGGAGGTTAGTGGTTTAAGACAATGTTGTAAAATATCTGCATGGTCAGAGCAACAAGAGACTAGCTAATCTTGTTGGAGAGGCACTGACCTGTTCACTGGTGTTATTATGCACATGCAGGCAAAGAAAGGGCTATATGAGAGACCAGAATACTAATACTGTATACTTCTTAATGTGTACTTATCTATCTTCAGGTTCCATAGGCATCCACAGGAATATCATGGGGATAATGTAGTTGCAGTGGTCCAGGTACCAAACAGTTAAAGCTTTCAGCTCTCAGGATGCCTCTGGTCCTCCTCCACATATACCCCGCCCCAGGCCACAGGCATTCAGTTGTTCGTTTGGTGTGGCAGGATTCAGACGCACTGTTGTAACAGGGGACTGCTCAGGCAGTCCTAAGATTTAATTTTATGTTTGTTTTTTGTTTGTTTTTTTCTATGATTTTGAGTTTGCAATGCTGAGTGTCTGAATTAAGACACATGCACTGCGACTCCGCCGGGCCGTAACATCTCTGGTGATTTCCGCGTGTCATGGCAGAGCTTGCTAGCAACAATGCTGGGGCCTTGACTGCAACCGGGCGCACGCAGATGTCTGGTAAGGTGATTCCTCGTTTACAGGGAATCATGTGCGACTGTCCTTTCTTCCGGCACCGGAAGCCGCTGCAGTGAGGACCCGGAGTGTGTGCGTCCTCACTAGACCACCGGGTCCTTATCGTCTGACGCCTGGGATCGGCAGCAGAAGCTTCTGCTGCCATGTTGCCAGCTTACCCGGCTGGTTGATGCAGTTTAGGGGAGGTAGGCTCTCCCCCGGCAGCTCCTCCCCCAACGCAGACGCAGTTCATTGAAAGGTTTTTGCGCGTCTGTCGCTCCTCCTACCCGCCTCGTGTATATGAGATGCTCACAGTCCACTACGTTGTGCTGCTGTAGCTGTTGAGTAGTTGATTCAGAGCCCAATGCAACTAAATTGTATATGCATTGAATGTGAAGGTGTGCTAGCTGCTGTGTTGATACTGCCTTTTATTTCTGACTATCAGTTCTAACTATCACTGTTTCTCCTCATCCCTCTGTTGCAGGTGTATGGCTTTTTTTTCTTTACATTTCACAAGTGATGTACTTGTTTGTGAAGGCTGTCACATTACATTACTTTGCATTTTTACCTTTTATAATTGATGTGTCAAAAAGTAAACTGAATCAGCAGGGGGAGGCCCCTGTCCTGCTTTCATGTAAATCCTGTTTGGCGGGCTTGTCCTCTTAGGACTTTATAAAGGATGGTTTGTGTGCTGTCTGTTATAAAGAGCCACTTCACCAGCCCAGTTTACTAGTCCCTGTACAGGAGCCATACTGGGTGTCCTTTTCTCCGGTAATGAAAGCAGTCTGCTGTTGCGAGCAGACTTGAGTCACTAAGGCGCTTAAACAGAAGTTATCTTTTTATTTGTCTGTTCAGCATATGGATTCAGACGCATCATCTGAGGAATCGAATGATGCGCAGGGTTCTTCGGGGTCTAACTCTGCAGAGGAGGACCATTCTTCTACAGTGAATGCTCCTTCTTTGAGGATGGTCAAATCAATCCTAGATATACAGGATGATCAACCAGCTCCTAGTAAGAAGGCACCAGTGTTTAAACACCAAAAGGTGGTGAAAGCTGAGTTTCCTAAATCCGAGCAGCTCACTGAACTTATGGAAGAGGCATGCGGTAACCCGGATAAACTGTTTTATATTACCAAAAGATTAGCATCGTTGTATCCTTTCCTAGCTTCTGAATGTACGAAGTGGGAAATTCTTCCTACTGTGGATGCTCATGCAGGAATGCTACATTGCCTATTTCGTCAGCATCGTCTCTTAAGGATCCTACAGATAGAAAAATTGAAAGCTGTCTTAAGGAAATGTTTTCATAATCTGGAGCTGTTACTCGTCCAGCTAGGGCTTGGGTAGCCAAAGCAGTTGAAGAGTGGACAGGGGCATTGGAGGATTCTCTTATCAGATGCTGTCAGAAAATGGCTCACATATATCTCCCACATACGGAAGCAGCCTCTTATTTTGGGAGGAGCTGCAATAGATGTGGTACTCTTAGATTCTAAAGCATCAGCAGCCTCAGTGGTGGCTCGTAGGGTCCTTTTTGGTTAAGGTCCTGGAAAGCTGATACAGGGTCAAAGAAGGCTCTGGAATCCTTACTTTCTATGGAAATATACTTTTTGGGGCAGAGTTTGATAAGATAATAGCTACACTAAAGCTGCATACACGTAAAGATTTTCTGTCCAACCATCCAACTAGTTGGTTGGAATGAAAATCTGGTAAGGCAAATGACAATGAGCAATTTGCTCCTAAACACCGGAAAATGGACAAAAACTGTTGTTTGAACAAATTGTTTAGCTCAAACATTTAACAAACTTGTCTGACGACCATTTTCATCTGTTTTCTGGCATTTAGGAGCAAATTGATGATCATCATTTACTCCCATACGTTACCAGATTTTCATTCCAACCAATCAACTAGTTGGATGGTTGGACAGAAAATCTTTACGTGTGTACCCAGCCTTAGAGCTTCAAAATCTGCAGGTCTGCCATCTACGGCTACATTAAAGTTTAAGCAGATTTTTTTTCAGTCCTTTTTGTCCCCAGGGACGAGCGAAGGAACATACTACTTCCAGGCAGTCTAGTTTTGGCAGGACAACCAGGCAGAATACTATGAGGTCTGGGACGGCCAGACATCTAGCTTCTAAGCCGGACGACAAACCACCTGCATGATGGGACGGGGACGGGCCTCTTCCTGGGCAGACTTCTTCAGTTTGTGGATTACCAGCATCAAACAGACGCCTGGGTCCGAGAAGTGGTCTCTCAGGGATATGCCCTTATTTTCCGGAGGCTTCCTCCCCAGATTTTTTTTTTTTTTTTTTATTATTTGTACAAATCCCCCATCCGATGTGATCAAGGCCTTGGCTCTGCAGGCAGGGGTGTGATGATACCGGTTCCTGTGTTTCAGCAAGGAAGTGGTTATTATTCCAATCTATTTTTGGTTCAGAAACCGAATGGGTCTCATCCCTCTATTCTAAATCTAAAAACCCGCAACAAGTTTATCCATATGCAAACTCTTCAGTCAATTATTTTGGCAATTGAGCCTGGGGATTTTATGGTTTCCCTGGACATTCAGGATGTGTATCTGCATGTGCCAATATGCCATCCCACCAACAATTTCTACGGCTTGCTGTCCTGCAACAACATTACCAATTTGAGGCACTACCCTTTGGTCTATCAACAGCCCCTCGAGTCTTTACCAAAATAATGGCTGTTATGACTACCTGCATCAGGGAATCAGAATACTACCATATCTGGGATGACCTTCTGATATTGGCACAGTCTCTAGCTGTTTTACAACACCATCTCCAACTGCCCATTGTCTGCCTACAGAAGCACGCCTGGATCATGAATAGGAAGAAA
Source organism: Taudactylus pleione (assembly GCA_031769625.1). Taxonomy (NCBI): domain Eukaryota; kingdom Metazoa; phylum Chordata; class Amphibia; order Anura; family Myobatrachidae; genus Taudactylus; species Taudactylus pleione. The sequence goes on along the minus strand of JAUIMM010000303.1, from coordinate 107,196 downwards.
TCCTTTCTCCAAGCAAATGGTACATCTGGGGGCACTTCAGGTTTTTCAGGCACAAATGGTATTTCTGCCAGAGGACAAGATTGAGGTCCTATCATTGCGAATACGTAAATTGCTACACAAGCGAAGCGTATCCATTCTATCAACGATGCAGGTCCTGGGGTCAATGGTATCCACCTTCGACATTGTGTGGTATGCTCAGTTCCATTTCAGGCCTCTACAAAAATTGATTCTCTCCAGGTGGAATGGACTGTATAATCTGATAAAGTCCCAGAGTGCCTCTCCCTTCCTCCATAAAAGGATCATCTGGACAAAGGTCGCGCATTCTGTATTCCAAATTGGGTTCTTCTCACCATGGATGCCAGTCTTCGCGGATGTGGGGCAGTGACAGGTCATCACACCTTTCAGGGAAGATGGAAAAATCAGGAAAGTCATCTGACTGTAAACATTCTGGAGCTTTGAGCAGTATACAAAGCACTAATCGTGGCACAGGACCTTCTCCAGGGCAGACCGGTCCAGATCCAGTCCGACAACGCGACCACAGTAGCCTATCTCGATCATCGGGAAGGCACGCAAAGTCATGTAGCCATGAGGGAAGTGACAAACATTCTAATTTGGGCAGAACGTCATCTTCCGGCCATCTCTGCAATATTCATCCCGGGAGTTGTTAATTGTAAAGCGGACTTACTAAGTCGTCTGGACATGCACGCCGGAGAGTGGTCTCTCCACCCGGGGGTTTTTCAACTCCTGGTGTACAAATGGGGCCTACCAGACATAGACCTCATGGCATCACGTCACAATCACAAGGTCCCCAGGTACATGTCCAGGACCAGAGATCCCTCACCAGCCTTCATGGACGCACTAGCAGTAAGATGGGACTTCAAGCTGGCTTATCTCTTTCCTCCGATTTCCCTCCTCCCAAGGGTTCTCAGGAAATTCAAGCTGGAAGGCAGAACAGTAATACAAGTGGCTCCTGCCTGGCCCACACATCATTGGTTCACCGACATACGGAATCTATCCATAGACAGTCTGTATCCTCTTCCTCTATGGCCAGATATGTTAGCGCAGAGTTTCTGCCTCCATCCGGACTTACCTCGCCTGTCTTTGACGAGTCTTCCATCTTAAGAGCCAAGGGTTTCTCCAGCTCTGTGATTCAAATGATGCTTGGGTCACGAAAGCCTTCCACTCCCCGCATCTATTAGAGTTTGGCCTTCTTTTGGTCCATGGTGTTCCCACAGAAAATATGACCCTAAGGTGTTTAGGGTTTCTGGTTTTTCTCCAGCTGCATTAGACCTTGGTGGTCTCCGCCTGGCCACTATGAGAGTGCAGATTTCTGCACGGTCAGGCTGGTTCCAGAAAAAGATTGCTTCTGTACCAGATGTTAGAATTTTTTTTTTTTTTTTTGTCCCACCGGTAGCACCTTTGGGATTTGTCTTAGGTTCTCAAGGGGCTATAAGCCCCCATTTGAAGCTCTGGACTCTGTAGACTTGAAATGGTTGACAGCGAAGACACTTTCTTTTAGATATTTCTTCTGCACGCAGAGTCTCTGACTTGGTAGCGCTCTCATCGCTCACCATTTTTTATTTTACACCAGGATAGAGCTGTTCTTTGTACAAGGGGGTTACCTTCCTAAGGTAGTGTCCCGTTTTCATATGAATGAAGAAATTGTGGTTCCAGCTTTTCAGGCTTCAGATCTTTCTGTAGGTTAAGCCTCTCTGGATGTAGTTCGTGCTCTTCGTATCTATGTTAAGCGTACAAACTCTTTTAGACAATCAGATACTCCTTTTTGTGTGTTATGGTTTTAACAAACGAGGATGGCCAGCTAACAAACAGACTCTGGCTAAATGGATACGTATGACTATCTCTCAGGTATACACACAGGCTGATCTCCCTGTTCCAAACACGGTGACAGCACATTCTACCTGGTCTGTAGAGCCATAATGGGCATTTAGTCGTGGTGCCTCTGTTGAGCAATTGTGCAAGGCAGCCACTTGGTCTTCTGTTAACACTTTTCTCAGGTTCTACGCCTTTGATACTTTTGCGTCTCAGGATGCTTCCTTTGGGCGACGAGTTCTCCTTTCTGCTCAGAGCGTCCCCACCCTTGGGGAACTGCTTTTGGACATCCCCATGGTATCCCTGTGTATCCCTATGGAACCTGAAGAAGAAAATGAGTTCTGGTAGACTTACCATTGATTACTCTTCTTCAGTGTCCATAGGGATCCACAGGGATACCATGAGGATATTATGGTTGGAGAGATCCAGACACCAAACTGTTAAAGCTTCAGCTCCCAGGATGCCTTGGGTCCTCCATATATACCCCGCCCTTAGCCATAGGAATCAGTTGTTCGTTTGGTGCGGCAGGAACAAGACGCACCTTTGTAACAGGGGACTGCTCAGGCAGTCCTAAGCTGTTATTTTGTTTTTTGGGTTGGCAGTACTAAGTGTCCTGAATTAAGACTCATATACTGCGACTCCATCTACCTCCGTTGGGCCGCAACACCAGTAACAGGGCTGGTGATTTCGGTGGGGCACGGCTGAGCTTGCTAGCAGCAATGCTGTGACCTGGACTGCAACCAGACGCACGGAGATGTCTGGTAAGGCGGTTCCTCACTTATGTGGAAATGCGTGTGGCAGTCCTTGCTTCTGGTGTCAGAGACGCACCAGAAGACGCTGCAGTCAGGGCCCGAGATTGTTCGCGTCATCACTACACCCCCGGGGCCTTGTCTTCTGACGCTGGGGATTGGCAGTAGACGCTTCTGCTGCCACAAGGCCAGCGTACCCAGCTTGTTAACTCTGCTTAGGGGAGGCTGGATCTACCCAGACGCAGTCCCAGTGAAGGGTTTTACGCGTCTGAGTTGCTCCACCTACCCTCAACGTGTATGTGAGATGCACAAGTATGCTGCTGTAGCTGTTGGTCTCAGGAGGGTTTGGGTAAATCTCAGTGTATACCTCTTCCGTGGTAAAGGTATACAGGGCTCTATATCTACCATTCCTGGTGTTTGTGTAGTTGATTTAGAGTCCATTGTAATTATATTACATATGCATTGCATGTGACTGTTTGCTAGCTGCTATTGACACTCAGTTATAATTCTCTGACAGACAGAGAAATAAAAATCACTTTTTTTTTTTTTTTTTTCTCTCCATCCTTTGGGGTGAAGGTTTTTCTTTGAGTACTTCGCATTCATTTGAGATTTTGTGAAAGCTGTCACACAGCATTGCATTTATTACCTTTATAAACATGTCTAAAGATAAAGGGAAACAGGAGGGGAAGCCCCCTGTGCTGGTTTCATGTATATGGCCTATGTGTCCTCTCAGGATGTAAAGGATGGTTTGTTATAAAGAACCACCTCACCAGTCTAGTTTACCTGTCTCTGGATAAAGAGCCATCTTGGGTATCCTTTTTGTCCCAGATAATGAAGCAATTTGTGGATCGTATGGCTGCTCCCACAATGCCTCCTTGGATGGAGTGTCCACAGCTTGCTATGTTTGGACCTCCTATGCATCATTCCTGGAAAGATGTTTATGGCCATTCTAGTCAAAGTATAGCACCATCTAATGTTGAAAGCAGACCGGTAGTTACTAAGGCGCCTAAGTGCAAGTTCTCTTTATCAGTCTGCTCAACATATGGATTCAGACACATCATCGGAGGAATCGGATGATGTGCAGGGCTCTTCTCCTCCAGGGTCTAGCTCGTGGGAGGAGGACCATCCGTCCAAAGTGGATGTTCCTTCTTCGGTGAGGTTGGTTAAATCAGTCCAAGATATTCAGGATGATGCACCAGCTCATAGTATGAAGGCTCCAATGTTTAATCATCACCGGAAGGTGGTCAAGACGGAGTTCCCTGTATCTGAACAGCTCACTGAGCTTATGGATGAGGCATGGGGTAACCCAGACAAACTATTTTATGTGAATAAAAGAATAACATCGTTGTACCCTTTTCTCAGCTGCTGTATGTACTAAGCGGGAGGTACCTCCTACTGTGGATGCTCGTGTAACTCATTTAATCAGAAATGCTACATTGCCTTTCCGTCAACATCTTCTCTGAAGGATTCCACAGATAAGAAAATAGAAGCATGTCTTGAGGCAATATTTTCATCACCTGGAGCGGTTACTCATCCAGCTATGGCTGGAGCCTGGGTAGCCAAAGCTATTGAAGAATGGATGGGGGAATTGGAAGACTCTACCAGATGCTACCAGAGAACAGAGGATCTACAGTATATCTCCCACATACAGGAAGCTGCTTCCTATCTGGCAGGAGCTGCGGTAGATGCTGGAATTTTAGCTTTTAAAGCATCAGCAGCTTCAATGGTGGCACACAGGACCCTTTTGGTTAAGATCCTGGAAAGCTGGTACAGGATCAAAGTGCTAGAAGTCTTACCTTTCTATGGAAAGGTACTTTTTGGAGCAGAGTTGGATAAGGTTATTGCTACTGTGGCGGCTTCAAAATCAGCAGGTCTGCCATCTACGGCGACTATAAAGTCTAAGCAGGTTTATTTTCGGTCCTTCCGTCCTCACAGACGAGCAAGGGAACGGTTTTCCTCTAGATCAACTAGTTTTCGCAAGACAACAAGGCGACAAACTAAGAGGGCTGGTCTGCCAAGACGTCCAGCTTCTAAACCGGACGACAAAATTTCGGCCTGATGGGGCGGGCCTCCTCCTGGGGCATCCCAGGGTGGGAGGCCGACTTCTTCAGTCTGCGGATTATTGGCATCAAACAACAACAAATGCCTGGGTCCGAGAAATGGTCTCTCGGGTATGCCCTCACTTTCAGGAGGCATCTTGCACAGATCCTCCATCAGATGCGGTCAAGGCCTTGGCCTTTCAGGAAGCCATTCGCTCCCTGCTGCAGACGGGGGTAATAATCCCGGTTCCTGTGTCGTTATTATTCCATTCTATTTCTGGTTCAGAAACCGAATGGGGCTTTATTGCCCTATACTAAATCTAAATACCTTAACAAGTTTATCCATGTACACAAGTTTCGGATGAAAACTCTGCGGTCAAATATTTTGGCAATGGAGCCAGGGAATTACATGGTTTCCCTGGACATTCAGGATGCATATCTGCATGTTCCTATTATACCATCCTACCAACACTCTTTACGGTTTGCTGTCCTTCAGCAGCATTACCAATTTCAAGCTCTACCCTTATGGCCTATCTACTGCTCCCCGGGTATTTACCAAAATAATGGACGATCGGTCCGGCATCCTGTTGGGGTCCCGGTGTCGGGAATAACATAGTTAGATCCCTTGCCGGGATTATGCTGTCTGTATTGAGACCGGCGGGCATGCATCCGCCAGTCTCATAACTGCATACCTTAACTGACCATAGCCTGCCTACGAAAGCACTGTTCGATAATCAATTGGAAGAAATCCTCGCTTTCTCCAACACAGCAGATGGTACATCTGGGAGTGTTGCTGGATTCTCGGGCACAAACTTTACTTCTGCCAGAGGAAAAGTTTGCGGCGCTGTCCTTATGAATACGCAAGCTGCTACGGAAGCGAAGGGTATCCAGTCTGTTTGGGATCAATGATATCCACCTTCGACATGGTGGGGTATGCTCAGTTCCATTCCAGGCCTCTGCAAAAGTTGATTATCTCACAGCATACGCTAGTCTTCGCAGATGGGGGGCAGTGACAGGTCATCACACTTTCAAGGAAGATGGACAAATCAGGAAAGTCATCTACCTGTAAACCTTCTTGAAATGCGAGCAGTGTACAAGGCACTTATCATGGCACAGGACCTGCTCCAGGGCAGGCCGGTCCAGATTCAGTCCAACAATGCGACTACAGTGGCCTATCTTAATCATCAGGGAGGCGCAAGAAGTTACGCAGCCATGAAAGAAGTGACGACGTTCTGCCCAAATCAGAACCTTTTTATCTTCTGGCCATCTCAGCAATATTCATACCGGGAGTACTCAATTGGGAAGCAGACTTCCTAAGTCGCCAGGACATACACGCCAGAGAGTGGTTTCTTCCTCTAGGAATGTTTTCAGCTCCTGGTAAACAAATGCGTCTACCAGAGAGATCTCATGGCATCACTTCATAATGACAATGTCCCCAGGTACGGGTCCAGAAACCCATGAGCAGCCTTCGTGGACGCATTGGCAGTAAGATGGGACTTCAAGTTGGCGTATCTCTTTCCTCAGATTTCTCTCCTTCCAAGAGTTCTCTGGAAATTCAAGCAGGAAGGCGGAACAGTAATACTGGTGGCTCCAGCTTGGCCCACACGCCTTTGTTTCACCGACATACATAATTTGTCCGTAGACAGTCCGTGTCCTCTTCCTCTATGGCAGGATCTGCAAACTCAGGCTCCCTGCCGGCATCCAGACTCACCTCGTCTGGCTTTGACGGTGTGGCTCTTGAGTCTTCCATCCTAAGAGCAAAAGGTTTTTCTAGTTCTGTAATTCAAACGATGCTTAGGGCATGGAAGCCTGCCTCTGCCTGCATCTATTACAGTGTTTGGCATTCTTTTGGTCAATGGTGTTCCCATAGGAAGTATGATCCTAAGGTGTTCAGGATTTCCAGGGTACTGGCTTTTCTTCAGGCGGAGTTAGACAACGGTCTCTGTCTTCCAGGTTTCTGCACTGTCAGTCTGGTTCCAGTGGAAGATTGCCTTATTACCAGATGTTAGAATTATTTTATAAGGAGTTCTGCGAGTTCAGCCTCCTTTTTGTTCCACCGGTAGCACCGTGGGATTTGTCTTTTGGTTCTTAAGGGGCTACAAGCTTCCCCATTTGAACCTCTAGACTCTGTAGATTTGAAGCGGTTGACAGCAAAGACCCTTTTTCTTCTTGCTATCTCTTTTTTTGTTCGCAAAGCTTCTGATTTGGCAGCGCTTTCTTGTCGCTCTCCATTTTTGATTTTTCATAAGGATAAAGCTGTTCTTGGTACAAGGGAGGGTTACCTTCCTAAGGTAGTGTCCCATTTTCATATGAATGAATAAATTGTAGTTCCAGCTTTTCAGGATTCAGATCTTTCTGTAGGTGAAGTCTCCCTGGATGTAGTTTGTGCTTTCCGTATCTCTGTGGAACGTAAAACAATATTAAAAAATCAGATGCTCTTTTTGTATTATATGGTTTTCACAAACTAGGATGGCCAGCTAATAAGCAGACTCTGGCGAGATGGCTACGCATGACTCTCTCAGGTGTACACACAGGCTGATCTCCCTGTCCCAAGCACGGTGACAGCACATTGTAATCTGTCTATAGGGCCATCGTGGACATTTAGTCGTCGTGTCTCTGCTGAGCAATTGTGCAAGGCAGCCACTTGGTCTTCTGTCCACACTTTTCTTAGGTTCTATGCCCTTGCCTCTCTGGATGCTTCCTTTGGGTGAAGCGTTCTCCTTTCTGCTCAGGAGTGTCCCCCACCCTAGGGGGCCTGCTTGAGGACATCCCCTGTGGACCCTGAAATTTGTGTTTATAGTATTACCTAGAGAACGCCTTTTCTTCGAGATCCATAGGGTCCACATGGCACCCACCCTGATGCACCTAGCTGCATAGGTAGTTTTTCTTTTGGTCACAGATTGCCTCATTTTGTGTTTCTGGTGTACGATTCCTTCTCCTTTTTCCTGCTCCTGCCTTGAAGCTTGTTAGCTAAACTGAAGTCCTATGGTTAGGGGTGGGGTATATATGGAGGAGGACAGGAGGCATCCTGGGAGCTGAAGCTTTAAATGTTTGGTGCCTAGATCTCTCCAACCATAATATCCCCATGGTATATCTGTGGACCCTATGGACCTTGAAGAAAAGGAGTTATCTAGGTAAGTTTTACCATAACTCTTACTTTACACCACCATGTTACTTACCAATTTCTGTTCACGCTATAAAGTATATAATTTGTTGCAGGTGTAAGACCTTCTGCCAGTTTTAGGCAATAGTTTCAAAGGATATCATTCTTTGAACAGTTTTGCATTTTAATGAACTGACATGTTGAGGAGTGTAATTTCTAACCTTTCAGAGGAGACTCTGCTGTTTCTGAAAGGGATCTCAGATGTGGGACTTATGGATGAAGTAATAAGCAAGGTCCAGAATGAAATTGAGGATCTTTTGAGCGGTGTCCAACAGCGAATTGAACAGACGCCTTTTCAGATGACAGGTGATTGTTATCTCTTCTCTAAACTGTTCTGTACTACGAACGCTCTTGTAAATATTAGTCAGTGTAGCTTTTTTCAATGACTAGATGTACAAGAAGCGCATGACTCTCATCACTCTGCTTGTGAGGTGGTACTATGTTATTTTTCTGCATTCATTTATTAATTTCCCAACAAGCCCCACTGTAAATGCTTATACACACTTAACGATATGCTCCATGAGCAATATCGTTAAGTGTTTCCCCATGCACTGCCAGGCTCAATGTCATTAACGATATCGTTCTGTGTTGGCATGCTCCCTCATCTCTGTACTTGCAGAACCTGACTATATCGTCAGGTTGCCCTGCAAGTACGGGCGATGAAAGGCATTGTAAATGATCCGCAGGAGCGTGCATCATTAACGATGTCTTGCATACACACTGGAAGATATTGAACGAGATGAACAATAACGTTCTTGTTCATATCGTCCAACTTATCGTCTAGTGTGTATGCGGCTTTAGCTAGAGCTATATTGGAGTTTAGTAGTGTATAGATCTATTTTGTATTGTAGTACTATCATGGCTTTTAGCAGTCTCAACATTTTGTTTTAAATGATACCAGAATTCCTTACCAATGCAGTTCCTTACATTGGTCAGTACTAAAATGCTGTTTGACTGAAAGACAAAACACATCTGAGTACAACCCATATAGGGGTCATCCAATTAACCGCGATAAACTCACTGGTCATTGCGGCACTTTACGGTAGCCCGTGCTTGCAGCTCTATGGGGCCACAAGGGGTGCGAGATGAGGTGCCGCTACGGCGTTAAAACGCCAGCAACAAGTCACACGCTTCGCGGCTAATTGGATTGACCCCTTAGTGTAGTAGAAACTTATAAGACACCATAATCGCTCTTCAACATTAGGAGGAAGAAACATTGGCAGATGGCGGATCCTTCCTGCTCCCCTGTTCTCACTAATGCTGGCCATACACGCTACAATTATCGGAGCGATCCGCCTGATATCAGCGGTTCGCCCCGATAATTGTAGCGTGTGTGCGGGCGACCGAGGGTTAAATATTGCTCGGTCGGGCATGCAGGATTGTCCAGCATGCCCGTCCGATGCAATATTTACCCGGTAACTGTCGGCCGCATCGGGCATGTATGCCTAGCGCGGCCGACAGACAAACATTTCCTGTGTTCCTTCCTACGGAAGGAACAGGGAAATGTCTCCTCCCCCGGGGGCGGAGCGCGGATGTCTGGCTATACACTGTGAGATTTCTCTCACAGTGTATGCCGGCGACATCTGCGGCTTGCAGCCGGCCAGATGGAATGTCTGTCGGTCTGACAGACATTTTATCTGGCTGTGTATGCCCAGCATTAGTATTTTAATTACACTTTTAACTTGTTTATTATTATTTTGTTTCTCTAAGCGCATGTATACATGCATACAAACATTGATTCCTAGAGGTATATTTACTAAAGTGCAGGTTTTTAGAAGTGGAGAAGTTGCCCATAGCGACCATCAGATTCTAGCTTATCTTCTAGGAGGTGCTAGATAAATGTTGAGTAGAATCTGGTTACTATGAGTAACATCTCCTTTTCTAAAAATCCGCACTTTAGTAAATATACCCCTTAGTGTTATGCTATAAAACTAGGGGCTTCCATATTTTCTAGTAAATGCATTTTTGTCCGCCCCATCCAACATGGTCTCTGCTGTATTACTTACCCTGTTGAGTAATCCCCTGCAGTCGGTCTGACCTGTTACTGCATGCTCACATACAGTGCATCGTAAACAACAGAATTTTGTTTTGTGATGTTGAATCTAACTTTGCGTGTGCCCATAGAGTTTTGAGGATGAGATGAGAGAATCACTGAGACTACGGGATAAATGTAATAGCTTGCAACTTGCAGTCATTGGTGCAACTCTTCCCAATGTTTTAAATCTAATTTAAAAGGTTAAACCAATCTGGTTTTGCCTCTTGAATTATTGCAGCTTTAAAACATCTGGCAGACTTGCCGGAGTTGCACCAATGACTGCAACTCACTCGCAGGCTATTATATAAATCACCCCTTCCCCCATATGTTATAACTAAAGTATATAGCCTGCACGTGCATTTTTGTGCACATAATGCCTTGAATGGGAGTGTATCAACCTTACACAACACAACCGCACATTATTTGTATGAATAAAACCATATAGGATACGTTTCCTCAATGAAATGTTCCATTTCCCTTTTTTTCAAGATTAGTATTCCTCAGACTATACACAATCTGTCTGTCCACAGCTCCTCGCAAAGAAAACCTTTTAAATTCGGATATATTCTCCATGACATATTTTTTACTTTTTTTTTTTTTTTTCTCCTTCATCCACTAGAGGACACTGGAGTACAAGACACTGGGGTATAGACGGTGGTAGAGTAGAGCCTGGCACTTTAAATAATTTAGACGTGTGACTGGCTCCTCCCCCATCAGCCCCAGTTAAGAAAATGTGCCCAAGTGAGCCGGTGCACAGTGTTTCCAGCTCATGTTAGTATTTTAATTATTTTACAAACTTGATTATATGAGGACAGGCCGACCTCGGCAGCTTGCCTGCTACTTAGAACCCGCAGCGAAGGGCACCGCCACGGCTACTGCAGCCGGTGCCCTGCGTGGGGAGCCCCTGCTTTGAAACTCCTGTCTCTGTGAGGCCCGCCACAGCTGGAAACGGCTTGTCCGGATTCCTCACCAGCCCCGGTAAGCCCAGCATCAAGGCCGCAGCAGTAAGATGTAAGTAATGCTACTCAGGAGTGGTGGAGAAAGACTGGGCTCAGTGACAGCGTGCAGTCATGTAGCTGTTACACAGGGTGGCCGCAACTACCTCCGATCCCTCCTTCCACCCGATAGTAGTGGGTGGAGGAGAGTAGGCTTAATTACAGTCAGGAAATGGTTCTTGTAGCTGGGCTTAGTGACAGCCGAGTCTGTCTCTATTAAAACTGTCCCAGCTGCCACCTACGGAACTTATTGCTACTCTTCATACTGCCGAGGCTGGATGCTGAGAGAGGGTAAAGCCCAGTGAAATATTACAATGTGACAAGGGGACTTCTGGTTGCTCACAGCTATGCGGACCCCACTATTGTCTCGGAAGAAGCTCTGGACGATGCATACCTGACCTTACACAGCTATTATTCCTCCGTCCCCGCACCCTAGCTGCTGTCCTAGCAGTCATCTGCCCATATATGGTACCTGTTCACATCACTTGACTCTTCAACTTCGAGCATTCCTAGCGTATAGGTCCAAAGTTGCAACACAACTTTAATCCTCCTTCCTGGACTGATATGTTGTCTGCCTCCACTAGTGGTGGTCGTATTTCCTCACCATCTTTCCAAAGATGTCACGGATAGGTGTGAGAATTGTTGGCTCCGACACAAGCACGCTGGTTCCAGTCTTCTGATAAGTCGTATCCCTCTTTTGTCCCACTTCTTCTAGGAACGTTATTCTCTCCATGAGTGAACTGTTATTCTCTGACAGGAATTGTTATATAATTCAGCTTCTGTGAGGTGGAAGAACTGTAGTTCTCTGAAGAGCGTGAGGTTAGCTTGCAGTGCAGCTTCGCAATGACTGTTGCTTGTTTTCGGAGGCCTCTCCCGATTCATCTCAAGCTGAACTAGTGTTTAATGATGCTATCCTTCTAGAAGCTGTTTGGTTCTGCTACATTCTGGGCTGCCGCACTGGAGACCTTGCTTTGTTTGCCTGTTTGGTATCTGTTAATACTTTCATAATAAGAGATCGGTCTTCTTGGGATAGGTGCCGTTAATCCCCTTCTTATCTCCAGGGGTCCTAGCGGGTGTACTACAGTTAGTCCATGGCCTCTAAACATGGACTCTGTCTTATCTAGGACACTTTCATGATTGTCCTAGTGTTCTAGCCTATTGCTTATGGTGCTTTCCTATATTGATTGTTTTTGCAGCTGGTCCAGGTCTGTTGTTTGGCTAGTTCTTCTTCTGCAGAGTTCCTTAGGGTTCTTGCTCTCCTGGTGTGGCTGTTGCGTCCATGATTCTTAACTGCTAGAGTGTCCTGGATGTTTGTTTCCTACTATGTTGTTGTTTCCAGACGAGGTGGACGCTGGTCTTCACCTGGGCTCGCTGTAAGGTTATGGTTGCTGTCTTATCCATCTGTTTTCAGAATTGGTTGTCCTGCTTTGAGCCTCTGCAGGGTGTTTCTGTCTCTGCTCACTCTTGGTGCTGTCTCCGCCTCATGCCCGGTAGGATCTCCACCGGTTAAGGTCTTCTATGTTTTCAGCCTTCCGCTGGGGAAAAAAAAAACCCTACTTATATGGACCTCAAGATTGGTCCGGGATGACTGTTCTGACTTGTCTCTGGCCTTCATGTATACTCTTTTGCTAGAGAATTCTGTGAACATGAACAGCTCTGGAGAAAAATAAATGTAAAATATATATATTTTTTTATTAAAATATATAATTTTTATATATTTAAAATATTTTGACACCCAGCCGTTCTGGGATTCTTCTGTCGGCAGCTGTTGCATCTTCCTGTCTTTACAATCTGGTTGGGTTTCTTGAGTGTTCTCGTGTTGCTTCCCTTCTCTTAAGGATTCCTGGTTGGATGATAAAGCTTGGGGTTGGTAGGTTTCAGTTGAAAATATGCTGTTCTGACGATTCTTGCCTGCTGTTGTTGACAAGAGTTGAGGTTCTCTTGTTCTATTTGGTTTTTGTTGTATGTTTGTGGAATTATCTGTGGCTGTCCAGAGAAGAGTTCTGATTCTCTCCTGTGCTCTACAGATTTTGGTCCTTCGCTCTTGCTTTTCTATTTTGTCCTCCTGTTGGGTTTATGGCAGTTCCTGTTTAGTTTGGCCGCAGGATCAGCAAGTTCTTAGCGTTTCCCACCTGGGAGATCGGCTTTGGGACGTCCCCAGTGTCTTGCACTCCAGTGTCCCTCTTAGTGGATGAAGGAGAAAACAGGATTTTGGTACTTACCAGTAAATCCATTTCTCCGATTCCACAGGAGACACACTGGACGGCCACGCAGCGCTGCTTTGCTTACGTGCCTGCTTGGTTTGTTCTATTCTGTTCTATTGCGGTTGACTGCATTCTGTTGTGGTGTGACTGCAGTGGGTTGCTCTGTTCTCCTTCAGTCTATCTGTCTCGGGCTCAGTTTCTTAACTGGGGTTGATGGGGCATAGAGGCAGGGCCGGCAACAGAAATTTTGGGGCCCGGTAAAATTAAATCTCTGGAGGCCCCCCTATGAAACACCTCTACCCACAAAACCATATCCCTCAGCCTAAAAACCCTGAACCCCCACACCGCAAGGAGTATTTATTAGATACACAAATTTCAGGACAAAGGTGACAGGGAAAGGATAGAGGAGACCGGCCCAGGACAGAGGTGCAAGGATAGAGTTGAGGGCCAAGACAGAACAGTAGGGACAGGGGTGACAGTACCAAGACAGAACAGAGGGGACAGGATAGAGGTGACAGAGCCAGGACGGCATTGACAGGTCCAGGACAGAAGCGACAGGGCAAGAATGAGGGGGCAGGGCAGTAGTGAGATGGCCAAGACAGGAGACCAGAGCGGGACAGAGGTGAAAGGCCCAGAGGCGACCGGGACAGGACAGAGTGGACAGTACCAGGACAGAACTCCCCCCGTCGCTTACTAGGCAAACTTAGCCCCTGGTTACTTGGCTCCCACCCCCTCCCAAATCTGGGCACACATAACACCCCCCCCCCCCCCTTTAATACTGGGCATACTTAGTACCCCACCCCCTTCCTGGACACACTTAGAACCCCTCCCCCCTTATCAGGCTGGCTTACCCCCATTCTTCTTTCTTACCAGGTGCTGGCCACATCTTGGAGTCCCGCTGTCTGGCTGCCACCCGCCATCCACACAGCACAGACACTGCAGTCACCGGCATTTGAGTCCCACCGATATGTTCCTGACCAGTGCCTGACGTCAAGGGCCAGGCACTTCCAGGCTTCCCCTGCTTCCAGCGAAGGAGTGGTCACTGGTGCAGCGCAGCCGACGAGCAGTAAGGATAGGGAAGGAAGCATGGAGAACAGCAGGGACTTTGTGAAGAGCCGGTCAGGCTCAGCCGCACTTCTTTCTGCAGCAGGCTGCCGCTGCATGTCATACAGTGTGACAGGCAGTGCAGCCTGCAGCAGCATCAGTGGACCCAGCAGTTGCTGCAGGGAAAGTGCCTCCTACCTGGCGCCTCCCTGTAGTGCAGGATCTGCTGAGTGGGTGGTTGTTACCCCCCTGTCGCTGGGCCTGCATAGAGGCGGAGGAGCCAGTCACACTTCTAAATTATTTAAAGTGACAGGCTCTACTCTACCACAGTGTATACCCAAGTGTCTTGTACTAGAGTGTTCCCTGTGGAATCGGAGAAATGGATTTACTGTTATGTACCAATATCCTGTTTTTTTGTTTTTGTTTTTTTTTTCTTTCTGCACCTTCTCTGAATAGTGCTCATACAACTGATGATTTTTCAAAATGTACATTTTGGGGCAGATTCAATTAGCCGCAGTCTTGCTTCACGTGTTCTGTTCCCATGTGTAGAGTGCCCGGAACTAGTTCATTACGGAGCTGTGATCAGCCTGCGAGCAGCCCTGAGGCAGCAGTTAATGATAAGTTCTGCTCATACCTCTGGAGGTAACAGTCTGCGTGACTCAACTCTGTGGTTAATTGAACTTGCCTTTTTGTTATTACTTTTATTTGTGACAAAACTAGACTAACTTCCATGCCCAGCAATTGGTTGATTTATCACGACGATGCAATCCCCCATGATGGGGACTGTGATTATGAACCATCATTTTCAGGGACTCTGGCCCAGAAAGGAAACAAGGCTTCCAATCACTGAGCTGGAATTAACATCGGTTCAGGGAAAGCCTGTAAGGATCCAGCCAGACAGTGCTACAGCAGTAGCATGCATAAATCATCAGGTAAGGGCAAGAAGTTCCCTGGCAATGAGAGAATTGTTCAAGATCCCATCTTGGGCAGAGATCCATGTTCCTGGAATATCCACAATCTTTATTCAAGGAATATAGAATTGGAAAGCTGAGTTTCTGAGTCGTCAGTTTATTCTTCCAAAGACGTGGCCAGATGTGTGTCTCAGCCAGAGAGAGACAATCTAGCTTCTCGGATCAACAGGAGAGCCAAGTTTTGTTGCTGGGTCAAGGATGCGATGGTGGTCCCTTGGAAGTTTCGTCTGGCTTACATTTCTGCCTATTGTTAGGACATCCATCAACTACATTTGATGGCATGATTCTGGAAGCCAGATCTTAAAAAAAAAAAAAAAAGACTGGTTTCTAGGATTCAGTAGTTCAGGCTGTGATCAGAGCCAGAAAAAGTCTTTAGAGTCTGGAAATATTATATTGCTAATTGTAATGAGAAACCTTCTCCTTAATACACCGAGTCCTTTTCTTCAGGCAGGCCTTCAGAGCTCATACTTGCACCTTAAGGAAACCTAAGCTGTCTACATCTGGAATCAGAGCCAATCTTCTCTGAAAAAATAAAGACCTTTTTGCAGGGCGGATTGCATATACAGCCACCTTTTATAGGCATCCCATAGACCCTTCGTATCTTAAGCTGGTGCTTTCAGCGCTTCAGTTACCTCTCTTTGAACCTTTGCAGAAGGTAGACCTGAAGTGGGTCACTTGGAAGTTTATCATTTCTTTTGGGCAGCACAGATGGTGTAATGGATAGCATTACTGCCTCACGGCATTGAGGTCGTGGGTTGATTTCCCACTTCTGCCCTAACTGTGTGGAGTTTGCATATTCTCCCTGTGCTTGTGTCTCCGGTTTCCTCCCACACTCCAAAAATATACTGGTAGGTTAATTGGCTCCCAGCATAAATTAACCCTAGTGTGTATGTGTGTGACCATGTGTTAGGGAATATAGATTGTAAGCTCCGCCAAATATTCTCTCTGTAAAGCGCTGCAGAATGTGTGTGCGATATATAAATAACTGGTAAATTTAAAAAAAATAATTCTTCTAGCTCTTAATTCAAACCAACTCTTAGCTCACGAAATAGTTTTGTCCTGTAGACTTCCATTTCTGATTCACAAAGATGGATCAGTGTTTTGTATACACCTTCATTTCAGCCTAAAGATATGTCCGCTTTTCATTTAATCGGAATATAGTAATACCATTTTATTTTAGCTAAGTGAGGCAAGACAACAGGCCAGGGTCAGTTGGACATGGTTAGAGTGCTAAGAATCATGGAAAGGACAGCCAGTATAGAGAAGGTGTTTTTTTTTTTTTTTATGATCCGAAGATATTAGGATGGCCAGCGACCAAGCAGACTATAGCTAGATGCATTAGGGCCACTATTCAGCGGGCATAAGAGACGGCTGAACAACCTATCCCAGCTAGAATTTCCGCTCATTCCACTTGCTCAGTTAGAACGTCATAGGTGGCATGGAGTTTCCACAGAGCAGTTATGTAGAGCAAGTACATGGTCCTCGATGCATATATTCAACAAAATACTTCTTTTGGACGGAAAGTATTGGGTTCAGCCAAGGCTGAGCACACCCCTCGCCAAGGGGCAGCTTTTGTACATCCCCATTGTATAGAAGTGTCCCCCAGATAGATGGAGTAAATAAGATGTTAGGTACTTACCGTTAAGTCTCTGTCTGACTCCATCTTGGGGACACCACGATCTCTCCCATATTGGGTTGTGGATGCAATCCTATCCTTATTTCTTCAACCTGTCTTTGGAGCTTTTTTAAATTTAAACTGAGGAAGGGGTAAGAGGAGAGGAGCTTATATACATTAGTTAACATATTAAGTGGAAGCTCCTCAACCCTCATTACACCCCATGCTACCTTTGGGTCTAGAGTGTCCCCCAGATGGATTTGTAGACAGATTTAACTAATTACCAAAAATCATTTTAATTTTCATTCTTAAATATATTCGGTGGAGAGACTTTAAGATCTATATTACATAGAATGGCTTGTATACATGGTTTCTACTTTATTTAGGGATATATAGATCTGATATAATCAGAAATAGACTAGATTTTCTCTTTCCCACTTAGATGCCACTGTACTTGGTAACATTGCTCATACATTTGGCCTCCTGGATGTAGTGAAAAAAGTTCTTGAACAAAAGAAAAATCAAACAGACCAGAGTGAAGAACAATATCACTCTACACTGGCAGGTATGTCTCTCATTTAAGAGCATGGAAAGCAATATGTGGGTAATTTGTAATATGTAAACCTTTAATAGTCCGTTTTAAAAATAAATTTGTCCCCATTGAAATGCATTGGATTCAACCAAGGATAGGCAACACATGGCACTCCAATTGCTTTGGAATTACACATCCCTGCATGCCCTGCCACAGCTGGAGTGTTTCATGTTGCTTACCCCTACAATAGATCCAGCACTAAACTCTCCATACAGCAACAATACCACCACAACCACCCACCCACTCATACATACACAAATATACATACAGTACCAAAAGTTTGGACACCTTCTCTTCAATGGTTTTTGTTTATTTAAATTATTTTCAACATAATAGATTAATACTGAAGACATCAAAACTATGAAAGAACACTTATGGAATTAATGAAACCATATGCTAACCTTCTCTGCGTCCCACAAAGACACGGTGGTTGGAACCAAAAATCTAAAATTTGGACTCCCATCAGACCAAAGTACAGATTTCCACTGGTCTAATGTGCATTCCTTGTGTTTCTTGGCCTAAAAAATTCTCTTCTTCCTGTTGTACATCTTCAGTAGTGGCTTCTTCACAGCAATACGACCATGAAGACCTGATTCACGTAGTCTCCTCTGAACAGTTGATGTTGAGATGTGTCTGCTACTTGAACTCTGTGAAGACTTTATGTGGTCTCTAATCTGAGGTGCTGTTAAGTGGTGGTTTCTGAGGCTGGTAACTCTAATGAACTTATCCTCTGCAGCAGAGGTAACTCTTGGTCTTCTTTTCTTGAGGCGGTCCTCATGAGAGCCAGTTTCATCACAGCGTTTGATGGTTTTTGCAACTGCACTTGAGGATACATTCAAAGTTCTTGAAATTTTCTGTATCGACTGACCTTCATGTCTTAAAGTAATGATGGACTGTTGTTTCTCTTTACTGAGTTGAGTGGTTGGTGCCATAATATGGATTACAACAGTGGTCAAATAGTGGTGTCCACTGTGTACTAACCCTACCTCTGCACAACACAACTGATGGTCTCAAACACATTAAGAAGGCAAGTAATTCCACAGATTTACTCTTGACAAGGCACACCTGTTAATTCAAAACCATTCCATGAAACTGATTGAGAGAATGCAAAGAGTGTACAAAGCTGTCATCAAAGCAAAAGGGGGCTACTTTGAGGAATCTAAAATATAAAACATATTTTGATTTGTTTAACACTTTTTTGTTTACAACATAATTCCATATGTGTTCTTTCATAGTTTTGATATCTTCAGTGTTAATCTATGTTGAAAATAATTTAAACAAAAAACATTTTATGAGAAGGTGTCCCAACTTTTGACTGATACTATATATACTGACACACTCGCTTTCTTATTCATACTTGGACTAATATGGATGCTGCAAAACACTGTTTAAAAGGCCAATACTCCAATAACAAGTTTCTCTACTAGTAAGCCATCTTTAACCGCTGTATTGTAAGTAAATACATACCTACCTGTATATATTGTAACAATACAGTGCATCCGGAAAGTATTCACAGCGCTTCACTTTTTCCACATTTTGTTATGTTACAGCCTTATTCCAAAATGGAATAAATTTTTGTCCTCCAAAATTGTAAATTTAATAAAAAAATAATTAAGAAATCACCTGTATATAAGTATTCATGGCCTTTGCCATGAAGCTCAAAATTGAGCTCAGGTGCATCCTGTTTCCACTGATCATCCTTGATGTTCCTACAGCTTAATTGGAGTTTACCTGTGGTAAATTCAGTTGTTTGGACATTATTTTGAAAGGCATACACCTGTCTATATAAGGTCCCACACTTGACAGTGCATGTCAGGCCACAAACCAAGCATGAAGTCCAAGGAATTGTCTGTAGACCTCCGAGACAGGATTGTCTCGAGGCACAAATCTGGGACAGGGTACAGGAAAAATATCTGCTGCTTTGAAGGTCCCAATGAGCACAGTGGCCTCCATCATCCGTAAATGGAAGAAGTTCGGAACTACCAGGACTCTTCAGTGTTTTCAATGTTTTGCAGCACAGCCACAGTATACAGTACTGTCTCCTCTCACTCTGGCTCCAGTTGGCCGGCCGTCTAAACTGAACGATCGTGGGAGATGGGCCCTAGTCAGGGAGGTTACCAAAAACCCAATGGCCACACTCAGAGCTACAGCATTCCTCTGTGGAGAGAGGAGAATCTTCCAGAAGGACAACCATCTCTGCAGCAATCCACCAATCAGGCCTGTATGGTAGAGTGGCCAGACGCAAGCCACTCCTTAGTAAAAAGCACATGGCAGCCCGCCTGGAGTTTGCCAAAATGCACCGGAAGGACTCTCGGACCATGAGAAACAAAATTCTCTGGTCTGATGAGACAATGATTGAACTCTTTGGCGTGAATGCCAGGCCTTATGTTTTGAGGAAACCAGGCACTGCTAATCACCATGCCAATACCATCCCTACAGTGAAGCATGGTGGTGGCACAATCATGCTGTGGGGATGTTTTTCAGCGACAGGAACTAGTAAGTATAGAGGGAAAGATGAATGTTTTTTTTTTTTTTTTTTAAATTTGCAAAAATCTCATAACTTTTTACACGTTATCATTATGGGGTATTGTGTGTAGAATTTTGAGGACAAAAGAATGTATTCCATTTTGGAATAAGGCTGTAACATAACAAAATGTGGAAAAAGTGAAGCGCTGTGAATACTTTCCGGATGCACTGTACATTAAAGTTACAGAAAGAAAAAAACATTTAAGTGTTTAGCACTCTAATTACATTAGATATGTAGATGCTTTATTTCCACATACATTTTTGAAAGTTGTTACCAGCTCTTCTAGATTAGTTGTTTTTAAAATCAAAATTTGTTTATTTCCTTTACAATATTCCGTGTTAATAAATCAACTACTTTGACAAAATGCACTTTTGGGGCTGGTAAAATATTCCAGGTAAGAACAGCAGAAAGAAACTGCACAAATGTAATTTACTCCTCCCTGCAAAGATGCAACAGTTCTCGGAGACAACTGTGGAATAGGTTCACACACCATTTTGTGTATTTTTATTTATGGGTGTCCTTCCATTATGCCTGTCCAGCACACAGTTATCTTTTTGCTTTGAAGGGTACCCTCCCCTCACGCAGTTCCTTATCTTTTTTTTTTTTAATGTCTTTCAGATCTTGAACGACAACTGGAAGAGCAAAGAAAGCAGGAAGGCAGCCACTCTCCTCTCCTACAGAATGTGGTCTTGATGCCTGTGAACACCCCTAAGCCACCAAAGAGGCCTCGACTTCAACGTCCCGCTTCTACTGGCACTTTGAGTACTCCTTCATCACAGCCACAGTATACAGTACTGTCTCCTCTCACTCTGGCTCCAGTTGGGCAGCAGTTCTCTATAGGTGGCTTGCGTTATACCACAGTCCTAGGCAAGACTGAGGGAGGTGATGCCCTTACTGTATTAACAGAAATGCAGGAGTCTGGGTCCCTGAGTGGCATTATGAGCCCTGTAGAGCTGGTTGCAATGGATTCAGGACTGTGCCAGGATGGACTTGGTGATGAGGGCCAAACTATCATTCAGATAGACCCAGCGCCAGACCCCGAGGGAGGATCCAAGGTGATGGAGCTAGGTGATGGGAAGGTCCTGGGTGTTGGCCACCATGATGGAATGCATAATGTGGAAATTGTGGTTTTGGAAGATGACTAACAGCTATAGCAGACAGATCATAGTGTTTAGAGTTAATGTTAAGTAACATTAATTTATTATATCAGGCCAGGCTATATTCTATTTTTATTTTAAGGATTTTTTTGGCAAGTAAAGTGAGCTAATGACAAATATATTAGCAAAGACGAAAGAGCCTTCATATGCTGGAAAATGGATGTCCCCCTGGCCCTCTAAGTATAACTGCAGCCTCTGTGTTTTCTGTACATAGTGTGTAAAAAGACTAAAGCAAATGTTGAAATTACTTTTTTATTAAAATGACATGTATTACTATAATCTGTTATTTATAAAGTGTGATGTCAAGCAGAACTGTATAATTGAGGTGGTAATCAACTGTTCCTAGATGCCCAATTTTGTCAACAGCTCATCTTTAAGGGATTTTAACACACTATTTTCTTTTATTTGTCCGTCTACATTTAAGGGATATATAGATATATATTTTATTTTAAATTTATCCTACAGTTTTTTGTTTTCTCTTGCATCTGATCATCTCCATACAATTGTTCAAAGGTGGGTACACACCTGACCGATTATATCAGCAGATCGACTTTTTTGCGTCTTTTTCCCTAAAGTGCGTCTTATTAGCACAAACAGCTTTTGCTGATTAAAATGATATGCAGCATGCCTATGTTCTGTGAGCCAGTATGGCTGTATCTGCAAGCAAATCACTACGTTAAAGTGTTATAGTCGCTATTAGAGTAAAGTTTTGCGTGCAGATACACCCGAACTGGCTCACAGAATATAGGCATGCTGCATATCATTTTAATCAGCAGAGCTATCAATTCAATTCGCTGTATGATTCAGATGCATTTGAAGGTAAAAAGTCGCATAAAAGATGCTCACGCTACCGAGTCACGCCATGCCATAACAGAATTCACAGGAGTGCTGTGTAACTCGGTAGCGCCAAGCGTCTTTTTTGCATCTTTTTACCCTAAAATACGTCTTATTAGCACAAACAGCTTCTGCTGATTAAAATGATATGCAGCATGCAGAAGCTGCTAGTGCTCTCAATTTGATTCGCTGTATGATTCAGATGCATTTGAAGGTAAAAAGTTGCATAAAAGACGCTCGCACTACCGAGTCATCATGTCTTAGTGAAAACTGTGCATGCCTGTGACCCCTGTCTGAGCCCATGAGACAAATATATATATATATATATATATATATATATATATATATATATATATATAATTTATTTTTTAACAGTACAGGACTCACACACATACTGTTATTATTTAATACTTTATTACACATTCTTCTACAACCCTGATTCCATGACCAAAATGCTATTCTATAGTGTACCCAATCACAGCTTCTGTCAGTCAATCATCGGGCGGTGATACAGAAAATGCATTGGAACACTGACTCATGTGCTGTGTAGTTTAGGAAAAGTGACACCTGGTGGACAAAAAGTTGCATTGCATGATATGACTTTTTTCCAGTTCTACACTATGTTCCGTTAAGAAACATTGTGTGGCGCGACCCAAGGCTTCTGTGTGGTGTTAGATGCATGGCGCGCTACATGGCTGTATGGAGCAACAAACTAGCTGGGCACATCTGTATAAAAAAATGGGGTGCAAGAGAAAAATAGATTTATGTTCTTACCTGGTCAAAGCCTTTTCTTCGACTCCATAGGAGGCACAGGTACACCATGGTTATAGAGGGGAGAGCCTGGGCACAAAACAGTTAAATAGCTTTTTCCAGCAGGCCAGGCCTCCCTCTCCACTATAAACCATACCCAGACCTGGCTATTCAGTTAAGATCAGAAGGCAGGAGTGAGGAGAAGGACGATCAGCACACACTCAGAGTATGTTCGATGAGCTGGTACCAGAGGAACAAGACCCTGCAAGCCTGAGGCATCAGGGTGGACACCCTGTGGCCCTTTATGGAGTTGAAGAAAAAGATTTAAACAGGTAAGAACACATCTCCTTTTCTTCTTCCTCCACTAGGAACACCATAAGCTGTCCCCCTATGGGCGAGGACGCTCCTGAGCTACGCTGAGAACCTTTCGCTTGAGGACGGTGTCCGAAGACTCGAAGGTGTCAAACATGTAGAATCGAAGAAATGTGTGGGCAGAGGACCACGTAGTGCTTTCCCGAAGCACCATGTTGAGCTTCCCAAGTTGCTCCAATTGAAGTGGTGGAATTGAGCAGTCACCACAGGAGGAGCAGGAAGACCAGCTGTCGAGTAGACGTGGCGGATAGTCAAGCAAAGCCACCTGGCAAAAGTCTGTTTTGAAGCCGGCAGGCCCCGTTTCTAAAAGTCATTAAGGGCAAAATGGGTGTCGGATTTGCGAACATCTTTGGTACTATCCACATAGAGTTGAAGAGCCCTCACCACATCCAGAGAGGCTTCCTCCGGAGAGGAGTCAGAAGCGTTGAAAGATGGTACCACAATCTCTTGGTTGATATGGAACCAAGAAACCACCTTTAGGGAGTTAACCCAAGCGAGTCTTGAGAACCGCTCAATCCGAATTAAAAATAAGAAACGACAAGACAATGTGCTCAAGTTGGACACACGCTGGGCCGAAGCAGTGGCAAGTAAGATGACAGTCTTCCATGTTAGCCACTGAATGTCCACTGGTGTGGAAAAGCTCAAAAGGGGCAGACTGGAGAGCCCTTAGAACCAAGGACAAATCCCATGGGGAAACTGGAGGAACAAATGGTGGCTGTACACTTAGGACACCCTGATAGAAAGGTCTGTCTGGTAAGAGAGCAGTCTGCTGTTGAAAGAGGACAGAGCGGAGACCTGCATCTTTAAGGAAGAAAGCTGGAGGCCCAATATATCCCTGCTTGCAGAAAAGAAAGTATGCGAGAGCCAGAATGACCTGAGATCGAAACCCCTACCGAACACCACGCAAAGTATGTCCGCCAAATGTGGTGATAGATTCTAGCCAAAGAGGCCTTCTGAGCATTCAGCATGGTATGGATGACCCTCCTGGAAAATCCCTTTGCTCTCAGGATGGATCTCAAGAGCCACCCCCTCGTGAGGCGGCCCAGATTCAGATGGAAGCACTGGCCTGAGAGGCAGATGCAGAGGAGCATCGATTGACCTAGCAGATCGGCGTATGACACCAGCCGTGGCCAATCCGGTGCCTATTTCCAACAAACTTGTGGAGAATTCGCTGGATCCATTGAGAGTGGAGGAAAGACAGAGATGAGCTGAAACATGCATGGCACCACCAGAGCATCTACCAGGGATCCCCAGTTGCTAGAACACCTCTGCAGCAGGTGGTTGTGGCGAGATGCCATTATGTCTATATCTGGAAGGCCCCAACGACGAACCTGTTATTGAAAGACATCCAGATGGTAGAGCCCAATTGCATGAAAGTACATCCTGGTGGCATAGGAAGTCCGCCTCCCAATTCTGTATGCCTGGAATTAATACCACCGCCAGAACTGGAAGGTGATGCTCTGCCCAGCGAAGGATGCGTCCAACCTTTTCATGGCACTGCGAGTACTGCCCTGGTGGTTGATGTAGGCGATGGCTGTCGTGTTGTCCGACTGAACATTGACCGGGTGACCCTGGAGGAGAGGCTGTGCTAAGCAAAGAGCCCTGTATACTGCCCTGAGTTCCAGGATGTTGATAGGTGGATGGCTCAGGAGAGCCAGTTTCCTACCCTGAAACGGCTGTTGAAACCGCCACCCACCCTTGAAGACTGGCATCGGTGGTGCTCAAGGTCCAGTCCTAGATCCAAAAGGGGTGGCCCCCATTTAGATGGGAGCGGTGTAGCCACCACAAGAGGGTGTGACATACTTGCAAAAGAATTATCGTCTGATCCCTGAGGTGCAGATGATGAGACCTGTTCCATCTGACAAAGATCTCCAATTGAAGAGGACGGGAGTGAAACGGAGAATACTCTACCATATCGTATGTGGAGACCAGGGGGCCTAGAATCTGCATGCAGGAATGAATCGGCAATGACTGTGGAATGTGCAAATCCTGGACTGCTGGGTCTGAATATTGCCAGCCAGAAGAAAGGAGGCCTACTGGACTCCAAGATTCAATGGGTCGAAGTGCAACATTTCCTGAGATGGCTTCAACATAGACTTTTGCCAGTTAATTATCCACCTGTTTCACTGTGATCCACCGTCAGATGAATGTGGTCCATCAGCTGGAGACTAGGCCAGGAGAAGGTCGTCTTGATAAGGCAACATCCTGATACCCCTGCGGTGCAGGTGTGCTACCATGACCTTCGTGAAAACACGAGGAGCTGTGCACAGTCCAAACGATAAGGCCTGAAAATGGTAATGATCGGACCGAACTGCAAATCTCAGGAAGCACTGGTGACTGACATGGATGGGAATGTTCAATGTAGTCAAACTGGTACTTAGCACTATTAGAACAAGTAAAAATAAAATTAAAATGAAATAAAAGAAGCAATATGGGTCAAATATAAGAAGCATCTACTTTAAAGGGCAACATATAAAGCAAGTATTATAGTGCAATTTATGTGCGTTAGTAATATTTATAGCCTTTATAGGAAAAATTAGGGAGCAAAGATTCGGGGCTCGGGAGGGGTGGAAGTCTGCTTGGTAGAAGTCCCGGAGAGATTTGGCAATTACAACTGTCCCTAATCAAATCCTTGGATTGAAGCAGGACCAGGCAAGAGGGCACTAGCTGGAGCGAGCAGGACCAGAAAGGTTGGCGTAGAAATCCTGAGCACTTTTCCTGAATCTGTTGAAAAGCCGGTGGAAAAGAACCGCTTCGGGGGACACCTCCAAAATGTCAGTGCATATCCCTGGGAGACCACGTATCTGACCCAGGCATCGGTTGTGGTCCTCTTCCAAACTTGTGCGAACAGCCGAAGCCGGTTTCCCACACTGGGGTCCCCAGGTGGAGGCCCGCCCCGTCATGCAGCAGTCTTGGATGCAGGATGTCTGTTGGACCAAGGTTGTATAACTCTGGGCTTAGATTCCTTGGAGGAGGACCCCTGAAATCTAGAAGATGCTTGGCCTTTCTTTGTGGACGAAAGGTAGACGTCCTAGCCTGTAGAGGAGCTGCTTAAGCAAGAAAGTGTTTTGGATGCCTCCACTGTAACGATAATTTAGTTCAATGCCTAACCAGGGAAGCGCCTCCAATGCCTTCTTGGAGTCAGCCTGCCAGGAATGCAGCCAAAGGGCTCTCCTGGCTACCACAGTAGATGCTGACACTTTAGAGGTTAAGGGGCTGATTCAGCATTGTAGCCAAGTGCAATGCTGAACACAGATTCCTGACTATTGGGAATCTGCGTGTACACAGGACCCATTCTGCAAGTGTGCAGAATGGGTCCTGCATAATTGCACGCAGCCCCTTTGATGCCTCTGCTTGATTGACAGGCAGAGGCATTTAAAGAGCGGTGCGGGGGTCGTCCGGCGTTCCCGGAGTGGCAAGGCCATGAACTGTAGAGCGATGGTGATCCCAGCCTGTGACCTTGGTCGCAGTTCTAGGATTGCAAATGCAGCATGGGGTGTCATACACCACCTGCTGCATATTAGCAAGGACAGAATTGCAAAGCTGCCTGCTTTGGGAGAGGTATACAGGGAGACTGACCCAGACCCTCCTGAGACCACAGCTACAGGGCGCACTGTGCTTTGACCGTGACCGTCTCATGTGGAGGGTAGGAGAAGCAACCCAGATGCACGAAAATCTTCGTAGGTTCTATTTGTTTACATACCTAGAGTATTGCTACGTAGAATCAACATACTGTTCCTGTCTATCATAAGGTTTGTGATGTCTACGCAATCCAAATATTCGGAAACCAAAGGAATTGCAGAAACCAAAGTATTTTTATTGAAAAATCACTACTAAAATGGCACTAAACAATAACAATTAAAGCAGTTTGCAATACCAAAGAGCAGGACTAATAAACGCCCCCTTAATTTAATGACAATTCTTAGTACATTGAAAAAAAACTGACATGTAAGTAACAAATACAGTGGTAGTACAGGTTCAGCAGGGCCAAGTCGAGCCCAGGGTAAAATGTCCCTTTGGTGCCCACCCGTGTGTGTGTGTGTATGTATGTATATATATGTATATGTGTGTATATATATATATATATATACGCATACACGCATGCATACTTGTTTTTGTGACCTTTTCAGGACCCATGACTGGTTTGTCCATCATGGGGACGCCTGTTTCTCATTGCCCAAACAGCTTTATCAGCAAACCGTGCCTGCTGGCGGGTATCTATATCATATCACCCGGCGCGCATGTGCCGTATAGCTTGGTGACAGAAACCGGACACCATTATGCCTCCCTGGGACCTAGTCAGTTTTTCCTAACCATGTGGGTACTCCCTATGCCTCACTGGGACCTAGTCAGGTATTCCTAACCATGTGGTTACGCCCTTTGCTATGACCACTTAATGGTTTCACCAAAGTAAATAAAAAAGATACTCTTTGGTTGGACCAACATAAATTTTATTCAGGCTGTACACTTTCGCTTGATAGCAGTTATTCGGTTTTTTATGTAGTACCAGTTCCTAGCCTTCAGAGCCTGCTCCTCAGCGCCGAGGCAGGCGTTACAATCCTTTTTGCCGGGGACCTTGCAGGAGAGGATGAATCTCATCAGGTGTCTGTCAACAGCTGCTACTTCTTTTCTGCTCCACGGTTTCTTTTTAGAGCCTATGCAAGACAGGGAAAAGATCAGTCAACCAAAAACTCACCGCCAGCCCAAGCCACCCAATGAATTTGATGGACACACACCTTTAGTAGCCATGGGTGTATGCCTCTCCATCACTTTCAGTGCACTGGCATCTCCCTCCTCCACATGCACTGCTCCAGCTTCCACCTCTGGCTCATCATCAGACTCATCACTGGCTAGCGGGATTGGTTCTGGAAATACAGAGATAAACAGAGATCCCCGGTCACAGTATCCCCCTTAGACTGTCAGCCCATGGAACAACCAGTCGGGTGAGGGACCATGCTACTTACCGTTGGGATCAATGGAGATTTCTTCCAGGCTTTGACCCTTAAAGTCAGCCAATCGACCTTGCTGGAGTGCCACAAAGAGTTGGCTAGTTTTTGCCAATTGCAGGGTACCTTCAGGGAGGCGGTAGTACTGGCGGTGCACCCGGATATCGTGCCCTAGGAAATCGGCTAGCTGATCCATCTCTGTGTCACTCATGTTCAGCACCCTCGAAAGGGTGGCCACATGTTTCCGAAGCCTGGTAGAGGAGAGAGCTTCTGGATGCTTGGCCCCACATGCCCGTGCATAGAGTCGAATGCAGTCGGATCCTCTGAGGTGTGACAAGGCGGAGGGTCTTGCAAACATATAGACATTGTCAGGACTGACACCACACTCTACCCTTTTCTCTGTGAGTTGCTCCATTGCCCTCTGCATGCAAGGGGACAGGAGGACAGGGACTTTCCTGCCTCTCTTACCAGGAATCTCAATGCATGTGAAGTGCTGACATAGCCTCTTTTCTGGCTCTGACAGGGCCAGCGCCACATCACCCTGTAAATCAGCTGTGTGCCGAGATGCAAAAGAGCAAAGCTTCATCTTTGAGACCTCACCTTCCCTACGTCGGTTGAATAGGATTAGCTGTGTGAGGGTTACCTTGGCCAGCAGCAACCACTTCTTTGTGGTCGGGTGAGTGGACAAATCCTCTAGGTATTCCCGCTGTCTGTCAGTGAGATAAAGGTGCAACTGTTTTACATCATCAGTGAAAGGTAGAAGGGGGGGGTGTTCCATTTTTGCTCCTCTAGGGTTTTGAGGGCAGCAGCCGAGATCATCTCGCTCCACCTTGCCTTGTATAGTTTTTGGAAGCTCCGTGCGCTCTCCACGGTCGGGGCATGGCCCTCCATAAGTGCCTGGCACTCAACCATGGTAGATATTTTTTGGAGGCTATGGCCCACTTTCAGGGCCAGTGAGGGTACCTTATAGGTATTCGTCAATTCAGCATAGCCGGACAGGCTCCTTACGGCAGTTATGACCTGCAGGAAGTTTGCAGGGCGGATGAACTCTGCCATGCTCCTCAGAGGACTAACCATCCTGGCATGCAGTAACAGTCGCCCCACATCTCTGAGCTTCTGCCGTATATAATCATGCTTACTGACATCCGAACCATGCCGGTTAAAGAGGTGGAGCCCAAACTGCATGATGCAAGGGTCACCCTTTATTACCTGTACCACATCATCGTGAATCATATCACACAGCACCTTCCAGAGGCCCTTCCCAACACCCGGTGGAACGGGAGTGGCGTAAGCACAGAGGGATTGCACTCTGGTCCTGCCTGGTTTGGTGTTGGCAGGACCTTTTTTCAGCGGGCACCTTTTCACATGACGCCAAAGGTGTTGCCTTGAGAAAAGGCCCTGGCAATATGCGCAATGCATGAAGTCTTGGGGAGCCACAGCTTCACCAGGCTGCTTGCATGGAAGTAGGACACCGCAGCCCTCACGTAGAACCCCGGCATTATGGGCAAAGTTCCCCCGGTTGCGAATCAGGTTAAGCTGTAGCCGCCTTTCCCTTGAGCACTTTGGGTAGCTCAGTGCCCGGGCTGCCTCAGGCTCATCGCGGTGGATGGCCTCCACATATCTTGCAATTTTTGAGAATGGCTTCTCGCACCATAGACAATAGTTCTTTTTTTTTATACACCTTTGAGCCATCACATTTTTTGGTAAGTACCTGGACTGTCACAGCGTGGTTTTTTTTTGAGGTGCAGAAACCTGGGCCAGAAATTGGAGAATCTTTGATAGCAGAGTGACGCTCAGCCAGCATATGTGTCCCATGACGGGCCCGCTCATCCCCGCTGCTGTCTTCCAAACTGTCCGCCTCAGAGGAGTCAGG